>JBAMNC010000131.1:654857-1309714 GCA_037902135.1 Cetoscarus ocellatus
CTATAAGTGTGCATAGGGTGATTTTAAGACATCAAAATAAAGGCAATTTAAATGGACCTCAAACCGTCAAATATGAATGCAGGATACAATAAGATTTTACATCAGTGAACCTTTAACACACAACGCAGCAGATAAAAAATCAAACCATTAAAATGGATATAAACTGCATTTAAATAATTTAGTTACAACATTATCACAACAAAATGCTTATTATTTTAATTATTTTTATTCTAACCAATATTTATTTATTATTATTATCATAATTGTTGTAATACTGTTATCATTATTTTGCAAACCCCTAATTTTAAAGAAGTTGGAACATTGTGTTAAATGTAAGTAAAAACAGAAAACAATGGATTGCAAATCATTTTGTAATACAATAATACACTACAATGACAAGATATTTAAAGTTTGAACTGACAAACTTCATTTTTGTTTATTTTTAGCAGATATTCACTCCTTTTGAATTTAATGAATGCAACATGTTTCAGGGGCATGTTTACCACTGTTACATCACCTTTACTTTTTAATAACACTGAATAAGAACTCTCGACACTAATTGTTGAAGCTTTGTAGGTGAAATTCTTTCACATTCTTGCCCGATGTCCGACTTCAGTTGTTCAACAGTTTGTCATATTTTGTTCTTCATTATGTGCCACACAGTTTCAATGGGACACAGTTCTAAACTGCAGGCAGGTCAGTCTACTACATGCACTCTTTTATTCTGAAGCCTTGCTGTTGTAACACGTGCAGAATGTGTCATGGCATTGTCTTGCTGAAATAAGCAGGGACATCCCTGAAAAAGAAGACGCTTGGCGGGCAGCATGTGTTTCTCCAAAACCTGTATGTACGTTTTCACATAAATGGTGCCTCTCCAAGTGCAAGTAACCCTTGCCATGGGCACTAACTCAGTCCCATACCATCACAAATGCTGTCTTTTGAACTTTGCTCTGATAACATTTTGGATGGTCCTGGAGGACACCACGTCCATGATGTCCAAAGACAATTTGAAATGTGGACTTATCTGTCCACAGCAGACTTTTCCACTGTGCCTACCCTACTCTTACTGACAATGGTTTCAGATGTGTCCCTGTAAAGGTCAAATCCTTTTTAAAATTATGTTTGTTTTTAATGCTGTGCCTGAGGGATCGAAGGTCACAGGCATTCATTGTTGGTTTTCAGCCTTGCTGATTATATGCAGAGATTTCCGTGGATTCTCTCAATATTTTGAACCATAGATAATGAAATTCCAGGCAATTGTTTGTTTGAGAAATGTTCTCACTCTGTTGGAGTACTTGTTCACACTGCTGCTCACAGAGTGGTGACCCTCGGCCCATCCTTGCTTAGTAACAGTGGAGCCTTTTGGGAATGCTCCTTTTACACCCAATCATTGATATTAGGGGGAACACAGAACACAAGGCCTGAAAACAGGACGGTTACCCTGATGGAGTATCCTTTATTAGCTCACTTGTTTTTGTTATAAACAGTGTCTAACTCTTCACTTGAATGTACTGTCAAAGTGAGGAGTGATGCTCCTTTTATCACCCTAAACTGGGTTGTTAACTTGTATTTTCCAGATGTGAAGTTTGGCCTATTGATGTCCAGCCTGATGGGAATGGGCTCACCTTTAGAGGAAGCCTCCAGTGGCCACTCGAGGAACTGCACTTCTTCAAATTTTTATTTTAGCCCCACAGGTTTCTGCTCAGAGCTGACATATTCCTGAAATCCAACAAGACAAGAAAATATGTTCATACAAAGTGAAGCTGACAGAGAGCAGCCTTGTTTTGGGGGTTGGGTAACTCAGATGTAAAGCACACGCCGTCTGCAGCCCGCTGCCTACAGTCAGATGCTTATTTCCTTGGCAACCAAGCCAACAGCAACAACACAGCTGATCCCCTGAGAAAAGATTAATGCTCTACATCAGTCATTACAGCGAGATGTTGATTAGCGTTGCCCTCACTGACGGCCTAAAGAAGCACATCAGCAGTTTGGTGGCGGCAGCTGCTGGGCTTCAGTAATGAGGCAGCCAGGCAGCCCCCCCCCCTTTTGTTTGTCCACCAGGGGAAGTCTTGCTTGGCCTGACTGTGTCTCCATGGATTTAGCACCTTGTGAGCCCACCCTCCTCCTCACCTCAGACCCCACTCCCACCAACTTTCTCATCACATTGTGGTGTGAGGCGGAGGCCGCTGTGAAGCACCAGCCGCTGGAACGGAGCCCAGATGGCATTTTTCTCCCAGCACAACTTTTATCTGAACATAAAACACCGACCAACAAGAGCCGGACTCTAAGGAAGCACCATTAACCGCTGAGTGAACGGGCCGCCATTAACCCTCAGCTATTCTCAGACTGGACCATAAAAGAGGTGCTTGTTAATTGATATTTGGCTGAAAGGGGATTAAAGAGCCGCATGAACAAAGAAGTTAAATATGTGTTCAGAGTGTTCCTGTGAAGAATGCCCTCCGCTGCGCTCTATTCACTGTAAGCTGCAGGTTGTTAGCAGAGTGAACTCGGAGCAGTCTAAACTCTGAATCAGCTGCAGAAGAATGAGCTCCCACCGCACACTTTCCTCTCTGCACATTATTAAAGAGTGAATTCTTCAGCATGCTCTAAACGCTGACTCCACAGAAAGCAGAGTTATTTAACTCTGAGAGGGAGGGGAGATTGTGTAACATTTATTAGCTGCAAAGTTGGAACCATGGACTGTGTTTTTCCACCATCATCTCTCAGCTTCACTGGCTGTCACTGCACACATCACTGCAGCAGGGTGGGTGGGTGGGGATTAAATGGTGCAGGTTTGGAGGGCGGGATGTGCGGGGGATGCATGAAGCTACCTGTCTGGTCTCATCAGTGTGGGAAGCAAAGCTGTGAGTTAAAGCTGAACAACATAATTCAACACATCCTTGTTCTTATGTTAAGACTTAAATGTGCAATATGCAACACTGATCAATCCATCCATTATCTGTGCCTCTTATCCCTTTCAGACAGGGTGACCATATTCTGAAAACTCAAAAAGAGGACCCTCAACAGCATGTGTTGCATCATGACCCATGGGGCAACATCAACATCTTGACAGGCAGGTACACTGGAATAATGCCATTGGTCCAGTGCAGCGCTTTATTATAAATATTAACCCTTTAACTGCTATGAATATAAATGGCCGCCTGGTATTTTTTGCCTTTTTTGTCAATAAATGTGTCAGAAAATGCCCTTTGAGTAAATTATTTTGAACCTTTCTTCAGGTAAAAATAAAACAGTCTAGCAAGTATTTGTCATTATTTATTTGTAAATGCTTAAAACAGTGTGTAATTACAAGAAAGGAAAAAAAGAGATCTGAAATTTCAACAGGTTCCTCTTTATGAACCACAGTACATCTCCTCTCAAGGAACCTCATTCATTGAATAACTGACCTGGAAACGTAGAATGAAAGCATTCTGACAAACAACCTGAGTTTCTCCACAGAGGAGGCAAACTGAGCTTTAACTCTGAGAGGCACAGGCAGGAAGAGTTGGATGTTTTCTATCTTTTCTGTAACATACTCTGCTGCTGTGGACACACATATCAGCTGGATTTAGGAAATTATGGCTCCCTATTTGTCATTTTCTGTCTGTTTTGGCAAAAAAACAAGCTGCCCATGAAAAGAGTCAAGTCTCCAATTTTCGAGTTTTTCGGTGCAGGACTCGCACCTGAGATGCACAGTTCGCAGTTCCAGTCTGAAAGCTCTTACCTGATAACATGCTAAGCAAAATGAAAACAGGCCTTCAACCCTGCTGTCACACAAGCAAAACACTTCCAGTGTGAAACGGGCCTTATGCATAACAGGTTTGGGAGCACATGCCGGGTCGGCACTTCGCCATTCAACATTCCTGACGACTAGTCTGCACCACCATCAACGTCAACCCTGCTTCATTCACAGAGGTTTACATCCAATGAAGCTTAAAGGTCCCGTATTTTGCTCCTTTTCTGCAGTTTAACATGGATCCTTGATGTTGTCATGAAACGTTAGTGACATGCTTTGGTCCAAAAAGCCTATGAATAGAGCACAGCTGCATTCTTTCCACACTCACATAACCCCTCTGTTCAAAACGACTGTTTTTTAGGGCGGTTGCCTTCATATGCTAATGAGCCAGAGCAGAGCAACGTACATACAGCAATTCACGATAGACCTGCAGCGTAACTCAAGCGAAGCAGAGTGCTCTGGCGCTCCAGTCAAGTGCCGCTTACAGTCCTGAACACACACGACCAGCAAATTCATGCCAGTTACCAGATAGCATGTTTCCCCAAACATCACAGGCTAACGCACAACATGCTAACCGCAGTGGGACAGCCACTACTTAGCCTACCTTCCGGGCTAATGTTAGCACAAACAGAGGGGTAATGGGGTGGGTAAAGGACTGATTATATTCAGCTAACTGTTAAACTCCTCTTGACTAAAGTAGGAATGCTCATACATTGAAGTTTATCCTTCAGGCTTTCAACAAGTATTTGTGAACACTGACGAACATGTGAAGTTACCTCTAGTTCATTCCCCCTGTTGTTAGCATTAGCTCATAGCGATGGGCAAAATAAACACTACACAGCATTAAAATACTCACATTTCCATCATCAGGTTTGGCGACGGATTGTTGTTACTGAGCCTGGATTCAGGAAAAGTCTAGTTCCCAGTCCTGTGTTGAACTGACTGGAGTTGAAGAAGCAGTCAGACATGAAGTGACGGACACACACATACAGGTTTTAGCCGACTGTAGCTGCTCATCCCCTTCAAAAATAAAAATTAATCCACTGGGCCCTTTGGTCCTCCGAGGCTGGTAACCTATATGTGAAGATATCTGTGGCTGTTTACAGCCAACAACCGAGCAGTGATAGGTTTTGGGTCAAGGCATGGTGTACGCCGATCTCTCCCTAAACTGTAAACAAAACGGGGGCACTACGCTCAGAAATGTCACTCAGGTTGACGCAGGCTTATGCAAAAAAAATGTTTATTATGTAACAGTATATCCACAAACTCAACAGCTCACTGAATACCATGAGTTTACATTTATGCAGCCTGCTAAATACAGGTTTAGTTGTCTACTATCACATTTTTTGGGTTAGGCCAAATACCCAAAAATGTGTTCAAAAGCCTTAAAAAAGTGGTTCTTGCATAATATGGGACCTTTAAAGGTGGGGTTGGTAGTCACAGAAAACTGGCATGAAATTGAATGTAGCATCTCCTCAGGACTCCGTCTAGATAATATGAGATTAATCTTCATTCTGCTCCTTTTCATTTATGATTAGGCTTTTGTTTGTTGCATTTAAGTGCTTTATTTTATTAATAAATTGAAAAAACATTAAAAAATAGAAAAAAAAGGTTGTGCATGCATACAATTAACAACACAGCTAAATGTGGGGGTTCACAAAAAACATATAAAGATTGTTCCATTTTAGTTTTTGTTAAATGCCATAAAATTGACACTAAACTGCCTGATAATGTCATTTATTTAACATGTCACCGTATTAAAGATATTTTATTTTCAGCTGTTTTTTTTAAATATCATGATGTGTCATATTCCAGCAATTTAACAATAATAATGGGTTCATTGCATCATGAATTTATCAATATCATGGTCTGTGTAACACACATTGTTTAATATGTTATGCTCTCCTAACTCTAGTACCATCAATGTAAGGAAGTACTTAGTATTTAAACAATGCAGTTCAGTCATTTACTGTTTCCAAGTTTCATCTGATTTGAGCTGAGTCACATCCTGGATCTGAAATTGTTTTGTACTTCCATGCATGAACAAATATTGATTATGAAAAGGAAAGTACAATCCTAAAATATGGATGTCTGTTATGATAGTACAAACTGTTGACTTTTTAAAATTGTATTCATATTTTTTTCTATATTTATTTTTTTGTTGTCTTTTAATGTCTTAACTTTTATGAATGTTTTGCAGAGATATAAAGTGGTGTCAACTGTGGAGGTTTCATGAGGTCAGGGAACTCTTCATCATGTTCAAGAAACCAGTTTTAGATGATTTGGGCTTTGTGACATGGGATATCCTGCTGGAAGTCTCCATCGGAGCATGGGTACATTGTGTCCATAAAGGATAGACATGGTCAGCAACAATATTCAGGCAGGCTGTGGGTTGATACTGAGAAGCCCAAAGTGTGCTAAGAAAATGTCCCCCACATCATTACACCACCAGCCGGAGGCGCTGATACAAGAAGGATGGATCCATGCGTTCATAATGTTAAATCCAAATTCTGTACCAGTATTCTGGATGTAGTATCAAGACTAGGCAACATTTTTTCAATCTTCTGTTGTCCTACTTTGGTGTGAATTGAAGCCTTAGTTTCCTGTTCTTAGCTGACAGTAGTGGTACCTGGTGTGGTCTTCTGCTGCTGTAGTTCATCTGCTTTTAGGGTTGACGTACTGTGGCGTACTTTGTTTGTAACGAGTGATTATTTCAGTTCCTGTTTCCTTTCTATCATCTCAAAGCACTCTGACCATCCTCCTCTGATCCCTGGTTTCAACAAGGCATTTTTGGCCCAGAGAGCTGCCACTCACTGGATATTTTCTCTTTTTGGATCCAGCCTGTCTGTCACCAACAACCATGCCACATTCAAAGTCACTTAAATCCCCTCTCTTCACCATCCTCATGATCAATTTGAACTTCAGGAGATGTTATTGACCAGGCCACGTGTTCACCAGTGTTCATTTTGTGACAATTATTTTCATCACAGCTTTCGTCAACAACCTTTTTTCCCCTGATGAAAACTAGACAGTAACTGATAAAAACAAGTGCACATGGAAAAAACCAAATCTAAATTAACTGACATTTTCGTCAACAAATAAAAACTAGACTAAAATGTCTGACAGAGATTTAATCCAATCAGACCTAATTTGGTCATGTAGAAAGTAGAGACAATTTAGGAATATATCCAATCACAGCTACTTTGGTTGTGTGGAAAGGTTGGATGAGTTAAGAGGGACATCCAATCACAGCTGCCTTAGCTTGGTGGTGGTGGGATAAGTTGTGGAGCGATCCAATCAGAGCTACTCTCTTTATGAATTGATATATTCATGTAGAGCAGGTTCACTGTTTGTTGTCAGTTCTGGTATTGTAACTGAGATGCTCTGCCAAGTAGCCTAAATAAAGGTGACTGCATTTCACACAAAAGTTCAATTTGTTTCTGTTCATTTATACATTCAGACTTTACTAGCATTCAGTAAAGGGTTATTGGATGTTTCATTTTATTCAAGTGTAAAACATGACTTCAGAAAGTCAAGGAAACATAAAAAATGCCTTACCCTTTATATTTCATATTTTAGTCGACTAACTTTACAGTAGATTTCAGCGACTAAAATGTTGCGAAATTGTATCAGCTAAAACTAGACTAAAATTAAAACAATTTAGATGACTAAATTATGACTAAAACTAAAAGATACTTTAGGCTATAACTAAAACTAAATTAAAAGTTCTGTCATTAACACTGATGCTCACATGCAATTCCTTCCAGGTGATTGACTGATTAGCTATTTGTGTTAACAAGGGATTGAACATGCGTACCTAATGAAGAGGCCAGGGAGTGTTTATTAACACACACACAGGAAAACATCATTAAAAATATTTATAAGTCCAAGGCACTGGCAGAGGTGTACACCCACACAGCTGTTTTTCTGCTCTGATGAGTGCAGGTCATGATTTGGGTCTGTGGGTTTCTATTTGGCTGTGGTTGAAAAACCAGCTCAGACCCCCATAATTAAGTCTGTCCATCAGTATCATGGAGTGAATACAAACCTCCACTGTTTCTACTCTGTAATCATCACACTACCTGGCTTCACGCCCCGATGAAAGTCAATAGAAATAATGAGCTAAATGAAGGGATGCCCCTGCCAATAATGATAATTAATGCACAATAAGAGGTCTGCTCTGATTGGCCCAATAAAAGGCTGACACAGAGGTGGCTGCACACAAACCACACACACATTAACTCAGATTATCGCTCCAGTCCGTTGTTTTTGAAGGAAGGGTGAAATAAGGACGACATGAAGTTTTAGAGCGTCCTTTAAACTAGCTGTTGTATCCATATTGTTAATGTTATTTAAATATTGCACCTTTATTGATTCATTTCTCTTATTCCAGCCAATTACAGCACAATACTTCTAGGTAAAATAATTTGCACTGTTAAATGTACTGTCATCAACACTGCTGTTACCTGTCACACTGTCACTTTAACATCACTGTGATTTTCCACGTAGTGCACACAATGACTCAGGTGTCCTGTATGACACTTACTCTGTTAATTTTTATTTAAATTTGATAATTTTTACTTCACCTATTCTATTTTGTGTTTTGCTACTGTACAGTTTATTGATCTATATCTTTATTATAAGTTATTCTATTGATCTTAATGCATGCTACTTTACTCTTGTACTCCCCCCTGTACTGTTGCAGCACCTGAATTTCCCCTCTGGGGATCAGTAAAGGTTTATCTTCTCTTCTCTTATCTTAAATAAACATTGGAAAAAGAGAGAAAAGAATTGTGCATGTGTGGAATTAACAGCTAAATGTGGGGGTTTACAAAACACCTTTAAGATTGTTCCAATTTTGTTTTTGTCAAACGCCATAAAAATGACACTAAACTGCATGATTATTTTATTTATCAAACAATTCCCTGTGTTAGAGACATTTCTATTTCAGCTGTTAATGAGATATCATGATGTGTCATTGCATTTTATTCCTGCAATTTGTCAATAATCTCACGTCATCACATCATGAAATTATCAATGTTGTGGACTGTGCAACACATATTTAAATCTGTTATGCTCTCCCAGCTCTAGAATCATCAATGTAAGGAAGAACTTCATATTAAAACAGTACAGTTTAGTCATTTACTGCAGGATGTAACAGTGTGAAAAAGTAAACCATATTTTATAAGGAGTGTCAACAGTCCCTCCACATCTATTGATGTTTTTATAATAAAGTTTGAGCTCTTGTCTTGTCAATATGTGCTTCAGCAGACAGTCTGAGTGTTTCAAGAAGCGTTTCCTCCATCATGTCATCATAACAGCAGCATTTTTCACTACAACACTCAAACACTGAGCCAACGGCCTGTGGCTCAATCTGTGGCTCCTCTGGTAAACAAGACCACTGCAGACGGACACGACTGTAGCAGATGAGCTGTCAGCGGACGAGCTAACACTGCTATAGATGTGAGGAATTGTTGAAGCTTTTGTAACGCATCGATTCAAGTTCACACAAGGCCAAAGACAAATGTTAGAGACCGTCAGAGAGTTCGTCAGAAAGGCTGTCAGAGAGTGAAAGTTTGACTCCGGATCGTGTGACAGATCCTCTCCTGACCTCCAGGCCCCTGCACACCAAAAACAAGGCAGATAAACAGCACGAAGTTGTGAATATTTTGACAGCAATTTTTGATGTGGCTTTCTATCCACATGAGAAGTGACGCATGGAGACACTTAAATGTTCCCCAGTTTCCTTGGCAGAGTCTTGGCTGGTACATGTTTAGTATGGAAAATGCCACTATGTACGGAAATTGAGAACAAAAACAAACAAAAAATCCTTGAAGTGGCTGCATATGTATTTGTGTATTTTTTGTGTACAATCTAAAAAAGATGCAGAAGCCAAAATGGACTCCACACTAAATGTCAGTGACCTGCGGCGGATTTTAAGAAACTAAATGTGTGACTCTAGGGAGAGGAGAACTTTGTGAGTTTCACTATTCATTCAGAGAACTGAGACTGGACCGCAGCTGCTTCAAGACAAACTTTTCACATCAAATGCGACTGAAGCTGTTAGCATCTATGCTAATCTCTGTACAAGCAGTCCTTGTCCTGTTGTCGTCTCTCTTGTATCTCCTCCCGCTCCCTGCTTTAAAGCACGCCGATTGGGCTGCTTCACTTTGGGCCGCTTACAGTCATTGTAGATTGGAGCTTGGCAAGTTGGATCTGCCTGATTATAGACAATGAATCAGACTGATCCAGCTGCACTGCAAGGTTGGCAAATGCATTTAGAGTGAACAACCAACAGACACAATCATAACATATCCTCTACTTCAGGTCTAAATTCAAAGCTGTAGAGAGACACCTTCAGCTTGACTACATGTCCACACTGCAGAAACTCTGATCACAGTAAGTGTTTATTTGGTTTGACTGAATATTCTCTGGTTAAAATCGTTGTAAGTCGTTCACAGTGCTGCAACAGGTAGAGGGTTGCTGGATTGGCTCCTCATCCAGGTGGGGCCTGCCTTTGTGGAGTCTGCATGTTCTCCTGTACCTGGACAAAAACCCATGCATGTATGGTTTTACTCTGTGCCCTGGATAGTCCCACAGACCAGCTTGTTAGATTCATTGATGGCTGAGTTGCCCGTTTGTGTGAGTGTGTACGTAAAAGGTTGTCCGGCTCTCTCTGTCAGCCCTATCATTGGCTGGCAACCAGTCCAGGGAACACTTCAGTGTGTTTCAAACCCCCTGCTACATGGACTAATTATAAGCCACACTTGCCCCACATGTTCAGATAAACACCATTTTTGGGGCATAAGAGACAAAAAGGTTGACCCTGGTTTGTTTGTACATCAAAATATCAGCCAACGGGGCGTTCCCCTGTTTCTTCAGCGTCCCATCCAGCCCCCTTAGTCCTTGAGAGAGACGTTAGGCTGAGAGATCTGACATAAAACAATCATTGACTTTGTACGTGTTTGTAGACAGTCCACATTTAAAAAGCGAACAGCACCCTCTGCTGGTTTAAAAAAGTACTGATACATATCTTTTTCTAAAATAGATTGAATCAAAGCAGTGTTAACTTTGACAGCACTTTTTTATTTAGTTTTAGTTATAGTCTTTTGCCTAAAGTATCTTTTAGTTTTAGTCATAGTTTAGTCATCTAAATTGTTTTTATTTGAGTCTAGTTTTAGTTGATAAAGTTTCACAACATTGTAGTCGCTGAAATCTACTGTAAATTTAAGTTGACTAAAATATGAAGTGTAAAGTGTAAGGCATTTTTTATGTTTCCTTGAATTTCTTAAGTCATGTTTTGTACTTGGATAAAATGAAACATTTAATAACTCTTTATTGAATGCTAGTAAAGTCTGAATGTATAAATGAACAGAAACAAATTGAACTTTTGTGTGAAATGCAGTCACCTTTATTTAGGCTACCTGGCAGAGCATCTCAGTTACAATACCAGAACTGACAACAAACAGTGAACCTGCTCTACATGAATATATCAATTCATAAAGAGAGGAGCTCTGATTGGATCGCTCCACAACTTATCCCACCACCACCAAGCTAAGGCAGCTGTGATTGGATGTCCCTCTTAACTCATCCAACCTTTCCACACAACCAAAGTAGCTGTGATTGGATATATTCCTAACTTGTCTCTACTTTCTACATGACCAAATTAGGTCTGATTGGATTAAGTCTCTGTCAAACATTTTTTATTTGTTGATGAAAATGTAAGTTAATTTAGTTTTAGTTTTTGTCCATGTGCACTTCTTTTTATTAGTAATGCTGCGTTCCAAGCAACCTGTAACTCGTGTTTTTTCCACCTGTAACTCGTGAAAGTGCACTGGAACGGCAGCCGAACTCGTAACTTCCCACCTGTGAACTCGTGCCAGATCGATGTACTCCGAGTTATGACTTGTGATGTCACATCACAGCCTTAACAATATGGCAGCCTCTAAATAATGACAAATACCGTAAAATATAAAGTATAAGCTTCTGTTACCTTCTGCGCCGTTTCCCCTCCTCCAATTCACTCAATTGATCAAATTGCAGGCTCCTTTGGTGATTGAAATGATTAAGCATAAATCTTATAATGTCTGCTATGTTGGTTTGTTTACATGCCAGAATTCCTTGCGCTCAAACCGAAGTTTTTATTTAATTTAGTTTATTAATTAATTTAATTTATTAAATTTGCCTGCAACGCTTTCAGGTGGGAACTCGAGAAGATTTCAACTGGGAAATTTCCGAGTTATGGGTTGCCTGGAACGCAGCATTACTGTCCAGTTTTTATCAGGGGAAAAACGGTTGTTCGCGAAAACTATGATGAAAATAATCAGTCAATAAAATTAACACTGATTCAAAGCGTCCATATTGGCATCAGTTTTGGTGAAAGTTTAGATATTGTTACATCTCCAGCTATGTTAATCTTTTTCATTTTCATTAAGTAACATCTGTTTAATTGTTATATCTTCCTGTTGTGGTGTGATAGTTCAGGGAGTCCAAAAATTAAAGAAATATCTGTGCTTTATGCCCTCGATTTACTGCTTGATCTTCAGTCCTACCCTCACCTATGGACACGCCAAAATGAGTTTCCTCATTTCATGCCCAAGCCACCAGATGAGGTGGCTTGGGCATCAGGATGTCCCTCAGATGCCTCCCTGGTGAGATATTAAGGGCGCGTCCCACCAGTAGGAGACCTGGGGGAAGACCCAAGACATGCTGGAGTGACTGTCTCTGAGCTGGCCTGGGAACACCTCGGGATCCTCTGGAAGGAGCTGGATGAAGTGGCCGGGGAGAGGGAAGTCTGGACTTCTCTGCTTCGGCTGCTGCCCCCGACCTAACCACGGATAAGCAGAAGAAGACGGATATTTAAGCTGCGAAGAAGAGTTTCAGGGTTATAAATGAATGTATGCTGTCGGGCAGTGGTCCCCGACCTTTTTTATACCACAAACCGGCTTTATGTGATACATTATAGTCGTGGACTGGCTTTCGTTAGGGGGGGACGGCAACGATGACAATCACACATGGTGTACAAAGTAAAACATATGATGCAGGATGGGCTTGGATCAAACCCCAATAAAGAGATATTCATTGGGACTCACTCTGTTTTTATTAGCTAATTTACAAAGACATTTAGGAACACAGCCCGCTGAAAGTCACAGGTTGACACAGTTACAAATCAAACTGCTTCACCCTGTGAGTGCGAAGAAAGAAATGCTGTAAAAACGCTGTTCATACA
Source organism: Cetoscarus ocellatus (assembly GCA_037902135.1). Lineage (NCBI taxonomy): Eukaryota > Metazoa > Chordata > Actinopteri > Labriformes > Labridae > Cetoscarus > Cetoscarus ocellatus. The sequence goes on from JBAMNC010000131.1 coordinate 667,823, forward strand.
CTGGTCATCAGTCTGAGCTGACCTGATGTTTCTGTTGATTACTGACGGGTATTTCATTAGTTCTTCCCTCTGAATTGAATCCTTCCACATGTCCTAACTGAATAGAACTTGCAGGTGGCTGCCAAAATATCAAACTAATTACATGGAAACATATGTGCATGTCCTTGCTGCCCGCGAGCAACCAACAGGATGCTGTGAAATGCGATGCCACCTTTTTTTGCCTCAGTGCCCTGTCTCTATTTTCCTGTGTGTCGCTTGCATAAACAGGATAGAGAGATTCTGATGATGCACTTTCTTTGACTTTTCTCCCTCAGCAGAGCTTGTTAATCTGTTGAACATAGCGGAGCATTCATCTGTTTCCGTGTGCAATGATTCACTTTCAACATCGAGGGAGAAAGTTGATTTGGCTCACAGAGAGCTGTGTATTGACGAGCCTTTGAGTCAACCACTCGTCAAAACAAAGCACACGTCTGTTTTTTCACATGTGCAGTTGAAGCACTTGATGTGGCGTTTACAAGAGGAAACACAGGGCATGGAGTTTTAACAGCTGCAGTGTGGACAGCAGGTGTCCTCAGTAACAACACGGCGTGGAAGTGAAGTGCTCTCATGTGCCTCAAATGTCCTCCACTCACACCTCATTCTGAGTCACGTATATATTCACAGCTACATCCAGAGAACAGGTGGACGAGTGCACTAGTTCAAGGTTTAAGAATGAGTTCATCTCAGGTTGTACTTTTTCATTCTTCACAGCAGTGACAGGGACAAAGAGCCTGAGTGTAAAGTCTGCACAGTCTAGCTGCATAAATGGAGATGACAGGATGTAGCCAGCCTTTCACAATAAAACATTCTTCTGTCTTAGTCGACAAAAGGGTGGCTGATCATTTTTGTTTCTCAACAGCCTGGCAGATGTTTTTTTAAGTCCTTTCTTGATATAATCCTACAGCTCAATGTCACTATTTCATATCAAAAAGCAGTTATAAAATACATCAGACATGGTGGATCATATTCAAAACATTACTTTCATGTTAATCTGTCCTATCACAATCCTCCAGTCTTTATCGCAGAGCTTTTTTATTGTGATCTGTGTTGACGGAAATTAAAACTACTTCAGGAAATTAGTCTAAAATTTCAAAGCAGCAGATATTGAAGCCTTTTTTTGTTTTTATAATTAATTTGACTACATGCTGTGTGCAGGGGAGTTTGAGAGCCCAAGCAGATCAGATTTATTCCGGTGAGCTGCACAAGACCAGAAAAACTGGAAAGGAAAGAGCTGGCTTAAGACTGCTCTGAGATTTATGTATTGTGTGTGCAGGACATCAGAATGCTTTTAATGAGTTTATAGAAAATATTTAGACCGTACAAAAAGTGCTAATGGGCCTGAATATGACAGGCCCCTTAGTCGGAAGACTAAAATTGAGAATTATTTTTGTTTTAACAGAGCATTTTAACCCAAAAGACCAATTTCTTAAAAACTAAAAGTTCATTTTGGTAGTTTAGTTTTCTGAAGGGATACATAAAATCATCTCTATTAGACATTTTGCTGACCAAGATATTTTTCTGTATTTGCTGATAAAGACATTTCTGCCTGTACTTACGGCCGGGAGATTGATGGCTTTTTTTTTCCTATTTGTTATTTTTCATAATCCTTTCAAAAGCAGTTTTGGGGTTTTTAAAGGCTCAGATTCTGCCAAAGACCCTCTAAATGAAGGGCTCTGCAGTTTGTCATGTCGGTGATTTGAAACACAACACTGAACCTCTACTTACTGCTACAGCATCCAGTAACCCTGACCAATAAAAGTCTCAAAATGACTTTTTATTCTTCTTTTTCTATTGTAATGTGCAAGGATATTAATCATGCAAAAAAAAAAAAGTTCATGCGAAACCAATCTGCTGACATTCTCTTTTTTATCTGGCAGCAGATTATGACTCTGAGAATGATGGCCAACTTTTTGGTTATTTCAGTGTATCCAGCAGTCAGACACACAGATACAAAAACACTTCAATTAGGAGCAATCTCGCTCCCTGATTGGCTTTGCTCCGGGTCATGTGACAAAACAGTCTGGCTGTCCTCGGTGCTCCACACACATCAGGACTTCTGATGGTAAATATTGAACATGTTGAATATTTTCAATTTAATGTCAGGACGGCTCTCATCTAACCTTGCAGTGCAGATGGACCTGCCTGATTCATTTTCTGAAATCACGCAGGTCCAATTTGCTAAGCTCCAAACTCCTACGACTTCACGGCCAAATGCCGGATGGCCCAATCAGGGAAGAGAGGCGGAAACTGAAGATGTGACAACAGCGGAAAGGGACCACAGGTTTTAAAACAATGGCGGCTTCTGAAGCGGTCTCCATGGATGCGGCACTACCTGCAGGTTTAATTTGAAAATGGACTCAATTTCCTCTTTAAAAGAGGAGGAAAGAACGCCACATAAAGCTTTTCTAACGGGAAATGTTTTTGCTCTTCTCCTGACTGGGGATCACTGCTGGGAAACTGGGAGAGATGCAGAAATTCTCCGCGGACGATGCCTGTTAGTCTGTGGTAGTCACGGTTACTCAGCGATACCTAGTGAAATCTGCTCTTCTCAGAAGTTTACTTGGTGGGGTTGTCGTTGACGAGGTTCATGTCACACATAAGTGGTAAATGATACATCTGTGTGGTATAATTTAATCGAAGGACTGAAACGTGGTTTAAGCTAACGGCTAACAACAGGGTCGAGCTGCTATGTCATACTGTGGCTTGATATGATTGGTCTGTGATGAGTGAGACTGGCAGAACGATTGTCCAATCACCAGCTGCAGTTGTTTTTGAAGGTTCTGCCCCTGAAAACATTTTCTATGGGCTCTTCTCCAGATGTACTAGTGAAATATTTCTGTGACAGATATATGGAACCACCTGCAATGTCAGGTTAGCTCTGATCCTCTTCCGACGGGACAAAATGACTCTTAACACGCCTCATGTCACAGGATAGTCGGATACAATCATCTTTAGGACCTCCAGATAATCGGGCCTTTGCCGAGTTTGACTGAATGGGGAGATCTGAGCTGAAAGTCGGCCTGATTGTTATGTTGTGAGTGGCCTGCATAAGGGGAGAGGTGCCTCTTGGAGAAAAAATGCTTTCATTCCAGTCTCATCCACATTACACACCCTGGCTCATAATGGACAAAGCTGCTTCCTACTTCTGAGCAAGCTTAGAGGAAAGCTCCGTCCATCACTTAATGTACTTCATGTGCAAAGACTCAAGGCCACACCATTTTGCTTCATGCTGGTTGGAGTTCAGGTGTGAGCTTCATTTATTTACTGCCACAGCAGTTCTGAAGCTCTACAGAGCAGTGAGGCTGAAAGCTTAAAGCAGGGTCCACATAAAGATTATTGAGCTGTTTTTGTCCCGACTCTCCCCCTTCCTGACCAAGGACGGCAAACGCCAGATTATTTTATGTGTTATAAGATGATCCTGTAGTCTGAGGTGTGTTAAGATTGAATTTGTCTCGATAATCAGCTCTGAAATGGGTCTAGCCGACAATCATAAATATTAAACTTGTATTAAATCGTAAATATTAAACTTATTAAATATTTACAACCAAAAATCTTCATGTGTGCGGGGAAAGCCGGTGACTCCTGAGTCATGACTTCTTGAATTGTGTTGTGAATGTAGCCAATCAAGAAGGGAGCTGACTGAGGAACAAGGAAGCAGGCGTAAATAAAAACAAGCACGGCCGACTTGAAACATAAACATGAAGTTGGGTGGACCTCAGAAATGGAGGACCTGCTCATGTGTTCACGCTGTCTCCAGGATTTTTTCCAGTCTTTTCTTTTATTTACCTCCGGCAAGGAGGTTATGTTTTTGCCAGCGTTGGTTAGTTTGTTTCTCTGTTTGTTTGTGTTCAAGATAACTTGAAAAGTTATGGACGAATTTGGATGAAATTTTCTGGAAATGTGTGGAATGGGAAAAGGAACAAATGATTAGATTTTGGGACTGATCCGGATCGCCATCCGGATCCAGGAACTTTTTAAAGGATTCTTTAACAATGCGAGATAGGACCATTTTCGGCATTTCTGCATATAACTCCACAAAAAACCCACCTGGGCAGAGGTTTGCGCTCACCAAGTGCTTCCTAGTTTAGTTTGTGATATTTCTGTTAAAAATAGACTCAACCACCATCATTCCCTCTTCTTGTTTGTCCTCTCCTATGTTGCGTGTTGTGTTTTCCAGTTGTGGCTGTTTCTTCTTCGTTTTTGTTGGATCACGTTTAATCACACAGGATTTCTGTCTTGGAGGACTACATTCTAGACTGTACTTTGTTTAGTGTGCTGTGTTGAGATTATCGGAGCACACCACACACAGTAGGATCAAAACTGTTCAATGCCTGATCTTTTTATCTTCATGTGTGGGGTCTCTAACAGACAAAACACCTAAAAAACTAAAGTGACATCATAGATATACTGAAATATGTTCATTATTAATGTTTCATTCATTTTTCTTTCTTTTTGGGTGTAAATGCAGTCAATAAAAGGCTAAAAACACAATATATCATGATGTTAAGTGTCACACTAGTCAGTATATTGTAAAATTAATAGCAATCAAATTGAATTGGGACTCAAGTATCGTGGTACTATCATATCAAACCCTTACAACTGAGACTGTTAGCTGTTTCTAGCCCACCAGGGGGAGCCTTTTTCAGCTATAATTTGAGATCAATGAATGATAATCAGATTAGCACCAGTGGTTTCCATGACAGCAGGTGAGTTCCTCCTGCTTTGTTGATCCATGACTGGTCAGAAGAAAAGACCCCTGAGAACTCTGTCTTTATTTGTCGAAACCCGTAAACAAAGTTATGCAATCAAAAAAAAGAACCACCATGAGACCAAAGCTTTGTTTATTTGGCCTAAAAGGGCCATAAATAAAACTTTATTCTCTCATTTATTAACAAGCCACAGGAAGTCCGTGGCCGTCTACCACAGCACTTAAAACATCTCGTCCAGTCCACAAAGACATGAGACCCATGTGAGACTCTGAGCCGCTCTACTTCTGAAGGCTCCCTCCTTCCTTCCTTCCTTCCTTCCTTAGAAAAATAAAACAAAACGTGGTAATACTGTACCAAACTGGAGGCAGAGCAGCGGGGGGGATCCTTTTTCACGCAGAGAGAGAGGGGCGGGGGGGGCTTCAGAGGGGCTGTGAGCGTGGTCGGGGAAGCTTGAATCAAACAGCAACAACAACGATAATAAACTAGGAAAAACCCTCAAACTCTTTTTTTTGTGTTTTTTTTGCAAAGCTGAAGCTGAATGTACTTGGCTGTAACCACTTCAAGACCGATGGGCTTCTCTGCCCTCACGTCTCCTCACTCCCTCCATCAGTCCATCCTCTCCTCGTCCTCTTTCTTCCCTCCGGTGTGTTTGCTTGAAATAAACGTGAAATAATATTCATAATGATAAAACCTATAGCAGCAAAAAAGTAACAGAGGAATAACAGCTAGAAGCGAGTGACCCCTGGATTTAAAGGAAGGCATGGGTTAAACAGGTCCATGGATTTGAGCCCCGGGTCGGGCCCTTCGGTCGGGGGGTGGGGGGAGCGTCATCGTTCCCTCTGAGCTCATCTCCCCTCGGTGGGGACCCTGCACACGGCGGCCATGATGCGGCCGAATCGCTCACACAGCTCCAGGGTGGAGTAGGTGGGCACCTTGGGGGGGTCGCGGAAGCTTTTGATCTCCGTCGAGCAGTCCAGTAACTTTGGGAGGAAGTCGGTCAGCTTCTCCTGGAGGTTTGCTGCGGACGGAGAAACAAAGGGATCGTTAGCGGTGACCTGATTCGGCTTTAGGACGGCGATCAGAAGGTAAATATTTTCAGTGAGATACGAGGAGCAGTAAGAAAACATGTTCCAGAGCAGACAGATAGTTTAACTCCAGTGAACACAGTCTGAGCGATAATATTTAGGTCAGCAGCTCTCTGTGGACTCACACCAGAACATCCTGACAGAAGCTCAAACACCCTCGCTCTGCTGTTTCTCTGCAGCTCTCTGATCGTTTCTGAGAGCAACCAGAGGAGCTTTATGTTACTCAAGGCTTCAACAGACTTCATGGTCTGACTGGCCACGGTTACATGATGTTTTTTAATTCGGAATTAATTATTCAGAATTAAATCATTCTGAATTAAGGTTTTTTCCTTGTGTTTACATGGAAATAGTAATTCCGAATTGAGGTTTATTCGCCTTTATTCAATTCCGCTTAAGGCGGGAGTTGGGAATGGTTCTGGTTGGACAGGGGCCGGACATCATGTATTAATGTCTACGGGAAGAAAAACTCCAGTCCAGCGTCTCTGTCAGGAAAACCTCGTCCAACTTGGACGGTACAACTTTAAAAAGCGCCGCATTTTTATGCTTATGTCCATCGGCTCTTTTCATTATTTTTTCAAATCTTCTAAGGCTCTAATTAAATAAATCATCTCTGCTCGAGTCCGACGCTTGCTCCGGGCAACCATCCTGATCCCGTCAGCGTCCCGTGTGCCATAGCGACAGGACAAGGGAGCGAGCATGTGCAGAACGACCGGAATTAATTTAAAGCGGAATGAACGTATACATGATTATTGAGCACTATTTAATTCTGATTTAAAATCATAGGTGTTCACAAGGTCATTTTTAATCTTTTTAGTTTTATTCAGAATTAAAGGGGAATTAAAGCTCTCATGTAAACGTGGTAATAGTCTGCTCAAAATTTTGAACAGCTAATTAAAGGGACAATGTGCAGCATTTTAAGTAATTTATGAGCTAAAAACAAAGTCGACATTCATAAATACGTCCTCATTTGTGTCAAATTGCCTCTGCCAACAATCCGACTTGTCCTCCTTGTTTCATCTTGGGACGCCTTCAGACTTGACATGCGACTGCTCCTGATGAGTTTTAATCTTTTGTTCTTTCTTTTTTTTAAGTAAACTACAACGCCACTTTCTTTTGGCTGGTAATATCTAAAACTCAAACTGTCACATTCATGTTATGATAAAATAAGACCTCGTGCAAATGCTGCACATCCCTGAAAGCCTTTCAGATGTTCCGGCTGAGCGGTGTGTCCTGATTCTGCTGATCTTTGTCGGGGTTCAGATGAATGTTCTAGTAACCTCTGACCTCAACTCTCCATAAATATCCAGCAGGGCGAGCTTGTCGCTCCCCTCTCAGGGACTTACACTCCATCTCCTGGCCCAGGTAGGAGCACCAGCGGTTCCTCATGTCCTCCACAGCCAGCAGGTCCCGGTCCGTGTCGTGGATCAGCAGCAGAGGGATGCAGGGCACCACCAGCTCGTTCATGATGTTGAGGCCCGACGTCACCTCCGGCTCCTCTCCTGACTCGAACATGGCCGCTGCCTGTTCGTTCAGTTTCTGTGGAGGAGAAGGAGGCAGTGGTTTATTTTTGAGTGTCTCATAAAATCATCCTCTTACAGTAATTCAAAGTATAATTCATTGAAGTTCACACTCACAGCCTTCAAAAAACAAAACTGGGACGACTATGCCCCCAAAATCACCCGTTAAATAATGAAGCTGATCTAAATGGGTCATCTAACTCTCCATACTTTGATTAGTCTTGCTTTGATTTGGTAGATTAAAATAATTTCAGGCATAAAACTTAAATCTCCAACTTTTGTTGCACAAACTAGAATAACAACGTGAGCTGTTTAAAATGGTTTTTTGCCTGTATGTGCATGTTTTAGAGATCATCATGACTGTCAAAAGTTGTTTTCTGTCAAAGACAAAATATGCTTTTAAAGGCTTAAACCATCACACTTTTCTAAACATCTGTCAGAGTTAAACTTTTAATGTCATTTTGTTGAAGCTAATGAGCTAATGCTTGTGAAAACATCACTAATTGGACGAGCTTAATGATTCACTACAGGCCTTCTCGTAATGATCTAAATACAGGTGCACCTTTTCTGAAAACAGTTTTTCCACTGGACACCATCTCATCTTACCAACTGTTCATAACATTTAGCACAATTTATTTTTACTATTTCCAGGACAACAAAATAATGGCTAATTTGAGAACCAGCAGGTTAAAGTTGGATAAAAATTTATGAGAGTCTGGGTTTGATTGCAGACGAGCCAGCAGAATAACAACACAGCTGATAATGTCTAAAGCACATTACAGGTTGTTATTCTGCAATTAAATTCCATCATTATCCCCCCTGTGTTCACACACTGGATCTCAAAAGAAAAGCAGTGGTGTCAAAGTGTGGGAACAGAGCTGTGAACATAAGAGGGGTGGGAATCAAAAACCAATGATAACCAAAATGATATTATTTGTCCTTTTGCTTATCAATTCCTTCTACTTCTGCATGCTCTGAGAATCAACAAACAAGAAGTCAAAAATCATGGCAGACGGGGGGTAGAAGTAGACAAAATTCAGTCTTACTTTCAACAAAAAGATGCTTAAACTGCACATCGTTCAGTGAGTGGGAACACCACCAACTTGCAGAAGCATTAATCAATGCAGCACAGCACTGAATATCATGTGTTGGCCTCTTTTTTACCATGTAGAAAATCCACAGGAATCGATAAGGAGAACTGTAAAAGAATCGAATCAGTAAGCAGAATTGTTAACAGAGAGAAATGTGGCCCTGGTTCTCAGCCCTCTAGAGTAAATGGGATTTAGAATACCAGCTTAGAACAAATGGCTGAACCAAAGTTTATGGTGAACACACCCACATGAGATTTTGGGGGTGTTTACATGACTCAATTTACAGCTCAAAACGGAGAGTTTTCATAGCATTTTCGCCTCCCGTTTACACGTGAACAATGCCTGGAGTGCCTGAATCTGCAAACTTTTGAAACCAGGGTCCAGAGCGGAGAGTTTTGAAAACGTATCGCGGCCCAGCTCCATGTAGACAAGATACAGAGCGTTTCAGGGTGAAACACTGACGTCACCGCATGCGCAGTACTCTTTCACATGAAGGCTGGGATATAGTTTATAGTTTTGGGATATGCTTACTGTGCTCGGTTTGTTATCCAGACAAAACTACCCAGACAGATTTGTTGTCCAGACAAGAAACTCCTGTGTCTTCATACGTCCACTCGCCATTGTTTGTGAAAAGTTTTTCTTCTTCGTACTCGTGTTGTAACACTGCTGTTTCTCTGCAAACCTACATCGTCATCTACTGGACTGGCATGCACGCTACAGTGTTTTCAGTCAATCTCACGTCTCTATGTGAACATGGATTGCTTTTGAAAACGCAAAGGGAAAATCTTTCCGTTTCTGGTGTGTGGCGTTTGCACGTTCTCCCCGTGCATGCATGGGTTCTCTCTGGCTTCCTCCCACAGAGCAAAAACATGCTCATTAGGTTGATTAGTGGCTCTAAATTGCCCTTTGAGGTATGAGTGTGAGAGTGACTGGTTGTCTGTCTCTCTCTTGTCTGTTGTCTGTGGCCCTGCTATTGGCTGGGGACTGGTTCAGGGTGTACCCCTGCCTCTCGCCCAATACCAGCTGGGACAGGCTCCAGCCCATGTGACCCAAAAGGGAAGAGTGGAATAGATAATTGATGGATAATTAAAGATCCTGTCTTTGTAGTGTATTTAACTACAACTTCATTGGTGTTGGGGTTTGTAGCAGCTGTTCAACAAAACAAAAAAGATTAATTAATTTAGTGTTATTGCCAATTTGACTGCTTGTTATCACTGATGTTATTTAAAAGCAGCTTTAGATTTAAAGGGATACGCCAAAATTTTCTGTGTTTTCATGTCTTGCCTCTCTCCCAAGTCCATGACAAGCAGATAAACACCATTCTTTCAACTGTGCGTGCAGTAACAAGGAAGAGATGGGCAGAGCTTGCCCACAGCTAATTAGCTTAGCTCAAACACTTGGAAACAATGGGTATAGCTAGCCTGCCTCTGTCTACAGTCATCAGATAAACTCTTCAGCAACTATAAACGGTCCTGTGTGCTTGTTATGAAATGTTTATTTTTCGTTATCTTCTACTATCAACATATTATCTTCTTCCACTCACAAACAGAGGCTTTGTTTTGTTGACCCACTTCTGCGGTGATTTGTGCTAGAGATGTGACGTTCATGAACAACCTTTACGTGAACGATGAGAACCTATTTGCAGTTGTGAGTGAGCCGTTCGTTTGCGAGCCATTCTTAAATTTGCAGGGCATTTGCATTTAATAATGGCTCGCAAAGGAACAGTTCACTCACAACTGCGAATCGGTTCTCATCGTTCACGTAAAGAGCTGTTCAAAAGACTCGACTCGTTCGTGAACGTCTCTTCCTTGTTACTGTACGCACAGTTGAAAGAATGGAGTCTATCTGCTTGTCATGGCCTCGGGAGTGAGGAAAGACATGAAAAGGAAAAAAAAGTTGGCGTCTTGCTTTAAGCAGAAACCTTAGCTATCACTGAATTATTAACTTTCAACATTATTTACAGACACTGTCCCTGTAGATTTAGTAACGACAACTAACTGATGTTATTTTCATCCATTTGTGCTTTTCACTGATTCGTCAACTGAAGTTTAAACATGAGAATATTTGCTTCTTTGCTTCAGTAGAATTTAGACATGGCTGGTGCTTCAGGCTGCAGGTATCACAAACAATACTAATGAAAAGTTACCAAAGATGAACAAATGTGAGGCCAATAACTCGTATTAAAAACGCTTCATTATTTACAATAATATGGTGAAACAATAACACGGTGATCTCCTGGAGGGTGAAAGTCACCCTAATGTGGTGATAAATGGAACAATTCGGCTGCAGAACATCAGTGATGTCCCTCTGGTTATTTTTTTATAGCAGCGGGCACCTTCCTCTCTCTCTCATGCTGGATGTTTCTGCCTCCTGCCGCTTTAAACAGTTTGAAAACTTTTTAACAGACTCACAGGAAGTTTTCCTCCGGCTTTAACTTTTATAAAAGGAAACACAGAGCTCACTCTCTGACTTTTATCCCTCTGTTATCTTATGTAAATGTCTAAACTCCAAACACTGAAGCCTTTTCATTTCTGCTCCATCAGCCATTTCTGCTTCTTTATGGTGGAGTCTGTTTTAATAGATAAATATCACACAGCTAAAGCGCTCGCAGTAATCCAGAAACAGACTTCATTAATATCAGTGAATCTCCTGCAGCCAGAGGAGCTAAACTGGGTCCTGATGTTTCTCCCCGCATGTGGATTCAGGCTTTTCTTTCCTCTTCTTGGCTAAATGCTCCTCGCTGTCACAGACAAACTCCCTGACCTCCTCTCTGAGGAAACGACCCCATTTTCTCAGAGCCAGTTTGGAATCGAGGGACTGCGGGGCTGGATTTTGCAAAACATCCAAGTACATTAACTGTGTCAATGTTAGCGGTGTTTTCAATTAAAACAAGAGCCGAAGGTAAACAGGCGAGCGGACGCAGCCAGAGGTGCTGGCCCGAGATCTGAGCTGACCGACGGAGGCCTCGCAGAGCCCGAGGTTTGAGGTGAGCTGAGGACACGCTTGTGTCTCATGGTAATGTGTTTACACTCGCCGGCCCTCCTGCTTCCTATTCCCTCTCCAGTGATTACATTATGAGCACAATGCGGGTGTAAGGTTACTGAGTGCAGCGGCTAAACACCAGTATGAGGCTGATCGCACCAAAATACCCCCGGCCCTGACCAATAATACCAGAGCACAGCCTGCAGCACGGGGGGGTGAAATGAAAAGGGGCTCACATCACCACGCTGAGAGGATTTTCATCTGTCAGTATCAGATGAAAAACCTTCGCTGGAATCTTTTGTGGGCTGCGAGCGAGCCAAAGCAATATCTCAGCAAAAGCAATTTGATTATAGTAGCACGGTGCGGTATTGAAGGGGAAACGTCTGAGCGTGTTCGTTTTGCTGAGTCACTTTAGCAGAGGAAGTTTGACATGGAGGGAAAGGGGGGGCAGCCAAGGAGAGACGGAGAACGCAGGGAGAGAGGTGACAGAATACTGCTGCAGATAATTATGAGTGTCGCTGCTGGTTAATCTGGTAATGATTTTGAAGAATATTCAATTACAGCACAGTGAAAAATGTCAGAAAATGTCTCATCTTGTTCTTTAAGTTTGAAAAAAAAATGTCTGTTAATGTCTCCTTTAAAGCCAAAACTAAAATATATTTAAAGATAACTTCAGGCTGATGCAGTAAGAGGAGCCAACAGTCAAGAGGCTTTACGCCCGTCGGCCATTTTGGTCATTTAAATCTTAATTTCTGATCTTTAGGCTGTGATCATTCCCCAGCCTTCATATTAAGCAGAAACATGATTTTACTAAATTTGGTTTTCTCATGCATTATTATTCTAAAACTGTGATTTTACAAAGGGGACAGCTGAGGCTTTCTTTGGCTGATACTGATAACAGATCACCTGTCTGTGAGATCGATTGATACTGATCATGTTTTGTACCTTTGTTCTAATAACTGATTGAGTGTTTGCTCAACAATGCAGGACAAAAAGATCACACAAAACAACGCGGTTAAGTATCCTTTAGTAAGGAAATCTGAATGACAATAAAATTACGAATTTATCACTTGTTTTTATGGATGTTAATTAAAAAGTAATTGAGATACTGAAGAAACAATGATTTTATCTTAAAGGCAAAACAGTGCCAGTGATAAATTAAAGAAAATACATTAAAAATACTTACTCATTAGCATAATGAAACTGATGTAATTATTTCATAATGCCAAGAAAACAAATTTCAACCAAACTCATCTACATCATATCCTGAGCGTTGTCAAATACTCATTATTACGAGCCAACTAGAATGCATCACAGTGTGTACGACTGGACCTTAAACACATCACTAAACACAACGTGCATTCGTTCTGGGGTAATGTGTCACTAGTTTAGCTGATTAGCTTAGCGTGAATTGCAGTAAAAATTTAGACACTGGACTAATATGTGTGACTTAATGGACTAAAGACAAAGTTTTAGAGACTCTGCTGCAGTTTATTTAAGAGGAGGACAGAGCATCAGGAGCAGCAGAGGAACAGAAAACATCCATGAGTAAACATGAGGTTAATCTACAGGAGACTGATGATATGTATCTGTGTTTATAGGCATTCATTCTGATCAACCGATCTCGTCTTTTTGACACACTTAGCTAAAACTAATTGGCACCCATACATTCGGGGCATGAGTGGAAGAAGGTCATGTGGTCTGATGAGTCCAGATTTACCCTGTCCCAGAGTGATGGGAGCATCAGGGTAAGAAGAGAGGCAGGTGAAGTGATGCGCCCATCATGCCTAGTGCCTACTGTACAAGCCTGTGGGGGCAGTGCTATGATCTGGGGCTGCTGCAGTTGGTCAGGTCTAGGTTCAGCAACATTATGGCCCAAAGAATGAGGTCAGCTGACTACCTGAATATACTGAATGACCAGGTTATTCCATCAATGGATTTTTTCTTTCCTAATGGCACGGGCATATTCCAAGATGACAATGGGCTCAAATTGTGAAAGAGTGGTTCAGGGAGCATGAGACACCATTTTCACACATGGATTGGCCACCACAGAGTCCAGACCTTAACTCCATTGAGAATCTTTGGGATGTGCTGGAGAAGGCTTTGTGCAGTGGTCAGACTCTTCCATCATCAATACAAGATCTTGATGAAAATTAATGCAACACTGGATGGAAATAAATCTTGTGACATTGCAGAAGCTTATCGAAACACTGCCACAGCGAATGTGCTGTAATCAAAGCTGAAGGTGGTCCAACGAAATATTAGAGTGTATGACTTTTTTTTTTTTTTTTTTTTTGGCGACTTTTTGTTGGCCAGGCAGTGTAAGGACTGGTGTCACAAAAGATTTATTTAGAATCCCAACTACAAACTACAAGTTTTCCCCTTCGAAGTAATCCCCCTGGAGTCTAATGCACTTTCCCATCCTTCTCTGCCACGCTTTCATGCACTCCTGGAAGGATTCTTCTGGGATCCTCCGTCGTCATGGCTTTTTTAATGCTGTCCACGTCTTCAAAACGGGTCCCCTTGATGACCCCCTTGAGCTTGGGGAAGAGGAAAAAAATCACACGGAGCCAGGTCGGCTGAGTAGGGAGGTTGCTCCAGCACGGCGATCTTCTCGTCCAGGAACTGTCGGATGCTCAGGGCATAGTGAGCAAGTGCGTTGCCATGGTGAAGCAGCCACGACTTGTCCTGCCACAACTCTCACCTCTTCTCACGCACTGAACGAAGCAAAAGTCACAGTATCTCATGCTGGGATTACTCTGAAGGAGAAGACTCTTAGTTTGAAGTTTGGGTTTGAAATAAATCTTTTGTGACACCAGTCCTGGAACTTTTCTGACAAACCTCGAAGATACATACATATATATCTATATATATCTATATCTATATATAAATATACATATATATATATATATATATATATATATATATATGTATATATATATATATTCACCCATACCCTTTTTCCTGTTCTTGTAATTTTTCAACCTGGACAGCCTTAGGTCGCAGTAGAGTTGATAAAATGATGCCCACAGGAGGAGTTTATGAAATATATGGATAAAGTAAGTTATGCTACCTTGCTTTTTTCTATTTTTGCTCCTTGTCACCAGTTTTATTGGTTTGCTTTGATCCAGTGTATTGTTTTCTTAGTGTTCTTAGTCTGTGTCATTGTCAAGCTCAGAATATATAAATAAAAAACAAATGCAAAACATTTCATTTTAATTCAAACGTATTTGCACTGGATATGAAATGATTGCAAAAAAAGTATAAAAAAAACACTTTGAGCCAACCTGAAAACATGATAATGTAACACAATGGACCCAAAAAGCACCACAAAACACCACGTCTATGCTGTATAGCAATGTGAAGCTTGTTTAACCTAGCTGATTAGCTTTATCCTGCTGGACTCAGCGCAAATTTCAACACAGACTTCAAAACAGGATTATTTGGAGCTAAAAGGAATGAAAACAAAGTTTTGGGATCCTGTCACAGTTAATTTAAGGGGCTGACAGGGCAGTGGGAGCAGCAGACACGGAGAAGAGCGTGGGGTGATCAGAACCGGTGACAGCAAGCATCAGTCACATATTTATTTATTCATCTTTACAAATATTGATCAGTGTTAGGCTAATCAAGGCACCTTTAGCTGAGGCCTCTTTATCAAATTTTGGCAAACTGACCTGTCACTAAAAATACTTTTTTATTTTAACTCCAATTAGATGCAGATAAATACAGGAGATTCTTTACTCTTTGTTGTTATTGTGGTGCACAGTGGTCCATGTGATTGCACAAACATGTACGTGTTCAGACTATTATTAATCCGGCTAAATGCAGGTGAAAACTAGATTTATTTGTTTGCTTCACTTTAAAGCTGCTAAACCGACTGAGTGCTCCAGAAGTTTTCCTTTATGCTGTGATCAGATTTCTCTGAGGTGTGGACTCTCCTTCTGTGTTTGACAACTGGGTTCATCAGACTGATCTAAAGTTAATAAAGCACAAAGAAAACATCAGGACTGAACTCTTTATCACAGCGCCAGCAGGTGAGGAAAGTGAAGTTGGTTTGCAGGGAAGAGTTTTTGTCATGCTAATGATGGCAGTGCATCCCGTCAGTTTAACAGACAGATTTCTGGACTTGATTTCTGAATGAAGTCATTTTATGATTCTGTCGAAAGGTTGACTGATGCTGCTTTTTTCCAAAAAGGTAACGTGACCTGATTTTGGTCAAGAAAGGAAATCAAGGGCTTTTTAAGTCTGACGCTGCACCAAAAGCAAACTATGGAAAACTGCGTTTGAGTAATTGAAATTTGACTGAATAATATCTGAATTATTTAAATAAATATTCCAAACAGTATTTAACTCGACCCTTAGAGGTACTAATCCCATTACCATTACTTTACCAGAAAAACACGTTGGTCTTACGAGGAAGTAAACAGACTTGTCATAAAAACAACTCAGCACCAAAAACCACAACATGGAAACTGGGGTAAGAAAAATGTACGTTTTAAAAAATAATTATCTCAATAATACAAATACACTGAAAACTTGAACTACAACCCAGAAAAATCAGTGAAAAACTAACAACTTCACCAAAACTAATCAGATTTTGGTTTTTAGAGGAAATGAAGGGACTTTTAAAAGTCTGCCCCTGCACTAAAATCCCAAACTGACATTTAAGTAATTCATACTCCATACTGCACTTATCTTTACTGTTTAAGATATATGTCAAAAAGAACTGAACTGAAAAGCTGTGAGCACTGATCAAAAAACCTAAACTATAACAAGATGAAGCTGTATGCTGATCAGAGAAGGAAACTACAGACTTATATTCTTTAAAGTCTGACCCTCCATCAAAAACCAAACCAAAACATGAAAACTGTCATTTTAGAAATGAATAATTTACTGATTTTAACAATAAATTGAAAACACATATTTGTGAGAAAATTAAACTAAAAACCGAGAGGGACCGATCAAATACTTAAAACTTCTTAAGGAGAAACTACATTTTGGTCTTGGGAGAAACGTGGAGGCTTTTTTGAAGTTCTACCCTAAACCAAAAAACAAAACATTAAAACTGTCATTTTATTAATTAAAATCTGCTTAAATATTTTTCTAAATTGATGAAAAAGAGACAGAATTGAACTGAAACCTCAGGAAATTAATCAAAGGATTGTATCTTTAACTTTTGGATGACAGCAAGAAATTAGGGACTTTTAGAGACTTAAGCATGACCCAAAAACTAAAACATGTCAACTTAAAGCGACAAATATCAGCCTTGATTCAAACCTAAGTTAATAATATAAAATAGATATGTAGAATTAAATTGTACACTTACGTATAGTTACCAGTAGTTGGTGACTTTAACTAAGAAATAATATTTTGATCACTCCAAGAAATAATGGACTTTTTAAAGTTTGAACCTGCTCCAACAAGTAAAACATGTAAACTGACACTGAAATAAGAAAATCTGATTTGTTTATCTCAATTAATAAAAATACATTTTAGATAGAAATAAACTGAAAGCCTGGGAACATTAATCAATAGTTCATAACTTTGACTGGAGAAACCACTTTCTTGATCACAGCGAGAAATGTTGGCCTTTTTTTTTTAAGAATAAACTTTCTTAATGCGTAAAACATGGAAAACAGCATTAAAGAGGTAAACATCTGATTTAATTATGCTCAAAGTTAATAAAAATATGTATGTTTAATATGTAATTAAATTTAAATATGGATACATTAATCAATATTTCCTAGAAGAAACCATATTTTGATCATAGCAAGTGTGATTCTTCACCACTAACCAACATGTGTAAAATGGCATTTAAGAGACACATACCCAACTGAGATATAATCTCAGTTCATACAAAAATATGTCTATAAAATAATGGAATTAAACTGAAAACCCAGGCACATTAACCATTAGTTCATATCTGAAGATGGTGGAGCTATATTTGATCATAGCACATAACTGCAGACTTTTTTTCTCTTTAAGGACCCAGATCAATAACCAAACAAGTAAACTGGCGTTTAGGGGGCAGATATTATAATCTACATTAATAAGAAATATGCATATTATATAGAATTTAACCTGAATCATGGGAATAACCAAATATCATAACTATGCCAATAGAAACCATCTTTTTTGTCCATTTGGAGAAATTATGGGATTTTTTGATGCAGTCTTACACTGCCCTGAAAACCAAATAATAAAACTGGCATTTAAAAGCTAAACATTTGAAATACTGAAAAATAGTTAACTCCAGAATGAAAAAAAAAAAAGATCATATTCTGACTCTGATTCAAGACAAACCAAAAAGGACAGCCTATGTTTCAGTATGACTGTGCTAAATGAATGAAAACGTGCTCCTGCAGCTCCTGCTCTGCTGAAATCAAACAAATACATTAAGTTTAGTCCATGGGCTGAATGACGTATGAATTGTCTTTCTTTAGAAATGGTGAGGGGCTCATTAGAGCCGTGGGCCAACACTCCTGCAGACTAAGGGGGAAAACACTGCTGATGATCTGGTGATGAACTGAGGAGGGTAATTTGACATTTAGGAATAAACATTACCCATAAATCTGTGTGAGTGTGTTTCTATTCCTCACCAGTAAACACTCTCGTCTGTAATAACCCAGCAGCTCCTCGTCGTGGCCCCGGTACAGACCCTTCAGCCGGAGCTCCTTGTTGAACTGGTACGAGTAGATGAGATACATCAGAGCCTCCACGTAGCTGCAGAGACAGAGAGAAAGCAGATGTGACGTTCAGATTAAGCAGCATCAAAAGTTGCAGTGAGAGTTTAAGGAGTGAACTCTCTGAGGGAGGAAATAAACTCGTTGAACCCGCTGCACTCAAACTATAAAACTGGAGGCTGCACAGACTGTGAGCTGCTGCCCCCTACAGGACACTTTCAGCACTGACAGACTGCTGCAGATGAAACTCTGAAACCTAAAGACAGGGCTACGCTGCAGTTTTGTGCCTGAACCCAAATGAACCTGCGAGACGTAATTCAAGACCTGTTCAGGAAAAAAGAAATTCTCCATGAAATATGACCAGCTGATACGTTTTTGTCTGAGGTATTATCAACAGACCCAAAGCACGTCTGAAAGGAATCATTCCCGAGAACTAGAACATGTCAGCTCCTAATGAAAAAAATCAATCAGATTTCAATAAGCAGAGATGAATACACTTCAAAAACACATCTGAGCAGGCATATTAATATAATTTACTGTCATATAGATTCGCATTGATTTACCAGATGCATTGGAATGAATATCTTATGCTATGACCTAAAACGCAAAACACAAGGTGATAATGTCGAATAATAAATGAAATATCTGCCGAGGTGAGCATAGGTCTATACTTAGAGGCACAAAACCAGCATAATAAATACATTAGATAAAGGAACTTAATTTCAAGACACCCAAGTTAGCTTTTTTTGCACAACTCACAGATGTTTTGTTTTCTTGTGAAAGGCATTTCAGACTAAGGACGCAAAAATGAAGCCGACTCATGGTTTAAAGTGCACCTTCTTTTCTTGGTCATGGTTCTGTTCTGTTGTGACAGCCTGGGCTGTTCAGAGTTTATTTTATCTTTATTATTTTATTTAGGACATTTTTTATGCCTAATTGATAGGGGATGAGTGAGAGCAGGTGGGAATCAAACTCAGGTCGGCAGAAGCATATATGGGACGTGCTTGGCTGCTTTGCCCCTCCGCCAAACCAGCACCCCAGAGTTTTATGTACGTTTAAGGCAAAGTTAATAGGAATGGCAAATGGGTTACCGAAGAGAAAAAAGTGATTTAATTCAAAGAGCCCACACTTTGCCCAAACTCAGGATCATAAATTAGATTTTGTCTGGAGATGTACTCAAAGTTTGTCCTTGTGTTTCTGTTGATGTCATGAGCAGTTCTGTTCATCAGTAGCTCATTTTGTCACCGTTGCGTCACTCAGTGACGTGATGCCCCCTCGAGTTTCCCCGCGATCTTATCATCTCATAGATCACATATTTGTATGTATTAGCTGACATTATTCAAACTGCATCCTTTTCACTCATCTACCAACCACAAAACACTGCAGCTGATGCAGATGAGGAAGGACAGGACTGCAGAGAATCATCACTTCTGTTGTATAAGGCGTAACTAATGTCCTCACTAACTAATATTCCCTCACAGACATGGATCGACACTCTGTGATCCCGAATAAAATTGTTGTTGTTAAGTGTCACGGGTGTTGTTACACAACCAACACAATGCTGATTGGCTGTCGCGGCACAGCCACATGCGACATTGCCTGAAAAGTTAAATTTTTTTAACTTTGGCAACTTAGCAACGTGACCTGGTTGAGCGTCCAAAGCGACCCGGTTGTGCGATCAAGTTGCCCACTACCCTGGATGACAAACTTCCTTTGAGATCAACTCAGATGCCATCTGTCGAAAGGCAAACCAGGGGTTATCTTATCTGAGGAAATTGAGGTGTTTTAATGTTTGACAAAAAGCTTCATAAAATGTTTTATTCTTCTTTTATTGAGTCCATTTTAACTTTTGCTATGATCTGTTGGTTTGGTAACCTCAGCATCTCAAATAAAAACAAGCTGAGCAACACTGTCAAACTCTGCCAAAAAACTATTGGCGTATGTCTTAATGATCTTGACTCTGTTTTTCAAACCAGAGTCACTTAGAGGGCAAAGGTCATTCTGGCAAACCCTCTCCATCATCTTCATGCAGAGTTTTAGCTTCTTCCATCTAAGAGAAGGTTCACTTTCACTTGCAAGGCCAAATCAAATAGTACCTTAAATCCTTTGTCCCAACAGCTACTGGTTTTTTAAATAAGCTGTAGGCAAGCTTGATGGGAACGATGCACCTATGAATTTGTGCTGACTCTGTGTATTTACAAGTATTTATTATTGTAATGCGCCAGTTGTATCTGGACATTTCCTTTTTTGTGATATGAGATACTGTAAGAATGTATGTTTTAACTTCTGTTGC
The DNA here is from genome assembly GCA_037902135.1 of Cetoscarus ocellatus. NCBI lineage: Eukaryota > Metazoa > Chordata > Actinopteri > Labriformes > Labridae > Cetoscarus > Cetoscarus ocellatus. The sequence continues at coordinate 688,222 of JBAMNC010000131.1, forward strand.
AAACCAAATTGCCCTTAGGGGACATTAAAGTTTTTCAAATCAAATCACAAAATCAGATCCTGGCCGTCATATCGCAGGAGGGCTGTACCCGCCCCATCGCAGCTGTACATTGACTTTGCATGGAGAGTGGTCGCCCAGGTCACGTCCTGTGTGAATGCACCTTCAGAGGTAAACTGCAAACATGGTGGTAATTCTGAAAGTAAAAGTAAAAAACACTTATTGCACCATGAGGTGCTGTACTGAACGGTTTGACCGGACTGTCAGGAATTGCTGCCTCCCCATATTTGAGCTTCACTTGAGTTGATATCGAAAAGATAATAGTCTGGACCTGTCAAGTGAGTCTAGCTCATACAGTCTAATAATGTACAGTCCAACTTAAAGACACCTCAAAGGTCCCATGTCCTGGTGTGTTTGACCATTTACATCACGTCTTGGCTGTCTATTAAGCTACATTTAATTCAAATTGAATAAAAAAACTGAAAAATTTTGTCTCTGTAGAGAAGCTGAAGCAGCTCTTTGCTCCTCTTCTTTGGAAACACTCGGATCTGAGGGGGTAGGGAGGCCTACTCAAACATCAGTCTGATGTGGGGGGATAACAGGCCACGAAGCTGACTTTCAAAGCAATAATGGCGTCTGCTTGTGCTGAGCAAAAAAAACACATATGGGGGAGGCTGCATAGCTATTACATCATAAAGGAAGTAAAAACACTGCAGTTTAAGGGGAATTTCCTTTAAAGAGGCAGAGCACATTTTATGTTAATTGAAGTTTAGTAAAAGGTGTTTGTTCTTCTGCTCCCCAAGCTCCTTCTAACAGCACTGCAAGCAAAAACAAATATTCTGCAGGACAAGAGACCCTTAAGAAGCACCTTGAAGAAGAACAGGTGTTAATTTAACCTACGATATAATAAGAGCTGTATGTTAGGCTAATGCACAAAACCTCAAATAAATCTATTTTCAGCAGAGACAAATATCATAAGGACAGATTTATGGTCTGGGCATCCATAAGTTTGTTGCAATTATAAATTCTCATTTTTAGTCCCTTTTCTCTGCCTGGATGGACACACGCATATCTATATATGTGTGTGTATATGCAAATTTATGTGTATCTATAAAATACAGAGTATGGCTTCAGCCTGCTCAATTGTAAAGTGCCTTGAGATAAAACCTGTTATGATTTTTTTCTATACAAATAAAGACTGATTGGCTGATTGAAGGGTTTAAAAGGGAAAAGTGTTTCTATTACTGGGGGTTTAACTTTAGACTGATGTGAGGCCTACAAGCGTGGATGATCAATCTGTTGTTTTTCTTTCCACTTTTAAAGGATGGCAGCTTTATTTAAGAAGCACACAGGAGACACTTAAATGAGCATTTTGCTTCTGCCTGGGCCTGTTCAGTCAATACTCCATGTATTCTGACTGTTTAAACCGTCACTACTGTTTTTTTTCATTTGCATGATTTGTATTTTATTTATTGTGTATTTTGGAATGAAAAATAAATGTCTAATAAGACAGTTCTACAAATACCTTACAGGATAGATTTCACTGGTCCATCTGGGCAACAACCCATAGGAAGTATTTGGGGTAGGCAGAACCTTTCAAAAGTATATCCAGAGGGTGGTTGGATGATTGCTTTGTCAATCACATTCAGTTTGGGCCTATCAGATGAAGGCGAGCACTACAGAGTATAGTAAATTTAACTCTTGATAAAGCACTTTGGGAGAGGGCCAAAAATCTTTTTTCTTTTAATAAGTGCTTTCACTGTTGTTCTTTGTTCTTCATTTAATGAAGAAATGCTGTCCACTTCAGCCATTGTTACCTCCACCAAAGGAGGTTATGTTTTTGCCGGCATATGTTTGTTTCTTTGTTTGTTAGCAAGATTACGCAAAAACTACCGCACGGATTCCGCTAAAATCTTCAGATCATTAGATTTTGGTGGTGCTCAAGATAACTGCCATTAGCAAACGATCATTTTTGCTCAATAACTGTCTAACTAATAATGATATCAACATGATTCTGAGTGCTAGGTGTGGGTTTTCAGCGTCAAGGAATCACATTATCATGCTAACTTTATCATGGAACTATTGCTTAAAGATGTAACAGCAATATAATACAATTTATTTAAAAGCGCCTTTCTGAGCACTCAAGGACACTTAACAGAGCATTAAAACACAATTAAAATAAATAAAAACAACAGAGAAAAGTGACACAAAGTTAAAATGGAATAAAGAAGTTATGGAGAATATGCAATTAGGAACAGATGGGTTTTGAGTTGTGATTTGAAGTGAGGTAGAGAGTCCAGGTTTCTAAGGTCTGGTGGGAGTGACTTCCAGAGTTTGGGAGCAGAGCGACTGAAGGCCCTGCTCCCCATGGTGCTGAGACGGGCGGAGGGCACAGAGAGGTGGAGGGAGGAGGAAGACCTGAGGGAGCGAGAGGGGGTGGCAATACGGAGGAGATCAGACAGGTAGGGGGGGCGAGGTTGTGAATGGCCTTAAATGTATACATGAGGATTCTGAAATGGATGCTGAATGTGACTGGAGCCAGTGAAGCTGCTGGAGGACGGGGGTGATGTGGTGAAAGGAGGGGGCTACCTTGGTGGAGGTTTGTGCTCTCCGAGTGCTTTCTAGTTTACAAGCTTATAGTCGCCTCTTGACGCCGTACTGCTCCCAGCTCCTGAATCTGTCTCCTCAAAGGTCTGATTTAATTGAGCAGTGCCTCTGCAGACCGAGCTCAGTCATCTCAGTTTGGAGCTTTGCAAAGATGGATCCACCTATTTACATGGAATCAGGTGGATCCATCTGCACTGCAAGGTTAATGAATAGGCCCTACTTTGGGAATCACTGAAATACACCAAGTTATGGAGATAACAGCTCACATCAAGACCTTCAACAAGTAAATGCTGCTTGTCACACTGATGGATATCTTTACTTACTGTAAGTAGCTCAGACTTTGTGTTTTGGCTCTTTATGTCTTAAATTGAGGTTTTCATTTGGGCTTGTCGACTGAATTAGACTTAAAATAAGTGTAATGAAAAATAATTGACTAGTCATCTGACAAATACACTTGCTCACTTTGAAATGATGTGTGACACAAACTTCAACAAGATGGTTGAGGAAGTTAATTATTCACAGTGTTTGACATTAGATGAGAAATGTGAAGGTTCTGACGTACTTTGTCTTCTGAAAGAGCTCCAAGCCGATCATCATGAAGATTGTCGTCTCTCGGAAATTCCTGTACGCCTGATGCCACATCTACACCAGACAGAGAGAAGTTAGCACAGGCAAGCCTCCTGACATTTAAACACAAACATTCAAGCACAAGCCTCTATTATCATTGACCTTATATGTGAGGCAATCATTGAAAGAGACTGTGTGCATTACTGGAAGGAGAAAAGCACTTGGACTCTTAGAGATAAAAAAAAATCCATGGCTGACCTCGTATTCATCCATGTTGACCTCGTCGGGCTTAATTAGGTCCAGTTTGGCACGTGCCACATTCATAATGCTCTTACATCTGCGGGAAGAGGAGGGGTGGGGGACAGGAAGAGGAGCGGCGTTAGTGGTGAGATGGTGAGTCATTGTGAGGTACTCCAGGAGATGAAACAGTGCGAGCTGGCCCGCGGCCTCAGCGTGGCCTAATGAATCACTCTTTAGTGCTGAGAGGAGAAGTGAAACGCTCCTCCCGAGGCTCCTATTCAGGCCACATGCACACATAAATCTAATTATCTCGCTCAAAATAGAGGAGGAGGCACAAATCAATTCTTCACTCATGAATATGGATTGAGGCCAACAAGCACAGCTGAAAACTTTTAACGCAGAGTGAGAAGCAATACAAACCCTGGTGACACATGAGTCACAACTCTTACATGGAAGGTACCTCAGTGTTTGCCAGAGACATAAAAAAGGTCATTATTGAACATGAGTCTGCTCAGATTGTTCTGTTTGAACTAAAGACCGAGGGGACGTTAAAGGAAATGGAGAGTGGCATCCAAATGATGCAGCCGTCGCTGACGGAGGGGCTGTTTGTCCTGCACGTTTGGTCAAAGGTCTCTGCTGCCCCCTGATGGTGGTTTTGAGGACTTCAATTAAAGAAATTATTTTCTTTATTATTTTTCCACATATAAAACATGAAAGAATTACATTAAACACACACATAAATGCACTAAAAGAAAAACAGACTACTTTTACTTTCAAGCAGCTGCATTCCTTGTGACACTGAATACTTTTTACTACTTTTATTTTTTGCTATCGCTTTATTTGCTGTTGTTTGTATTAATTAAGCTTTACTGAGTTATTTTATTTTCATTCTTTTTGTTGTTTCTTCTCTTTTACTCCTTCAAAACTAATAAATCAACCATAACCCCCTTTGATTGTTTTTATCTATTCCTATTGTTTATATCATGGAAAAAGTGCCATTTATCAATGAACTATAATTCTTTACTTTCATTGCAGCAAATGTTTTTAACGAACACATCAATTCGAAAAAAATAATATTTACTTTGTGAACTTCAACTGCTTGTATTAAAGTTTTTGTATGTCATAGTTCTAATATTAAGCAAATAATTAAATAGTCAAATAATTAAAAAGAAAGTAATTGGTAAAACTTGATGCTCATAATACGTTAAACATGTGTAAAACTATGTTAAAAAATCCTGCAAAAAAATAAAAAATATCCTGGATCCACATCCGGATTCCAATCACCACCAAAATCTAATCACTTAAGATTGTGCCATGACCACCATCAACACTCATTATCACAACACCAAAATTTTTTCCAAGAGGACGAAACCTCCAGTCAATTAAAATTTTTCTGCTCCTTTCATGGTGACATACCATTTGTGTTAGAATTACATGTAAAGCAAGAAAAACATTTTTTCTTTATATTTTCCTTGCCTACACATATAAAGATGACCATAAATGAGTATTTCTATAAATGTGTTCTGGGATAAAACAGTATTACCAGTGTTTATATACAATTATTAATGAATAAGTTATTTATTTGTTTATTTTGTTTTATGTATTTACTGTCACTGTCTGCATTATTATTATTATAATTATTATTGTTCTGTTTTATTTTAAATATTTAAAAATAATTAATAATAATGTCTTTTTCTTTGTTTTTTTCTGTTCACTGTGTCTGATGTACTTTTGCATATTTTTTAAGTATCTTGTCTTTATTAAAATTGTTACTAGAAAAAAAAAGGAAAATCCAAATAAAGAGAGTTAAAAACAACAAACACAAACAAGAAAAGATTCAGACTTTGGAAAACACTAAGTGCTTGCACCAAGTTATACCATGAGGTTGAGGCTGATAATATCTTATCTTTTGTCAATTTCTTCCTGTTATTCTAAAAGCAATTTTGTTATTTTCAGAATTTTTAGCAAAAGGCTCGTCTCAAGGCATCTTCGTAACTTTACACAAGAACAACTGGGTATGAATTTTCTCTCACAACAATATGTTCAGTCTAATTAAAATGTCTTATGAAAAGTGATGGGAAAATCCTGGACAGCACTCAGATATCAGAGCAGAGATGTATATTTTGCTTGCAGATTATTGTTGACATCTTATAGCATTGCCAAATTAAACCTACACCTTTTCACCGCTTGTTTTAATGCAGTAGTGAGGATTTTAAACTGATGGCAGTAGTGAGAGAAGTAGAGCAGTAGCTCCGGGTGATGTGGTGTCCTGCCAATTTAAAAAAAGGCTCTCAGTAGAGAGTGCAGGCAGACCCACCTCTCATCGAAGGCCAGGTTCCTGTCAGCAAACTGAGTGAGCAGAGTCCTCTCCAGGATCTTTTTGGGGGCCTGGTTCTGGATGAAGTACACAATGATGTGCTGTAGTCTGTAGTCGTTCTCTGGAGGTGTGTCCTCCTGGGCGAATCTCAGGAGTCGAGCGTACTCCAGCTTTATGGCCTGACAGGAGAGGAAAGCAGAGTCAAGGTTAAACAACATGACTGAAGGGGAGTATATATATATATATACATAATCAAGTACCAATGAGATAAGATCCTACCACTGACTTTACTTTGCACTGGTCAGACCTGCTTTTGGTACCAGGCAAACTTTTGGGCCATCAATGTGAGTATATACTGAGCTCATATTTTTCCAAAAGATGAGAATAAAACATTGGATCTACAAAAAGTTTGTGTTTGTTATTGATATGAAACATCACGTTCAATCACACTGACAGCTCACTCACACCTCACTTCTTTAGAGGGATCATAGATTCAGAGTCAAATACAAACACTGTACAGTGGAAAAACAGAACTGATGCATGACTTAAGGAAATGTTTTAAAAAGGTCCAACATTATCTTCCTTAATTGTTCCCTCTTTTTATCTTTAAAGGTAGACTGTGCAAAGGATGGACAGCACAAGACCTCACCTTACAAGATGCCAAAAGGCTTTGAAATGTTATTAATGCATACAGTTAAAACTGGAGTACTGGTCCCACTGGTGTAGAAGCCACAGTCCATTATTCAGAGTCTCACAAAGGGAACAGGGATTTTGACTCTCTCCCTGCTTGATTATTTACTCTGAGTTCACTTGTGTCAGCAATGTGCACAGGCGGAGGAACATGTAGCCATTTGCTGCATCGTAAAATAGTGCCAAACACAGACCCTGGATTTCCACACGGTGCAGAAGCGCTGCGCACTAAGGCGCTCCAGTTTTGACTTCCTTCTCTGCAGCGTATCTCGGGCAAAGCGGAGCGCACTGGCTGTAAATAACGCACCACTGCTTGACCGGAGCACTGGCTGTAAATAATGCTCTGAGACACTAGAGAGGGAGTGACGCGGCCTGCAGTACGATTCGCTGGCAGTCCCCTGTGCATACGCACTATGTGGGGGAGAGACTTCCTGGAGGAAAAATGAAGCACTCTGTAGTGTACCTTACTGGTAGTCTGAGCTTGTTCATATTAAAGGTGCAGCACTGCAGTGACACTTCACTGACCCAATCACACTTGCAGAAAAACCCTAAAACTGTCCAGACTTCGCGCAGGTGAGCCGTATGTGTGAACGCATACAGTCGAGTTTTCACTCATACTTTACCGAGTCATTTTCTTGCGCCCCCCCCTAGTATTTTATCCATGTAAAGTCTGGGTAAAGTGAAGTTTGAACACAGCAGCAAATCATCAGGGTAATTCACAGAGGCAAGCTGGAAGGGCTGATGGCATCACCCTGTGAGCCCAGTGCAAAATCGGAAAAAGAAGACTTGCCGGGACGGATTAAAAACAACTGCTGTTGATCTGATTATAAACTCACACTCTGATGTGCTTCTGGACATTTGAAAGTGTTGTTTCACTGCACACCATCAAAGTTCTGTAGAAAATCTGCTCCAAAACGATCCCCATCAGGTCTCTAGCATCCAAAGAGCCCTCTCACACTGCTGCTGGATAGGGAGCTAAAACACTGCAGCTCTCTTTCCCCGCTGGAATCATCTTGCACGTAGTGACACTGCTTCATATTCACCCATGTGCTACAGAGCTCGTCTAGACCAAGGACATAAAGTGTGATCATTGTGTAAAGCTCCCCTCTGCTTTGCTGCTGCATTATGAACACTGACTTCTATTCCTGACATCGTGTCCTGCTGACTGGTGACCCCCTCTCCACAGCAAGACAAAGTCTCTGCTGAGAGGAGCAAGTGTGGCAACCATGCCAGGGAATTACCCGGGCGAACTACTCTATCCTGGTAATATCAGGGTTGCATGTACCTCATACAGCCTAACTTCAAAAACACTAAAATATGCCTTTTAGCGCCCGGAGCATTCCAGCTTCATCTTTGTACAACAAAAGGTGTTGGAGAAGTGTTGTCCATCATTATACAGAGTCTTGGTCTAAAATGCTTTAAAGTCTAATTTCTAATCTAATCTAGTAGTGATGTGACCTTCGCTTTCATACCTATAACATCTATAAAAAAAAGAGTTTATCTAATTTGCAAGGTTGAATCAATTAATTTGACATTTTCAGCAGAAGTTAGTGTACACCTTTGTGCTGTGAAGATGTTCAAAGGTCATGACTAACACACAGTTACACATGATGGAGAGGAAAGAGGAGGGTGAAGTGAGAGAGTGAAGTGAGGACAGGTAGTGGAGAGATGGAGATGTATACCTTAAAGAAAGCCGCCTCAGGCCCGCTCTTTTCATACACAGCGCTGGATTTGCCAATAGCCATTATAACACCCTGCATACTGGGGGTCATCATCGTCTGCCCACAGAGCAGGAACCACATTAAAACAGAGATAACGACGGATCCTCCAGACAAACCATGTAAATCAAGATCTATGTTAGGTGCTCTGAGGCAAAACCACGAACAAACCAGAGGTATCACTCAGCAGTCCATGCAGAGGTTAGAGTGACACTGTGAGGGACACAGCCAGTCAGATCAGCAGCACAGTGTGCAGTCCTCACAAGGATAATGTGTGAAAACCAGACAGCCATAAGACAGCTGGGAGACAAACAGCCGACGGAGCAGGCAGGCTCGTATTATGACAACACCACACCCACACTGAACTAACATGCAGATATCAACACAGACACTCACAGGCAACTTGCACTTGTTTAAATGCTTGTTAACACAAATGCCTAGTCACTGAGTCAGATGGCAGCAACTCAATGCATTTAGACATGTAGACGACCTTTTGAAGTCCAAACTGAGCATCAGGATGGAGAAGAAAGGTGCTTTGAGTGACTTTGGACATAAAAAGCGGAATTCAATATAAACGCAGAATATCATGGGAATGGCCGACATTTTATGTAAAAGTTTTTCTTTGGAGTAAAAAGAAACGTATCTTGGGAAAATGCTTTTCAAATTATACAACATCAGGCGGAGTTTTGCCGATATAACGCAGATATATTCTTACTTTCTCATAAAACCGTAAATGCTGTTCAGAGTCCAAGTTACGCAGAATGATGTCATTGCGCCGTTAGTCCAATAGATGGAGCTCTAACTCCATTCGATCCTCAGTCCCCTCCACACTGCTGTCTAATCAGTCACGTACAGGAGTGAGCCACAGCCAGGCAACAATACAAGAGTGGGCTGAACGGAGCTTGCTGACAGGTATGTTTATAACGACGCTGTGAAATTAACAGTGACTCAAAATGTCTCCCGTTTCAATTTAACTCTCTTTGCCATGTGTCATGACGAGTGACACGTGCTTCGTTGCGTCGGTCATGCTTTTCAATGATGTTATATTGGTAAAGTTGTGCTAACCTAGCTTAAGTTACCCCTTCTCTGTTTATGCTAACAATGACATAGCTGTAGTTATGCCAACCTAGCATAGCGTTAGCTAACAGCTTTAAAGCCAGCCAGTAACCGTAGAAATAACGCAAGTGCACCAATATTTGAGAGTGCAGAGAATGAGCATTCATGACTTCATCAGCTGCTGATGAACATTTAATGAGGAGCGATGTGAACGCAGAGGGGAGGGGGTTTATTCAGGGCAGGCCCGAAAAGTTAAAACCATGAACACTGAGTGACCACAGGCTGTAACAGCAACTCTCTGTGTGTGTTATGGAGTAACATTAGCGTATCATAAGTAACATCAGACTATTTGTGACCGTTATTTAGTTAAAATAAAACTCTGTCAAAGGCGATATGTTTTGACATCTGAGAAAGGCGTCTCTGGTTTTTATTTTGGTTCACAAGAGTCATGACTTCATAGCAAAGAAAATAATGGAGTAGAGAAAATTTGATTTAACGTTAACGGGCATCAGAGGACTATGGCCTAAATCTAAAGATAAATTTGTCAGTACACCTGTATTTCATAACTCATTTATATTATTTATTATATTATTTATATTTATATTATTGACTCTTTTTTTTGAGGTTATATAATTAATTTCCCAGAGGTTTAATGCTTTTCTGCATGTTTTGTACTTGAAAATTCCTCTCTGTTGTAAAGTTAAACAAATACTAAAGGACAAAGTACTGTAAAACAGTAAAATGTTATTTTTTAAAAATTAATCGGCCGATTGATCGGTAATCAGAATTTTTTTCTGCCAAATATCGGTATCAGCCTCAAAAAATCCATATCAGTCAGGCCCTACAATGCACGCTTCACTTCCCCTCCCCTCATTAACAATGCAAACATGTTGAAGCGGCCGCCTGAGACACTGGCTAAGTTGGCGAAGAAGCTATGAAACTCCCAGCTAACTCCAAAGTACAGGGCAGAGCAGTTTCCCAACGATTATCATGTGTCAGGCGATCAAATTTTGTCAACATACTGTTGACTGGACCCTCAAAGATACATGTGAAGACCACCTGAAGAGTGAGTGATTATATTTCATTACTTTATATTGTGTATCGGGGTTATATTTGCGTAAAATACTAAAAACCATATCCTCAGAAAAATTTAATTGAATAAAACAAACAAACAAAAAAGAAACGGAATATGGCAAAAATTAAAGCGGCATTTGGGAAAAAAATTACACTGATTTAATAGAGCCCTAGTTAGACTGGTCTGAGTATTTCAGAAACTGCTGCTCTTCTGGGATTTTCACACACAACCGTTTCTGAGATTTACAGAGAATTGTCTGAAAAGAAAAAATACCCAGAGAGCAGCAGCTTGTTGATGTCTGAAACCAGAGGAGAATGACCAGAATGATTCAAGATGACAGAGAGGCAAAAGTTACACAAAGAGAAAAGCTCAGAGAACACAAATGTCCGCCAGGGCATTTTCCAGCATTGTTCGAAACATTGTCAAAAATGTGGAAAACTGCCCTGTTATCTTGCACTGTCAACGAACCCTTGAAAAAACACAACCAACCAAAATCACAACCAAAGTCTAATCTCTCCTCCCTTGTGCCATACCCAACATTAAGCTGATAATGTCATCAAAATCCACTGAGAACTTGCTCAGTAATTAGCAAAAATGTGGAAAAACTACCCTATCTTTCACTGTTAAGAAATACTTTATCAATTCCTGGATCCACATCCAAGACCTGATTATCACCAAAATGGAATCACTTCTTCCTTGAACCACGACCAACATTTCCTTGAAATTTTATCTTAATCTGTTCATAGCTTTTTAAATTATCCTGTTTACAATCTAACAAACAAAGAAACTAACAAATGCCTGCAAAAACATAACCTCCTTGGTGAAGGTAATAAGCACTAGTTACATCCAAGGTATGTATTTCTGAACTCACAACAAGTCGAATCTTGAAGCAGATAGGCTATAGCAGCAGAAGACCACACAGGGTACCACTTCTATCAGCCAAGAACAAAGAACTAAGGCTCAATTCACACTGGCTCACCTAAATAAAAAAAAAGAAGATTGAAAAATATTCCCTGAGGATCCCAATTAGTGCTGCAACATTCAGATAGAAGGGTCAGAATTTGTAGAAATAAAAGAAGAGATATAACACCAGGAGGATATTTTAAAGCTTGTTTAAATCACATCACTGACTCTGTTTTTAGGCAAAAGCTGGGTTTGAGTGAAGCAGACCCAACTCTCCCGCCTTTGCAGATGACATCGTGCCAACTGCGTCTCGTCACACTGTAGCTTTAAGACAATTTGTGTGTGTGCACCACAGTATGGTTGCATCTCCCTGCAGCACAGGCCTGTCTCTTTTAATGAGTTTTGCCTTTATTTAAACCTTCAACTGGAAGGTTTGGAAAAACCACAATGAATCTTCCCATGAAAACCTGATTCATCTCATAACTGACCTCTGAAAACCTCAGAACAAACGCCTTTAGTGTTAACTGGAGGAGTTTCTAAACAGGAAGTGTGTCTGAACTGCATCTGTCTGTGACATAGTCTACCGAAATGAATGTTCATATCTGCTGGAACAAGGTAAACAGCAGGGATGTCCTGATTGCAATCCCAAGTACAGGATTTGGGCCATTTTTTTATGGATTGGGTATCAAATTTATAATGGATTGGGTTTTAAAACATATAATAATAATCATAATCATCTCACCAGGATTGTTTTCGTCAGTTTCTGTGGGTTGAGCAGTAAATGTGCAGGTCTATGTAGCAGCCGTGTGGCTAACATGTTAGGGTAGAGGAAATACTTAAATTTAGTTGGTGAAAACATCCCAACAGTCACTTCAAGTGTCTGCAAAACTGTTTCTAATGGAGGTACTAGAGCTGCAGAATAAATAGCGTTTACTAAAGCCACTGAGGACGGGGCAAGGCTGCAGCCCCAAAACAGACTTTGAACTTTTAAAAAGAAGGATAAACATCCTAGAGACAGTAAAGGCCATAAAAGGTGACAGAAAAGGTGATAACATTCATCACTTTGGACAACCAGCTGTGGTGGATCATCTATTGAAGCTTCTGAATCTACGGTATGATCTACTGACAGTACACTGCAGACGCTGCTTTACTGGAGTAAGATTTATGCAACATACAAGGTGACCTGAAACGCAATGTGACAGCTGTGAGTTTCACCACGGACATTCAGAGCTCTGCTGTTTATTCCATGTCATCTCTGAGTGTCACTGAACACAGGATTGATTCCTGCACTTCAGAGTTGGAGTGTACTGTACACAGTTTTGTGGTTCCCATCACATGGAGCATGTCAAACAGGACATCAAGGAGCTGTTGAGTAGCAGGCAATAGGAACATGTCATTCTGTTTGACAAAGTTAAGAAATATGTAAAAGGTAATGGATGATTAAGGGGGTGCAAAGTGTAGGCTGCTTGCACATGCTCTCTGGCTGTACAAGAGGGTCTGCTGTCACAACACAGCATCACAGACTCAGCTGTAAGTGCACGAAAGACTGGGAGCCACTTTAAGCCCTCGCAGCAGGACTACTCATGACTGGAAGACATTAAGAGTCTCTCACCAGTCATGTGGCAGTCTACAGAGAATTTTGTAAATAAGGTTTACAATAACACAAGCTGGACTTATGGGAAGTCGGGATTTTCGAGTTCCGAGTGGGAAATTTCAACTGGAACGCCCCCTGAAGTCGAAATCCTGAGTTGGAAAGTTGGAGAATCCTCCCCACCCCCGAGCTGATAATTGAAGATGGCTAACCTGGGTGTGATGGTGTGTTCCAGCTGATCTCAGAAATGGGAAAGTCCAAGTTGCAAATTAAATAAAATTTAGTCAATGGGAACGCCCCCTTTGGTCGGAATTTATCACTTCAAAGTCAGACGTCTTCAGCTCCGAACTGGAACGCGTCTAGCTGGGATGTCACGTAATTCCCACTCCACTCTTCCCACTCCCGATGTAAATGAACACACCATTAGCTCAATGAAATCAACTAAGGGCATCTTGGTACTTGGTTTACAAGATTTGGTGAACAAACAAAAAACAAGCACAAAAAAAAGTGTGCAGTTGGTTTGTCTAATTAAATGTAAACATTGGATAGGGACACTGCATCAGAAACTAGGACTAAGTATTTTGAGCAATCTCATGATACAGAGGCCACGATACATATCATGGTGCTCATAAATTGTTGACACTGGCTGGGCCTTTAACAGAATCCCTGCCAACTTTTGTTCTTTTTAGTGAAAACTAAAACAGCAAGGACAAGATTTAAATGATCCTACAACTTAATATACTGAAATTTCAGGTCTTCAGAGATGTTTAAAGTAAATCAAGATTTGGAACGTGCACTTTATCATGGAGTTTGCTTTCTGTACCATGTGTTATTTATGTTCAATAACTGCTGTCACAGCAACCTGCTGCATGGATTCTGTAAAATCTCTATCGATGCACGTATCAGCAAGGACTAAGAGACAATACTTTGCCATATTGTTTTTTTTTTTCTTTTTTAGATTACTTTTGGGGCATTTTGTGCCTTTATTGATAGGCGAGAGAGAGACAGTGGATAGGCTTGTGAAAGGGGGCAAGAGAGAGTTGGGGAGGACCCTCTGCAAACTGGCCACAAGCTGGATTCAAACCCAGGCCGGCAGAACCGTGTATATGGGTCGTGCCTGGTTGCTTACCTCTCTGCCAAATCAGCACTCACCATATCGATGTTTTGAGCACAGGCCTATCAGACACTCATGATGGGCCAAAGCTGATGAGGACATTCCTAGTAAACATGGTTCTTTATTTTTTATTTTCCTGTGGATTTTGGCTGAGATTCGCACTCGCTCTCGGTAAAAGTAAACAAGCACCCTAATCTTGAGATATTTGTTGGCTCATGAGAGCAGTCTGAAGGGTCTGACTTGATGACATGCTCTCTGAAAAGAAAATCGACACACTCCACAGCTGTCACGCTGCTAAAATGTGATGCGAAACTGCCTCTATCTTTGTGCCAAGATGCAGACAGCTAAACGCAGGACTTCTCACACAAGACGAACAAAAAGGTCGGTATTATTCTGCAGTGTTCGAGGGCAGCCCTGAAGCGTGTGGCCACAAGCTTCAGATTTTCTCAGGTCTGAAAATCCTCAAGTAGAGCCACGTGAAAGATGCTCTGACTCTAATCAAACAGGCACAGACTCCTCAGCACAGCAAGGCAAATAAAGTCTGTTTTGGGGTGAGAGCTACCTCGTCATCATACCCCCCCTCCTCTGACTCAATGACAAACGTCCCCACATTGGGTATAGCCACCTCGACGGTGCGCTGGCCGGGGGACTCTTCCTCAGTGACCGAGTCAGGAGGAGGGGTGGAGGGGGAGCTCACCTGGACCTCAGGGTGAGGAGGGGAGGGAGGGGGAGGAGACTGTAGAAAGAATGGGAGAGGTGAAACAGGAGAGACAGGGAGGTGAAGTAATGTCAAGGGAGAATAAATGAAGAGGAAAGAAAAGCAGTGAAATAATGAAAAAGCACAACTAATTAAATTAATTCCTTTAAATCCAATGCTACAAGACTTGTTGTAGTTTGTTTGGAGTCTGCCCCTGCTTTAAATCCTTTTCTTCACAAATTAGACTTGCACCCTAAATTAACTTTGGTCCTTCTTCAGAATAAATGGGCCCCATCCACCAACTATTTTAAATGTGCTTAAAACTAAAAAGTCAGTTTTTAAGAAGATTCTGACAAAAACTTTTCTTGTCTGTGATTTATTCTTTGCCTTGAGCACTTAAAAGCATGATTTCACTCCTCTAAGAGCTGTTTTGACAGGGTACATCAATAATTTTGTGCTCAAAATAAATGGAAAACGGATTTGAGCTTGTATAGAGCGGTTATCTAGTCTGTCTGACAACACAAAACACTTTTACAACACAAGCCTCACCTACCCATTCAGTCTTACATTTACTCAACGATGGTTCTGAGTTTTTATGTTGACCACCAGATCAAATCATAGTAATTTTTGAAGCCAACAATACATGATTAGTGTCTCTACTGTAAATGTTATTTTTCCCCACATTGAACTATTTTTATGTCACCTGGTGTGTGCTCTGTCTTTATTATAGGGATGGGAATTGAAAACATTTTGTTGATATTAATGCCGTTATCAATCCTGCTTACCGATGCAATTCTTTATTGGTTCCCTGATCGATTCCTGTGGATTTTGTGCTCCAAAAAATCAGATCTACAGGTTTTCAGGGTCAACTACACCAAACACATGGCTGTCCTGATATTTAGTGCTATGCAGCCAAGACAAGTGACTCAGCATATTGTTGGTGTTTCCACCACTGATTGACATCCTGTTGGATGTTTTGCAGTTAGCATCATGTTGTGTAAGATTAAGCCAATGTTTTGACTACTTCAGTCTCCTGTCTGCCATGGTTACTTACTTCTCTGTTGCCCTTGAGCCGATTGCATCTAAAGAGCACATGATGTCCTCAATTTGTAAGGCAGCCAGATCCTTGTGAGAGGAATTGATAAGGGAATCACCAAGCAAAAAGACTGATGATATTGATTCTTTTAGCTATTTGTTATCGATTCTCAATTGGAATTGTTTTTTTATTCCCATCCCTACTTGATTATAGCATAATATGCATTGTTTCTGATGACAAATCATTGTGAGCAAGTGACATAATCCGGTAACTTGATATTTAATAAGTTTAAGTGGACAAAATTAACAACTCTTTACTTCTCTAATCAATCCTGTGTGATTTCAGATTGTCATACAGTCTCAGTCATTCATGTGGTTATGAAGGATGCATTTCTCTATGCTATTTAGAAAAAAATGTTCACAATCTTCCCCCTAACAAGGAAAGAGAGGTCATGAATTTAAATACATGGGTGGAAACAATTCAGCGTTTTGAGAAAACTTCATCAATCTTATGTGGTTTTTAGAAACATTCTTTAGAAACAGATTCAAGAAAAATCTTCATGGATATTGGTGAGTGAGGCCCATTGTGTTCAGCTGGTGAAATGCTGGAGGATCAAGAAACACGGATTAAAGGGGACATTAATTGAAGACATTCATGAAACAAAACTCGAATTCCTGCACGGACAATGTGATGTTCTTAATCCCTTTAATCACACTCGCATTGAGAGCTCCCTTTCTGATGCTAGACCAATCTGACAATGAGGGATTAAACCCATGTTCTTTTGTGCAAAGCTGCACATTTCATTCAAAACTTAACAAGAGTAAATGGGCTTTTTAAATTACCTCTTTGTAATATTCCTTGGCAATACTGTTCAAAAAAAACTGTCAGCTCTTTTCTGTTGTAACTGCAATGTTGTGAGCTTGTGTGTAGTCAACATACAGCGTTTAAGAGAGCTTCAGGACTCCTCTCCTCCTGCTCTGCAGCAGCTCTGGAGATGGCTCTCTCCGTGTCCTCCTGCAGGTGTTTGGAGTCGCTTGTGGGGGACGGCTGCTCCATGTACTCTGGGTCCTGCTGGGGGGCTGCAGGTGAACAAAAGACATCATCAGAGAAAAGCATAAAAAGGTTACTCCTATTTCAGAATTTTCAATTGATTTTCCCACTCTTAAGACTCACAATAGCCACTTAGCATGAGGTGTTGATCTGAAGTGCATTGATTCATTAACCCTGATCATAACATGTCCATACTTCATTTTGAATAAATCCAAGTGCTGAGACATCTTAGCTCACTTTAACAGCAGATCTAAAGTTTGATATAAGTACACACAGTCAAAGCCATTCAGAAATGTGAGGCTGTAAGACGAGATTTCAAGGTCATTTCCTTGTCCTTTCTTAACTCTCGAGGGAACTTGAGTTTTCTCTATTTATCTTCCTACCCAGTATTGATTCTCAATTAAGCATTCTCCTCTTCTATTCTGAGCGTTGTGACCCTGACCTGCATTGTCTGGAGGGCTGGACTCAATACTCATGGGCTGAGGAGACGAGGAAGAGGTGGAGGTTGTGGACGCCGCAGAGGCAGCGGCGGCAGCGGCGGCCAGGGCCAGCTTCTCCTGCTGGGCCTTACGTGCCTGCAGGGCGTCCCACTCCTCGATCTCCTTGTCAAAGAGCTCGTTGTCCTCCTTCACGTACTGCTTCAGGTCTGGGGGCAGTTTGTCCATGCCACTGAGTATCTGTCCTGTTTCTTTATCAAACTCCTCTGCACAGATGAAAGACACAATAAATATAACGTGAAGCAGATTAAAAGTGTGACTTGTGTAATATCCATGAGCAGGAAGGTTTTCATTTTTATGGATTCTCTTAGAACAACGAGAAACAAAAATGCTCTTGCTGTCAATAAAATGACAGAAAGGAAAAACAAATTTATGCCTTTATGTCAGAAAGAGGGTAAAATTTAAAGCTATGAAAAAAAATTAAGACAGTAAAAAAATAACTCATAAGACAATGCAATTAGAGGTTTATGATATGTGATCCGTAAATCTTCATCAATGCTTGTAGTCGCAAACGTAGATTATCCGTGCATTTAATGTCTTGGCCCGTTTACACAACAACATTATCACCAGAAATGGAAAGATTTTCCTTTTGCATTTTCAAAAGCGCTCTGTGTTCACACAGATCTGTGAGAACGGTTGAAAATGCGGCAGTGTGCATGCCAGGCCAGTAGTTGTCGATGTGAGTTTGTAGTGTCCTTGGCAAATATAACAAATATGTCTCTGCTGGGAAGAGTATTGACACAGCAAATCCACATTTTGTTCGAGGACCGAGAACAAACCGAGCACAGTTAGCAGCACACATGTTGCTCAGTAATCGGCCAAAGCTGTTGTTGTTCCTAGGTGCATGCGCTACCTTTATTTGAAGGAGTACTGCACAAGCGCCACGCTTCCCTGTTTTCCCTGAAAATGGAGATTCCTGTTTACAAGGACATGACAACGAAAAAGTTTTCAAAACTTTTTACTGGGGACCCTGGTTTCAAAAGTTTGTGGATTCGGGCACTCCGGGCACCAATCCTGTGTAAACGGAGGGAGCAAACGCGATGAAAACGCTCTGTTTTCGGCAGTTTTTGTTGTGTGTAAAATGGGCCCTTAAGCTACAACAACCACGTGTGGTGTAGAGTCAATAAATTATCAACTTGCATATCAATTGGTGTTTAGCACATCAGCATCATTACTGCATTTTATTTACACCATAACTGGGGACAGGGAGGTGGGAATTATGTCACTTTCCAAGTAGAGCAGTTACAAGCTTGTAAAGTTCGGGCAGCTGAAGGACTTTGAAGTGTGAAATTCTGACCAAAGGGGGCGTTCCCAGTGACAAATTCTAATTTGCAACTCAGACTATCCCAGTTTCAAGTCAACTGGAACTCACCATATAAATCAAATAAGATGTAAATGCAGCGTCTTTGACTGCCAGCTTGGAGAAAAAGCTCAAAGTGGCAGTTATGGTAAATTCCCTCAAATTTATGTAGTTAAAAATGATTTAACAGCAATTACATTTGGCAACAAAACGTGACATTTTGCTATTAAAAAAGACAAAGTTGATAATATGACTGTTAGGGGAAGGGTAAATAAAACGCCATCATGATGTGCTTTCGTTGAAAATTTAGGAAAGAGAAAATCAGACTTTGGTGAAAAACTTAAGCAAATACAGCTGTCTGAACGTGAAATTTGGTTGACTGTGCAATCTTCTGATACCTATACCATACTGAACATGTTTCTGGTTTTGCTACAAAATTTGGTTGAGTGTTTGTTCAACAGAAAAGCACAATAAGCTCTTAAGGAGGAATGCAACAAGTATCATACTGTAAGGATGACTAGATTACACAATTTACACTTACATATGTGAATTAAGAAAATTATTGATAGATTGAAAAATTGTTTATTCTATCCAAAAAGCTAAACTTAATGAACATTTTAACAATAACAAGGCAACCCATTAAAGCACATTAACTCAGTTATATCATGTAACTGATATAACTGTCATTAAAAAAATAAATAAATTTGAACTCCACTCAATATCATTTATCCAAGGTTGAGCAAAAATCTAAATCTCCAATTTATTAAATGACATTTAAACACATCAAGTGCTTACCTTTGTTGAATGCTCATTTGACTGAGCCAACACAAAAGCATGAACATGTGACCCACTGGACCTCAAATGTCGCAGTGTGTTTTGTTTGCAACAGTGTTCATCAGTTTGCGTAAATGAACTCATAATTAGTGAAACATCACTGTGTAATTCAGCTGCCCTTCTGGTAGGACTGTTGTTGCATTGCTCCTTGGAAAGTAATTGCGCTCCTCTGTAGAACAAAGTGAGTAAAAGCATGTTATTGACTGAAAAGGGCGACTCCTTTTATCAGGTTATGCTGCCACCTGAAGGAGGCTCCGGTGTAAAACAAAGCTACGTAGACTGAAACAACTACTTAAACAGCTGCTGCAACAAAACACTTAATATAATCAACACTGGCTGATTTCACATGAGACCATCTGTATGGCAGCCAAAAATAAAAGCAGTCAGTACATCCTCAGTCATGATTGTTTCTGCCATCACTGAGATATGGATGCATTGATGGTATATGTGTAAATATGTACCTAAACTTTCTCTTTCCTGTTTCTTATGAAGCTTGCGTCATTTTGACGATGTAGCACTTTTAAGCAGACCCTTTTTTATTATGTTTCATGGACGCTAATAAAGGATGATGATTAGGCATTAATGATTCGGCATTAATGGTGTGAAGTTTTCTAGATCTCATCAGGGGTTAATCTTCACGCTAACTCCTAAATTAGCCCATTGGTGAAGTTTTGAGCAACTAATAAGATTATGTTGTTATTATTAACATGTATTATCATGTATTTATTCATTTTATTTTTTATATTATTATGTAATTAATTCAGGATTTTTTTAAATTCATTTATTTGTTTGTTTTATTTATATATATTTTTTATATATTTCATTATTATTTATATATTGTTTTTATAATTGTTGCATTTTAATTTTTATTTAAACTTTTTTATTTATATGTATATTTCTATGCGTATATGTATGTGTATATATGGATGTATATATGAATGCATGTGTATATGTGTATATATGTTTACGTTTATATATATATATATCATTAGTATCCATTTTTAGTACTGTTATTTTTATTATGTATTTTCATCTTTCGATGTATGAATTCATTTATTTGTGATTGATCTTGGTTGGATTTCTAATCAATTTTTAAGTTTTGGGTCTCTACATCCTGTGATACACTTATTTATAATAGTATGTATTTAGTTATTTTGTTTCAACATCATTTTTTACAATATTCTCCCATGTTTTGGGCGTGTATCCTCTCTGTTTCTTTGTTCCTTACTTGGCCGGTCACCTAGTGTTAATTATATTTGACGGTCACTTACACAAGTGTAACAAACGCTGATGAAAGCCTCGGGCTACATCACGTTTGTTCTGTTGCTGCTGCGTTAGCTTTAATAAAAGTCAAAGACTTTCATTGCGAGTGCTGATGCTTTTGTCATTTGTAAATATGTACCTTCCATGAGAAAGGGCTTCTTGTCGTTGATATACATGAGACAGTAGGCACTGGCATTACGATAGCCTCCAAACGAGTCCCTGACCAGCTCCTCCCAGGACGACTTGGTGACTGAGATGTCGTTGTACTTCATCCAGCAGCGCTGATGGGGGTCGTAGATATACGCCCAGTAGTGACCAGCATTGGCCTGACCTTCATGGACCAAGACCGCATGAAGCCGGTATGGAACCTGGAACAACACAAAGTAGATGTTAATATATAGACAAATAAAAATGTTCATATCTACTTCTTTGATTGTTTGCCTGGATCATCACACTATCAATCAATACATCTTTATTTATATAGCTCCAGTTCATAAGAAGTGTTATCTCAAGGCACTCTACAACAGAGCAGGCTGAAGACACCTTCATTTTATCGATACACATATATGCACATATACAAATACATATAATAAATAAACTTGTATATTCACATACATACATCCAGAGCTGTATCCATCCAGGCAGAGACAAAGGGACTAAAAGGAAGAATTTATGATAGCAACAAACCCATGGACGCCCAGATCATAAATCTGTCCTCATCACATTTGTCTCTGCTGAATACAGTTTCAATCAATCAATCTTTATCTGTATAGCACCACATTTGTTGAATATAAATTCATTAATGGTAAGGCCTTTAGATGTGGCATCTCATTTTCAAGAGGGTCCTCATGCCTATGTTGCTGTAAAGATGGTTACTGTGGATGTATAATCAATACAGCCATGGATAGAGAGGTCAATCTAATATTAAAATGAATATCTATAATGAATATACACTATCACAGAGAGTGTACACAACTGCTACAGCTGCTATCGGAGAAGTGTTGCTCACCTGCATCATAGATTTGTCTGAGTACATCAACTCGATGGTTCTGTGGATTCTGGTTATGCTGCCCTGAAGATCTGTGAAGAACATCATATACAACTCATTAATACGTGTCATTTGATCTGTTATTAGATTGGTATATCACGTTAAATGACTCATGTCAGAGTTGAGTACAAAGGGCTGCTAACCAGAGGCAGTAGGACTCACCTCGAGTGTCATTTTCCACTTCACTCCTCCAGCGGTGCAGGCAGCCCTCGAGCACCCTCAGCTCCTCCTCAGTGATGTGTCGAGGGGCAGGGTGCATGGGAAGGTCAGGAGGTAACCGGGACTGGGTGAAAGGTTTATGAATGGGAACTCTCTGCTGCTGGGCTGCAGTGGGAGCTGTGGTGGGACCTGATGCAGGGCCTGAGCTCTCTGAGGGAGGCAAGGACTCCTGCTCGACTGTGCTGCAGGGCGAGAGATCCAGATATCAAAATTAGATCATCTATAAAAGCCGTTTAGTGCAAATGCTGCTGGACTGCCCCATCACCGAGGTGTCTTTCCTTTTAATCACACCTTTTCCTGACCCTGTGACATGTTTCCTAAAGGTCAAAGGAAAGTGCAAAGGGGACTACAGAGCAGTGTTAATTTTGTTGACTGATTATTTTCGTCAACAAAAGTTTTTCCTCTGCCAAAAATGAGACAGTAACTAATAAAAAAGTGCACATGGACAAAAACTAAAACTAAATTAACTGACACTTTCGTCAACAAATAAAAACAAGACTAAAATGTTTGACAGAGACTTAATCCAATCAGACCTAATTTGGTCATGTAGAAAGCAGGGACAAGTTAGGAATATATCCAATCACAGCTACTTTGGTTGTGTGGAAAGGTTGGATGAGTTAAGAGGGACATCCAATCACAGCTGCCTTAGCTTGGTGGTGGTGGGATAAGTTGTGGAGCGATCCAATCAGAGCTCCTCTCTTTATGAATTGATATATTCATGTAGAGCAGGTTCACTGTTTGTTGTCAGTTCTGGTATTGTAACTGAGATGCTCTGCCAAGTAGCCTAAATAAAGGTGACTGCATTTCACACAGTTAAATTTGTTTCTGTTCATTTATACATTCAAACTTTACTAGCATTCAATAAAGGGTTATTAGATGTCTCATTTTATCCAAGTGTAAAACATGACTTCAGAAATTTAAGGCAACATAAAAAATGCCTTACCTTTCACACTTCATATTTTATTAAATTTACTGTAGATTTCATCGACTAAAGTTTTGTGAAATTTCATTAAGTAAAACTAGATTAAAATTAAAACAATTTAGATGACTAAATAATGACTAAAACTAAAAGATATTTTAGGCAAAAGACTATGACTAAAACTAAATTAAAAAGTGCTGTCAAAATTAACACTGCTGCAGAGGTGATATTTTGTTCTTAATTGAGCCCATGCACTAACCTTGGTGGGGGCAGCTGTTGCCCTGTTGTGCCACCGGGGGGCGCTGATGAGTCGATGTCGTCCACTGGGGATGTGCACACTGGCTTACTGGAGGCAAACTCCATGGCGTACTGGAGGACATCTGCCAGAGGAAACCTCTTGGGGCCGGAGCCATAACTCAGATACCTGAGGAAGAGTCAAAGAGAAGAGAGGAATAGAGGGCAGAAAAGAGACAAAGACAGGGAGAGGGTAAAGTCAGGGTGAGAAATCACCCTTCATGGTTGTGCAGGGAGTTTTGTTGAATTAACAGGTATTAGAGAGAAAAGCAGTACCTCTCCAGTCGCTGTTGAAGCAGCGTCAGATGCTCTTTTAGCCTCCTGATCTCCTCCCTCTTGATTCTAGTTATTTCTCTGTTTCTGTCCATATACCTGAAACACATGAAACACAGCATGTGCTTCAGTTTAAGCCAGGAATAGATTTTTATTTACTGCAAAGTCTTAATACAATTCTTTAAAACTGCTTCTAGAACATGTCTTACCTGTCCATGTAGAGCATGGAGGGGAACTCGAGCTTGTTGTGGATCTTCTCAGGACGCCCCAGTGCTTGGTTAAACTCAAACCTCGACAGTTCAAACGTCAGCACAGGAGGAAGCTCTGTGAACCAGTGCTGAAAGAAAACAGGTGTTGATCTTTAGATTAACAACCTTAGTCACAAATAAACTTAATAAAACAGCAGTGGGAACAAATCTTAAGGTTGATAATATTCATAAAATATTGCATAACATTAAAAATCAGTCAACATGAGTCACTCCTGCTGTCAGTTATCCTCCTCTCTGCTGCTGCTGATGTTGATTCACTGCCTGGCAGGTAACACACTCGGAGGAGGAAGGACCAGTGTGGGAGTTGGAGGGTTTAGTAATTCATTTTATTTCATGACAAGTGTCAGTTTTGGTAAAAACAGTAAACACTGAAGGATTCTGTTTAAGAGTTTTGTTCCTGTAGTTACTGTAAGTTTTATAATCAAGCAGTAGCTAAAAATGGGGGGATTCTTGAGGATTGAGGCAGAGCATTTGCATGTTTACGCAGGAATAATTACTGTTATATGGTTTTTATCTTGAAGATGTTTTTTGAAATGATTAAGTTATTATTCCAGTAAAATCATTACATTATTTCTCTGCTGAGTGTCTGCACTGCTGTCTTTGTTGAACGTCTGTTTTCATTTGGAGGAGATCAGCCACAAACTTAAGTCAGAGCTTAACAGTTAGAAAAGAGAACTGGATGCTTGAGTGACGACAAAACAAACACAAGTTGCATTTTTCCACAGTTATCACAGTGTCTGCTGTCTTTAACCCTCCTAGCTCCATGGTATCTCAGGCTCCCCCAAACAGTAACATTAAGATTGTGTATGTATCTCTCGGGGACCATACAGGAGGCATCCGTGGTGCAGGCTGAGGGGATGAAAATGGCTGAAACGGAGAATTTTCTGTGTTTGCACCTTCTGTTTACACGTGAAGAAAGTGCCTGAATCTGCAAACTTTTCAAAACAGAGTCCAGAATGAAAAGTTTTGAAAATGATTTTGTTTAAGTGTCAAACAGGAATCATCGTTGTCAGGGAAAACAGTGACATGCAACGCAAGCCCAGTACTCTTTCAGAGCCAGTGTTGCCATATTCTTCTAATGAAATAAGCAACCAGGTCGATAAAAACAGTCTACATCTACATTACACTTCAATTTCACAGTGACATTTTTCTTATTTGGCTCTTAATTGATTTTTTCAGCATCCTTTTGTTTGGAGGTGGAACATCCTTTTCTTTGTACAGAAGTGAAGGGAGGGGCTCCTGTTATTTATAACTGTTATCGCTAAACAGTCTGTCTAACCTTGATTTTTGTAACCAAACACACATAGTCAGGCTTTCATCTAAGTTTAATCTTGATCCTCTACAGTGCTGTTATGGGGAAAACAGTAACAGCTACATTAGAAATAAACTTAATTCTGGCTATAATGATTTCTTTTTGGTGGAAACATCATTTTTGCCTCTTTCTGCAGTAAAATTTACATTTGTGTTTAGAGTGGGAGAAAATAGTTTGTGCAACTTCTGAATTGAGTTTATATTGATAATACGGTGTGCATCAGATACCTCCTGAGTTTGGGAGAACAAGCCTGAATGAGTGACAGCACTTTTGAAACAAACCCAACACAACCCGCAACTGCCAATAATGACATGCAACTTTTCAAAAAAAGAAGCACAAAGTCACTTATAATAAGCAGACCTGGTGCTTGGTTTGTTATCCAGACAAAAATATCCAGACAGGGGTGCTGGTTTGGCAGAGTGGTAAGCACGACCCATATACATGCTTCTGCCGGCCCGGGTTCAAATCCAGCCTGTGGCCAGTTTGCAGAGTGTCTTCCCTACACTCTCTCTCACACCTCCTCACAAACCTATCCACTGTCTCTGTCAGCTATCAATAAAGGCACAAAATGCCAAAAAAGTAATTTGAAAAAAAAAAAAAAAAAATAATAATAATAATAATAATAATAATAAAAAGTATATACATATATTTATATCCAGACAGATTTGTTGTCCAGACAAAAACTCCTGTGTCTTTGTGCATCCACTCGCCTGTGGTTGTAAAAAGTTTGTCTTCATCGGAAAGCGTGTTGTGACAACGCTGTTTCACTATAAACCCATGGCCAACTACTGGCCTGTTATGCCTGCTCCCGCGTTTTCAGCTGTTCTCACGGATCCGTGTGAACGTATATCGTTTTCACATCATCATCTTGCAAACTGACGTCTAGTTGTTCAAGCCTATGTCACTACATTTCCCAGCTTCCCTTGCAATGCCAGGGGAGGAGTTCTCCCCTGATGTCAACACGGACATATCAGGTCATAGCAGAAGTCTGTGTGTGTGTGAGTGTAACAACCTAACCCCAAACTCCACATCGAGTGAAATGCACCGTGCACTGAAGCGCCGTGGTTTTGCTCTGACCGACAGGTTGGCGACATTGCCCGCTGGAAGCTGGAAGCGCAGCAGCAGACTGGTTCAGTCAAGAAGTTACAAGACCCACTACTGACGAGGTCACTCTATTGGATGATATTTATATCAACAATAATCACACTTCCTGCAGATTGATATTTTTCATTCCACAATGGCGTATAAAATAAATATAGGACTATAATGTTGGGTGAAAATCACAGTTTCTGGGTGGAGCTGAGCTGCTTGGCAGAGGCCTGCACTCTCCGAGTGCTTTTCTAGTTAGACCTCTGTTTTGACGCTTAAAGAAAGAAACAACTTCCTGTCAGTCTTATGGACCAAGTGGATGCACTCATTTTCTTCTCTTGTTTTATTGACAGTAGGGTCTAATCAGGAGCAACCAGAGGTCAACAAGAGGAAAGATAATTACCTGTCAGTTCCTAAAATAATAAAAAAAATTAAGTGTGAATTATTGTATGTGGCCTTTGGAAACATTAGAGACAGAAATTGCATCCATGAATGGAGCTAATACCTCTATTTTTTATTGCTTGTTTTTGACTGACTGTTTGACAGAACTCATTAGCAATGTCCATTTTAAAGTGGCTTATGTAACACAACTTAGAAAATGTTTCTGCTCTGATTTGCATCTTAATGAGGCAGCTTGTTCATGAAGGGACCTATCAAAAGAATACAAAACTACAGAGTTTAAAATAAAATCAACAGCAGCCAACTGCATTAATCCCTATTGGTTATGATAAGTCAAACCTCTTTTTTTTTAGCATGTGGGACTGAGGCTTCTGTACAAGGGACACTTGCTCTACTGACTAAACTAACCCACATCCCATTTTAAACTATAAAGGCTAATTTACACTTGTTTCAAGTCAAGTCAAGTCAAAGTTTATTTGTGGAGCATGTTTAAAAAGCAACTTCGGTTGACCAAAGTGCTGTACAGGGCACAATATTATCTTGCATACACTTTATTAATAATAAAAACAGTAACGATAATAAAAATAGTCCTGATAATAAAAAAAGTAATGGAATAAAAATGAACCCAATATTAAATACGCATATAAAAATGGAAATAAAATAAGAATACAAACAATAACCTTCGCTCTTTGCTCTAGGACCACAGAGCCCTGAACCCCCACAGGGGTCTACGACACCTCCCAAAACGAGACATAATGTAAAAAAGCAGCTCACGAAAGTCTTGCGCATGATTTTGCGTCATAATGTGACAAAAAGACTGCGGATGATGACCCAGCCCAATATATCAGGAGTGTATTTCCTCATTCATGTTTCACTTAAGGGCTAAATATTGCTTAAGAGCTCTGCCTTTCCCTCTTAATATGCCCCCCCCCCCCCCCCCCCCCCCCCCCCCATACTACCTTAATAGAGCAATTTAGGGGTCAACTTGACCCCTTATACTGGATCCATTACATGAACCGAGAAGGGCAAAAGGTCACAGGGGAGTGAATATCACTGTTTGAATTGGGAATATGAAATGGGCTTCTTATACAGATTTTCAAAAAAACCTTATAAGGCCTACATAGTTGGTAATTATACTGCAGCAGCCTTGAAAATTGGGAGACACTGTCCTGTATCCTGTATAGTGTTTGGAGCTGCTCCACCTCTGTGCTCCCTCCTGCCCACTGATGGCTGGGTGCCACATTCATACCAGCCTGATAATTAGCAGCTCCCTGCTGCTGTGGGACAGCACAGACAGGGCAACGGCTAAGCAAAGGGTCAAAGACTGAACAGCAGAAGAGTCGCAGAAAGGCCAAGGGGTCAAGCCCTTTGGAGGGGATTCACCTAATCACCCAAAACTATTTAACCTAATCAACTTGAATGATACTGACAACTGTTGCCTGAGAGGGTTAGGATTTGCCTTGGTGATGGGAGTCATTGAGACGAGTATGACTGTCACAACGCTAATAACCAACCCCAAAAGAATCAAACCCTTGATACCAAAAGAGAAAAAAGCCTTTGGTTCAACAAATACAAGTTCCATACCTTATTATGTTTGCATAGAATGACAGGTTTGATATCTGATTGCAGATGTTTTCGACAAAAAAATATATGTAACAGCATTTAACTATACCTCATTCACTTTCCTTTAATGAATGTAGTTAGCTAAACATATGAGGATTTCTACAAACTTCTTTGCCAGTTTTACATAAATTATTTAACTACTCTTGAGTAAATCAGATGAATAAGCTTAGGTGACACTTTTGTTACTGACCTCTTGTCCGGACCTGGCGGAGTTTTCTGCTGAGTGCAAGGACTCGATCTCACCCTCGATCATCGCTGCCTCGAGACATTCATGGAGATCCTTGAAACCGTTCACCTGCAGCGGGTACTGCCCAAACATTTCTGTGTTTTCAAACTTTTTACCTGTTAAACAGAATTACATAAGCATATTAGACATGAACAAATCACCAGTGACAACTGATACTGAATGACCTGCATTGCTATCTGGAAACTCAGAATCAGAAGTACTTTATTTTGTATATCGGTTGTTTCACTTGTTCTTATACATAGAATAAATATATAAGAAATTAAGTTAAAACAACAAAATTAGTAAGCAGGTTGCAAACATGCAGCATCTTCAAGCTATAAAAACCTCAGATCACCGCCAACACTAAATCATGTACCCCATTCACACTTGCAGAAACACCCTGTCTCAACTTGACCCAGGTGAGCCGTATGTGTTAAAGCAAACAGACAAGGTTTTCACCCTGACTTTAACCGGGTCATTTTCTTGCACCCTCCCAAATATTTTTTTCCCGTAAAGTCTAAGTGAGATAAAATGTGAAAGCAGCAGCAGGTAATCAGGGTGATTCTGTGTGACTGGGAGAAATTTGTCTGATTGTAAGGAGAGTAAAACAGGGTTTCCACTCTTTTCTAGAAGTTAATTTCCAGGACGTTTTCAACTTTGGATAAAATGAAACATCTAATAACCCTTTATTGAATGCTAGTAAAGGTAGAATGTATAAATTAACAAGAAACAAATTTAACTTTTGTGTGAAATGTAGTCACCTTATCCCCAACTTATCCCACCACCACCAAGCTAAGGCAGCTGTGACTGGATGTCCATCTTAACTCATCCAACCTTTCCACACAACCAAAGTAGCTGTGATTGGATATATTCCTAACTTGTCCCTGCTTTCTACATGACCAAATTAGGTCTGATTGGATTAAACCTCAGTCAAACATTGTAGTCTAGTTTTATTTGTTGATGAAAATGTCAGTTAATTTAGTTTTTGTTTTTGTTTTTATTAGTTACTGTCTCTTTTTCATCAGGGGAAAAAGGCTGTTGATGAAAACAATGACGAAAATAATTAGTCAAGAAAATTAACACTGACTGAGAGCAAGTGTGGACAGTCATGTCAGGGAATTACCGCGGTGGCCTACACCGACATCACCCTGGGTTGCATGTGTGAAAAGGACTTTTGTTACCTTTACCAACATTGGAAACACCAATAATTGCGTACCCCATCCAACTGAAATGACCTATGACCTGCTTGGTTAAAGGACACGTACACTATATCTCATATCTGGGTCTCATTAAGTCTAAAGAAATTGCACAGCCAACACTCTTAATCCACACCGGGCAGCCGTCATGTGTCCAAGAAGCAGACAAGAAGTACATCCCATGCCTCACACTAGGCTATTATCACCATTTTGTAAAAAGAGAGAGAGAGGATATCAATCATATACATCAGATGACATACTGTACACGGGTCAAATTGTTGTCAGGCGTGACGGCAGAGTTGAAAAATCAGAGAGCGTGAAAGAAGCTGCAGTAACGAGCCATTTCATGCCCGTCTGCAT
Source organism: Cetoscarus ocellatus (assembly GCA_037902135.1). Classification (NCBI taxonomy): domain Eukaryota; kingdom Metazoa; phylum Chordata; class Actinopteri; order Labriformes; family Labridae; genus Cetoscarus; species Cetoscarus ocellatus. The sequence goes on from JBAMNC010000131.1 coordinate 718,001, forward strand.
CCGAGCTGATTTTCACTTGTTCAGCAGTCACTCACTCATCATTAAACAGCTGCACAGACCTCCTGCCTCAACTACTGATGAGCAGCCCCTCCAAAAAAAAAAAAAGAAAAAAAAAAAAAGACAGGGGAGGAGTTAGCTAGCGGACATGCAGATGAGGCATTAAGGTCATTTTATGAGCAGCAGAGTCCACTGGCCCAGCTTTTGGTGGCTCTGGGCCAGTATTGTCATGCATAATAAGCACAATGTCAATCAGCCATCAAGGTCTTCCACAATCAATGCAACCGCACTCCTCTTTTACATGGAGCACATCTCATTAAGACAAGGTCACCTTTCATTACTCGGGGCGAGGACTTGCTTGCTTTCTGGCTGATGCAATCAGACAGAGTTAATGCTTTAACTCTCTGTAATTCTGAATCTACCACCTCACTTCTTTTTCTTTATTGTCTTTAATTTAACAGCTCATCTCACCTTCCAGGACACCCACAGCCAGGAAACGACCGTAGAAAAGCTCCACCATGGGGTTCTTTGGCTTCTCACCCTCCCTGAAAGCAGAAAAACAAGGACGAGAGATATTAACAGGATTATCTCTGAGTCATTAGCATATACATCATGTACATTTTATGCTCTTCATTGTACTTTTTTTAAAATATGTATTCACTCTAAATGGTGATATGGGAAGATAGCATGCTTTCTGTTGGCAGGAGTATCCAAATCATTAATCATCAATGAACTCAATGACATCTGCTGCGACAAGGAACTGACAACTGCAGTACCTTTCGACTCTCTGCACTCAGGCCTCAGATTTAAAGGCCTTAGGTGCTTTTTGATTGACGGACTTTTAGAGGTGCAGTCCCCTATAACCACCTGGTCAACTTTGACCACAGCATCAGTGGCTTAGACTGGTGGTATGTTTTCCCATCAATCAGAAGGTCAAGGGTATGAGCCCAGCTCTGGCTGTCACAGGTTGGTGAGCCCTTAGGTAAGACACTTAACCCCAGGTTGCACCTATTGCTGTGTCAGTGGTGTGTGAATGGGTACAAAAAGGCATGGATGTGTTAGATATTATTGATGAAAAACTTGAATAGAGACTCTGGACCATCAGTGAACTAGAAAGCACTCGGAGGAGCAAACCTCCTGCAAGGTAGCTCACAGATTGCTGTTACATCTACAAGCAATAGTTCCATGATAAAGTTACCATCATAATATGATTCCTTGACCCTGAAAACCCACACCTAGCACTTGGAATCATGTTGATATCATTACCAGTTAGACAGTTATTGAGCAAAATGATCGCTCACTAATGGTGGTTATCTGGATCACCACCAAATTCTAATCATTTTTCAGTTGAGCCATTACCAACATCTCCTGAAAATTTCAGCGGAATCCGTCCAGCAGTTTTTGCGTAATCTTGCTAACAAACAAACAGACAAGCAAACATAACCTCCTGAAAAGAGGTAATAATGTGAGAGTGAATGGGTGTAAATAGGAAGATGTGACCTGGTGTGTAAAAGCCCTTTGAGTAGTCAGAAAGACCAGAAAAACACTCCAGGCTCCATTAACCATTTAGCTAAGGAAAACGTTCATTATTTAAAGGACACCGCCACATTAGCAACACCCTGCTTTCACATCCATAAATCCCAATCATAAATTACAAAATAAAGAAGGTTATTCAGATTGTATTCCGTATTTGTCTTTAACAGTCAAATTATTATTTTCCCATTAAGTGCCATACCGGCTATGGACACAAGCTCTTAAAACAAATTCCCTGCTTTATGATGTGTTGTAGAGGAGCTATAACCAGACCGTGAGAAAAAAGTACTGGAGGAAAACAACAGAGGAAGCTCTGCACCTTAGTAAGTGATCGCTTATATTTATTTTCATTCATCATAACCTGGGAAGACAAACCAAAGTTCAGTCCTCTTAATTCAGTGTGGTTATTTTCTGTTTTCATTGGCAGCCCTTCTTCTGGTGTTACATGCAGTAAGTTTTAGTTTTAGTTTATCATGCTTGTCAGACAAGTCATGGCATGATTTTGTGGCTTTGTGGTCACCTAATTTGACAAAAACTGTTGCTATGGACAAAAGTATCTCGTAGTCTGACCTCAGCATTACTGAGCTGATACAAATGACCTGAATCACTAAACACAGTTTTACAAATTGCTATCCCTGTGAGAAGGCTGGACACAAAACTAGCAAAATTTTTTGCATTATGGTGAATCACTACAGATTATATGGATTTATACAATGGCGTTTTCACACGTTAATCTGTTTTAATGTTAAGTTTGAACACTGTTTGACTCCTGTGCTCTTCACTGCTCTTTAATTCACAATGCTGATTTGCTTAAAGCCTATGTTCCCCAGCAAATATTGATGTTTGTTTGTGCATCGGTGATATGAATTAATGCAACTATGTTACAGGATGCAAATGACATAACATACATGTACTGTATAGTAAATCTGTTCTGATTTAAGGAACCGATCTACTTCCCTTGGCCTCATGACTAACCTGACACACCAGATGGAACGTTTAATTACTTTCACTTGTCCATCTAGGAAAAAGCCCATAAAAACTGTCCGGGAATGGGCAGAACCTTTCAAAAGCACATTTGGCAGGTGACTGGATGAGCATTTTGTCAATCACATTAGTTACAAGCCAATCAGACAATGTAGTAGGCAGGCGACGTGAAGGACAGAGGATGATCCACTTCGTAAAACAAACTCTGGCCAAAACATGTCAGAAGTGGAGTGAAAATATCCTGTCTCCTGAGAAGTTTGTAGTGTTGGGATTTGTTTTTCATTTAGTAAAGACATGTGGCCCAATCTAATAAAACTGCTATTGAGGCTGTTAGCATCTATGCTAATCTCTGTTCAAGCAGTCACTTCCTGAGGTTCTCTCGCTCAGAAGTCCCACCTCTTCCTGCTTTTAAGGATGCTGATTGGGTCGTGCCACTTTGAGCTGCTCACACTCGCTCTAGATTGAAGCTTGGCCAGATTGATCTGCCTGATTATAGACGGAATCAGGCTGAAGGTTATCAAATGACCTCAATTTTTGATTTATGGCCTCCCAAAAACTTTAGCAGTTTATCCTTGAGTCTGACTGGACATGAGAAAAGTTAGAAGGAAATCCCTCGAAGTGTCTTTGAGGTTTTAGATGAGTGGCCCTGATATACAACCTAAAACATAATGCCTTCATCCCTGGCTTTCAACAATGAAAAGGCATTAAAGAGCTTGTGAGTGACCTGGTGTGATTTGATTGTTTTTTCTCTGACTGAATGTTTACCTGTCTTCTTCAGCCTTCATCTGAAAGGCATCCTCCAGCCAGTCCAGCAGCTTGTGTGTGAACTCGCTCACATCCTGCTGTAGAGGAAAGAGACAGCGCATACAAACGACCAATTAGACGACTGCCTTTAAGACACGGAGATCACAAAGTCAAACTGCAGCTACAAGCAAGAAAAGTCCAATCAGTCAAATCAATGCGGCATCTGTCATGTGCTGATGTTCGCTGAGCCTCAGATAAAAGATGACTCGTCTTAGCCGACTGATCTCTGAACCTCAGAGGGAACCTGCACGCCACAAGGCCGCTCTCTCATAGACATCAATGCCAGACGCTAATTCAGGTCAATGCCCCCCCAACCTGACTAATACACAGCGTAGTGACATGACTGATGAGCACAGGGGCCAGAGGGAGGACCGTAGTTAACCTCTGCACAGCCACTGGCTTAGTGCGAATGCTTCTGTGAGGACAATACAACTCCAGATACTGCACATTAGAGGAGATGTGCAGAGAACAGCTAATACCTGGTCAATATGATTTTACACAAAGTTCAGAGGGGATGATGAGGGTTTGAAGATTAATAGTTAGAGATAAGAGAGGTTAAGTGTCTCTGGTTCAGCAGAGCAGAGCTGAGTCAGGAGAAAGACGATGACTTTGAGCAGAGGCCCTGTGCTTAGAGGACGAGGAACAAAATGGAGATAGAGGGTGTTTAATGTTTACAGTATGTGTGAACAAGTGATGGCTCTTATTTTCTTTATCATAGCTTAACAGGGACTGGAGACTAAAACACTAAGAAAATGAATGATACCAAAAAATAACTGCAATGTTCACTTGAAGTGTGAACATTTTTCAACAATGTGATAGCATCATAAAGCTATCGAGGAGAACATATCAGCTATCGTCCAATTTTCAAACTATGTGATGCTTATATGCATGTACAATTCTTGTGTTTAGTTTAGGACTTTATTTCAATCTGTCATTAAATAAAACATTCAATACAAACAAAAAATCTCATGTGAATGAAAAAGGAGCTGAAAGAAGAAAAATCTTACAGAGTCTGCCCCTCTCTCACAAGAAATTAATTAACTAAACACATAATACAAATCAACAAGAGCTGCAGGCCAACACGCCTTTTTACATTTCATTACTTCTTAATTTCAAAAACAACAAACAAAACAAAACAAACAAGCAATCAAAAAAGACCACATGTTAATTAACATTTTGCCACAAAACAAACACAGTAAGACTTGGATTAACACATTTCCCTGTATTTACTAAACATACTGGCTTTAATAATTTTCAAAGACAAAATTCAGTTTAGCTTCTTTAGTTTCCTTATTCAGATTGTTCCATAAACGGATTCCTCTCACTGTAACGCAGTGCTCCTTCAGTTTAGTTCTCAATCTTGTTCTTTGTAAATATTTCAAATCCTTTTAAATTATAACAACTTCATCTGTAACATACCTAGATCTACTAACTCACTAAATTTCAACAACTGCAATTTAACAAATAATGGGTTTGAAGGATCTTTGTATCGACTTCTACTAATAAATCTTATTGCTCCTTTTGTAAAACGAAAATTGGCTTAATGGAAGTTTTACATGCACTTCCTCACACCTCTGTGACATGCCCCCTCTTAAACCAAAAATACATCAAGAATCCGTTTTTTCCACTAAGTTTGCATGAATTAATCCTGAGCTAGCTTGAGCTTCAACTGACTGCAATGCATTAAAGTTGTGTCAATCAACTGCCATTATACTTGGGCTACTACACATTAGGGGGGGAAAATAGGGATAGAAGATATTGGATTTTTGCAGATATCTGATATTTCTGAACTCATTGTTGCTGATAGCAATATAAATACAGGTATTTTTTGACAAAAGTATGCAGTCCCCACCTCACTAAAGCTGACCTGTCTCTTATTCTGACAATTTATTCATGCAGGAAACAGGAAAAGCAGTAAGAAAAACATTATTGTTTTTTAAATAACTGATAGTGTTGGTGTCTTTATGCAGACATTAAGTTAAATTGAAGTAAAGCGTTATGTTACATTCAGACATGCTTCAACTGATATAAGATTTGACATGTATGGCTGTTTGTATTGGCAGAATATTTCATATCTGCAGATATCAATATTTAACTTTTTAAGCTATTATTTGCTGATAGCGCTATCAAACTGATAATATTGAGCATTCCTTGTGTGAATCACCAGTTTCATCACAATGTGATTCAACACAGATTCTTTAGACCATTACATCATATTTGCTGATATTACAAAGCCTGCCACAACAAAATATCGATACCATATAATACAGATTTGCAACAAATACAAGACTGTAAATTATTGGTGAGCTCTTTGTAACAGTATTTTGAATCTGTATGTTATTCATTGATCTTTAGGCCAAATGATAGGAGTAAATGTTTCTATTCTTTTTTTTTAAGTTTATAGAACAGAAAAATATTTGTAAAAAATCTAAGTGATTGTGATTTTGTAAGGATTTACAAACCCCAAAAATGTCAAACTCGGGCCCCTAAAGCATGTCAGGGTGATATTTCGATCTTTCCAGGCAAAACAAATATATAACATACTACTTCATCCTAAGAAAATACATATAATGAACAAACATTTAAATGTGTGTTTTATAGTTGCAGCTAAAGAGGGGAGACATTTTCAACAAACAAGACAAATTTCTGCCCTTATATATAACTTTGCTTTTAAAAAACTCCTCAAAGAAATGAATAGTGAAGGCCATGGTAAATAAAATAAGCCCTAAACCTTATTTATTGTTTTTTTTTTTGTTTTTTTTTTAGGTATTATGACAAAAGCAAATGTAAAATGCTATTTGACCATTTTTATTTATCTTGTTAATAAGTGAGAAAGTGAACTTTCTGGTCAAACAGCCTTTAATCATGTGGTTAATAACAAGATCTTTATCCAAAATCCAAACACTTCTCTCCTGAAAAACTATAATTCAAGCATTTTGTGGATTTAAAGCAGTTGTATAAGGCTTGCTTTAGAGAAATCTACAAGTGTAAGACATAGAGTTTGTCTAACTTCAAGTAACAAAACAATTCCTCAAAAACACACAAGCTTCAGTTTCTGCAACGGATGAATTTAAGAAAATCTTTGAGGAGGTAAGAATGACATTGTTTTCATGGTAAGTAATACAAACTATATCTACCTGCCAAGTTCTTTTTAGACAGATGTTCTAGCTTTAGCACTGACAGACATGCTGGCTTGCATATAAGAAGTCTTCCTCTTTAATCACAGCCTGTAGATGTTAATGTTATCCAGGAGCAGTAGACTAAAGCTTACCTGCTGCGATTCACTTGACTTGAAGGCGTCTTTGAGGATTTCCACGGCTCGGGATGGATCCACATATTTCCTTTTGGAGCCTACCATGAGGGAGAAGAGGTTCCTCAGCTCCTGCATGAAGGGAAGGTTCCTGTGCTCCTGCTCAGAGAAACAAAACACAAACATAAGTAAAGAAAACATAAATTCAAATCAGTTTGGTTGAACAAATGAATTAAAGAACGATACGTTTATTGCAAACATATAACAAAAGGTAAAATAAAAGTACAGACGAAAAAAAGGAAATCAGCACTTGGACACATGTTACGTGTCTGAAATGGAGTGAGAAGAAGTCAAAACTTTTTAATCCCACCCCCTCTCCATCAATTACTAACCAATTATTTAGCTTCCCAATCCAGATAAATACAAACACATCCCTGAGGGAAGATGAAACTTTCACATCATTCTGCTCAACCCTGTAAGTAACATGGGAATATGTGTGAAGCTTTAACCCTTTAACTACCAGCTCAACTGTTTGGCAGAGGTCATCTATAAATTCAGGGATATTTAGTTTTTTTAAAAAACAGAACAAATCAAATCATTGTTAACATTTCAGGGAACAGATAAAACTACAAGCAACAAAATGAAAGAAAATAGTATAAACTGGTAGGATTGAAACAGCTGATGTAATTTAGGAATACACCAAATCTGTATAGCTCTCCATGTCAACACGTACAGATGAAGAACATTGGTGGAGAAGGTATTTCGTTTTTAAACACACCCGTTTCTTCTGTTTACGTTCTTCGGTGATGCCTTATCAGCTGAAGCTTCATCGCTCAGAACTTCAAATGTATGTCCAATAGCAAAAACATTTTCAGTTTCAATCAAATTTTTGAAAGATTTCTAAAACAGTTATGTTTTCTTGTCTTTATGACAGACGGTCTAATACATTTGTCAAAAACTGAATCTAAAATAAAAACACATCCTTTATTTCTCACATTTGAGCTGACTTCTTCAGTCTTGTAAGCTTAATCATATTTTATTTATTCAAAGCAATACAGGCTTCTGCTTAGAGCTGGACAACAATTCAAAAGTGACAATATCCTAAAACAAGTTCAATTGAGTCAAACTCTATTTTACTGAAAAACATTAATTAGATGAACAAATGAGCTAATTTATGTATCGATTTTCATGATGAATAACATCTAAGATTAAATAAAACCCACTTATGATAACATAATCTTTCATACCTTGCAAAACCTAACTCTGACTATTTTTTACAAGCAAATAATAATTGACATGATCAATTATAATTCTATATCTTAAGATTTACAAACTTCTTATTTGGGTCCCAAGCTGGAAATGTTTAGGAACCCCTGATCTAGAGAGTGTATGTTTTTAATTATAACCAGTGGATTTATAACCAGTGTCATTTCAGTTTTAAAATATTCTTTGGTTGACTACAGCAACACAGGTCTGTCATGTCACCCAGTCAGTTAACTTTTGTGAGAGATTTAGTGGCATCTAGAGGTGAAGGTGGAGATTGCAATGAATCATCTTTCTATTCCGAGAGTGCTGGACAATTAAGGCTGAAAAATAAAGTGGAAAAAAAAAACAGAATTCAAGCCACTGACATGTTGAGTCTCAAAAAGAAAGCCTTTCCTTTTTCCCTTATTTTCTAAGTCAAGGTTGACACAACGACTTCTATTTCAGGAACTCTAAACTATTCAAACTACAAACTAAAACAAAATCTGCAAAACCTGCCGTGTACTTAGTCAGTATATCATGTGAAGAAGACCTTACATGTGACTTGAACTGCACAATAACACTTAGCAGTGCTCGGGATGCCGACGTAAAGATTAGATTTTAAGCTCTGGTGGTCTCATACTGCCAAAGTTAAAGGTCAGTGTTAAACACCACAGGAACTTATACACAGAGATGACTCCCACACTTCTAAAGCAGAGGATTAGACCAGATTAGAGAAAGGCTTCTGGCCCTATAGCAGTGACTCAGTATGGAAAATATGGACAAACAAACTCAGCGAGGAGTCGTTCTGCTCTTGTTGCGGTGACTGTTCGAAGTCTAAAAACTCTCACATCACAAAACCAACACTCTCCATGCATGTTCAGTTCCTTCCCTCTGGAGGAAAATGAACATTTCATTAAACACTTCACACTGAGGACACTTCATGCAGCTTTCTATCACGGAGTAACATGAACAGTAAGAGGCTGAACACTGAGCTGCTGTAACCTGAGGGCCGATCACACAGCTGCTGAACGGCGGCTCTCAGCAGAGAAAGGGTCAAACCCTCACAGCTAAAGCACTGCTCGCTGTGATAAAGCTATAAAAGGCTGGGATGATGTAAACAGAGCTGACGGGAGGTCACAAACACATGCAGCTGAACTAAAAGGTATCAAATGTATTTGGATTTGGTTTAGACTGATTTGTTTTCCTGCTTCAGGGCCTGAAAAGCAGAGCAGGCAGAGTCTTACCTTCTGGTTTCGAGGCAGGTCGTGGACTCTGGCTGGAGGCGAGTAGTTGAGCACCAACCTCTGAAACTCCAGCAAGTTGAACAGAGACTGGTGGATGAAGAAAAACAAAAACATGTCAGAAAAGCACAGGAGATTACTCTCTTCATCCTGCTACCATGCTTATGTACTTCCTGGGTAAGATGGACACCTGTATAGTGGAGCAGGTGACACTGTTGTGACTTTTGCTCCCCTTTATTTATTTAGTTTTTATTTCATTTGATTTTACATGTCTATGTCGTTATTGTTTATTTGTTTTTTTATTTCCTTATTACTGTTTATTTGTCATTGTCTGCTTATCTCTTACTTGTAATTTAATTTGAAAATCCTCATCAATAAATTATTTTTTTAAACAGTACAGGAGACTAGACAGGTCTGCATTTCACCTTCATTTTTTCACACCATGAAACAGAATGAGAATTTCTGTGATAATACAGAGAAACTGCTAACGTAGGTTTCTACACAGTTTCCTTCTTAAATAAAAAGAATCTGCAATAAATGCCAAAACCTTTTCACTTTCAAAAGAAACTCGTATTTTGATGCCAGTTGGTCAATAGAGTGGTGCAGGAATGAGTCCAAAAATGCAGTCAACATTTAGCGCTTCCTGGTTCCCAACCCCTCAAAGTAAAGTACGATTTAGGATACTGGTTTCAGATAAATACCTGAAATGCAGTTGGTGGTGAACACAAACAAGAGATTTAAATGTTTAACAGGAAATAATAAAATGCATCTGATGTTGCCTGCTTTTTAATCTTAAACTGTTGTGTGTTTAAAATGATGAGTGCTAACTAGCTGCGAATATAGACTACAAAAATGGCCTAGAGACCCAAGGCAAGCAATCATTTTTAATAACCAATATATCATTTACTTTTGCCACAGCCATGAAGATCGACTTGACAGAAAACCCTCAAAGAAGAGGTCACAAAAAGACACTATACATTGGAAGTATTGTAGTTGCTTTGAAGTGAAATCACCATGTTGTAGTTCAATTGTAGCGTACCAATAGCTTTTCACTCTGGCTGATTACATTTAAGCCTAAAAATTGTGAGAAGTAGGTTCATTTGTTAAGATTATCACAAAGAGAATAACGTGTAAGTTTCAGTTTGTTGGCTACAAAGCTTATTGTTAGCAATGATCTTTAAAAAGTGAAAATCCCCAAAGGCTTTTAGTGGGCTTGCAGTCAAGGGAACCAGCATGATGCTAACTCCCACACTGGCCTACACAAATTGATCATCCCTGCAGCACTCTTTATCTGCAAAGGAACTATTACCTGATTGAAATGTGTTAATAAGAGCTGGCTCTAAACTGGTAGATCTTGACCCAAAGATCTGAGCTGTTATTAGTTGCTCTCGATTGCATGCCAACAAAATAAAAGTGGTAAAAGTTTACAAAGTAAACTTAGGACAATATATATTTATGTTATTCCACTTTCCTGTGTCCACCTGTTTAAAGCTAGGGTCTGCAGGATTTTACTTAAAAATAAAATATCCACTTTTTCAGGAGAAATCCTGCTCAATCTTCTCCTATGGGTCTCTATTGATGTGTGATAGTGTTTTTGTTTACCTCACCCCCTCCTCAACCTGTATTTGGATGTTTTGGTTGTCTCGGGATGTTTTTGGGCAGAGGGTAGGCTGGGATACCCCAGCCAATCACAGCGCGCCCAGTGCACAAGTGACTTCTTGTGTTATAAAATGCACTCACAGAACACTATGCAGACCGGTGTTGTGTTAGGCTTCCCCATCGAAAAAAGCTACCCTCACCCGAGTTCTCCTTATTTTGCTTAAGACACCAGCTCCATCATTCAGTTTTCAGTTTTAAACAAGCCCCCACTCCAAGGCCCCATTTAACAAGGACAGTCCCTCACTGTGGGGTGAATGTGTGGACAACCAACTCAAAGGATTTCAAGGGCAGTCCTGCTTAAACCCTGAATACATTTTCAGGAAACAGCGTGTGGCATAGCTCAGGCATGAAGCTGGAAAAGCAAACTACTAACTTAATAATTTTGTTCAATTTTCTAAAAAATAGGATCAATTAATAAATAAATGTTTTTAATGCATTCAAGTCAGGCTCTTTCCCTTCAGGGTAAGACCTCTCAGTAGAATAGTTTGGGAATCCCTCCTTTAAGAGCAATATTTTTCACTGTGTTCAGCAATTTTCTGGCTAAACGCGGAGGAGCAATGGCTCTACTCCAAGCCCCTCCAAAATGACCGAGCTTCTCACCCATTCTCTAAGGGAGAGCCTGGACACTAGGGCTGAACGATTTCAGGAAAAGATCTAATTGCGATTTTTCTGGCAGATATTGCGATTTCAATTCAATTCACGATTTTCTTCAAATCAAGCTTCAGTGCAATATTCACTATGTACAGTATAGACAACAGTAAGGAAGTCAATGATCAAAAGAACACAACACACTATTCATCATCTAATATTAATGATGAATAATCAGTTATCATTATTTAAGGGATACTCATCTGTTCAAACTCTCCCACTTCCTCTGATGTGTTATATTGTTTGCTTTTATACCTGTTTTTATGCATTTTTTGTAAGGTGACCTTGAGTGCCATGAAAGGCGCCCTTAAATAAAATGTATTATTATTATTATTATTATCATCACTATTACTTGTACTCCTAAACAGAGTCTTTGTATTGTCAACCTGCTTACCAGCACTTCAGTAACTGCAAATTACCTGCAAATGTGTAAAATAGTATGTGTAAAACAGTTGACACAACAGATCCTGGGTCATGCAGGAGGGCTGCAAAAAATTGCTGCTTTGGCGAACACAAAATTGCCTTGTCTGAAATTGCGATTTCGATCTGAAAACGATAAACTGTTCAGCCCTACTGAATGATTTATCCACGCTCCATGCTGAGGAGGAAACTCATTTTAGCTGCTTGGACCTGCGATCTTGTTCTTTTGGTCACTACCCACAGCTCGTGACCATAGGTGAGGGAAGGAACGAAGATCGAGCGGTAAATCGAGAGCTTGGCTGTTCAGCCCAGCTCCCTTTTCACCACGACAGACCCGTGCAGAGTCCGCATCACTGCCGATGCGCCTGTCGATCTCCTGTTCCATCCTTCCCTTTCTCGTGAACAAGACCCCAAGGTACCTGACCTCCTCCATTTGGGGCAGGATCTTATCCCTGACCCGAAGAGGATCGGGGGAAGACCCAGAACAAGCTGGAGGGACTGTGTCTCTCAGCTGGTCAGGGAACGCCTCGGGATTAGGGATGGGAATTGAAAACCAATTCCAGTTGAGAATCATCAACAGCTCCATCAAAGTATCGATATCATGAGTCTTTTTGCCAATTCCTTCCAATGACAGGGTTCAGAAGCGGTCAGAATTGTGGCTTATTTTTTCTACAAAAGGCGCCTACTGCACAAGCTTAAGTGAGTGGAAACACCAGCAACTTGCAGAAGCAGTTATCTATGCTGTGTTTGACATTGTTGCCACTGAAAATCTACAGGCCAACATTTGCCCACACGGAAAATCTGTAGGAATCAATAAGGGAATCATTAAAGAATTGGATCGATTAGCAGGATCGTTAATAGTATTGGTATCGATAAGATCTTATCTATTCCCATCCCTACTCAGGATCCCCCAGGAAGAGCTGGACCAAGTGGCCGAGGAGAGGAAGGTCTGGGCTTCTCTGCTTAGGCTGCTGCCCCCGCAGCCCAACCATTAATACGCGGAAGAAGATGGATGGATAGCTTTATGTAATTTTGCAGTAATAAGATAGTTTGTTTTGCATCATGAGTTTAAAGTCCTGAAACACAACCTGAGGTAATGTAAGAAGTCAGGACATGAAACACTAACACATTGAGCAACGTTTTACATAAGAGGCTTAATCACTTTACTGCCAGGATATCTGACTGTTCAGTGTGATTATCTTAAAAAAATAAAACTCTCACAACAAGGCTCAAGATGCTGATGCAAGAGCTGCTTCGCTCACTTTCTGACTTCTCACACTCTTGACACTGATGCTGTGTCTCTGTTTTGTTTGTGAAAGAAAACTTACTGCTGTCAGGGTGTCTTGTTTGTATAAGAGAAAGTTGTTTACTGGTGTTCTTGTATTGAGTGCAGCTGGATCAGGTTCAGGCGGTGACTTCAGCTCCAGGGTGGGGGGTTGCATTACACACAGGAGCCAGGCACCATGTGATGGAGTATCCAGTGTTCATCTGGCATATTTCAGCTCAGGTCACATTTTACCATCGACTCACAGCACACTGGAGACTGACTCTTTGTGACAGCGCGCCTAATACTCTGAAGACTTTACTTTGTTTTCCCACCGTATGAACATCCTGGTGACTATTTGTTCTAGTTCCTGAGGATGGCTGCAGGAGTTAGCGTTGTGGATTTCTGCATCACCACAGCAACAGACAGGGATGCTTCCACATCTGCAGCATTTTGCTTTGTTGTTATTCAGATGATAAAATTGTGAATTATTGATTTTTCCTTTGGGTTTTTGCACTATTGTTAAGTGGGTCAAAGCACACACCAACACGAGGCTGTCCTTACAAAACTGCATCACAGCCTCCTTGCACCGCTGCAAAAATAAACAAATGTCATGTGCACTAGTTGTTATGTTAGCTAGTTCAGCCTTTCTCAGTGGGGGCGCCGGGGCACCCTGGGATGCCTTCTGGCTTTGTCAGGGGTGCCTATGAAATTTCAAGCAAGTGTTATTGTGGTTATATAGATTATTAGTGTATGATCTGAGACCAAATTATCTCATTTGTCCTCACTCCTGAGGGCCCATTTACACAATGTTGTCACCAGAAATGGTGGTTTCTCCTTTGTGTTATCAAAGGATCTAAGCATTCACAAGGAGACGATGTGAAAACAGGGAGGCTCAAAAAAGGAAAACCAACCACTGTCCAGTGAGATAACTTGGGGATTTTTCCAGGGATTACGACCGACGTTTATTACGGAAACATGAGGAGACTTGTACGAACACAGAGTCCACACAGCAAAGGGGTTGGATGATAAATGGCAGAAACCTGTACTGGAGGACATGAGAACATCCAGCTCACCTGTTGATACAGGTGTATAAATTTCGGGCTTACATTGTCAAATTCTATGAATTACCAGTGTGACTTGGTAAAAACACTTCAGGATGCTTCAGGATGTTTCAGGATCAGAGGACAGCAGCAGCTGATGTGTGCAAATCTTCAGCCTGTGGCATTTGTCATGCAGATCCTCTCTGCTGTAATGAACATTTGTACTTCTTCTGACCCAATCAATGTTTTACAAACTCCAAAGACAAACCAGAAGAGACGCATGAAAGGTCATCTTCACAGTAAGTATTCGGCTCACACTGACTGTTTATTGGATAAAGATGCAGCCATGTTTTTAATAATAAGTTTACTTAACGATTGCTAGCATTAGCATTAGCCAACTAAGTGTTTCTGTTGCATATAATAGCTTTAGCTTCATAAAATCACTCACAGATATATAGAACTGACATTTAAAGTCTTGATAGAATGTTATTCTACACAAAAGCAGATAATTATGGTTGGATATGTAGGTTTAAGTTCACCAAGGCAATATTTTAATTTATTTGGCGCAAAAGTCCATTAAGTTACATGCTGGATGGCATTGTTTTTTTGCTGTCCAGCTGAAATGGAACCAAGTGTGACGTTACTTGCAAATGGTAAATAAAATGACTTTCATTTATGAGTACACTTACTTTGGGGTGACTTGAGCTTTTTCACGTGTCTTTCAGGATGCCGCAACAGAAAACATATTGAGAAATACTGAGCTTGCAGGCCAACAATCTGATCCCGGTGTTGACTTGGCAAAGCTAGGAGGACTTGGGCGGCATCAAGAGCAAATGCTTATACTTACACTTTACAAAAGTATAGGAGTTGATAAACTTGTGAATCAGTGCACGAGTATGAGGAGTGAGTTTAATGAAGTGTCTTGCACCAAAAGCCAAGAAATTCCTACAGCACAGCAAAAACAGACTTGCTTTGAAAAGGTGAAGAATTAGAGGGAAAAATTCACCCAGTTCAACCAGCTGGAAAAAAATCTAGGCACTGCGTAAGTTAGTTAAACTAGTAGATGTTAAAGGTCAGTGATGTGGATCAAATTAGCATCAGTGTTGTCAGCAAATGAATTGCCTCAGGGTTTTTAGAGACCAATTCCCTAAAACACTGGTTGTTAACTGGTGGGTCGTGGAGCTGTGGGTCATAAATGTATGCCAGGCAAAAAAATTATTGTCCACAGATGGTATACAGAAGCCTCAAGTTAACAGACACCCATACATTTCATTTATGTTTTCCTTGGTTTATGGGAAATTCTGGTTATCAAGATTTCTATTTGTGTTTTAGTTTTGTTTGAATAACAAAGCTGTTTTTTCAGTGGTTATGGGGTAATTCCTTTATAGCCAAGAGAAGAAAAGTACACCAATTCCCTTCATTATCACTGGGAAATTGATTTTCATAGGATATATGCATGTTTATCCTCCCAGTGCTTCTGTTATAAAGTGTTTCCTTAACATGTTTGCTTTGTTCTATCTCTTATTACAGACCTATTTTGTTCCATTTGGGTCTAGACTGCAACATTTTACGTAATGATTTAAAGTTTTGGAATTTGGCTCCCAACTTTTCATGTACTGGTTGATAGCCTGTTCTGTGGCAAGACCAGTCGAGAACTATTGTTTCGAACCTGGGGTTCAGGCCCCCCTAGTAGGCTCTCCATCAGCTTTGAGGTTGTGGAGGTGAAGTTTTCATTTAATCAAAGTGATGATGACTCAATTACTGCATAATTTCTTCAAAAGTATTTTGCTAAAAAATTCTTTCTGGATTTTACCACTAAAACAATTAAAACTGATGTTAGATTTGGATGGAAATGTACCAATTATCCTAGGTGGATTAAATTAGTCAATGGAAAACATCAATACCAGTTTGTGAAATTGATGCTACACTTATATTTACAAATGTATTGATAACACGACGTAAACCGCTCGTTAGTCTCTCCCGTCTGATCAGGATGACAGGCACACGTATTACGCACCTATGGAGAAAGCGCACACACGCCACTGCAAGCTCCCAAAACTAGAGAAAAGTTAAACAGGGCTGGGATAAAACAGACGGAGACGGACAGAAGAACTAACGGAGTTCAATATGATTCACAAACGAACCAGCAGACACCGCCGTGCACTCCATAACGGCACAGCCGTGCGTCCTAACACGCACACACCTTCAGGTCTGTGTGTACAGGTCTGACTCTGTCCATAACTACACAGATAAAAAGTGTTTCAAGTTTCTATGTAAGAAAAGAATCAAACACTAGTTATTCAAATAGGCCCACTACTGATTTATTTATATTGATTTAGGGGAGACCGGGGATGGTTGTAACACTAGAAGAGTTTAAACACCACAGTTTTCTCCTGTCAGGTATAAGATAGGGGTCACATGGTGATTTCATTTTTTCCTCCCTGATCACACACAGGGGCTGTCAAGGCTGGAAACTGTTGTTTGTGGACTTTATGAAGAAAATAATGTTAAACAAGAAATGTACTACATTTTGCTTAGTTCTAAGACTTATTGTGACTGAAACTGTTCTCTCTCAGGCAAGTGTAATGCATTTCTTTCTTTCTAATTTCAGACAACTTTGCTTAAACAGCAAAGCCAAACAAAGCTAAACATTGGCTGATAGGGGTGGGCTGGGTTGGAAACAAAACAGAAAAAAAGTTCAAATCTACAAAATTTCAGTGAAAATGCTGGTGCTGGCTGGCAACTTTTTTGACAAATGCTGGTGGGGTAAGTGTTAATAATATGGATGTTTATAAAATGGATCTGTCTTTTTTTTTAATACTTGGGACCCTTTTTTGTGGAATACTTTGTGCAGCCCAGCCTCTCCCAGACTGTAGTTCCAGTGGCTCCCCGGTAATTTGAGTTTGAGACCCCTGCTCTAGAGCATCTCTGCTTCTTCAACTTCTTAAATAATCCAGGTGTAAAAGCACCCTTGCAAATCCAAAGGCATTTTCTGCTACAGCGGGCATGAGAGCAGAAGTAACCCAGGGCGGCCGTTGCTCAGTCTGTAGAGACCTGGGTTGGAAAGTGGTTCAAGTTCAGGTCGGACCAGGTCAGGAAATTGATCTTGTAGTTGGAGAGGTTCCAGTTCCTTAGCACTGACAAGATGCCATTAAGTAAGAGTGCTCCAACACTCTTACATGTGCAGCCTCACAGTCTAACATCTGCATGTCGATAGAATCCTGTCAGAGCATCAGTTCCTTGAGCTCAAAAACGCTCTCAGCCTAAACTGTTCATTCATTTTTGTAGTTACCCTCAGATGAATAAAGTCAAACTTTTGTGAAAGTGCTGCACTCATCAATATCACTTCTGCCTTATCTGCCTACCAAACTAAGGAAGGTGTTGGACTTCTAATACTGGGTTTTTTCAACAACAGGGAGGAGAGGGTACAGGGAATTTGTTCTTTTTGAGGGAACAATTTCCAAATATGCAATTCCTAGGGTTATTTAATATGGATTTTGCACAACAGAACAGCAATTGACATAAGAGAGGAATTTTTTTTCCTTTCTGTGCAAAATGCAAAATTGTTTAAATAACATCTTCATTCTCCAAAAACATGTAGGAACTCAGGGTGCCAAATATTTACAAAGTATGATATCATGTCACACTGATCTCCCAAGAGAGGTTAATAGACACAGACTAAGAGAGTGTTTGCAGGTTGCTGATTTTACCCCAGTGTTTCCTAAAAAAGCCCTTTACATAGCTCAAAACAGATTCGATAAAGGCATGCTTGGTCCAATGCCGCCTAAAATTTAACACCTTTCAGAGGTAAATATTAGACCTTTAAGACTCTATATGGCTTTAAATTTCATTTCATATCATTTCATTTCAAGTATACAGTATGTGCTGGTTGGAGACACTCAAACTGAGGATTTAGGTGCAACCAGCACAATAAGCACCTTCAGCAGACATTGACCATAACAAAGTATATCTTCCTTTACCTTTAGAAATGGGTAAAAGCCAAGCTGAATATCAAGGGACTTTTTTAATATGAATGAGGAACAAGGATTACGTGGGGAAAGTCTGATTTTATGCATTCTTAATAATCTTCACGCTCACCTGTATGACTGCGCTGAACCAGCAGGTATTGCCGACATTTTTCAGCCCTACAGGGCAGCTGTCTATCCTCTTCCTGTCGTGAGGGTTTGGCGAGTCGCTCCATACTTCTGTGTGGGTGCGCTTCAGGCTAGCCTTGTTCTCAGCTATGCTTGCCTCCAAAACTCTAAAAAAAGACAGATAGAAGGAGGAAAAAAAGACATACATTTTATCAGAGCCAATAAAACATATCTTTTTTCCAACCATATCATCCAAGCTTTGCCAAACACATCCCACTACACATGGAGGGCCTGACTAAATATTAAATTAAATGTCTAGTTCTTCTCCTTAATGTCTCTTTCATGTAAAGTGTTGCATAAGAGTTTTGCTCCAAGTCTCCCCACAATACTCTTACAATTTTTTCAGCAATAACATGAACACAGAATGATGCAGAGGCAAGCATACATCAGGCTGTAAATATGATTAAGGGTGTTAAAACAGCCTTCCCTTGTTTAGTATTCACAGGGTTTTATCATATTTTCTGTTACTGTTAAAATGATTGATCACCCATTATTAATACTTGAGATTTTACTGAGGGGATGACCCCCATTCATAAATTTAGTTAATTTACTTGCTGCTTCTTATACACCAGTGCAACTTATAATCTAGAATGTATAACAAATGACAAATGTGTCACATGTTATGATACTTGGCTGAAACTTATAAAATTAATTTACTATCAGATCATATAATTCTGGAAAAAAATGAGATAAGGTAAGTATTTCACTTATGTTTCTGGCATCTTCTCCCCTCAGATTTAAAATCAGACTGTTTTTGTTCTCTATTTTGGAGTACATTTATCCAGAGGTTCTTTACTCTCTACAGCTCAGTGATAAGGAGATTAAAACAAGCAAAACACAGAATTAAAACTGTGATGGAGGTATAAACAGAGACAAAAAGAGCTCAGCAAAGACCTAATTGTTCAGCTTTTATTTTACCAATACTGACTGGTTAAAAAAATGCCTTGCATCCCAGATTACTATAAGGTACTTGTAATTTCACTTCACTACAGCTCAACAGTATATGCATTACACAACCAAAATGCATATATTTTCCATCACAAACCGGGTAAATACTTGTAGGTGGATCTGTTAAGACTGGATATTCATCCAAAGCTCTGCTGCATGTAGGTGTTTTTAAGCATTATTGATTGAGCAGATATTGAGTCCAGGATTTTTTGGCATGTTCTCTGTTATCTCATCAGTCAGTATTTTGTTGTTGAGCTAACCTGCTGATAGCCTGCTCCTCGTCAGTGATGCCCGTCTCCCTGAACGCCCGGTTAGACTCCTCCAGGCTGAGGGCGATCGCTCGCTGCAGATCATCTTTATCATCTCCAGTCAGATCGATTACATCTGAAGAAAGAAAACACACACGAATGAGGACATGCATACATAAACCACAAAGCACACTGGCATAGCTGATACCTTTATGATTTAAACACATTTATTTCACAACCTTAAAAGCACAGAATGCCTCCACCCGCCTTCACTGTTGACTTTTCTTTAATTTAAGAACTCTATCAATAAAAAAGTCAATCCATGAGGTATTTTTACGAAAAAGAAAAACAGTTTTCATTTCATGAAAAACATTTGCATAATGAGAGAAAAAAGGACTTTCTGGTTTGAGTTCAACCTGACACACCAGGCGGACAGTTCCATACATCCACCACAGAAATATTTCACCAGTTCATCTGGAGAAGAGTCCATAGAAAATGTTTTCAGAGGCAAAACCTCCAAAAACAACTGCAGCTGGTGATTGGACGATCGTTCTGCCAGTCACACTCATCACAGACCAATCATATCAAGCCACGGTATGACGTAGCAGCTTGATCCTGTTGTTAGCCGTTAGCTTAAACTATGTTTCAGTCCTTAGACTATCGTCTTACATTAAGTTATACAACACAGATGTACCATTTACCACCAATATATGAACCTCATCAAAGACAATCCCCACCAAGTTCCCCCAGTAAACTTCTGAGGAGAGCAGATTTCACCAGGTATCGCTGAGTAACCATGACTACCACAGACTAACCGGCATCGTCCAGAGGATTTCCGCATCTCTCCCAGTTTCCCAGCAGTGATCCCCGGTTGGACGAAGAGCAAAAAGATGATTTCCCATAAGAAAGCTTAAAGTGATGTTCTTTGCTCCTCTTTTAAAGAAGAAATTGAGTCAATTTCGTATAAAAGCGCAGACATTGCTGCATCCATGGAGACCACTTCAGAATTATCATTTTCAAACATGCAGTCACTTCCCGCTGTTGTCACTTCATAAATATTTCAGTTTATTTCAGTTTCTCTTCCCTGATTGGGCGGTCCGGATTTTGGCCGTGAAGTCATTGGAGGTTGAAGCTTGGCAAGATGGATCTGCGTGATTTCAGACAATGAATCAGGCAGGTCCATCTGCATGGCAAGGTTGGTCTGTGTTAGCTTGAATCATAACGTTCACTTTCAAAGGGGTTACGCGAAAAACTGCTACAAAAAATTATCCCAGAAACAGAAACAATGGTTTGATGTGAAGTGAATACACCTTAAGGAGTAAAGTCCTGAGTTTTTAAAGAGAAGTAACCCTGAAGGTAAACAAAGGAGACAGTGGATCGCTTTCCAACTTGTAATTATCTAGTTTTGCTGTTATTTTACTGGGTTGAGGGATGGAGTCACAGGTCAGCAGCACAAAATATGAGTGAGATACGGAGGCAGAATGGCAGCAGTTTTACATCCCGCTTACTGTACCTGTTCAGCAGCCTTTCACACATTGCCTTGTGTTCTCATGGCAACAAACCATGTAGGTCATGGTGGCAGTTGCCATGAAAAGGCCTGCCACAACTTTGGAAATGAGTCAGTGAAAGTTTAAGGAAATATTGGGGACTCTTGCAGTGTTCAACTAAAAAATATTTTAGTCGATTAAGTGTTAATTTTGTTGACTAATTATTTTTGTTATAGTTTTCGTCAACAACCTTTTTTCCCCTGATGAAAACTAGACAGTACCTAATAAAAACAAGTGCACATGGACGAAAACTAAAACTGAATTAACAAATAAAAACTAGATGAAAATTACTGACAGAGACTTAATCCAATCAGACCTAATTTGGTCATGCAGAAAGTAGGGAAAAGTTAGGAATATATCCAATCACAGCTACTTTGGTTGTGTGGAAAGGTTGGATGAGTTAAGAGGGACATCCAATCACAGCTGTAACTGAGATGCTTTGCCAGGTAGCCTAAATCAAGGTGACTGCATTTCACACAAAAGTTCAATTTGTTTCTGTTCATTTATACATTCAGACTTTACTAGCATTCAATAAAGGGTTATTAGATGTTTCATTTTATCCAAGTGTAAAACATGACTCCAGAAATTCAAAGAAACATAAAAAATGCCTTACACTTGACACTTCATATTTCAGTCGACTAAAGTTACAGTAGATATTGTCGATTAAAATGTTGTGAAATTTCATCAACTGAAACTAGACTAAAATTAAAACAACTTAGATGACTTAATTATGACTAAAAATAAAAGATTTTTTAGGCAAAAGACTGTATATAACTAAAACTAAATAAAAAAAGTGCTGTCAAAATTAATAGAGTCAATTTAGTGAAGATAAAAAACGTATGGAGAACATGTTAGAGTCTGGTGCTCCGTAAGGATGCAGTACAGAGATCCAGGCTGACTGTCCTGCTTCAGTGGGACATCCATGTCTTCATCAGGACACGATCGGGCTGTCACCTTATACCTAACATTTGAATATCTGTTCGAGCATGGGGATAAAAATCTGAACTCAAAGTGTAAATTAACATCTGAATTTCAATAAACAGCTGAACAGCACATTAGGACGCCTGGAGCCGTGAATCACTTGATCCAGGAGAGGGCACTACCGGTGCAACCCAGCGCTCTCTTAACCTTAACGACAGCTTCATTTGGTCTGCCTGAAAACGGCAAGTTGGGATTTCTGAATTCCGAGAGGGAAATTTGGAACGCCCTCCGAGGTCGGAATTTCCTACTGGGAAGTTGGGGGATCCTCACCACCCCCGAGTTGACAATCAAAGATGGCTGCCCCCGGTGTAAACAGTTATTAAACTCCTGTAATATTCCACTTATTAGCACTTCTGACTAGTGTTGTCACACTAAATCAGCCGTATACAAAGCATTGTTCGATGAATATATAAATGCTGCTATAGTGTTATTTTCAGTCATCATGTGGTGTGTGCGAACTACAACGTAGGGCGTGCTACAGTGGCTAACAACAGCCTGGTGGATCGGCAAGTTTTTTTTCTCCGACTTTGTAACTGGAACACTGATAACTCAGATATGACGTCATTCCCGCTTCCCTCTTCCCAGCTCCAATGTAAATGAATGCAGCACAACAGACAAAGAAGACACTTACAGGAAATGGAGGACCGGCAAAGCCACTCTGAGTGGACAACAACAACAACAAAAATGGAGGAGTGCCATGTGGAAGCACTTTGGGCTCCTCTGTGTGTCGATAATGCAAAACAGCTGGACAAATCACTAATGCCTTCTTAAGTGCTCAGCCCAGTGGCTCCAAGTCCTTCTCAATGCATGCTTATGATAGAATATCTTCAGTTATTAGCATGTTTGATAAAAAACTGATGGTTTTTGATTTTTGGGAAAAGTGACAGTCCAAGAACTTGTTGTCCTGATCAGGCTGTCTGGCAGACTTTTGTATCACTGAACCAGGACTTCTTCAGCCTTTTTTTAAACGATTAAAAAACTTCATTTCTGATTTTCTAAAAATTTCGAATAAATGAGGAAGATTTGTTTATGCAATTAAGTGAACCATTGCATTATAATTTAATAATTCATTTTATCATATAAAAAGAGAAATGATCACACAATTATAGCCAAAATAAAAATACGGGAACGAAACAATGAGAATCAAAAAACAGAGGACTTTATGATTCTCTTAATGCATTCTTAAGGGAGTGGAGGGAGGTTCAAACAAACATAAAACCAGGCCTTAACCTTGAATTATTAAAGCCAACGCTTTAGCTTAGGAGGTTATGCTTTTTTCTGCATTTGTCCGTTTGTTTGTCTGTCTATATAAAAGATAACTCAAAAAATTCTCAACAGATCTTAAAGACATCTTCAGGGAATGTGGATCACGGCTGGCATGAGGGGGAGGTGATTAGATTTTGGAGGTGATCCTTATACAGAGACAGATCCAGGATTTTTTCTATGGATTTTGTTAACACTGAGCGATAGGGCCATTTTCCACATTTGTTTTTATCATAACTCAGCTAAGAATATCAAGAATGCCTTGGCAGAGTATGATGCTCTCTGAGCATTAGTTGTTAATATACCCTTTCACAATGATTAGTTATATTTGGCTTGTTATAATATGTTGCTAAATAACCAGTAGTCTTTGTCCAATAACGAGAGCAGAGTTAACTAAATAATAGTAATCCAAATCAACTTTATACTTAAACTAAAAAAATAATTGATGTAATGATACTTAATTAAAAATACTGCAATTAAATCCTAATTAAAACATTTATACACGACATACAGCGGTCAAAAAAATTATAAGACCACCACCTATTGCCAAGTGTATGCCACAGCTGGCTCAAATTAACAGCTTATCAATTACCAAAATCGTTGTTTGTTTGTTTTTGTCATGGTTAATACAGCAGGTGGAGAAGCACTTATACAGAACTTACATATTTTAATGTTAAAATACAATCATTGTTGTTCTGAATGACTTTTATATTTACTGTTGTACCAAAAAACAGAAAAATAGTAAAGCACATCATCATTTCTTGATTAAGATGTCAAATTATAGTTATTTACTTGCATTCCTGAATAGAAAAATTAGTTTTCGTGGTGGAATGTTATGCTTGATTAATTTCTGACTGCTCAGGGAAGGCCAGAGTGGCTCAGATTTGGGTATAAAAAGGAAAATTTAGGTTGAAATTCCTCATTCCTGTTCAAATGTTTGTCCAGTAACAATAACATTGTCAGTTTTAAACAAGCTTTTGAAATATTTTTAGAATATATTTGTTTTCTGGTTTTAATGACAGGTGGTCTTAGAACTTTGTCAAGCACTGTATATATTATACTTAAAAATTAAACATAAATACCTAAGTATGACCTTTTGATTCAAAGCAGCAGTAGCCGTGTGCTACATGACAATTTGTTATTTTTTGTCCCAAGATGTAGCTGCAGCATGTTTTACCTGAAAAAAGACGCTGTTTCTCTGTGATTTAGTGCACTAAAACGAAACAAAGGACTGTAACTCATTGCAGTGACTAAACATTTTTGATTAACCACATAAATCATTTAAAATAAAATAAAAAAAAATAAAAATCATAATCTGTTGCAGTTTCACACTTACATTACAAGTCAAAGCTAAGTCAGCAAGAACATTAATAACACATTAACAAATGGATGCTGAGCCCCACTGTAACCACTTCGCTGATACATTTTCTGTATATTTAATCAGCCTTGTCTGGTCTGCATGCTTAAAGTGGAGAAGTTTGGCTCACTTGTATCTGCCTGGCTGCCCACGCTGATGTATCTGTCGCTGGCCACCTGGGACGTCTGGTAGTAGGTCGTCTCATCTTGCTGAGGGACCTTTGCATTCTTCTCGGTCAGAAATGCCACAGCCTCGGCCAGGTCTCCATTGCTCACCTGCGACAAAAATGAGTTTTAGAGTCAGTTGAGAACAAACATAGGAAAATGAATTAAGAAACACTTTGAAAACATAAAAGTGCTTTAGGCCAGGCTTTCATCGCAGCTTAAGTTTTTGATAGAACCTTTGATAATCCGTTGTGATGACTTAGTGTAGAAATATATTTGTGAATCCTTCAGCCTTTTGCAAGACTTTTCATGGTATGGATATTTCGCAGCACATAAAGGAACACTCCAACATTCTTGCTGTTTTCGAATCTTGCCTCACTCTAGAGTCCATAATAAGCAGATAGACTCCACTCTTTCGACTGTGCGTGCAGTAACAGGGAAGAGACGGGCAGAGCTTACCCACTGCTAATTAGCTTAGCTCAAACACTGTGAGTCAATGGGTAGTGTTAGCCTGCCTCTGCCTACAGTCATCGGATAAACTCCTCAGGACTCTAAACAGTCCTGTCTGCTTGTCGTGACTCGTTTTTATTTACCCTGTATGTTACCTATTTTAAGACTAGGTTTAACACTTGCTGTAATTTTCAACAGAAATACACACGAAACTAAACCCCAGGGAACAAGCGCAAACCACCAGGGATGTGCTTGTACGAAGGTCAACAAAACAAAGCACGTCTGTGGTGGTTTGCGAACGTGCCATGCAGTTTAGTTTTAAATGTGTTTCTTTCAAAAATTACATGAAACGTTAATCTTAGTCTAAAAACAGATAGCATGATATAACGCAGTTAAAAAAAAAGTCAAAACAAGCACACAGGACCATTTAGAGTTGCTGAAGAGTTTATCTGATGACTGTAGGCAGAGGCAGGATAACACTGTCCAATGACTCCTAGTGTTTGAGCTAAGCTAACTAGCGGTGGGTAACCTTTGGCCGTCCCTTCCTTGTCACTGCAGAAACAGTTGAAAGAATGGTGTCTATCTGCTTATTATGGACTCAGGAGTGAGGCAAGACACGAGATGAAAAAAATGTTGGTGTATCCCTTTAAATAGTACAGTCAAAAACACTTTCAGCTTCACAGTTATCAACAACACTCTGGAGAGTGATGGTTCTGGACTGGGATAAATTAAAAAAGGTTACCACAGTAATCTGTCCACCACACCAAGTTTAACAGGGTGGGTCTTTTTCCTCTCTTTATGGCCAAAATATGAGGGAGTACTGATTCACACCACTGCAAATTCTAAACACACGTACACAAAAAAAGTTTATAAAGTTCTATATTTTACACAGTGCATATCAAACCCACTACAGCCGCAGAAGTAGAAACTGTGGTGAAGCTGCTGTTTTCAGAATACTGCACATACGTGTAAAAAGTACATTTATTTCTACAGAAGCATGTGCTGTATGGTGTCTGAAGATGTACCTGCAGGGCCTGCTGAAGCAGCTGAACGTCTGTGGTGCCTGTGACCTCTCTCAACTGGTTTAGTAATGTCTGCTGGTGCTGGAAGGGGAGAAAGGAAACTTGGGTTACAAGGCAGATCATGTCACTGCATCTTCATGAAAATATATTCAACATGTTATGGCAGCTATTTTGAATCCGAAGTTAACAATACTTCTACAGGTATTTATTAAGATTTTATCTTCATATCAATACTTGAGGGAATTTACAAAATGGGATCACAACTACCAATGGTGTCCATAGTACATGACCATCCTGTAGTGATGTTAAGTTACTAAACACTTAAACAAATTAATCTGTTCTGCAAATTGTGATCATACTTTTGTTTTAAGTCCTCCTTTTTCATACAGTTTAAAGCAAGGCAAATAAATCTGTAAAGTGAGGCTGAACGGTGTTCTTCAGGAGAAACTGGTAACAAACATGTCAGCTAATAAAAATAATGACTGTGTCTTAACTATACACAAACCACCATGAACATGCCTTGTTTTGTTGACCTATGTATTCCTTTTGAAAATTACATAAAGTGCTAATCTTAGTCTAAAAACAGATAACGTTCGATAACGTAATGAAAAACGAGCCACAACAAGCACACAGGACCATTTAGAGTTGCTGAAGAGTTTATCTGAAGACTTTAGGCAGACACAGGATAACGCTACCCACTGACTCCCAGTGTTGAGCTAAGCTAACTAGCAGTAGATGAGCTCTGCCCGTCTCTTTGTTGTTACTGCACACACAGTTGAAAGAATGGTGTCTATCTGCTTGTCATGGACTCTGGAGTAAGGCAAGACACAAAAACAAAAAAAAAGGTTCGTGTATCTCTTTAAGGTGAATAAAAAAGTGCATCAAACTTCCTCCGAAATATTAAGAATTTCCTGCTGCTAAGGCCATTAAAGTCATTTAAATTGTCCTTGTAGGAATTATTTGTAAGAAAAAAGCTAGGTAAAAGACAGTTGAGTAAAAGAACCAAGCTATTCCCTTCACACAAACAAGAAACTCATCTACACTAAGATAAACTGCATTAAACAAAATCAAAATACCTGTGACCCAGAAAACAATCCAAATATGACATTACAGTTTTAGAATTTATATCTTTTAGTGTCAATCAGGAACCTACAAACTGTGTCAGTACTTTATTTAGCAGTTGATTCTCACATCAGTCAATGAGTTCATTAAGTCTGGTGACTCACTGATGTCAACCCCAGCTGGACTGGACGGCCTGACCACACACACTTCACCTGCAGTTTGAATAAATGCTCTATAAATAAAGGGAGAGCACTTAATGTCAACGTCGGAGGCTGGAGGCTTAAGGCTTAATGAGGGGGACTAAAACTTCCCTCAGACTGAGGCAGAAAACAGACCCTTGTGTCAGGTATAAGGAGACTTATCCGGTCGAAGACTCATAGCTGAATGTCATTTCTTTTTTCATAATAGAAGGATTATTGTACACATTGATGGAAACACTAAAAATCATCTGAGTGTTTGAACACTTTTGATTCAGTTGCTACAGTAACTACACAAAGTGATATACAAGCAGCACAACAACCCACGACTTGTTCTTCTGAGCAATTAATGGGTGCCAGGTGAATGTAAAACGATAAAGACAGATATTTCTTGGCAGGTCTTTGTATATCCTGTATCACACTCGGTCAACGATCTGGACAAACACAAAAGAAAAACTGCTTCTGATCGGTGTGAAGAAATTCTCCTCCAAAATATCAACATGGCCTCATACCAAACACACAAACTTGTGTTTACAGTCAAATCAAATAAATCCCTTTCATCACCTCGAACCACATTCTTCACTGATCCCACACATTACTTTCTCTCAGGGTTATATAACCACTGTTAGTGATTTGAAAATTACACTTTCTGGTAAACCACTGAAATGCTGGCTGGATTGCTGAGCCTGAACCATCACAGCTGGTGTGCACAAGTTATCATATAATTCTACATTATTTTTCCACAGTCTGGACGCCAACACAAGGCTTTTGAAAAAGAAAGAGAGAGAGCTGATTGATGTCAAGGGAATAGTGCATGCACACAGCCCAGTGCAGTGTTTGGCAAACACAGATAATATCATGGTGAGCCAGCAAGGCATGTTAACCAGTGCTGGAGTACAATAACAACTGACCTTGTCTGCATAAGAGGATGCAAGAACCTGTTAAAATAGTGACAGTCATGGATGTAATATGACTTTGTGCTCAATGATTCCCTCACCAATGGGTTTCACTCACTTCTGCATGCCTTACAAAACAACGACATTACATTCAAAAGCCGTTTTCATGTATGAAACTCGATATTATCAGGATAATGTCCGGGTAGCCCATCCGGGTAATTCCCTGATATGGTTGTTCAAACTTGCTCCTCTCAGCAGGGAGTATGGCCTGCTGGATGGGAGAGAAGTGGTGGAGGGGGTCGCCGGCAGGCCGGACACGACATCAAAATAGGCTGCGGAAGTCAGTGCACAATGTAGAAGGCGAGGTAGAAGAGCTATCCGCAATGATCACAATTTATAGCTAAACTTTATTGATACATGTTGTAAGCTGTATCAGCAGCATCAGCCAAAGAGCTGAGAGGAGCACTGCAGCACGCATAAGTGAATATGAAGCAGCACGATAAGCTGCAGTGTTTTAGCTCCATATCCAACAGCAGCTCAAAACAGCTTTTTGCATGCATGAGAAACCTGGCGATTGTTTTTGAGCAGATGTACAACAGAACTCTGGTGAAGTGCAGTGGCGACAACACCTTTCAAATGTCCAGATTCACATCTGAGTTTGTGTTACTCTCCTTGCAATCAAATAAACGCAACAGTGTTTTTTTTTCATCTATCCTGTCAAGGCTCCCTGTTCCAGTGCTGCTGCGTTCACACTTGAGCTCACCCACACTTTAGATCAGGCATTACCAAATGGCGGACCTCGGTCCAGATCCAGACTGAGTGATTATTCTGTTCGAACCCGGGATGAATGTCTGATAAATTCACAAGAACAGATTTTAATTAAGCATTTTTTCTGATTGTCACGGCTATATACAGCTGATTCTGCAACTCCAGTAGAACCGCTAGTCTGTCACAAGCCTGTCATGCCATGAGTTTTCCTAAATATATGTTCTGTATGTTTTCTTAACCTTATGAGTACAAGATCGTCTAATGAAGCATAGATTTCTGAGCATTTATTCCTCCAACCGCTGCTGCCGTCACACAGATGGCTATGGAATGAGACGTAATGATACATTTAGCGGGGGTGATTTACCCGCCGCTATCCTGTTTGCAGCACAAAATGCAGCAGCCACAAGCACCAGCAAACAGGAGGCAGTGACGAATAAACAGCCTGTGCAAAAAATAAGACCCTTGTCACCTGCAAGGGTTGTGACCGACCTGTGTGTGGGAAATGCTGATGAGGGCTGTGAGGGCTAAGAGCTCTTGCGCTGATGTTGCGCTGCACAGTCTGCGGTGCTGATCTTGTTCTTTTGTCAGGTTCATTTTCTAAATGTTTACAAATCGATTTAATCATTTGTTCGTGTTATTTTCATTGTTGCAGTTCTACAGTTTTTCACACTACTTTGTTTTTGAATGTTTCACGTTTTGCAAATTCCAGCAACACTGTTATGTTTATTTATTTATTGTACAAGTGTGTGTGAGAGTGTGGGTTCATGCAATATGAGTTGCGCTGTTTGTGTGTGAGAGAAAGAGAAAGAAAGACAGAGAAAGACCGAAAGACAGGGAGAGAGAGAGAGAGTTAAGGACAGAGAGCTAAAGAGAGAGAGAGAGAGAAATCCAGAACCTGTGAAAATACAGTATTTATCTTCCTATGACTTTCTTGTTACATTATTTTGCAACAACACAGCAGAAAAGCAGTTACAGATGACAGACGATTGTACTTTTAAGTGTTTTTCTTTCTTTCTGAAGATGCTGACTTCTTTTACTTGAAGTGTAGACCTTCAGTTTTTTTAGGCTGGGACCTCTTTAATATAAGAAACAAGAAGAGAAACATTTAAGTCATTGCTCTGTATGCAGCTGTTGTTTTCTAAGAAGAGCCACCTTTTTATTCATTGTTGGCTGAAGTTGTTGACTTTATACTTGAAGTGCAAGCTTTCTATTCTTCAGGCTGGGGCCTCTTTAATTTAAGAGAAAAAAATGGTTATTTGGCTCTGTTTGTGCTTTTTTAATTTTATTCTGAGGTTTTTGTTTTCTTTAATCTGAAAAAAAAGCCTAAAATTTATTTGTCTGGGACTACTTTTATTTATGGTAAAGAGCTAGCTGTGCACTCAGTAAAACACATCCTACATTGAAAATTGACAATAATATTGTTGAAACCATGAAAATGTGGACATAGGGGAAGGCTATGAGACACAAACTGGACTTCAGTTCGGACCTTTTACTTGGAGGAAATTTTATTAACTGGACCTCAGCGACTTTTAATTGAATACCCCTGCTTTAGATTGAAAAATACTGGGGTGGGGGTAAGGGAATTACCCAGGTAAAGTAATGGTGAAACCTCTGCTGTTGCGTTCACACTTAGGGCTCACTAAGTTGAAGTCAGGAAAGTTTTTTTTGAAAGTGTGAATGGGGCTCAACTAGAAGGAGTCAGCACAATCAACTAAATAATCAAGGGAGTATTGTTGGTGGACAAGGGACTCAAAGTGAGGCTAAATTTTATATAAAACTAAAAAGCACTCGGACAGTGCAGACCTCTGCCAAGCGCCACAGTTTCCCCTATTTATCATTTGCACCATAAATATTAGTCCAACATTTATTTTGACTACATTTTTAGATTCCTTGACCATGAAAACATACCATTGGCAACTGAATTCATAATGATATCAACATTAGTTCAGCAGTTATTCACAAAAATCGAATTGTCCTTAATGGCGGTTTTCTTCTGGATCTAGCTCCCTACCTTTTGAAGATACAGGAAATCCGTTGGCACCTTCCAAATTCCATTTAATGGTGTTTGTTGCGTGTTTATAGCTTCATTTGTTCTCTTCCTATGATGAAAATTCCAAAGGTCCCCTATTTTTTCATATTCTGGATCATAGTATCCGGAATTATTCCTTTATCAAGATCAGTCTTTGATATACTGTAGAGCATGTTAGAAACTTGTCCTGTTTTTTTTTTTTCCCCAAGTGCCCTGACCATTATTTGTGGAGTTATATGCACATATGTTCAAAATGGCCCTATCTCCCAATGTTAAAGAATCCTTTAAAAAATTCCTGGATCCAGACGGAGATCCAGATCGCTTTCAAAATCTAATCATTTGTTCCTTATCCCAATCCGGACGTTCCCTGAAAATTTCATCAATATCCGTCCATAACTTTTTGAGTAATGTTGCTAACTAACAGAACAGCTTTTCTGATAACTACTTGAAATAAAGTCCATGATGATCAGACCCAGCTCCAGTCGCCAAATGAGGTGTGTCCTTGGGCAAGATACTCAACCCCAAGTTGCTGTCACTGCTGCATCAGCGGCGTGTAAATGGGTATTAAGCTGATACTGACGAACAACTAACATAAAAACTCTGAACATCAGTGAGTGAATGAGAGAGTGAATGGGTGTGAATGGGTAGATGTGACCTGCAGTGTAAAGCTGCTTTGAGTTCCCAATTACTATTCTCAACTAGTCGTTACAACACAACATAAGCATGGTTGTGTTGGTATTTTATCAGCTGATCTCAATTACCGGTGATAAGTATTGTCATTACGAAGCCTATTTATGATCACCTGAAAACCATCAACTGAGATCACAGGAGCGCCCAGAGTAAACTAAAACTCTCATCATTTAATCACAGCTTTGGAAATTTGTCTGTGACCTTAAAACCACTTAAAATGACATTTTTGTGTAAGGCCAGCAAATGCAAGACAGGACCTTACTGACAGAAATGTTGACATGAATGGTTTATTCTGCTTCATTGTGGGCATCCAAAAGGTATGGGGGGAATAATTTCACTCAAAAATAAATACCTGCATCTTTTTCTCTTTGGCACTATCATAATAAGACTTTAATTGTTTGAAAAAATTGTGATTCTGAAATAAAGTAAGGATTAATATCTTCAAACATCTTCTGCAAAGCATTTGCTCCTTCAGCAGGATCTTGTTAAACTGTTGTCTAGTTGTGTCAACATAAAAAAAATCAAAGAATTATCATTATTGCCATAAAATATGCCTTAAAGCAAATACTCTTCTTATAATTTCTTCTACAGCTCATCACTGATGGCTCACTCAAACACACCAGAGCAGCTTCTCTCTGTAGTTTCCTGAAGTAAAGCACTCAGTAGATGTAGCCTTGAGGGAGATGTTCTCTGCCTGGTTTTACAGCCGACTCTAGTCTTCCTTTCAGCTACAAGATTTTACGTGAGCTTTCGAAGACAAAAGTGCTTTCTTAGACCCCCGAGGCCTTGGAGCAGAAAGTGTAGAGAAAGTTCACAGCTTTGTTAGAGTAACAGCACATAAATAATGCACCACACCCAGCTCGACTGGGAGAAGCATGCTCATGGTTTACTAGACAGTGATTCACCACTCGGGGAGGTGAACAGTTCTGCAGCATGTGAAGTCACATATGTAGATAAATACACAATGACAGAATTTAGTTAAAGATACAGGGGCCGTTTACACATTTTCAGCCAAAAATGGAGAGTTTTCATTGCGTTTTCACCTCCCATTTACACGAGAACGATGCCTGGAGTGCCTGAATCTGCAAATTTTTGAAACCAGGGTCCAGAGTGGAGAGTTTTGAAAACATACCGGTGTCCGACTCCATGTAGACAGGATTCAGCGAATCATGAAGGCTGTGCGCGCATACCAGGAACAACTACAGCTTTGGCCGTCTACTGAGCAACATGAGTGCTGTTTACTGTGCTCGGTTTGTTATCCTGACAAAACTACCCAGACAGATTTGTTGTCCAGACAAGAAACTCCTGTGTCTTTGTGCTTCCACTTACCATTGTTGTTTGTGAAAAGTTTGTCTTCTTCATACGAGTGTTGTAACACCGCTGTTTCTCAACAAAGCAACATCGACATCTACTGGCCTGGCATGCACGCTACAGCGCTTTCAGTCATTCTTGCGTCTCCATGTGGACGCGGATCGTTTTTGAAAACACAAAGGAAAAAGCTTTCCATTTCTGGTGAAAACTTTGTTGTATAAACAAGGCAAAAGTTGTCAAGACCTCCGATACTTAAAAATAAAAACTTTTGAAAAGAACACCAAAGCTTTTGAGTACAGATCTTTAGATACGAGGGCTGATTGATAAGTTGTGAGCCTTGTATTGAAGAAGATGGGCAGGGATGTCCTTTTTCAGCTCTACTATTCCCTGACTATTTAAGGCTGTGTACCCGAAGACTGGTGTCATTTGGTCAGTTCATGTCGAAGAGGTAGCACTCTAAAGTAAACAAGGCAAGTGACTTTTACAAAATGGACAAAATGCCCCCGTTCACAAGTCTGCCATTGCCATGGCTGCCATTAAAGATCGTGGCTTTGAATTGATTGAGCATCCGCCTTATTCGCCTGATATCCCCACTTTCGGTCAGATGATGACGTCATACATGCAGTGGAGGACTTTCTGAACGGTCAAGAAAAGGACTTCTTTAAAAGTGGCATTGAGGCCCTTAAACATCGCTGGCAAAAGAGTATAGATACTGAAGGGGATTATGTTGAAAAATAATGCAATATGTCTGCCAAAAGTCAAATCCTTAAATATGAGGCTCACAACTTATCAATCAGCCCTCGTATATTTTTCATCAAAAGGAATTCCACTATCTAACTCCCTGAAAAATACATTGGCAATGTTTTTGTGCCAAAATGTTGCTTAACTTTTCAAACTTACTAATGAACAGAGGTTTGGATGCAAATCTGGAGCTTGAAAACAAGATAGACATAATGCGGGTTGCATTTGGAATTATCTTTCTGTTGCTGCAACATCCAGATCACTTGATTTAAACCAGTATTTTCCAAGTTTAACTTTTGTTGAAGTGTCAACGTTATTATGCTACATACTGTCTGATTTCGGACAAAATAAGAAGGCAAAATTAGGGATGGGAATCAAAAATCAATTCCAGTTGGGAATCGTTAACAGCTCCATCAAAGCATCGATATCATGAGTCTTTTTGCTAATCAATTCCCTTATCAATTCCTTCCACTGACAGGGTTCAGAAGCGGTCAGAATTGTGGCTTATTTTTTACAAAAGGCAATTACTGCACAATCTTAAGTGAGTGGAAACACCAGCAACTTTCAGAAGCAGTTATCTATGCTGTGACATGTGTTTTTGAAATTGCTGCCACTGATAATCTACAGGCCAACATTTGCCTACACGGAAAATCTGCAGGAATTAATAAGGGAATCGTTAAAGAATTGGATCGATTAGCAGGATTGTTAATAGCATTGGTATCAAAAAAATCTTATCAATTCCCATCCCTAGGCAAAATTGATTGTTTTCTGCCTTGCATTAACATCTGTTTTAAGGACTCAAATACCTTTTGTGTCCACACCAAGATGCAACAATTTTAAACAAAATATTAAACCATTTGGTATGTTGTTCATGGTTTAATGCATTCATGTGAACGGTAGCATTCTGGCTTTGAGCACTAACAGCTGCCATTCACTGTTGCCCTTCTCTCTTTCTGCATTTGTGCCTCTGCAGTGTACCTGTGAATCTGCCCAGGGATAAGGAAACTCCTGCCATGGGTAGCCGTGTGCCAAAGTTGGGCCAGAATTTCACAACAATGACAACAATATGCACCCACACTTGTAATATGAGGGGTCCTCATTCTTCTAATCTGTAGTCAAAGTGGAAGAAACAGTAGTTCAGCATTTGCCAAACCGGAAAATATATCACGCTAGAGCTCATCATTACAGCTGTGGAGCCTCATGAATCCTGTGGCAGAGCATCATTTTATTAAACTACTCGTGCACAAACGTGTGGACAAAATGCCCCCGTTACGTCTGCACGAGGGATGAGAAGATTAACCGATACGTATCAATACGCGGTCATGTGCGTGTACGATGCAAGTGCACTGGTAGACCAGCTGAGAATGAACGCAAATTTGGAGGCATATCGAGATGCATCGGTTATTAAATATTTTATCGATACAATCCCATCCATTTAATACATAATTTGTATTTCTACATTTATTAATAAGTGTTACCAACCCATATTGGGGGCATTATTTATTCGACCCACATAACGTAAGCAATGGACTTGCAGATGTGTACAATACAAACTAAAGTATCACCTCTGCGGATGCACTGTGATACATGTGCCATGAATGAACACTAGTAGTCAGGGGAGTGTGAGGTGTAAGGTAAACAAACATGTCAGACGCTGAGCCTAAAGTTTGGCAACATTACAGATTTTACAAGAGAGACGGACGACTTGACAAGACAGATGGAAAATGCATATATGTACATACGTGTGTATATATATATATGTATATATATATATATGTATGTATATATATATATATATATATATATATATATATATATATATATATATACACACACACATATATACATATATTCATATACATATACATATGTATATATATACATATACATATATACATACACACATATACATATATATACATACACACACACACACACACACATATATATATATATATATATATATATATATATATATATATATATATATATATGTATAAATATACACATATATACATATATATTCCTGTTTATCTTGAGGATACTTGAATATGTGTCATGTGTTCGAAAATGGCACTGCACTGGAAACTTATAACAGGCAGTCAGGCTCAAAGAGAAAAGCCGGTTTGTGGAAAGTCTTTGTTTTACTCGGTAAACAAATAATCAGACTTATTGAATTGCACAGCATCCTCTTTTACATCTCTACATGAACTTTGTCTAATTAGATCGTGCTTACTGTTCTGTATCGTGATTTGGATGTGAATCGTATTGCACTGCATCGTAAAATGCCACACATGGACCTTTAATGTATCGGATTGGAGACACTGTATTGAGATGCATATCGTATCGGCATTATACTTTAGATGCCTAACCCTAGTCTGCACAGTACCTCTGACTGAGCAGAACATGTCTACCCGTTTCTGGACTGGACTGAAATGAAAAACTCCAGAACAGACTCATAACTGGCCTATGCAGCAGGAAAAATGACCCTTATCTGCTAAAAACAGCCATTAAAGGCACATCCAGTGTGTCCCTTTCGTTAAAAATTGCAACTGATTTTCAAATCCTTGCTAAAGTTGGCAGGATGTGTTGCAGAAGCAATTTGCAAACTTGTCAGATGTCCATTGGAAAGAAGCTTAACAAGCCTTAATTAGCCTCAACTAGCAGATGAAAATGGTTACATTATTTTGCATTCAAAGTCAGCTCAAACAATGCTGATTAGTCAAATGGGTAAATGTCATGTGTTTAAATATGATATCAAGAAAGAAATTTAATTTCTCTAAAAACTTACAATATCAAAGTTGTTTGTTTTGTCTCTCCAACATTAAAAAAAGATATAACAGATGTTCCTAAGGGGTATAAATTACAAGATTCTTTTTTAATGTGATTATTATGATTATGAAAATGCGTTTTTGCTTAAAAGTAAAATAACAAATTGTTCAGAAATGGAAAAAAAGCATTTGTCTCCTCAAAAGCCTCTTGCTGTTCTGGAAAAAGTTTCCTAAAAAAATCAAGATAGGAACTTTGAAAGGAAAAAAGACTTCATTGGCCAAGTTTTCATATTGAAATGAACTGAAACCTGAAAGACTGAAGTGACAACTCAGTTCAAGATAAATTACTATTGAGAAGTGACGTGCTAAGGTTCTAAGAGCTGGCTCCTAGGTGCTGAATTCAATTTGGGAGTGTGATGTATCGTTTGAAAAATATCAGGGCTTATACTGACATTTAAAATAACAATTTAGTACATTACTGATAATAATGCTTGTGTTTTTTAATGATGTGTTTTGGTTTGATTCTTTTGCAGCAACATTTTCTCTCATCATGAAAACAGCTCAGAGTTTATCTTCTGGGGCTGTACTGATTCTGTAAAATCCATATCGACAGCAAAAAGTAAGGGACAATGTTTTGCTGTATCAATTTTTTAAGTACAGAGCATAAATAAAAACTGAGTACCATAAGCATAGCATGCATAAGACTACTACTTATTATTCAAATCCCAGATGGGATGTTAATGCAAAACATAAACAGGGTCACATACCTAAACAGGGGCAATCAGGGCTAATATATATCATCTTAAAAAACAACTC
Organism: Cetoscarus ocellatus; assembly: GCA_037902135.1. Lineage (NCBI taxonomy): Eukaryota > Metazoa > Chordata > Actinopteri > Labriformes > Labridae > Cetoscarus > Cetoscarus ocellatus. Next base: position 755,504 of record JBAMNC010000131.1, read on the forward strand.
TTTGATTATATTATTTCACAGCCTCATTTACAGGTTGGTTTGAGGTCTACCAACAGGTTAACACACAACTTTAATGAATGCATTAACAACTGAAGAAAGTACAGCAGGTTGTTTAAGTTTTTCAGCTACAGGTGTTAGCCGTCCGAGGGTCTTTATTCTAACTCACACATTGTGACAGTTTTATACCTTAGCATGTTTCAAACCCTGAGATAAGTAAACAAGAAAGTGGCAGAGCGTTTGGGTCACAGACAGACTGATGGATGCAGGTCTGTTGGCGCTAAGAGCACCCCAGTTGACTAAGTGAGAAGGAAGTTACACCTCTGACAGATTTGGGCCAAGTCAACCACAAGAGCAGTTACTCAGATATGTGGGCACGCACGAACACACGCACACCCACACACACAGACACACTCACAGATCTGGTCTCCATGTGACATGTCTGGCGTGGCTGTTTGTCACACTGGTCATCAGCCGTTAAAAGGCAGCTTGTGAACAACACTTGTTATATCCCAGCAGGGTGCAGACGGGGGCATCCTCACTGGATCTACAACCTCGTCCTCACTGAGAGCATGTGAGCCACAAACAAAACATGTCACACCTACTGGATTAAAATACCTTCAAACCCGACCTGATTTCTCAGTCTAGATGTTACTACATGAACTCACAACCTGCTGTCTCATGATGGAGCATGATGCCATCGACCTTAAAATGTGATGGCACGTCCTGGCCAAGTCTGATCTTTTCAATCAAATCAGAGCGGACAATGATCCAAAATCAGGATCTTCTACTTGATAAACGATCAATATGTCATCTGCCTTTGCTGTTGCAGGTCAGTCTTCCTTCCCCACTCAAAGCAGCCATGGTAAGATGCTCCAAACTCCTGTTAGAAAACAGCCAAAAATGGAGAGTTTTCACTGCATTTGCACCTTCTGTTTACACGAGAATGGTGCCCGGAGAGCCTGAATCTGGAAACTTTTGAAACCGGGTCCAGAGTAGAAAATTTTGAAAAGCCTGTCGTTTCTGTCTCCATATAAACCCCCATCGTCAGGGAAAGTGGTGACACTTGGCACATGCACAGTACTCTTTCCCTGGACCTCTGAAACTTGAACTCTCTGCCCCTCTTCAAATCCAGACTCAAAGCCCACTTGTTCAGGACTGTATAGTCCATATATCAACATTCTGTACGTCTACATCTGTTTTTAACTGTTGCTTTTGCTGATTTTATCATTCTACTGTTGATTTTATTGTTGTTTGGACCTTGTGAACTTGCACAGTGTCCTTGAGTTTCCTAAAAGGTGCTTTTAAATAAAATGTATTTATTATAAAGGTTGCGGGCGCACCTTGGAACAACAACAACAACAGCTATGGTCGACTACTGAGCAACATGTGTGCTGCTTTCTGCACTCAGTTTGTTATCCAGACAAAAATATACAGACAAGAAACTCCTGCGTCTTCATGTGTCCACTAGCCATTGTTGTTTGTGAAAAATGTGTCTTCACCGGAAAGCGTTAGTGTGCAGATGCGTGTTGTAACACCGCTGTTTCACTACGTCACCAACTACTGGCCTGGCATGTACTCTAGTCTCGCTGATCCATGTAAACGCGCAGCATTTTCACACCGTCTCCATGTGAACGTGGAGCGCTTTTGAAAACGCAAAGGAAAAACCTTTCCATTTCTGGTGACAACGTTGTCTTGTAAAAGGGCCCTAAATATGGTCAATAATCGACGTTTTAGACATTTTAGGCAGCTTCTGGCACCATTCACATGTGCAGCAGGCCTGTCAAAAATAATCTTTCAATGGATGCGTCATGATGCAGATGTAGATGAAGATAGACTGTCAACAATCATTTAATCTTGCAGAGGCTGCTGCCAGACTGCAGCATCAGTTTTGTCTCTGAGGAAAAAAAGAAAAGTATAGGAAGAAGAGACCTATGAAATTTGTGTATATTGATTCAAAATGAAAAGACATTTTTGCTGCAGTTGATCTCAAAAGCCACTACTAATACAGAAAAGGAGCTCATATTCATCTGACTGCTTGTCCTTTTTCTTCTCAAAAGAAGCCTGGTGTAGTAATATGAAAAATCAAGGATATTAAACACTGCATTGCATCATAAAGCAGTGTGATATTGAACAGATATAAATTGTTAACTTAATAATCATAATCATAAGTCTAGTAAAGATACCTATCTCTAATGGACAGAAGGAGAAGTCTGGATGCCGATGACTTTTTGTCTTGCTCATAGAAGTGCTTTTTCAAGCGGTAAAGACATGTCAATCACATTAAAAGGAATATGGAACTTAAAATAAGCTAAATATGGGGTCTTTAAGTCTGTGCAATGACAACTTATATCTAAGGCACAATTCATTAATCCTATTTTACATCAAATTTTCAATCAAAATGTTAACTCATAGCTTGAATTCAAAAACCTTCAAAAAACTCAGTTTCGAGCCTTTTATTGAAGTGCCTAAGGCTTTAGAATGTTGCTAAATTGACAAGCACTGCTTTAAATCTCTGAAATTGCATTTTACAGTTTTATTACGATTTGCAATATTGGACTTTTCTTTTTATGTTGATATTTCCAAACTTGAACCTGATTAATGGAGATAACTAAAAGCAGTTTTCAGGTACAAGTAAAACTCATCTGCCCTTTAAAGCGCTAAAAACAGCACCATAACTACCTGCAGGCAGTAAATTAGCCTTGTTTCTATGTAGATTACAACTTAAATTAAAATCAGTGGTCCTTATTTTAGGACTAGTTTGCAAAAACTACACAAATGTAACACTGATATATAGTAAAAGGCTAATATTAGCAGAAAATGTGCTAATACCTAAATTATACCAATATTTTGTGGTTGACTTTGCCCACGTGACATCAGTTCAACTTTATCATTGTTATCTATTAGTTGAGCTTCGCAGTCAGAGTTTCTATGGTTATATTTATTTTTTCTATCTATGTTCTTCATTTTTATCAAATGTTATCCAATCAATTTTAATCTTTATTTGTTTTTTTCATAGTCTTTCCAATATTACTGTGTTGGTTTCTGTCGTCTGTACATCCTTGTTGATCTGTAGCTAAAATCCAATAATCAAAGCTGTTTTACCAATAAAATTGAACAGGTTTTTATAGTTGGTGTTAACCCCAGCTCTGGTTCATACCTCCAGGAGGTCAGGCGGTATATAAAAGCCAGTGTTATGTTGATACTTAAAGGTTTGAGTCATCACTGGAGTATTTATTTCTGCCTCTGCTCCAGAATCCCAACACTTTCAGCACATCAGATATTAATTTCACACTTTGGGGTTGTGGTTTTCAGCAATGTGAGCTATGTCGGATTTGGCTGAAGCCCATGCAGCACAAGTGAAAAACAGCATCTTTACACAGCACTGCATGCAGTGTGATACAACATAACGGAGATTACATAACTCTTATGCAAAGTATCCTTTCTTTTCATTCATACCAGCAGAGCCAACATATAACCCACGTTGTGGTAGCATCAGTAAAGTGGTTACATAACTAACCAGGGCTGTGCAGAGCTGGACACGGTGGTCAGAGTAAATCCCAGAACCTTCAGTCCAAGGAACAGATGTAAACTGAGAGTATGGTCCAATATAACCTAGTGATCTATTTCTCTGAAATGAACCGTCACACACTTGGCTTGTTGTCTAGATAATGTTACTGAATCCCCGCCAAGCTCCATGGCTTGGCTGTGAGTCTCCGTGTGCCTCAGGTCATACTTTGTCAACAAACATATCACGGACTGGGTCTGAGGGGAAGGCTGTCTAAATGCTCAGTTCTTATATTATCAGTTTCTGATACTACACGTTTTAAAACCACATAATCAGCCTAATTCTGGTGATAGATACTATGGATATTGCGATTTTAATTTAATTCACGATTTTCTTCAAATCAAGCTTCAGTGCAATATTCACTATGTTTACAGTATAGACAACAGTAAGAAAATCAATGATCAAAAGCACATAAGCCATTATTCATCATCTAATATTGATGATAAATAATCTGTTTTCATTATTTGGGGGTTAATCCAACTTCTACTCCTACACAGAGGCTTTGTGTTGTTGACCTGCTTACCAGCACTTCCGTGGTAAAACTGAGACATACTTTAGACCACTTGTCTGTCCTGTCTGCCATCATCTCATCTGTGACTTCTTTGTTTTCATTTCTGCAGACGCCCTCTGATGAGTGTGACAACATTTTGATTTGTAAGGCATGCAGAACAAAGTGGAAAGAATTGAAAAGCTAAATAGTTAAGAATAAGGATGAATGATATTGAGATCAGTGAAGACTCTCTTGTGCTTCAGCAGCTCCAAAGATGGAGGTTGGTGCTCTCAGAACAGGACCAAAGCATAAAAAACTTAAATGGAAAACCAAAAAGAAACTAGCAATTCCAAAGAAACAACTGGAGCACACAAGTAGCTTTCGATATTTCATTCAGGTGAAAAGTATGCATCCAGCATCTTCAGCAGAGTCAAAGTTTCCTCTGATAAAGACTTTGGGGAATCTGTTTTCGGACAAATTAATTAATTAATTATTGATTGAGCTATGTGTTACCATTTTCTTCACTGGTATTGGTTTTTGATTTCCTTTCCTATTGACCATGCAGTTAATATGTGGGTTAACTAATCACTTTTTATGAGAACAATGATAAATAAAACAGCCTAAGAGAGTTATTTTGTCATAAAACAGCTTGAAATATTAAAATCTAACAGAGTAATGGTGGCTGGATGAGCATAAACTGGAATGGCAATTTCAGTTGTAGATGTTGCAGCTTTGACGGCACAGTGGCACAGCGGCACAGCAGGTAGTGCAAGTGCCTCACATCGAAAGCTGCTGGCTTGATCCCGGGGCAAGGGATTTCTGTGCGGGGTTTGTGCATGCTTGGGTTCCCTCCGGGCACTCCAGCTTCCTCACACAAACCAAAAACATACTCATTAGGTCAACTGGTCGCTCTGACTTGCTCTCAGGTATGAGTGTGAGCGAGAATGATTGTCTGTCTCTATATGTAGCCCTGCTATTGGCTAGCAACCAATCCAGGGTGTACCCCACTTACTGTCCAATGTCAGCTGGGATAGGCTCCTGCCTAGCCTTGCAGGGCAGATGGACCTGCCTGATTCATTGACTGAAATCCTGCATGTTCGCCTTGCCAACTTCCATTGTCCAACAACTTCACTCGGCTAAATGCTTTTTTTTTTTTTTTATCAGAAATGGACTCAATTGATTCTTTGAAAGAGGAGCAAAGAACATCACCTGAAGCTTGTCTTACAAGAAATCATGTTTTTGCTCTTCTCCCGACCAGGGTTCACGGCTGGGAAACTGGGAAAGACCATGGAAATCCTCCTTGGACATGCTGGTTAGCCTATGGTTGTCATGGTTACTCAAGGATACTTGGCAAAATACCGTATGCTCTCCTCAGAAGTTTACCTGGAAAACTTGGTAGGGATTGTCTTTGACAAGGTTCATGTCACATATGTGTTAAATGATACATCTGTGTGGTATAATTTAATGTAAGATGATAGTCTAATGTAGTTTAAGCTAACGGCTAACAACAGCGCGAGCTGCTACGTCATACGTGGCAAACGTTGGTTGATATGGATTGGTCTGTGATGAGTGTGACGAGCCGAATGATCGTCCAATCACAAGCCGCTGTTGTTTGAAGGTTCTGCCTCTGAAACATATGTCCGTGGCGGATATATGGAACTGTCCGTCTGGCGTGTCAGGTTAGCTTCAGCCCCCCGTAACCTCATAAGCAATGGGGTGCTGGTTTGACAGAGTGGTAAGCCACCAGGAACAACCCATTTTCATGCTTCTGCCGGCCCAGGTTCAAATCCATTACTCCCCTTACTCTCTCTCACCCCCCTTCACAAGCCTATACACTGTCTCACTCTCTCTCTCTTCTGTCAATAAAAAGGCACAAAATGTCCCCCAAAAAAAGGGATAAGCGGAATAGTTGATGGATGGATGAATGTGATAAGTAAGTAAAACAGCCTACGAGAGTTACTGTGTCATCAAACAGCTTGTAAAATTAAAATCTATAAGAGCAATGGTGGCTAGATGAGCATAAACTGGAATGATGTTAAGTTTGAGATGTTAAAGCCTGCAAGTTTTGTTTAAAAACCACAGAAAACTAGATGACATGGTCTATAAATATTCGACATTTGTTTTATTTTTTTATTGTTCTCTACTGACATGACACAAAAGGCCTACTTTTCACTCTGATCCTGTGTTGAAGTTTTAACTGAATGTGTAAAAAAAATGTTTTCAACACAATAGAGCATGCATTGAAGTCACAATTTGTATGTCAGCCCGGCAGTTCCATGCACTGAGTGGCAGGGAACAACAATGAATTAATTAATATTAGTGGTAATAAACAGTAAAATGCTATAATCCACCTGAAAAGTGCTGTTTTTTAAGTCATCTTCAGTAGGCTTTATAATTTTTGTTATGTACGTTACAAAGCATATAGGTTCTTGTCTGATTCATGTTTAAAGATGACAGAATTCAACTTTTTTGGCCATTAAGTTTTGATAAATCTAGCATTAATAAGCCTGCGTTACAGGATGAAGTAGTGCTGTGTGATATGGCCTAAAAATAAAATCCCTGGTTATTTTCAACAACACTTGATTTACAATTTTAATCAATTTTTTTCATCAAAAAAAAAAAAAAAAGAAAACTCAACTCTAAGTGACCCAAAAACGACATGAATCAAATTTTGCCTTCATGTTCTCAAAACATATTCCCAAACCAAACAGAATTTCCCTCTTAAAGTTAAAGTGCATATCATAAAATGTTGATTATGTAGTTTGTCTACATAAACACTGAAAGCTGAGCTATTTTTCACAGCATATTAAACATGGAGCTCTGTGATCAGTATTTAATATCATTTAAAAAACAAATATTAGCCATAAACATGTGCTTGTGCAGAACCTGACATGGCCTTCCACCATACAAACTGTTCATTTTTAGTATTTATATTTTCAAACACTGCAACAACTTACAGTCGAAGTAAGCCGAGAAAAATCTTGATTTTTAATTTTTAAATCTTCCAAGTTTCTGCAGAAGTCAGCTAGTCAAATTTAATGCTTTTCAATGCCATTTTAATGCAATACTGTAAAATGTTTAATGCCATGATCGTGAACTCAAGAAAAATTACACTGGTGTGATTTTCTTGTGAAACAATTTTATGTGAAAACTGCCCCTATAAATATCTCATCTTAAAAATATTAGCACTTATAGAGCTGAGAGAACTTATATTACTGCATGTTTAAGCAGATACACATATCTGGTGAATCACAGATTATAATTATATATTATTGTTATCATATATTATTACATACTTGGAAACTACAGAAAATTTTTAATGCCACTGATAATCAAATTTAATGATCTCTAATACCATTTAAGGCCTGAATATTTGCACACTCAATTTAATGACTATCAGTGCTTTTTAATGCCCCTCAGAAACCCTGCTTCTGCAGAAAATAACCCGAGTTATTGGATTTTATGGATATATTACCCAGCCCTAGGATGAGGCCAGTCAGACCATGATGTCATGTGCATACCTTCCATAACACACTAAATGCAGGGTTTTAGGCTAGATTTTTGTTGTCATGATTTAATATTATGATCCATATCTAAGGATGCATGTCATTTTAATATCTGAGTGTAAAATCCAGTGTGTTGACTACCACAGTGACGTTATAAAGTATGATACAGCAAAGCGCCCGCATCCGATGTGTCCTCAGCTTGTCAACACAAACCTTAAATCTGTGGCTCTCACTTGGCCTCTTTTGTTTCTCTATACAACACAGTCACGCCCGAATGCTCCCATCATGAATAAAACATGTGTAAATATCAATACGAGTGAGATGCTTGCGGTCGTTAGTGTTACACAACACGCGCAGCCACAGCTGAGCTTTAACTGAACTTTACGTAGGACCGTTAGCTAGCCTCGGCTAACAGCTAGCAAAATATTGGATAACGCTTTACGCTTGCACAACGTCAGGCCTGGCGTAAATACATCTTTTTACATTTTGACAAAGTGTAGCACCAAGAAACAGCCAGGGTGCCCTCAACAGTGGTATTTAAAGTCTGACTTAACAAACCAAAAAGCAGTGTAGTCGACTGAACTGTTACTTCGCAGTCCAAAAGTATGTAGCATTCCAGGCTAAAGTTAGCTAGCCCCCGTTAGCATCAGTAAGCCTACCTTCTGTGAATGCTGCTGGAGGACATTCTGCTCCACGGTCATGGCGGGTCCACGAGTGAATTTTTACAAAACCGAAACCTGTGTTAGCAGAACGAGTGGGATAATATCCACCAAGAACGATTTAGAGCACGGTGCTATGACGTCCCTTCCTTCATCAGCGACATCACGGGCGCCATGGCAGAGTGATCGCGCAGGGTGTCTGCAGGAATGAAAACATTGCTCGGCCCTGCCTCAGATCTGGGATCGATTACTCACGTCTGAGAGAGCTGCACTGACGTCACGGGCCAGGCCCCTGAAAATCACGGCTGAGATGATAATGTGAGAAAACATCAAAAATGTGAAGGTTTTATTGTTAAAATCAACCAAAAAACGTGACCCTTGTACACGACTGACAGGGGTCCCTAAAAAAGGCATTCAAAGATCTCTTTCCTCTTAATATACAAAAACACCAAGCTTACCTTTGTTTGAAAATGTTAAAAAAGTACATTGCATACATCTTTTCCGTTCATATATTAAAGGTGGCATTTTGAACATTTATAAGAGTATATTAGTTTCGTTTATGCTTTTGCTGTAGCAAATACCGTGTTAAAAATACATAAATATAGCCTAATACGAGACAAAGTTATAATCTGCACCTGTTTTGAATCTTTTACAGGGTTTAAAGAGCAGTGATTCATGAAAACTGATTATACGAAAAATAAAAGTGTTTTTGAATGTTTAAAATGGTCAAAATGAGAGAACTTTATGTGCATAGCATAGTATGATTCACCATTTAATTTATAATTTTAGCTGAAGAGTGGTTTCTTCCCTATCTAAAGCTAACTGGTGTCTTCAAACAAAACAACTTGGCAGTAATAATTATGAGGGGTCCATTTATATGTATATATGTGTTAATATATTTATGTATAGCCATTAATGATGCTGGATGTTCCACTTAACATCACAAACACTGACAGGAGAATTTTCAACTTTAAAAGAAGGAAAATACATTGATAATTAAATAGATAATACAGTTAAACTCAAAAAGTTTTCTTGATATTAAGCACTTTAAACCATATTCTCAATATTTCTTTGTTTTTTCTCAGGGTGCATACTGACCACAAAAAGGTTGCCCTCCCTTTGATTGATAGGGATCAGCACGGTCCTAATGCTCGTCTTTCAAAAGTGATATCGAGATTTTTTTTTTTTTTTTTTTTCGATATGCAATTGAAGAAAAGAAGATTGAAGGTTTTCTTGTAGAAGTATCAAAGTTAGGAGTTTTGGGGAAAAAAAATGTCAAGAATTAATTTCAAGAATAAAATTAAAATTTTGAGAATAATTTTGAAATATTATGTAGATATCTAATCTCTAAATTCTAAATGTTTACTTTTCCACAAAATTTCAAATGAATTCTCAATATGTTTGCCTTTTTCTCAGAGTGAATTATGAAAGACAAGCTTCCTCATCTCAATATTTTTAATCTTGGATTTGACTAATTCGTTAATGACAGTGTTTCAGGAGTAAATTGAATTGGGGAGGGTCTGTATCTATAAATTAGTTTGAGAGATGAGGGCAGTGGTGGTTTTATCATTTTTCATTGCTAAAGAAGTATTATAAGCAAGTTTGGTTTATATACAAATACATTTCATTTATAACTTTACAAAGTGTAAAGTGTAATACACTTTAACATGAAACTGAACCAATGTGAACCAAGTCAGCTGCTAAAACTTTGAATCTACAACACTTGATTTCTTTGCAAAATGAAACAAAATGAAACTCTGCCTGATTTAACTCTTGTTTTCATCCAATGATTTTTTTTTCCTACATACTTATGAAATAATTTTCAGTTAAAACTTGCAAAACTGGAATTGAACAAGGTGAGATTTTGTCCTAACAGCCTAACATCTGTGGTTTCAGTTCCTGGTTTCCAGCACATTTGTGTTGTTGGCATGATACTCTTTACAACATGAACCCACACATGTATGGCACCATAACTACATTTATTCTTTGAAAAAAATATTCTCACCAGTCTGAAGGGAAGACCAAAAATAAAGCTGAAACAATTTTTTACTTCACTGTAATTCAGTGGCAGAAACAAAAAGTTATTAATGGGTAGCTTAAGAATATCTTAATGGGACTCAGTTTTTTTATTTACTCTTTTTGTCCTGTAATTTTTGACCACATTTTCATTATTTTGTTCTTTAGATGTACCCTGTCTTACTGTCTTCTCAAAATGTTTTAAGGCATTTGAATAACCTTTTGCAGTAAAATGACCTTTTGAACCCATTTGTAACTTATACACTTTAACACAAGAAAAGTAAAACTATGATTTATTTTTACTAAAGAGATGATGTTGTAAACATTAAACACTTTAAGATTTGTCCTTCTTTGTTCAAAATCTCTATTTTGCTGAAAAAAAAAACCAATCTAAAATTAAGTCTCACACACACACACACACACACATATAAATATATATATATTTATATATATCTATATCTATATCTATATCTATATATATATATATATATATATATATATATATATATATATATATATATATATATATATATATATATATATATATATATATTATATGTATATCATTCATACATCATTGTTATTTTCATCACTCTGTCTGGACCACTTGTCAATGTGGGTAGACCTATACATATCCACGCCCATAGATAGATCCACCCCTGCTGTAATTGATTTTATTTACTAGCATTTATGCGCCTCTTTTTATTAAAGTATTTATAACACCACATTTTTCATTTTAAGAAGCAGAAATGATCACATTTCTGATTACTGCCTCTGAGATCAATGATAACATAGTAATAACAACATATCAGTCAGAATGAAAAGTTAACACTGATTAATTCAGAGAATCAGTGGAAATAATTTGCAGTTCAGGTTTTTTTTGTAATAATGATTTTATACAACGTTAACACTGTTTTGGTGAAAAGCTTTAGCTACCAATTAACCTTTTTATTTTCTCAAAGTCATCCTTGCAAATAAATGAATTAAACGACTAAGGAAGCCTAGAAAAGCATTTTTCAATTTAGCTGCTCTTTTATTACCTTTCGTTTGTTGTTATTTTCAGACAAATAATTGATTGCCCATCTTTAAAAGCATGTCTTAAAGATTCTTCATCCTCTGTTCCTCATGTTAAGGACTATTATTTGGCCTCCAGGAGGCGCTAGAACAGCAGTACAAACCTGAGGAACCTCAGCCCTGCCAAAAATGAAGGTTTATGGAGCGAAGTATACAGAATAATGAGTAGATCACTTCAGCAGATTATCACCCTTCACTGTTGATCAATGTGCAGCTTTATTCAATTGTTCTCTCGTTGTGTTCTTCAGTTTTTCTTTTTGTTGCTTTGCATTTTTGCAAGAGATTTTTGAAAGATAATGAAAAGCTTTATCTCAACATGTATAACATATTTTTCACAACTGAATCCTGCAAGCTTAAACTTTTTTCAAAATAAAAGCATATTTTCAATGATAGTACGATTATATTGACTAATTAGAATCAAATGAAGCTTACTGAGGTAAATTTTTAAAGAAAGAAAGGATGAGAGATTACTTTGGGTTATGCTGTCCTTTTTTAAGAGTCTATTTATAATGTCTCTTAAATAAGTTCATTTTTGTCAGAAAAGTTAAAAAATAAAATGTATGATTTTTCAAAACTTTCTTCAAAAATGTTTGTTTTAGAGTTAATTAATTTATCATTTAACCTTATTAGATAGTGAATCTCGAGAAAGCCCTCATTCACAATGGTGTCAAGAGTACAAATAATTTAGATAATAACTAATTAATGCCTAACGAGATAAGCATGCAAGAGGTAAAACACACACACAGCAGAGAAAGATCACAATTTAAAGTAATGATTCACAAAATACTTAAACAGGCACACGTACAGCCATCATTTTTATCTGGCAAATCTTTTTCCATTCTCGCTCTTTTAATGAAATGTTTAAATCCCTTACCCAAGTAGTCTTAAGTGCTGATTAGGGTGAGATGGACTGATAATGTGTCTTAAAGTAATAAAGAGAGACTTTACGAGCAAGTCCGAACATTTTAATCACTGTGGAAAGAAAATGAGATCGTTGTGGGGATGATGTTTGAGAGCTGTGCACAGTAAATAGAAAATGTCTGAACTGAAAATCCTGCTACTTGAGTGAAGGAGACCAAACTCCTGAGTAAACCCTTCAAAAGCTTTTTTATAAATAATTTTTGCACAAATCCCCTCGGGTCTGGACTCCAATTTTTATCAATTTTTCCGTAGATCGTAGCCTTACTAATGCACAACCTGGAGATGTTTGATATTACATTAAGGTGAACAGCAGTGTTATAAACTTAATTTAACTTTTTGCATATGTGCAAGTGACAATTGATCAGATGGTACTTCCTTCCCTCTATCTATCTATCTATCTATCTATCTATCTATCTATCTATCTATCTATCTATCTATCTATCTATCTATCTATCTATCTATCTATCTATCTATAATGCTGCCCCTGCGACCTCACCCCAGAAAAGCAGAAAAAGATGGTACGGCTCAGTACCTTTGATGCTTTTATAACATTTCCAATAAAATTCATGTACATTCAAACAAGTAAATCCTCAAAAACAACACGTTTACTTACTTACTGAAGCATTAGAGCAACATATTTACTGGTGTAAGTGTGGTCTAAATTCACTTTATCACCAATAACCAAGCAAACTCTTGGAAATTACTATCGCAGTACATCTAAAGTAAATGTATTTCTGACATTTAAGGCAGGCCTAACATGTTCTCACATTTTTGTGGCTAAGTTCCTCCAAAAGAAATTATTCAGCCACATGCAAAAGAAGTGATTCGGCTCAGTGCAAAAATAACCAGACACATTCTTATCTTCTAGCACAGCTAGAAACTTACTAAAAATGTGAGTTTGGCTTCATGCCCTTTGTTTGACATGACGTAGTAAGATAATTTAATTCACCAACATAATTTTCCATGAAAATTCTTGAAGAATCCACAAAGTTTCCTTGTACAGAGCCACTGAAATCTGGAATAAGATAAATTAATTCTTCATTTTCAAGATTGAAGTTTAAGGCGAATATTAGGTAAGATTTCTAAAGCCATGTAAAAAGATGTGTAATGTGAAATCAGGGTCAAACAACAACATTATTCAAAACTATGGATAAAGTAACTTAATCCAGTTATTGTGTTCTAATTATTCCTGCAGATCAAATAGGATCCAAACAGCGGGCAGTGAAATGTGTCAGCGGTGATTAATTCCGAGTCCTGGTTGTCTGAACTGGGTCAGTCTTTAGATGTTCAGGAGCAGCATTGTTGTAAAGTTAGCAGTGAGTCAGTCAGCGAGCTTTGTTAACATTAACTGTGTCATCTAACTGGTGCAGATTAATATTAATGAGAATAATCAGGACTCTGTGCTGGTATGGGGGAAGAGGATTTAGGACGCTACAACACGTTACAGGAATATTTGATCAGGATTCAATCATAGTTTGTAATTTTATTCTAAAAGGATTTGTCATAAAACATGACGTGTGTGATTTTATTTGCACAAACACAGATACTTTTATATATTTTTTTTATATTCCAACAGTATCCTTAGCCAGCAAGGGCCAACTTTGATCAGGACAGACACCGAGATTTATTCACACACACTGCTGCATATTGATACTCTTTACAAGACAATGATAATTACTTGTCATTTAAGAAAAGGAAACATGTTCATAAACTTTATAAAACAGCTGGATTTGCCAGGGCCACAAACCTCATGCTGATGTGCAGGACCAATTCGTGTCCTTCAAGGAGAAAATAATGGACACTTCAGAACCTGTGAACAACAGCAGCCCATAAAGAGATCAGCATGGACCTGCAGCAGTTTTGTAAATGCTTATCTGCCTTTTAAAAACTGATAACCACCTGGATCCAGACTGCTATCATGACTGGATGACAGCTCAAACGTGGAGAACCTCCTTTTTTCAGCTGGGTGGCTTAACTGGGCATAAAAGCTGCATATGAGAGAATGTCAAAAATCTCCTAGAATGGGGCCTGATTTTGGGCTTTACTATTGGCCTGTTTGGTATTCAAGTGGGAAAAAGAAAAAGAAATTCTTTGCACTTTTGGAAAATATACATTTACTCTGTGAACTATGTGTTCATTTGTAAAGCAAGGATGAAGATATGCTGACTCATGATATAGTTGGAATGGAGGGTGGGGGAAAAGGGTAAGGCTGTTAAAGTTTTTGAAAAAAAATTACGTAAAATTGAAATCATAATAAAAAATATGGACGACATTTTATCAGTAAAACAAGAGCAAAGAAAGTCAGTTAGAACAATTATCGGTGAAGAGGATGTTTTGCTCTCCTCTCCATCAGTTTTGACGAGAGTTTAAAAAGCCCATATTTTTTTTGTATCTTTTTGTCCTTCATTGTGTTTTACAAGTCTCCAGTGTTTGATAGAGTACTTTTAGGGGTCCTGCCAGAAATTTTGGGCCATGTAAAAACACATTCCCCAACCTAAAACCAGCTCTACACAGTTTGTCGGACCAAGAAAATTGTCAAGCCAATAAGTTGATAAATAAGTGGTTGATTCATCTCTGTCCAGCTTAATGTACAAAATTATACAGAAACAAGTGCTTTAAAGTATTCTGTACTTTGATTATACTGTAAATTGGGTACTTTTCACATTAACTTGCATAGATTCATTGATTGCTCATTTTGGTGCACTTCAGTTAAAGTGAAGCTTATGTACCTTTACATAGAAAAGGAGAAAAAACGAAGGCATTGTTTGTACCAATAATACCTTTTAATGATCAATCAATCAATCAATCAGCCTTAACTTGCAAAACACTTTTCATACCAAAAAGAATGGAGCACGAAGTGCAGTACATGAAGAGAAAAGAGCATGCAAGACAAACATAAATAAAGTCAATTAGAACAAACAAACCCATATTGAACAAAACAAGGAAAAAGAGCTGTATTAAAGACTAAACAGAATTATGAGATAAGAAACTGAGGAAAGGCCATCATGAGTTTATGATGAGAAAACACTGGAGATTATGTTAAAAATACTAAAACAACTGCAGCTAAAATAAGAGTTAGAATAAAACAAAAATATAATTGTAAAATTAAACAAGCAAAAATGAAATTAAAGTAAAAGAATACAGATATATATATATATATATATATATATATATATATATATACATATATATATACATATATATATATATATGAACACAAATAAATTTAGAACTAAAAATTACAAATGTTTATCATAAATGCTTCAAAATTATACACAGATTAAGATAACTAATAAAATAAAATAAAGAATAATAAAACAAAATCAGCTAAATTATAAAATTCACAATCACAGGGCCACACAGAGACATAGACAACCATTCACGCTCACACTCAAACCTAAGGGCAATTTGAACTCACCAATCAACCTAATGAGCATGTTTTTGGTCCGTGGGAGGAAGCTGGAGAAAATCCACTGATGCACGAGGAGAACATGTAAACTCCACAAAGAAATGCCCTGACCGACACAGGGATCGAACCAGCAACCTTCTTGCTGTGAGGCATGTGCACTACCTGTTGCACCCATCATCAGTCGTTGAATATTTAAATCTGTGCTCCTTTCTCGATGCCAATCTCTGTGAGAAACCCACGCTATCGCATGTTAGGGTGTTATAACAAAGTAAAAAATTCTAATAAACAACCAAATGTTAAATTTCACTGTTGCTGCTGATTACTACGGAGACAGAAATGACTTACGTTCAAAACGATATAGAAGCAATAAATATCAAAATAAACGGATTCCAATGAACAGAAAATTATTAATTTTTGTATATTTGTATCAGCCTAATGTAGAAATCTTTTTTGCAAGAGAGGCCTGGCAGAGGCTAAACCTGTAAGGTGTGTGCCCCTTCGCCTTTGACTGCCCTGCTTGTTGTTGTTCATCCTCTGTCCAGCAGGTGGCAGCATCCTCCTTTGTCAGCATGTCAAAGAGCCCAAACAGCACATCAGCAGGAGAGTGCAAAAGGAAATGAATCATGAAAACAATTCCACTTGGTATATGAAGTAGCATGATAAATCATAAAGTCTCTTTCCAATTTTCAACCCTGCGCCATGATCAATATTTGATCGTCCTATGTGCTGAAATATTGACCAGAGTGAAGGTTACCTCACAGCCCCTCTGATAACAGCAGCTCCCCTGACTGACCCGCAGAGAGACAGAGGGAGCTATCAGTCAGGAGATCTGTGCTGCTGTCAGCAAACCAATCAGAAAACATCCTGATCGATCAATTGGTAGAGTCAAACAGTAGAGCCCTCTCTGACAGGTGGATAGAAAGAGTTCAAGCTGGTTTGTCAAAGATCAAAACACATCCTGAGAGTGAGCCTGAGGGCTGGATTATAATGCTTCACCAACACAATGGACGTGTAAACTCCACTCGACCTGATGCTGTCTGAGTCAGAGATTCACAATGAACAATGTTGTTTCACTTCTGTGTGAAATGTCAAAAAACCAGAATCTCTGTTTTGAATGCATGGATTTCATACAGATTTCAGATAAATAGAAAACAAAGTGGTAACACTTTTCATAAAGAAGATGAGTAACAGTAAAGCCGTTCAAGATATTAAAGCAGAAGCATTTTGTTTTTAACATGACACACCAGATAAATGTATTTCACCTGTCCATCCGGGCAACAGCCCACAGGAAGTGTTTGGGAATGGGCAGAACCTTTCTAAAGCACGTCCTGCAGGTGACTGGACATTCGAGCCGTCAATCACATTCATTACTGACCAGTTAGATAGTAGGCGGGAGCTAATGCTGTGGTGAAAAATATAAAACATGAGCTACTTTGTAGAACAAACTTTAGCCAAAACATGTCTTATGTTGAGTGAAAATATCTTTTCGATAGCAAAGTTTTCAGTGTTGATATATGTTTTACATTTAATAAAGAATTGCTGTCCAAAAATGCTACTGAAGCTGTTAGCATCTATGCTAATCCCTGCACAAGCAGTCACTTCCTGCTGTCATCTCGCTCGTAGCTCCCACCACTTCTTGCTCTGAAGGACTCTGATTGGTCCGTGCCACTTTGGGATGCTCAAAATTGCTGTAGACTCACTCTCACTTGATTTGAATTATTGGTCCCTTAGAGGGGGATTTCTTTTTGCAGCAGACAAACATTCAATAATCACACAGTTAAAGAACAACATACAAAATTACAAAATGTACAAAATGTGAGCAGCATTTTCCATCAGGTACAAGGTGCACAGTCCACCGCAAGTCAGTTTAAATAGATAAAAGATTAAAAAGATTGGAGCTTGGCGAGATAGATCTGCCTGATTACAGACATTTGAACCAGGTGGATCCACCTGCACTGCAATGTTACTGCTCGGCCTCACATTGTCAACAACTCTGCATTCATTCTTTGGTCTATGCTCTTTACTGGGCTTGCCAGCCCTAGCCAATGAGCTTAAACTGCTAACAAAACAATGGAATGACATCACACTGGTAGGTATGTTCAGGAGGTCAGGAGACAAAGCCCTTTTCAGGTAGCTACTGGCGCTGTAAAGAGGGAGAGAGGAAGAAATCAAGATGCCGCTGGCTTTGGTTGTGCTCTATCATACAGTGGACAGATGTATAACATATTAAAGGGCATATAAAATTAAATATAAGTATTAGCAACACAATTTGTCAGAAAAAATATAAAAACATGTAATTTAAAGACTAAAGACTGCACACAATTGACCTGAAAAAAAGCCTTTTTTTTTTTTTTTTTTTAAATAATGTTGTCAGTGTTTGGAAAAGTGGTTTAAAGTGGTGATCATTAAAACATTGCCAAGGTGTTTTTGCAAATTACCCACACTGACTGTGTTTTGGTTCAAATCTGACAGAAAACTATAAAGCTTCAAAACGTCTCCATGTCACATCAATTTAAGACAAATTATTATTCCCATAGACATGGGTAAGGGCCTCATATTGGTCTTTGCCCACAGCCTAAAAGACACAAAAACCACCACTAGACCCTGTCATACAGACCAGTTTAAGTTAGGTCCATACAGACGGCCCTTAAAAATCTGACATCACTGTTTCAAAACAATATCTTACATCACATCAGTGTCCCTGCTCTCTGCTGCCCTCTGCAGTCTGTTTGTGGACTTGTCATGCTTCTCTCAGACTGTATTTTACATTCAGGGGTATTATAGAGCAGCCTTCCCTCAATCCTGCAGACTGATGCCACAGCCTTAAACTGTAACTAAAGCATTTCCTCTTATTAATTAAAGGCTTGCAGCTATTTCACGTCTGTGGATCTGGCTGACAAAGCATCATCCATTATCATCCAGCCTCTCCAGAACAGAACACTGTGTTAGCCTCAGTGAGAAATTGGGTTGTGATAATTTTTATGAGTGTAGTCTCTCGTATAATGGCTTTAAGTCCAAATGAGCTGGCACAGTCACTCTGAGATGTGATAGAAGAGTGAGGATCTCCTCTCAGAGCAGGCTGAGTCCAGAATCTCCTGCATGCTGACACCCAGGATCGTTGACTCTCATTATCCTTCAGTGTTTTTTCAAAGGAGTTGGAATGACACTGTGTAATTGGTATATCTTATTTATGGCTAAAAAGAAAGCATTAAGAATAGTTAAATATTATACATACATGTGAGCATATATGTATATATAAATATTTATATTTCAGCAGGTGGTGCACATGCCTCACTGCAAGAAGGTTGCTGGTTCAATCTCTGTGTCGATCACGGCCTTTCTGTGTGGACTTAACGTGTTCTTTCTGTGCATGCATGGGTTCACTCCAGGCACTCCAGCTTCCTCCCACAGACCAAAAACATGCTCATTAGGTCGATTGGTGAGTTCAAATTGCCCTTAGGCATGAGTGTGAGCGTGAATGATTGTCTGTGTCTCTGTGTGCCCTGTGATTGGCTGGTGACCAGTTCAGGGTGTAACCCACCTCTCGCCAAAGTCAGCTGGGATAGGCTGCTGCCCCTGTGACCCTGAAAGGGAAAAGCAGTATAAATAATGGGTGGGTGGATTATTGATGACATCTTTTTGTTATAATAGTCCACATCGGTGGAACAGCCTACCTGCAGAACTGAGAGGAGTATTTCAAAAGCAAATTTAAGACCAGCCCTTTTAATCTCACTTTTAAATAACTTTACTTTATTTTAGGTAATTTTAGTTATTTGTAAATAACTAAGTCGATGTGGCCCCGTGATCGGCTGGCGACAGGTTCAGGGTGTACCTGGCCTCTTGGCCAAAACACCAAAAGGGATAAGCAGTGTAGAAAATAAATGAATGAATGAATGAATATGTATATATATATATATATATATATATATATATATATATATATATATATATATATATATATATATATACATATGTATACCTCAGCAGAAAAGACTTTGGAAGGTCATAATGTCTTCAGCTCGTGGAGACACTGAACATTCAGAGGTCAGCTCTGTCTCTACATCACATTTAGTCTCTGCTCAGCTCGATTGGAGCCCAATTTAACTGGAAGTGACACTAAAAACTCTGCCAGCTAGTCACCATCACTCATGGGAAACCGAAACAATTAACTACAGAACAGCTGTGTTGAGCAGATACCATGTAGTTGAAAAGCCACATAAAACTCAAATAAACAGTCCCAAAAAGTAGAAAAGTAATACCTGTTGTTTTGGTACCTTTCAAATTTTTTTTGTGGTAATTGCAAGTAAAAGCACCAATGAGAGCCTCAAAACTTTTTCTGAAGAACACTTTTTATGGTGTTTCATGCCCATATTGATAGAGGAGAGAAGCAGTGGACAGACTTGTGAAAGAGGTGGGAATCAAACCTGAAACTGACGTGTCTGTTTGCACATTTGGGACGTGCCTGGTTGCCTACCACTTCTCCAAACTAGCACCCCAGAACCTCAAAACTTGATGGAAATGGAGCCCTCAATAAGCTCTGCACATGATTTCACAATTTTCACTTAGTCTGTTTTAGTCGCTTATGTGCTAGTATCGGCTTTAGGGCTTGTGTCCACAGACGCCACTTTATGCTGTGGCAGTGGTTGTCTTAAAAGTGACACCAGCACTATACGCAACAAAACACCCTCAGCATCAGCAGCCTTTTCTCGCTGCATTCTGGGTGTTCTCAGTTAAAAACAGTTAAAGTTCTGAACTTCTAATACCACAGCACCCGCAGAGGAAAAGTTCCTCTTTTCATTTTCAGCTGGAAGTGCCCTCAACCTCAGTTTCAATGTGCTTCTCACCAGAAATTTGTGTTGCCAGATTGCAGGAGTTTGAATTTACTTGATACATCTGTAAAATGGTTCCCAGTGCTTCATAATTTAAAGAGAAATTGCTACCTCTGGACTCAGGCCCTTAGCATTTGACTTTCAACATTGTTATCAAGATTGTTAAGCCATTACTACTGTTAAAAAAATAACAACTGATTGAAATGGTAAAAAAAAGAGGATTAAAAAGTGTGTCCAAAAATTCCCGTGCTGTTTTGAGCGATTAAAAACTCAGACAGCTTCCCTTGGACTACCCTTTAGTAACCAATGACTGAGTATGAACCATATTAACCCACTGCTTCTGAAAAAAGTCAGGTCAATCAATAAATCAATCAAATTCAGCCTCTTTAATGTAGAAGTTATTTTAAGCCGTGCTGACTGACTCTCTCTGTGCAGGATACTTATCAGTTCTAAAACCTAAAACCATAAAAACCGATGTGTCATCTGAAAGCAATTTTTCCTCCGACTAAAACCTGGGACCATATATGAGGTCCTGGTCTTCATATAAGCCAGATAAGCCTGAGTGTGATGGTGCAGTCAGGGGAAATTACAGCCCCACCTGGAGATTTTAGGAGCTGATCCTCATATTCAATATCAAACAGAGAGTCGGATGTCCATCATAGATGTTAATATGTGATACTGAAACTATGAACAGAGTGTACCAGAGAGGCTGCACAGCAGAGAGGGGGTAATGGTGAATGTATCTGAGTGTATTTTTGCTGAAAAGAGTGATGTCAGGAATAATGCATAGTGTATTTAATTATAAACAGCAGTGATTGTGTCCTTTTTCTTTGCCGTCTTTTCCCCTGAGAGCAACATGAGCATTGATTTTATGACAGAGTAAAGAATGAAGCAGTTAAACGCTGCTCTGGCTGAATGTAGGACACCCTGACAAGATCTTTGTTTCTGACAATTTACACCGTTTCTGTCCTTTCTTTTTCTGAGAATGGTGCAAATTTACCTCATAAGCACCCATTTGCAGGCTGTTTTTACATTTAAGAAGGTGGTATGGAGAGTTGTACTTCAAGAGGCTTAAAGGTCTCCAGTCCTGAAGTGTTTGGCTGTTTACGTCATGTCTTGAGTGTCTACTAAGCAAGGATTTGATTAAAGTTGAATTAAAAAAAGAAGTAAAATATATATTTCTGCAGAGTATCAGATGCAGCTTAATTTCCCTCCTCTTTCAAAACTAGAAAAGCACTCAGAGAGCGCAGACCTCCGCCAAGCAGCTCAGTTCTGGCAGTGGCTTTTCAACAACCCCTGTAAAAGATACAATTCTGGATCACCAGATCCAGTATTGTGCCAGGATCCAAACCAAATTCAGCATATACATGGAGATTGTTATCCTGTATGGACACAGTAGGTTTTGGGAACATCAGTTATTATTTTGATTTTATATGAATTATTGAATGTTGTGATGGAGTTTTCCCATTATAAAGTTCAATGTTTTTTGTGATATCAGTCTGGATTGGACCCAGATGAAATTTACCTTGATGATAGAGACATGGACCCCATATTATCCTGTATAATTGGAAGAGAATCCATTGAAAAATGGCAGAGATATGATTTTAAAAATTCCTACCAATGTTATGGGATTTTTTGAAATTTGGGGAATTTTTTTTGCATCCAGACAAATATCAGTATCACCACCAACATTTAATGGCTTCTTCCTTGGACCAAACCACACATCTGGTAATTTTTTTTCATATAAATCCATCCTGTAGTTTTAGTCTTGCTAACAAACAGACAAACAAACAAATAAACAGACATACACCAGCAAAAAACATAACCTCCTTGGTGGAGGTAATGATCTGAGGGGGCAGGGATGCTTCAGGAGGCTATGATAGTGAGCTCTGCACTGATTGGCTGCCCAAACAATTTCTGGTGGGAGGGGAAAGAAGGGATTACAGGCTGCAGGGCGGGCTTTCAAAACAGTCATGATGTCTACCTGTGAAGAGCAGGCAAAACACATGTAGGTGGAGGCCGTATAGCCATGACATCATAAACCCAGTAAGTGAAAAGCAGAACGTTTTAAGGGGCTTTTTCTTTAAAGAGGTATGCCTCATTTCTCTGTGAACTGAGAGTTCATTATAATGTGTTATGTTCTTTTGCTCCACAAGCCTCTTCTAACAACATTAAAAGCAAAGAAAATTGCATTTTGCGAGACATGGGACTTTAAAGATAGTCATTAGGTCACCGGTCAACACGGTCACTGGTGATTTTGATAATTTCTTTAAATTTAATAAGCAGGTCATTAAAACTCCAGCCTAGAGTGCTCGTCAAAATTAAATCTTAAATCTTTGCTTTAGATTTTGAAGCAGCAGCTTATGCTTTTGAGACAGCAGGGGTGGCTATTGTAATTCCTTGTACACTGGTTTAGATCAGAATAATTTGCATTGTCTGCAGCTTGAACAAAACACAGCTGCATGCTCCTGTCAAAATGAAAGAAGCACAATCATTTTACTCCAGTTTTAGCCTCCCTCCACTGGCCTCCTGTACATTTTAGGATTGATTTTAAGACTTTATTGACAGCTTTTAAAGTTTGATTAGATCAGCACCTTCCTATCTTGTTGACCTTTTGCAAGACCTCTCAGGTCAGCTAACATGCTGCTCTTGGATGTCCCTACATCTAAACATAAACCAGAGGGGATTGAGCCTTTGCTGCTGCTTCTCCTGAACTTTGGAACAATATTCCCCTTCACATAAGACCTGTCCAGTCCGTAGACATTTCCGTGTCACAGCTAAAGACCCATCTCTTCTTGACAGCCCTCAAATCCAAATTAACGATGATAGTTCACTGTGCTGGAAGAATATGGATGTTCCTACTATAGGACTTTGGATTTGGGAACCTTCAGACTGTATTAGCTTGGAAAGATTATCTTATATTGCTAAAGGCAAATGTAAAGACTTCGTCCAGCCCTGGAAACCATACATACCCACTTTTAACTGATTTATTTATTATTCTATTCAATTATTTATTATTAATTAATTTAATTATTTCATATTACTTTATTTCATATTACCAGAAGTTATTATTCTCATTATTTTATTTAAGCTATTAGAATATTCCTATGGGCTGATGTGTGAGTGTGTGATTGCGTTAGTGGTTATGTGTTTTAAATTGTTAACTGTTTAAATATTTTTATACATGCATTGTTGTAAGTTTTCTATGTTTTGAATGTCGAAATGAAAAAAAAAGGCATTTGGGGAAAAAAGCAATGATATTTTTCAAGGTTTTATTTGCTTTATTTTAACCCTAATATTATTTGGTTTAATTCTTTTCAAACTTTTTTATCATAATTTCTTGTGTAAATTGATCTCTGTATTGAATTGGCAGCACTGCAGCTCAGTCCATATGGGCTGGAGACTGAGGGGAGGCCAGTTCAGGTCCCGATGGAAACATACTTGAAAGTTGGTTTGGTAGCTGGGGAGATGCAAGCTGACTTCCTGTGGCACTGCTGCTGGTTATAATGGTTCAAAGGAGTTAGTGTCCCTTGCTTCTGGAGCCTCGGGGCGACGGGTTTGTACCCTTGCACCCTTGAATTCCATCCCACGTAAACCTCTCCCTGAATAAAGTAGGGTTAACATTGCTGGTGGTGCAGATGCGCCGTTGAGATTGAGGAATGTCGAAGTGCCGATCCAGCATTGCTTCAGGTCAGTTCCCTCTGTTTTGTTTTTCCTCTTTTAACCTCAGTTTTATTGTCACCTTGTTGTACAGGTCAACATTACAAAACTGTAACATTACAAGAGGAACATTATAAAACTGACATACTTGAAACAAACACATCGAGCTCTCCCAACCATCCCCTCACCCACCAGCCCACCATAGATTTATAGTTGCCATCAGTAGGACACACAATCCCAAATAATGTAAATAAACATTTACATTATTTAGTATACATACATACATTTTGACACAGTCAAGAGTTTCACGTGTTTAGCTCTGAAAACAGGAGCAGGGTGCTCTAAGGTGAGTAAAGACAGATTTCTTGAAAACAACTGAAGATGAAATGGATCTGAGGGAATCAGGAGAATTGTTTGAGTCTGACAGAGCTTTGAATTGAAAAGAAGAACCACCAATTTCTTTATGAATTCTTGGAACAAACAAAAAAGGAGTACTTGTACAGCATAGGTTGTACTGGGATCTGTATGGAGTTAGATATTGCTTATAAGATAAGAAGGACAGTAATAGAAAATACATTTAAAACCAAACAGCAGCCAGTAAAGGGTCGTCTGGACTGAGGGGTCAGCCAAATCAGTGAATCACAGGTGAAACTCTCAATCAATCTTAATTTGTATAGCGTCAGTCAAGTGTTATCTCAAGACACTTTACAATAGAGCAGGCTGAAGCCATACTCTTCATTTTTAGACACACACACACACACATACACACACACACACATATATTTGTATGTACACACACATCCAGAGATGATCACTCACAGGCAGAAACAAAGAGACTAAAAATAAGAATTTATGATAGCGACAAACCCATGAACACCCAGATCATAAATCTGTCCTCATCACATTTGTCTCTGCTCAGTAGAGTCAATCAATCTTTATCCGTGTAGTGCCATATTTGTCCTTGTTGAATATAAATTTATAGTGATGGGTCCTGATTGGACATCTTAAAAAAAAATCTACAAAGACTCTTGTATACAACATTAATAAAGTGAAGACTGGCTTCTGTTTTGGTGAACAATATCAGCATAATCAAGTACTGAAAGGACAAGTTGAGTAGCAATTCTTTTTCTTATCTGTGTGTTAAAATAATTGATTGACTTGTATAAAACACCCAAGCTATTGTTTATTTTCTTTGTTATAATGGTCCGAAGAAGACAGAAGACTATCTAACCAAACACCCAGATGTTTAAACTTTTCAGCTTCCTCAAATGAAGTTCCATCAAGATATTCAGTATGCCATTCCTCAGAGTGTGACACTTTTGATTTGATGCCAAACATGCTAAACCACCTTGTTTCGTTGACGTTGGCAGTGTTTGTATCATCTGAGTGTTTCTATGGCAGCATGTGACAGAGCAACAGAAAGTACCTGTTGGCATTTGAAGGGATACGCCAATATTTTTAATGTTTGTTCGTGTTTTGCTTCACTGCCGAGTCCGTGACAAGCAGATAGACACCATTGTTTTGACTGTGTGTGTAGTAATAAGGAAGCGACGGGCAGAACTCGCCCACCGCTAACTAGCTTAGCTCAAACACTGGGAGTCAATGGGTATCAGATAAACTCTTCAGCAACTCTAAATGGTCCTGTGTACTTGTTGTGACTCATTTTTTTTACCACGTTATGTTACGTTATCTGTTTTTAGACAGAGATTAGCACTTTATGTTGTCTTCAAAGGAAATACATACGAAACTAAACCACAGAGCACATGCGCAATCCACCTATAAGTACATCGGTGGTAGTTTGTGCATGCACCCTTCGGCTTAGTTTTGCATTTATTTCTTTCAAAAATTACTTAAAGTGCTAATCTCTGTCTAAAAACAGATGACGTAACATAACGTGGTAAAAAAATGAGTCACAACAAGCAAACAGGGCTGTTTAGAGTTGCTGAAGAGTTTATCTGATACCCATTGACTCCCAGTGTTGAGCTAAGCTAGTTAGCGGTGGGTGAGTCCTGCCTGTCGCTTCCTTGTTACTGCACACAGTCAAAAGAATGGTGTCCACCTGCTTCATGTACCTATCTTGACAGGTAGGTACATTGGAATAATGCCAGCGGTCCAGTGCTTTATTATGAATATTAATCCTTTTACTACTATGAATATAAATGGCCGCCTGGTCTTTTTTGACTTTTTTGTCAATAAATGCAGGGCTGCCAACTCTCAAGCATTGGCTGTGACATTAACGCGTATGATTGGCTTTACACGCTCTCAAGCCACACCTCCGATTTCTCACACTGAAGTGCACATCAAGAGCCTTTTTTTTCTTTTGACTAAAAGCATTTTTGTTTATCTGTGATCTGTTGTGTAACGCCCATCGAGTTACACCGCTACATATGCATTCATGGAACGTGTAGCAAGATGCTCTGAGCATCATAGAGCTTAACGGGAGCTCAACATGAGCCAGCTATATATCAGCCAATCAGATTTAGCACTGCTGTATCCGGGTAAGATACGGTTGATCTGACTGCAGCGACGTTCCAAGACGAGGATGCATACTTCACACTCACGGCGGGAGAGCCTTATCCTATGAGTTCAGTAAGTTATCTCATCATTTGATTTTGTAGCCTGCTGAATCAATTACTTATTGTACAAAAGGAAAATTTGTGCTTATTCTTATTCTCCCTCCACACCTACCGTTAAACAGTAAGTCCAATCACACTGACTTACAAACTGTGGTTGCCAGGCATCACAGTGAAACAAAATCATCAATGTTAAGTTAATGAAGTTAATAGTTATACTTGGAACATGAGAAATGTTTGGCTATAATTAAAATAAAAACTGCACATTTTTAGTTTAAAAGAGCATGGTCAGCTGTTGGAGGTAAATAATAAAAAAAGAACAATAATATTAGTATTATTATGGTTCATACTTGATAAAATACACTAACATCAGAAAGTAACAATAAGACCCATTAAATTGTTGGGGCAAAATAACATCACCTAACTACTAATACACCCAATTTATTTTTTAAAATATGATGAGTGCATAAGGATGGTCACTGACCGCCCACCCCACAACCCACAACCCACAACCCACCCCCGTCACAAGCAAAAATCTCACTCTGACCTGAGATCAAAACTTGGCCCTGAAAATACCCCTTCAGTAAATTATTTTGTATCCTCTTTCAGGTAAAAATAAAAGATGTTAGCAAGTATTTGTCATTAGTCAGTTGTAAATGCTTAAAACAGTGTGATTCCAAGAAAAGAAAAAAGATCTGAATTTTCAACAGGTTCCTCTGAATGTTAAATGAGAAACACTTTTGAGAAGACAAAACCAAAACTCAACCTATTTTATATTATTATTAATTATTATTATTTATTATTATCATTATTATTATTATTGTTATTATTATTATTAGTTAACTATTTATGAAATCTATGAGCTATGATGAAAAGACGATGACAAAAAAGATGAACTTGGCAAATACACGTCAAAAACTCGGTGAACATATGGCAAAAGAACAGCAAGAAAACACTCCAGAATATTATTAATGTCATTATTTACAATATGTTTACAATATTTACACAGATAAACCACCGATAATTAACTCACATCTTTGTTTCTGAATCCTCTCTCTGCTCTCTGGCTCTGTCAGCTCACTTCCCGTACCTTCCCCTCAGGATCCAGCTTTTACCGTAATGTACCATATATCACTGGAAAGCTTCACTTCTACGCTTTCAGAATCTGTTGGGATTATTTGGACAGCATGGATACTCAAAATAGTAATCATGCAGGTCCATTTCTGTCGCCAGCGACAGCTTCGTCTGTAGAATAAACTGAGCAAAACCTGGACATTTTAGGGAATTTTATAAAATCCCCCGGACATAATTTTACAGCCAAAAAGGAGGACATGTCCGGGCAACAGAGGACATATGGTCACCCTGAGGCAACTAGTAAAAGGTGAGGGTTTTGAGTAGAGATGCAACAATTCTCCAAAAGTATTTGAGACAACGTCCGCAGTTTAATACCTTGTGTAAATTGTTGTATTTTCAGTTTTTGTCATTCATTGTTGCCTTTCCTCTCCAGATTTACTCTTTTCTGTTAGTGCCTGTGAAGGTTTAACCCTTCATACGCCAGTTTGAAATCATGATGCACTGACAATATGCCATCCATCCGTCCATCCATCCATCCATTTTCTATACCAGTTATCCCTTTGGGGGTCATGAGGGCTAAAGCCTGTCCCAGCTAACATTGAGCAAGAGGCAGGGGATACCCTGAACTGGTCACCAGCCAATAGCAGGGCCACATAGAGAGACGGACAACCATCCACATTCATACCTAAGGGCAATTTGGAGTCACCAATTGACCTAATGAGCATGTTTTTGGTCAGTGGGAGGAAGCCGGAGTGCCCAGAGAGAACCCACACATGCACATGGAGAACCTGCAACTTCACACAGAAAGGCCCTGACCAACACGGGAATCGAACCAGCAACTGTCTTGCTGGGAGGCACGTGCATTGGCTGCTGCACCATCCTGCTGCCCTGACACTACATGGAAAGTACAATTAAATTTAAAAGTAATTTCTGTATTTGTGCAAGATGAGATGATTTCTCCACAAAATTAAAACAGTCTCAGATATGTACAACAGGGCCATTCTTAGGGTGAAAACAAAAAAGGACAAAGGATCAATACATTTTTGAAGAATTTACTCAATAATTTAAAGATTAGAGGATCATGAATTTGTGGGAAAAAATTTTAGAATATCTGAATTCTAAAAGCTATAAATTCAATAAAAAAGACAATTTATTTTCAAATTCCAAACTCTTTTATCTATGTTTTTAAACTTGAAAATGTCATTTCATATCCACCATCTTGCTGTGGTTCTTGACCTAATAACAGCATCTTTTACGAATTAGTGCGTTGTTTTTCTGCTGAATTTCTCCATTTTTTTCCAAGACTGGATGTTAATTTAAAGAGATGTTTCTGGACTCAAATTGCAAGTCCGTCTTTATTTTTCAGTCCAATAAATAAAAAATAAATAAACATTTGATCAGGCTCTTTCCTGCAGTAATGAAAAACAGCTTCAAGTACTATGATTTTCCTCCACACAGTCTGCTTTTGTGTACTTTGTTCCCACAATTCAGAGTTTGGATTCTTATCAATTTAACACTTAAAACAAAAAATAAGCGATTTACTGCTTTTTTAACTTGAAAATACAGAGATTGTTTTTTATGATCTCATAACCTATGACCTCAGAAGACAGATTTTTTAAAGAGATTACAGATCTTTCCTTTTTTTCCCTCTTGAAATACCATGGTCTTGGACATGTCAGTGATTGCAGACAAAATTGGCCTCAGTATATTTTCAGATGTTTTTTCTGTGTCAGCTGAAGAAAACTTGAAGAACTGCATGCTTTGCCCCAGGCCACTGACACGAGAAAGTAGGGCAATCGACAGGAAAATAGTGAAGCCTGGCCTGCAAAATGAAAGTATGTTAAAAGACATAACATGTTATGCTGCATGGACCATTTGGTCAAAAATCATAGTGATAATAGATCTAGATGAGGCAGATTTGGGCCTGAAAGCTATAGCATGTAATTTTCCCCCCAAAATACCCCCTTCCCCCATCAAAAAACAACCAAAATGGAAAAAAAGGTCAACTTGTAACTTTTAACTTTCGCAAAAGAACTGAAAAAATACAAAGTGAGCAAACAGAAGAAAAATCTGAATAAAATTAATATGTACTGTGATAACCCATTGCCCTCAAACCATCCAGTTTTGCAGGTAAATCATCTCAAATTCAATGATTTGTAGGGTTGTTGTCATCTGTCTGATTAAACAATAATATCAAACAGATGCTAACGATCATCATTTTCATCTGTAGGTTGAAACAGGGTCCTTGGCTGACACAAAGATGGCTTAAAATGGGGTAAGGGGCTACCAAGGTAAGGTTTTTGAAAGACATTTTTATGTCTCAGGTTACACTTCATGGTAAGACTGAGCACATCAACAAACCACAAAGTAGTCATACTACATCAGCAAGGTCTCTCCCAGGCAAAGACTTCAAAGCAGATTTGAGTTTCATAGTGTGCTGCTGTCATGAGCTCTTTTAAGAAAGCATAAAGACACAGGCACAATCAAGGATCACAGATGCAGTGGTCGACTGTGGAAACTCTGGGCCATGTCCACACATATGTGGGTGTTTTTAGGAAACATATGTGTGTACTGGCTTTCTGTCCAAAAGAAAGCAGAATTTAAAGAATGCACGTGGGAAAAACTCCTGCCATGGTGAGGATGATCAGCTCAATCTTTGAGTTGGTGTTCAAAAGTGGGCGAGGAAATCAGTGTTTTGGGCCCAAAACATCAGACTGCACAATTTCTCACACTGTAAAAAGGTTGTTATAAATTTTACAGTAACTTACTGGCAACAAGATGCAAGAAAGTTACTGTAAATGTCTGTACAGTAGCATTACTCTATTTTAATTTATAGCACTAGTCTGTATTTTCTAAAAAAAGTTTTACTGTTGTATTTTTTATTCAAGGTATATTAACGTCTTTCAATTTGCAGCATAATTACTGTATAATCAAAAAACAATATCCTTACTGTTTTTTTTTTTCATTTACAGTATCATTACTTTATTTTATTGTACAACTTTTTAAATTTATTTTAAATTACAGTGAACTTGTTGTATTTAAATTTATATTACTATATCTTTAACCACTTTACTGTATTTATTAGGAAGATATCACTTTGTAAAAAACTAAAAAGAAGAAAAATACATCAGTTTTATCAAATAAAATACTTTTACTCAACATTTGTTTCATCAAAAAATGTGAAACATTTACTAAAAGTAATCTTACCTGCTTTCGGTCAATTTTCCAGGGAAAAAAAACTTTTGATCTATTACCCTTTTCAGTAACTTACTGTACAGACATTTTACAGTAGTTAACTGTAGATTTTATGGTTAAATAGTGTTAATTTTACAAAAATCATTTCGTTTTCCCACAATCTTTTGCCATTTACAGTAATTTACTGTGTAGATTTTTTACAGTAGGTAGCTGTAGATATTCCAGTGAAATACTGTTATGTTTACAAACATCAGTTACAGCGCTCAGTGTGACATCACACTGAGCGCTGTAACTGTAACACACCCTTTGGAAACACTGAGGGGTGGGGAGGAGGTGATAATGAGCTCTGATTGGCTGCCCAAACAATGTCTGATGGAAAGGGGGGAGGAGGGATACAGGCCAAAGAGCGGGCTTTCAAAACAGTCATGGCATCTGCCTGTGATTAGCAGAAAACACACATGTGGGTGGAGACTGTATAGCTATGACATCAAAACAGAGCGTTCATAGAGGGCATTTTCTAAAAGAGGTAAGAGCATTTTTGTGTGAGCTGATCCTAGACAATAGTTACCACCACCTCCACAACATTCTGGAGGGACAGAGAAGCAGCACAACAACAAGAAACACCCTGAACAAAGGCAATGGATTATAACCTGGACTGTTTATTATCACTACTATTGCTACTGGAAAACTGATGTCCCCCGAGGGGATTTATAAAGTATTTCAATATCTATCTTTCTATAAGCAGCTGCTGCAAAACAAGCTTGCAATTTCACCACCATAAATCCAAATCTAAGCCATTTCATCCAGCGGTGAAAGAAGATAAAATGATTATTTCATTGATCCAAGAAGTCAACAACATTTACAATTCATGATGAAATTATTAACATTTTTGAGAAACCCATGCAGGCTTTCTACTTTGTGGCTACAATACCATTAAGGTTGTGTGTATCACAGTCGCAGGTGTCTCATTGTTAGAAATCAACAGTAATGAATTGTTGTAAGGGACAAAAAGTCCAGTAACAACCTCTTGTGTGTGCAAGTTTTTCATCAAAATATTTGATTGGGGGTGTCTCAAGTGGATGCCTGGTGAGAAAAAAAAGGTTGAGAAATGCTGATCTAGAGTGATGGTTTGCCCCCCACAGAGCCCTGATCTGAACATCGTGGAGTGAGTCTGGGATTACATGAAGAGACAGAAGGATGTGGGCCTGCCTACATCCTCACAAGATCTGTGTTAGTCCTCCAAGATGTCTGGAACAACCTGTTCTCAGAGTTCCTTAAAAACTGTGCAAGCAGTGCTTATTAGAATACATTTAACTCTGTTTATAAGGATTTCTTTTTGGTGGAAACATCATTTTTGCCCCTTTTTTTACAGAAAGATTTATGTTTGTGTTAAGAGTGGGACAAAATAATTTGTATAACTTCTGAATTAAGTTTATACTGGTGGTAGAGTATGCATCAGATCCCTCCTGGGTTTGGGAGCACAACAAGCCCAAATGAGCAGCTGCACTTTTGGAACAAACCCAAAAACATTCAACCCACAACTGCCAATGTTTACAAGCAACTTTTCAAAAAAGAAGCTCAATATATTAAGTGGACTTGGCAACTCTGTGTGTAAGTGCACCTGCATGAACAAATACTGTTTTCAATTCAGAGGGTGCTTGCGAGGTAAAATCCAGGGGTCGACAGTAACAAAGTAGATTTACTTGAGTTCTGTACTTAAGTATGTTTTTTGGGTATCTGTTCTTTACTTGAGTATTATTTTTTTCAAAACTTATGAGTTTTACACCACTACATTTGAAGATAAATATTGTACTTTTACACCACTACATTTCTATGAAGGGTCTCGTTACTCGTTACTTTAAGTAGCTTCAATAGCTTTGAAGTTAGTGGATGAAATGTCTTTTCTCTTCTAAAATGCGATATGCGTGCGATTTGTTTAAGTGGTGATACTGTACCTGTACCTCACACAGTGGGCAAAGTACTCATCTCCATTACTTGAGTGAAAGTATAGATACTCCTGTTCAAATATTACTCCAAAACAAGTGAAAGTTGTTCAGTCAAGTTTTTACTTGAGTTAAAAGTACTGGAGTACCTGCTTTTAAAAATACTTAAGTATTAAAGGACATTTTCGTTTTGATGTCAACATGTTATTGTATTGTTGCCTAAATGAATTTACAGAGTCTAAAGACTGAAACAACCTAATGAATGCATTGACCTACTTATAGAACCTGTAGAATAAGAAGCTTGTCAGGATGCTACGAAGCCTGTAGAAATGCAATATGTGTGTAACTACCTCACCTTGACATGCTTTCTCAGGTTGGACGGCAAGTTTTCGTAAGTGGTAATGAAGTTTGTTCGCAGCAAACAGAGCAAACATTTAAAACGTTATGAATCATTCTTCATTTCGACAATCTCAGACATGGACTTCAGATATGGCCATGGGTGCTCTGGTGTGGAATCGTCATCTGTATCTGCTGTAGCCATCATTACTGCCAAGATGAACCATTACCTGAGCAACGCATGCGTGAGGTACAGGGAAGGCATCACCATGTGAAAGTAACAAGTGACAAGGCCCTTCATAGAAATGTAGTGGAGTTAAAAGTACAATATTTGTCTTTTAGATTTAGTGGAGTAAAAGTCATAAGTATCCAAAAATAATAACACTCAAGTAAAGTACAGATACTCCAAAATTTTACTTAAGTACAGTACTCAACTAAATCTACTTCATTACTGTCCACCCCTGACCTTGCACATGTACTAGTCAGATCAGACAGGAAGTCGTTGAGCTCAGATAACATTTCATCTTGGCAGTAATGATGGCTATGGTAGATACAGACAACAATTCCACACCAGAGCGCCCATGGCCATATCTGAAGTCCAATTCAGTTGTGTTTCAATCAGCATTTCTAAAGGCTTCGTAGTATATTTTTCAAGCTTTTTATTCTACAGGTTCAATAGGCAGATCAATGCATTCAGTAGGTTGTAAATTCATTGTGGCAACAATACACAAACATTACAACAGTCATGTCGAGGTGAGGTAGTTACACACATATTACATTTCTATAGGCTTTGTAGCAGGTTGTTTCAGTCATTAGCTTCTGTAAATTCATTTAGGCAACAATACAATAACATGTTGACATTAAAATGAAAATGTACTTTAATACTTAAGTATTTTCAAAAGCAGGTACTCCAGTACTCTTATCTTAAGTAAAAATTTGGCTGAAAACTGTCATTTGTATTGGAGTAATATTTGACCAGGTGTTAGGATATGACCAGAGGTATTTTAATGTTGGACCCAAAGCTGAAGCACGAGATCATTCAAAGGTTAACAAAGTATTTATTTCTTCCACAAAGTCCACAAAAGCAACAGTTCAATCCAGGTGAATATATACAAAAGGTGAAAGTGGTGGCGGGAGCTCGTGGAGACCTGAAAGGGAACAGAGAGAAGAAGGTGAGTCTTCAGGTAAGGAGGAGCAAAAATGCACAAAGTCACCAAGGCAGTAAATGAGCTCCGAGTAACGGAGACAGTAGGGCTTAAAGCCAGCACTGAGAAGACTTGAGGCCAGAACAAACCACAAATGAAGTGTAAACAGCCGGCGGCCAGCAGGTGAAGACCACAGCCTTAAATAGGGCAGATGATGAGGAGAACAGGAAACAGGTGAGGCATTCACCGCAGGTCAGATCCAGAACCACACCCCCGCTCCAGCAGCCAGGAGAGGAGAACCCAGGAGGGGAGGGGTGAAGGAGCAGACAACTGGAGAGGACGGTGAATCCTCACACCAGGAGTATCTATACTTTCACTCAAGTAATGGAGGTGAGTACTTTGTCCACCACTGGTAAAATCTGATTGAAAAATAATAAACTGATCACCACACCTTAAATGTTTGGGTTATCTTGTCATTGATGTTGTACAGGAGTACATGCCTCCCCGCTGAACAGCAGCTGAAGTCTTATTGTCCTTCAGTAAGTCTTCCTGCTGAGTGGAACATCAGAGCACAAACTCAGACAGAGTTAAATTTGGCATGCTGGGTCCTAAATGGCCCTTAGCCCTCGCAAAGCAAAGTTCACATCCAGAGCTGGTCTAAGCCGGCCCGCTGACACAAAACTGCCCTTTCTCGTTCTACCGGGATTTTCAGAAATGTTTACTCAGAGAGTTCACGACCCCACAGATGAAGCTCAGCGTCATTGTCGTTTGTGATGAAACACACAGGAAATTAGTGGTTAATACATTTCCTGGAGATGAAATTTTTTGACATGAAAGATATGAGCGGGCGAGGTGACGTTTAACTTTGGTTTCAGAGCGTCTGAGCGGAGGCTGAGTTAAGGTCAGAGGCAGGTCAAGAGTGGAATTAATCAGCTCTGAAAACATCATGGAGCACAGAGGGGATTTGCAGCTATCTTTGGGGATCAAAATAACCTTTGAATAACTTCTGTGAAAGACTTAACAAGACAATGCTTCCGCTTCTAAAGAGATATGAGGACGCTGAAGACGTTAGCAGACGGACAGACTGACATTAGTGCACCCCTGTGTTGGGCTTGTAAAATATTTACCCTCCTGTTTATCTGACCTGCTGAATATCGTCTCCACTCTCAGTGTCAGCTAAGATCCCTGCAGCTGACAGGATGAACTGTGGACCACGGGGACCCTCACTCAGCATCAATATTACATCCAGCCTGATTTCACGCATGCACATGAAGACACCAATGTGAAAGTCTCATTAAAATCATGCAGTTGTGTCTAAATTTGTATTTTCAAGGTGAAACTGCATGCTTTAGTGATTCAGTGTGAAACAAGTGTGAACACTGACTCTTGAAATCTTTGCAGGGTCACGTCCTGAACCAAAATCAGTCATTAAGAGTTGGAAGAAGTTTCACAAAAATATTAGAGCAGAAAAGACATATAAAAGAAAAGCAACATGATGTTTTTTAAAATGCAAAAAAATAAAAAATAAAATAAAAATCAAGACTCAGCAATGGATATAAAAGTAACAGAATTGAAACACTTTACATCTTATCTTAAGAACCAGTCTGAGGCTGTGGCTGAGAGAACGACCTGCCAACCTTTCTGTAAAAACTAAATGAAAATCTACTAATTTACATAACTTACCTGCATTTGATGGATTTTACCAACACTAGTGCAGGAGAAGTGAGGCAGTATACCTCCCGTCCAGTGGGCGGCCCAATCCTTCATATATTTTCTGTATGTGGCCCTCAAGAAAAAAAAACTTTGGACACCCCTGCGTTAGCCCCTTGAGATGCAGCATCTCGTTTTCAGGAGGGTCCTTGTCTGTATGATTGTAGTGATAGTTTCTATAGAAGTCTAATCAATAATAACCATGAAAAGAGTAATAATCTAATATTTACATTAACATCTAACATGATCATAAGGTAGAGATGACTGACGCTGAATAATACAACAGCATCAAAATGAGAATTTATAAGTGTGCATTTTCTGCTGATAACTGATAATGCAGAGAAGCTAATACAGGAGTAATGTGATCTCTTCTCATAGTTCTAGTCAGTACATGTGCCGCAGCATTTTGAACCAGTGTGACAATAAGTAAACAATGTTGAATTTAAGAAAACCAAAAAGGATTGTTTTCATTTGTTGTGCCATCTTTGTTTGTTGTATTTCAGTTTTGTTGTGTTTGCCACTGTTTATTTATTGAAGCTTTTTACGTGTTGTTGTATTATAAGCTGCTTATTAGCTTTTTTAAATGTTTATTTGTTGCAATATTTTTAAATGTTCTTGTGTTTATTGTTTTTAAATGTTGCACATATGTCATGTGTTGTTTTATTTTTGTTATTTCTTATTTGTCATGCTTTGTTACTTTGTCATTATGTTTGTATTTACTGTAAGTTTTTTCATTGTTATGGATTTTTAATTTGTTATTTCATTGTTACTTTGTTGTGATTTTATTTGTTTTTGTGATTTTGATTTTTTTAATTCCTTTTTCATTTGATGTTGTGTTTTTTAATTGTCAATGCATTTTTAGTGCATAAAGGTGTTTATTTGTTGTGTTTTTTGCATACATTCACTAATTTTGAAATCTCAACACATAAGGGGCATGGCTGAAAACCAACACTCAATGCCCATGACCTTTGATCCCTCAGGCTGCACTGTATTAAAAACTGACATCATTCTGTATAGGATATTACCACGATGGCACAGGATCACTTTTCAAAAACCAAAGTCAGTCAACACAGTTCATCACTACATCTACAAGTGGAAGTAACTCTAACATTCAAGCAAAAGCCAAATATCAACAACACCCAGAGCCTGAGCTCATCTAAGATGGACTGAGGCAAAGTGGAAAAGTCTGCTGTGGTCTGACGAGTCCACATTTCAGACTGTTTTTGGAAATCATGGAGATTGTGTCCTCTGGGCTAAAGAGGAAAAGGACCATGGGGGTGAAGCGGGTGTTAGTGACCATGGCATGGGTAACATGCACATCTGTGAAGGCACCATTAATGCTGAAAAGGTACCTACAGGTTTTGGAGCAACACATGCTGCCATCTAAGTGATGTCTTTTATAGTGACATCCCTGCTTATTTCAACAAGACAGTGAAGACAAATTCTGCTCATGTTACAACAGTGTGGCTTCAAAGTAAAACAGTGCAGGTACTAGACTGAACTCCGTGCAGTCCAGACCTGTCCCTATTGAAAATGTGTGGTCAGTTATGAAGGGGAAAATACAATGGAGACCCTTCACTGTTGAGCAACTGAAATCCTACATCAAGCAAGAATGGGAAAGAATCCCAGCTATAAAGCTTCAACAATTAATGTCCTCAGTTCATAAATAATTATTGAGTCTTGTTAAAAGGAAAGGTGATGTGACACAGAAATAATCATGCCCCTGTCCCCGTTTTTTTGGAACATGACGCAGGCGTCAAATTCAAAATGGGTGAATATTTGCAATCCCGGTCATCCGGGAGGGGCTCGGAGTAGAGCCGCTGCTCCTCTGCGTTGAGAGGAGCCAGATGAGGTGGCTCGGGCATCTGGTCAGGATGCCTCCTAGAGGTCTCCCTGGTGAGGTACGTCCCACTAGTAGGCGGCTCCGGGGAAGACCCAGGACATGCTGGAGGGACTATATTTTGCAGCTGGCCTGGGAACGCCTCGGGATCCACCGGGAAGAGCTGGACGAAGTAGATGGGGAGAGGGAAGTCTGGGCGTCCCTGCTCAGGCTGCCCCCGCGACCCAACCACGGTTAGGTAGAAGAAGATGGATGGATGGATGAATATTTGAAGAAAAATGATAATAATAATAATAAAAATGATCAGTATGAACATTTAATATATTTTCTTTGTAGAGCATTCATTTGAATATAGGATTCACTTTATCCTGTTTTTATTTATGTATTACACAACATCCAAACTATATTTGGATATTTGTATCATATGACTAATTCAGTCAGTTTTCATTTTTAATGTATTTCAACTGAATTCATATTTAATCAGAATTAATATTCATTTTTTGCGTCAATTTGGCCTCCATACATGCAACATTAAGATGTGAGGTCTTCTGCGGGATTTGGTTAAACAAAATGTTCAATAAATAGTTGAGATTTCAGGTTTTAAAAAAGTGAGAGGATGTATAAGGCATGAATCAGTCTTTATGACACATCAAAAAGATGACCGATCTCAGGGACGATTATAGATGTTTAATTCTTGGAAATGATTAATTTATTTCCTCTCACTTCCATTCAGTAAACTAATGGAGGAAGTGTGCTGTCTTTCCACTTTGTCTTATTGTTTCCAGCCTCTCTGCAGAAGCTTTTTAGTTATTCATGACTAATTAGCACTTCATGTATGTGGAGCAGAGGGCTACGGGAAACAGCAGGGGTCAAGAGGCTGTCAGCCATGAAAGGAACCAAACTGGGACTGAAGCCATGCTGCTGCTTGTCATATTTACACAGAAAACGTTTGAAGAATGGTCTGAACGTGACGCAGGGGAGGAGGGTGGGGGTGCTGCTGCTGCTGGTGTGTGGTTTGTATTTGTATACGAGGAGGGAGGGAGGAGCGGGGAGGGGGACACAGCTGCAGGCCAACAGTTGATCCTGTCCCGGGAAACAGGATCAGCCAGGTCAGGGCGAGGAGCATGGGGGGAGGGTGGAGGTGGGGCGAAAGGTGGTGACCCCCAGGGGTTAAGGAACAGACTTCACAAAGAGGAACATCTTCAAACGCAACGGCCTCACTGGGGGAAAAACAGTATAAGGTTGTGAAAATAAACCGTTGTGACCTCCTTCTCTCAGAGCGGGAGTTTCCCCAGGTGTTTGTTTTAACCTCCTTATTGTCGCTGACTTTAATTCTGCGATCATGCGTCACTATATTTAACTGAAAACCCAACAGCTTCCTCTTCAGGAAGGTGTTTCAATGCCCCATGTGTTTTTAAATATTTACAAAACTCTTAGAAGCCCATCAAAAATCACAAGGCTCAGAAGATCCAAAATGTGGACACGTCAGAAACAAGGTCAAACATTATTAAACATTTATTGAAATGTCTCAGATAGGGAACTCAG
This sequence comes from Cetoscarus ocellatus, assembly GCA_037902135.1. Taxonomy (NCBI): domain Eukaryota; kingdom Metazoa; phylum Chordata; class Actinopteri; order Labriformes; family Labridae; genus Cetoscarus; species Cetoscarus ocellatus. Next base: position 794,994 of record JBAMNC010000131.1, read on the forward strand.
ATACCGGAAGAGTAAGACAAGGGTAAACATCTGTTCGCCGTTTGAAAGGTGGAGATAATTGTGCGATGGTATCAATCTGAAGCAGGATCAAGCACTGGCAGTGCTTCTAGAGCTGCGTTGAGCTGCGTACATATTTTCCTTGTAATATTAAATGTGCTTTGACTGTTAATTATGGCTCTTTTGAGGCTGCAAATGCATTAGCACATTGCTAAAAGCAGCTACAGGCATGCTGCCTCAGCTTGTTATGAAAGATGTTTACGGGTACCATTCTGTGTTGTCTTACGCTCCTTGAAGCCGCATGTTGCCTCCTGCTGTGTTCTCAGGTTGGGCTGATTGTTTAGCTAATCCGCTGAAGTTGTTGTATCATGAAAGCAGGTGTTGTGCGGCCACACTGAATGTAATAAAGTGGTCCATGCTTACGACTGTTCAAGAGAGTGAACATAAGGGGAGCGAAAGGAGAGAGGCGTCGCGAGGGAGGGAGAGTAGAGCTTCTATTCCAGTTTAGTATAAATTACTCACCCCAGCTTTAAATCTGTATCTGTGGGATTTTTGTTCAATTCCAAGATGAGATTGAGGCTTTCTCTGAGTGTACAGTTTTAGCATCTGCTTGACTGTCATTGCCTCTTGTTTATTTTTAATGTGACACCAGAACCGCTGCAAGAAACAAAATCAAGAGAGAATTACGACGTTGCTCTATAACAGCTTCGTACATATAGGAAAAATCACATAAAAAACTAGTTTTACAGCCAGCTTGCCTTTGAAAACCATCTTTTGGGAGGGTGTAATGTGGCTCCAAATGTGCTATTAACTTGCGAAAACCCGGGCTCTCAACAACAGAAAAGGGCTGGTCGTTGAACGCTATGAACTCCATCACTTCGTCGTTAATGGCTTTATCCTTTTACTGTCTCTTAAATACAGTTCAAATGCCTGTTGAATGGGGACATCCACTCTCAGTGTTGTTGTTTTTAGGCTTCTTTGTCTTCTTTCAATACCGCTCCGCCGCGATGACGACTTTTCAGGTGAGCTATAAGATCTGTTGTGTTAAAACTTGAAGTCCTCTTTCCTCCTCTCAGAATTCTCGCCGAACAGGTTGTGTCAACAGCAATGCTGTTGTTATCTGCTGCCACTGAGAAAAACAACCACACTGGTGAAGCCATGTTCACTTTTGGTCTGGCAGAGAGATGGAGGCAGGCTTGGGTCCTTCTAGTAAGGCGCGATAGATGACGTAACCAGCGTGACATGGCTTGTTTTGGGGCTACGCAGCCAGCAAACAATTTCCCCAATTTCATTAGTTTATCGGGTCTTTTTATCGGATAAAATGTACATATCAGGCCTATAAAACATGACGTCATTTTCCCTCAAATCGTCTGATATTATATCGGTCCAATAGATATTGTGCATCCCTGGATATAACATCCATATATATATTTGAAATGATCCTGAAGCTCTTAGCGATTTTTTCCTGTTTTGGGTCAATCAGCTCAACGATGACTGAAGCAGAGCTGAAGTGGCTCATGCTGAAATATTGGGTCAATGCATTTCTCAAGTGAGATGGCCTGGCAGGACGCTGCTGGTTTGCGCCGCAGACAGAGCGAGGTACAGCCTGTGGAAAAAGACTGATTGAAGAGACTTTGCTGCCACGGACCGCTGTGCAAGGCGGAGTATGTGGACATTGTGTGTAATCGTCTCTACCTTCGCACGTGTTAGGGGGCACGCAGCGTGTTATGGCCATCCAAGCCTTATTGCTGCGTGAATTGACACAGATATTACGGCTTTGCGGAATAATGTGAATGTCTCTAGATGCAAATATAGCAGAACCTCGTTGTAATGCCTTTGCGTCAAGACTCTGAGAATCGAGCTTATAACATCAGTTGAGGACCTACACCACCCTTAGTGAAGTACATAATAATGACAAAAAATTCTAAACCTTTCAGCTGATTTATGTATTAGCTAACTTCCCTTTAACTGCTCTGGCTAATCTGTGCTTTTGTCACTCAGTGCTTGGAATTGCAGTCATTTGCACTGACATTGATGTCATGTGCATACCCCCTATTGGTCCAAAAAAGTGGACACAGGGTCAAAGTGATTCTAGAAAGTTGTCTCAGTTCCTGTTTTTGCATTTTTTCAATTACATTCTGCAAAAATGGAGTACCTTGTGAGCCTAACACTCATCTTTTTGGTATTCTAAATCAATCAAATCAAAGCAAAGGGCACAGATTTTTGTTGTTCCTTTTCCATGAGCTCTGATATTTTAGCATTAGTTAAATATTTTCTGCCTTTATCAGCCTCTGAGCCTGTAAAATGTTAAATATGTTCTGTGTAAATGTGTGTGTGGCTTAGTGTGTGTTTACATAACATCTGAGGTCACGCTGTGAGCTCAAAGTTCACACACTTTCATGAGGAGAGGGCGATCCAACATCTGTGAGCATATTCATCACACCAATCGCCATGACAACTGGTGACAAGTGTGTGTGTTAATGCGCCTCCATGTGAATAAACAAAGCATCCAACAAAGAAAGTTTCCCATCAGCCCCTTCAGCCTTAGCATCAGAGAGTAAAGAGTTAAAGCGTTCCCATGCAGATAACCCCTCTGCTCAGCATGCTAAGTGCTCTCATTAAGTTGTTTGTTGGAGAATAAGCATCTGTAACGCCAGGAAATGGTTTTCTGGGGGCCTCGTGACTATGAAAAGCCCGTTGTGGCACTTCCGAATCGTCAGCCGAGTCACTGGTGGCCTGGTGTGCACGCAGGCGAGCACTCACATCCTTTTGGCTGGACGCAGGGGTCAGGAAATCAAAGAGAAGAGGCACAGACAAACAGCCGATTGTCAAGTTTTACACCTTGACCTCAGCTTAAACTTGTGACTCCCTCCTTTATGTTTGCCGCTTGCTTCAGCAATCGCAGGAAATCGAGAGGTTACTGGCGGTTCAGCCTTGATAAGAATCTTGAAATGGAGAAGTTCAGCGGGGGGAAAGGTTACCGAGAGTTTAAAGAGAGTGCGCTCAGTCATGGGGAGTATTAAATAAAAGGGGAAGTCAGGGCTGAGGGAACTGCACTGCGATTTCAAAAGTGCACTGCAGACAAAAAGACGTCTGTTCGCTCGCTGGACTTCATATTCAAACCCAGAACCAGGGAAGTTTAGCTTGAACTCATCTTCACCTTTCTGCAAGTCCCACGCTGCACGGCTGTTTATTCCAGGGGTGTGTTTGAGCAACTGCAGGCCCCATTCAAAGACCAATATGAGGCCCCAACCCATTTAAAAAATCAGACATGTGGACATGATGGGCTTGTTTATAGAAGCTTCTGAGGGGCTTTGAGGAAGAGACTCTAAACAGAATCTTAACATAGGAGAGAGAGAGAGAGAGAGCACTGTCTACATGGCAAAAATATGGAGGCAAAAATTTGACTGATGCACTGGGGCTGTCCCCTCAGGGGTGCTGCAAGGAGCTGTGGGATGACACATTGGGCCCCATCACAGTACAAGCAGGAAGGTATAAGGAAGCACATACTCTATAATTACACTTTACTGCTTTATGTACTTTGCAAAAGTTCTCTCCAAAAGTTTATGGTCATTTCAGTATTTGTTAAAAGACTGAAATGACCATAAAGATGAGAAAGTGTAAACTATAATTCAGTTAATACAAATGCAATTACCCTTAACAAGCAACTTCTGGCTTTTTTTTAAATTTATTTTATTTTATTTTAATTTATTTAACATAAACACACAGTCACATTTGTGCTGTAGCATTTAATAATCTATATGTCCCATATGCACTGCTTCAAATGTGTTTGCAGCAGAATGCTAATTTGCAACACCTGTCCACAGGAGGCTGTTAAAAAATATTTTAAAATCATAGTTAATTTTATTTACTTTTTTTTTTGTTTTTTTTGTTTGACAACTTCCAAAACTCACTAACAAATGACTTCATTATAAGCTACACATTAGAGAAATAACTATTTTTGGCATGGCCTTAAATGAGATATCTTTCTTTAATCTCTATAGATAAGTAAGATTACATTAAAGCTAATTAAAAATACAATAAATTTTAATTGCAGGTAACATGTCAGTCTTTATTTTATTTTTTAAGGCAGAAGAAGACTCAGTTCTAAAGGCAGAGTGAAACCAAAGACATCAGATGAATCTACATACTATGATGAAGAGTTTGATGTCACATATGCGTTGCTAGCTCACTGGAAAATGTGATAAATATTGCTCTAAAGTGGTTATACTGTAAGTCATTTTATTTTGGGGTTTATTTTAGATTTTGCCTAAGATGATGATTTATCAGTGAAAATATTCCTTCATACACAACACAAATGTGATCCTATCTGAGTAACATGATGATCTTTGAAAATACTGTGATATGCCAATCATAACTTTGTGATTTTGCTTCAGCTTGCTTCTGTCTTTCATTTTCTTCCACTAACTTTTGGTATCCCGATTTTGTTACCTCAGAGATCAGATGGTGCTCTTACACTCCTCAGTGGTAGCTGATTGCAGGACACACCTTCATCTGCACAAGTTTAGTTCTGACACAGTACTGAACCATTTCATAGAAATGAGGTGGGATCATCAGAACAGAGGAAGTCTGATAGTTATTGTTTTACCATGACAGACAAACTATTTTTTTATGCTTCCTGTGGAGTGGCATCCCAGATCCCCAGATCTCTCCCCTCTTGATTTCTATCTTTGGGGGCACTTGAAGGCCATGGTGTATCAGGTGAAGATACGAGACATAAATCATCTCAAGGAACGTATCACCAACGCCATTACAAGCATAACTTCAACTGTGCTAATGAAAGTTCATCAACAGTGGAAAACACATATGTGTTTTCGAAACAATGGTAATAGAGCACATTATATAGATAAAAACGGATGTCCAACAAGAATGATTGTTTTTCCTGTGTATGGAAGCTTATGGCCCACCCTGTACTTTGAAACAGCTATTTTTTGAAAATCCTCTCTTATGGCTATAAAATAGGGTAATCATACGTCCTCTTTTGTGCGGACATGTCCTCTTTTTGATTGTAAAATTAAGTCCGGGGGGATTTTATGAAATTCCCTAAAATGTCCGTGGTTTGCTCAGCTTGTTCTACAGACGAAGCTGTCACCGGTGACAGAAAAAGACATGCATGATTCAAACTAACGTGAGTCCTCGAGTATCCACGCTATCCAAATAATTCCAGCGGATTCTGAAACTGAGAAGCGGAGCTCTTTGGTAACATTAAAGGCTTTTCCTGAGGAGGAGGTACGGGAAGTGAGCTGACTGAGCTGGAGAGCAGAGAGGGGATTCAGAGACAAACATGGGGGTCATTTATTGGTGGTTTATCAGTATTTTCTTTGTAAATAAAGTAAAAATATTGTAGACAATAGCAGTAGTATCATTCTGAAATGTTTTCTTCTTCTTTCTTTTGCTATTTTTTCACCGTATTTTCCCCTAGTTCATCTTTCTTGTCATCGTCTTTTTCATCATAGTTCCTGTTTTATGGATTTCATAAATAGTTAAATAATATAATAATAAATATAAAATATGTTGAGTTTCTGTTTTGTCTTCTCAAAAGTGTTGTACATGCTCATTTAGAATTTTTTATAAAGAGGAACCTTGAAAATTCAATTCTCTTTTTTTCTTTTCTTGTAATTACACACCGCTTTAAGCATTTACGACTTACTAATTACAAATACATTATAGAATGTTTTATTTTTACCTGAAAAAAAGTGCAAAATAATTTATTCAAAGGGCATTTTCTGACATATTTATTGACAAAAAAGGCAAAAAAGACCAGGCAGCTATTTATTCATAGTAGTATGGGGGTTAATATTTATAATAAAGCACTACACTGGACCACTGGCATTATTCCAGTGTACCCACCTGATATCAAGCGTCATGACACAACACATGCTGCTGAGGATCCTCTTTTTGGGTTTTCAGAACATGGTCACCCTACAATAAAATGTTTCTATGTTGAGGATAAAAATGAACTACTGTCTTTATACTTTTTACGGCTCCTGCTGGTCATGGGCCCTGAGAATCTGTCTGAAAAGACATTTTTTCTAAAGGACTGATTAGTAAATAAATATATGCTGGCCACATTTAAAAAAGTGAGTAGAACTGGTGAGGAGTTGGGGATTTATTCGGGCCATAAGATGCAGGAATATTCTTGCAATATTTTGAACCTAAAAAAAGAGAGAGCACAGTCTGAACTGCCCAAATTTGTTGACAATGTTTTGACAATGTTTACTCAAGCACAAGGAGCACCTTGCTGTTTTAACATTGCAGACTAACCCCTGAGGGAAATTGAGACGGTTTTAAGATAAAGCACTGTCTTAAGTGCACAATTAGCTGAGCAACATCGTATAAAAGCAAAATGATTGAGGAAACAGCATGAATAAAACATCAGTTTAATACTTAAGTATATACCTATGCACACCAGTATTTAAAAAAGGCAGCCAGTTTTACTGATGCTGTCTTAATTCCACAAATGCATTGGCAATGCTAACTTTGTCCTCCTCTCATATTCCCCCCACAGGTTCAAACATTACCAATCTACGCTCCACAAAAAAAAGTTTGGAAACATTATTTTAGTTGATTCTTTCTCACATTTAATACCAATTTAAATCATTAAAAAGCCTGATTACCTGATCACCTTTACAACGAGGTCATCTTGCTGTCTGTGCTTCTTGCCACTCAGTGCCTAAAACTCTGCTTTCACACTGACAACAGCGTCATGTACATGCCCTCTATCAGTACATTCAAATAAATGGATTTAACTGTGTAAGTCATATTCAGTGCTCATTCACAGTAGCTATATCTTCAGGCCTCCAGCAGCTGCCTTCATGTATGTTGACAGTAAAACTGCCTTTGTGTTTCTCTCCAGCCAAGACTATTGTCGCTTATCCGAGAACTCCTCAATGGTGGCATGAATTCAGGTCTCTTGTTGACTGTGCGATGACGTCTGTTTGGGGCTCTAAATAAAACATATATGTGTAATTATGTGAGTCACATCCCTGAGCAGTGAGCATACATCTGGTGACCTCCACGCGTCCTCCCCCTTCTCTGTGTCTTTCCTGTCTTTGTTACGACTCAGCACTGTGGAGCAGCTCAGGAGCAGAAGTTTTAGGGCAAATACAGGACATCCTCCTGCTTTACTTTTATAGAAACACTCTTTGATTACATGGAGAGCGCAGGTCAGCTTTCATCTCCTCTTTCTTTAAGGATTAATATGCTCTCAGATATCGGGGATATTTGGTGCCACCATTTTGTGCTGGTAGATTTCTTTGTAGGTTATAAGTGCTGTAAATAAACACTTACATTAAAACAGGCTGTATGTGGCACATGAGGGAGAAAATAATCAATACGGCTAGGAAATATGGACAAAAAAAACATAGTTTTAATGCTAAATGATGAATGGGGATAAACAAAATGTCATGTCCCTAACTCTGCTAAAGGACTCTGATTCATCATGCCGCTTTAGGCTGCTCACCATCCTTGTAGATTGGAGCTTAGCAAAATGGACCTGCCTGATTACAGACATTGAATCATGCAGGTCCAGCTGCTGTGCAAAGTTAGGCCGCTGCTTGATTCTGACAGATATTTAAATGCTGGATTCATATTTTTGAGTAACAGGACAGAAAACTAAGGTCGTTTTCACATATAAAGTTTGTTGGACTTGTATTGCTTTGAGGGTGCAATGCCCTGTTACAAGTTGTGAAATGTAGCCATCTGCCTCTAGTTGGGGCCTTAGCTGCGGTCTTTGTTCCAGCCAACAGGCCAGTTGTTGACTACAGAGTGATGCAGGGTTGATGTATCGTTGTTGGCCAACCAGGATGTTAGCATCCCGCTGGTTCCCTCAACTAAAAGCCTATGGGATTATTTACTGTGTTCTAGGATCATAGCAGATAGCAGGATCTTCTGAGAACAAAAGAAGTTATTCATTACAATAACAAGTACAAACCTAAATATCCCAATTTTTGTCACGCTTAAATGTAACCAGAGAGATCAAAATCTATTTTCAAGCTATGGTGGAAATAGAGCATGGCTGTTTGACTTATAAATAGATGTCAAACTTAAAACTTAAAATGCTACATCACAAGCTCTTGTTTGATAATTTCCTCTTAATCAAATGACCTGATCAAGTTAGTGTCCATGCCTGGGGCTATGATGCATGTATTGTCAATTAAAAACGATCAGAGATGACTCCATTAACATCCCTGGCCATTCTTGTAGTCCTTGCTAGCATTTCATTAGCAACCATTAATTTAAAAACACAATAACACTTAAAAATACAAATGTTGGGCACTATCCAATGCATTTCATGCTGCAAACTGAAGAATTAAAGGTTTATTTTAGTATTTTTAAAGTTGGGCTGTATTATGTACTTGACAACTGTCAGTGAAGTGGCTGAAAGGGCTACGTACCAGCAGCACTGCACCTTTAAAGACAATGAGTCCAGATGGCCAGACAGTTATACTGCTGATCGCGGGTACAATATTTTTATGTGAAGTTGTTTGAATTTTATGGGGCGTCAAAAATCGCCTCAGAAATATTTGTAATTCTGAACAGTTATTCGCATTGCCTTTGGTGTGTGGAGGCCCATAAGGCGGTCTGACCAGCAGCATATCTTTGCATACTTACAGCCATGTCAAAATCTCCAGTCTCCAAAACCAGAAAGCCTCAGTGTAAGCACACAGATGTGTTATAGTTTTAGACCAAATCAATTGTTTTGAACCAGGCTGTGAAAAGCATTTCCAGCACACGATCGTCATCCAGGGTTCCTGCAAACATCCTCAAGTGGATACTCGATGACCTACAGCTTCAGCACTTCTGCATGGGCTTCCTTATTGAACCGCAGAGGTTGTTGCCTGACAATAAGTCTATCCTGCATCGTTCTTTTGTGTGCATAAAGCATGGACACTAGTGTCTTTGGTGTCCAGCAAAGGGCCAAACAGAAATGTGAAGTCAAATCAAAAGGTCTCTAAACAGGCACTGCTACTTGTCCTTTCTTTTTGATTTAGAAAATGCCTTTTTATACACAGTGCACCATTTGATTGTAATGTGAAGTGTAATTTGGCATGTGTGCTATTTTTACGTCATAAAAGAAAGACAGTTTCACATCAGCACGTAACATACTGGAATGCTCCATCTCTCCTCAGATAACCTTGTCATAACCTGATGAACTTTCATATCCTCTTTTTTTTTTGTTGCATATAAAAAACAATCCACATCGCTGATGAGAAAACTTGAAAAATAGGAACACATTCATACTAGTTCATGCATTTTAGTACTTTATTTCTGAGATATCAGTGCAAATGAACACCAAAAATGAAAACATAAAAAATGAAATAATGTTTCAGGTCTTCACATGAAAAAAATGAAACACCTTTTTTATATTTGCTGCTACAAATGTATTTCTTAGATGCACAATGCAGATCTATGATTGTACGTCAATCCCCCACTATAACCCCAAACGCTCTTTTTTTCATAGAGCTTTGTTAACCAGTAACAGAAAAAGAAAATCACAAAAATATTCAATGCACGTTTATTTTTCACACATTTTAATCAACTTGCTCAACAGTCTGTGGTTACTTAGGGACTGTTCATACTCTAAACCAACCTCTCTCTGTGATAAAAAAGACCTATTTTTAAGACTTGACATTTCCCCCATCACCAGTAGGGATACACAGGTAGTTCCCATGCGTCTGCATGCAACAGGCAGCAGTGAGGAGAGTCAGACATTATTACACAACACAGCGCAGGATAGATTATCATTTACCACATAGAGACACATGCAAAGAACAAACCAACCAAAAAAAGAAGAGATGGGCATAGCATCCTCTGCCTTTGTATGTACACTTGTACGCATATAATTCATATTTACATATCAGGGCATTAAAAACTAGGGTAATATCTTTTCTTAAACATTACAAAATAGTCATCTTTCATACTGAAAGTACTATTTACACAAATATATTTAACCATTGTGAAAATGTATTAATAATCGCAGAGACGTACTCCATGGGTATATGTATTAAAAAGATCACAAGACTAAATGGATAAAGCAATGTGTGAAATTAACAGTACAATCAAAAGAAGGAGCTAGATAGCAGATATCCCTCAAGACACCAACATGTCTTGGTGAGTGTTGGGGGGCAGGTACACATATCCAGCTGCTTTGAAAACAAAAAACGTACCTGTGGTCTTCTCTTATTATCATGCAATTCTTTTGACATTTTATGGGTTTAGAGACCGCCACAAAAACAAAAGAAGAAAGATGTCTGAAAAAACCACAACAGTCAAGAAAGTATGACAAGAAAATAATCACAAACTGTCAAATCTCAACAGATAACAATACTGACAGATTTAAAACATGCTGTTAAATTATTCTGAAAAGGACAATGAGGGCTCAGAGTCGATGATGCAAACTCAGATGCTCCTTTGAATGAAATATGAATAAAAAGCAACAGATTTGAAGAGTAATAAACCCCAGCAATTTGACTGAGCTGCATCTACTCTGTCATTTCAAGAAACGGGTCTAGTGTGTCATGGACAGGACTTTAAGCGGGGGTAAGACAAGCCCATTCGTTCTAACATGTCCTCTCCTTTGGCTACATTATAAAGTCTGCTTCAGTAGTGTATTTGACTATTAACCATAATGTCATAACCAAACAGGGGAGACCTACAGTGAGATATGACACAAAGTAAAAGACACAATCTCCTTTTCATTAAGCTTCTTTTAAGAGAAACATGTTTTTTGGCAGCCTCAGTCAATAAACTACATCCCCTACAATCCTTGAGTATAACAGTGACGTCTCTGATTGGTGGAGCCCTTGGTGGCCCATTTGCTTCCTTGGCAGCTCCTGCTTAATTTAACAGCCTTTTGTTTACAATAGGGGATTAGAATGGGCAATAAATAGTACATGGACTCAAAGAAGTTATAAGAGAGTATGTTACTACTATTGTTTTAAGAAAAACTTGGTTTATTGGCAATTTAGGGTGTCCTTACAACACTTCCTACAACCCTAGATTACCACAGTTATGTCCGAAAATGGTGGAGTCTACTGTTGCCCACAATGAGCTGCTATGGTTGTTTATGAACAAAAGAGGATTTCAACAGAGAAATAATGATACAAGTACCTAATGTCCTGGTGTGCAAACTGGACCACCTGTGATTCTAGAGTCTCAAGGGGACTTCTGTGGTTGGTGGTGCTCATGGTTGACTGTGTACAGCTGCTGCTATACTGAATTTAAACATCTCTTATTTACAACAGAGGATTTAACTGAAGAAATAATGATTAATGGATATGAGAAGGAACAAAGTTATTTGTTAACATTATTGTAAGAAAAAAAAGCATGGTTTATTTCTAATTTAGGCAAACTAACTACGCAGACCACAATCGTGGAGTGCCACAGTGATGTCTCTGATTGATAAAGTCCAAAATTGCCTGCATATTTCTTCAGTCAGCTTCCATTATTAACTGCTGTTCACGCACTCCAAAGTCATTAAATGGGAAAACACTGGTATAAGGACTTAAAGATGACACAAGTAAGTACGTTTTTATATCATAATGAAAAAAATATGGAGCATTTGCAATTCCAGGCAAGTAAACTACAATACCCACAATCCTGGAGTTTCACAGCAACGTCTTTGAGTCCAAAGTTACTTGCGTTCTTCCACAGGGGACTTTGACATACATTATGGCTATTGAAGTACTATGGAGAATTTTAACATGGTAATAATGGTGCTGGTAACAGTCCATCATTTTGGTATTTGGTGAATTACCATGCTAGTTGTTCCGATGTCCTTTTGCAGTTTGCTGTTTCTACTGAAATAAAAAGCTGTTTATGTACAACAGCATTGAAAATGGAAAATAATGTTATATATAAATGAACCCACAGAAGTCAACCATGCATATGTCATTGACACAGTTTTAAGAAAAACATTGTTATATGCAATTTTGAGAAGACAAACTCGACTACCCATAATTCCAGAGTGCCACGGCAACATGTTACTGAATTTATGGTCATTTATGTACTTTGTAAGAGCTTAAGGGAGAAATAATGAGAAGTGGTCTTGGAGAAGACACAAAGAGAATATGTATTTGTGATTACATGTGAACACACTACACTACCCATAATCCTTTGAGAGTCATGGCAGCATACTACTTTCTACTACTGTTAACGTCCATGGAAAAGGTGGGTGCACTTTATAGCTCTGTGTTGAAAATGGTTGGCACCACATACTATCTGCCTCCAGAGATTACCCAATACTGACATTTAATTTCAGTAGCTGGTTTCAACCTGTAAAAAGCAGTCACTTTGCACATTTCTGATACAACACGCAGGATTTGAATACTGAAGACTTAAAGATTGTGTTACTCAATTCCATATGCATCGGCTTTATCTGACAAATGTAGAGCTGAGGTTTGGTTACTCTTTAAACTTGTGCATGAAGCTAAGATGTTTCAGTTTACCCAGGATGGTGAGATGAGTTTCTCTGACATGGCGGCCCTCTAACTGCTGCTCTAGAAACCTGTTTACACACAGTTGCTCAACTGTGAACCACACATGCAGCGTTGACCCATCTATCAGAAGCTGCATGGTTTGCAAACAAGTCACCCTGAGTTTGCACTGCCGAACATCGCCCTCAGAGTTCAGTTCAAATAAAAGAATAATCCAATGAGGTGTGACCATTCAAATCTCCACTGATATATTCTTCTCTCTCTGTTGGTTATGACACCAGAACATGAACGTTAAGGAAAAAGCAAGACCAAGCATTCATCATGCTGGATCCTCACTGAAGCTACTGCAGTGTGAACATTGTTTTCAAGGTCCTCCTTTGAATGAATTTATGGTGTGTTGTTGTAATAGACCGCTGTGTCTGCCCTAGGATGAGTTTATTTGGATGCTAATCTAAAATTGATGGGGAGTTGTCTATTTGCAAGTGTTCTGATGGAGAAAATAAATAAATGTCCACTGAACTGAGCACTAACATTTTTTGGAGTTATCAATAATAAATGTTGCCAGAAATGTTCTTTCTGAATGTTTCATGGCAGGCAACAAGGAGGACGTGGAATAGTGATATGTGTACAATTCAGATATAAATAATAAGTGAAAAACAAGACCAAATTGTAAAGGGGGACTTCATTGATGAGAGAATGAAGTGAATTGTGCAAGATATTGACAGGGAGGAGTCTTTTTTTATCTCTCAGTTGTGTTTCGTTGAATAATTTGGACATTTTAAGACAGACCTGCAATGTTTTCCATCTCATGACCTCACTATCCAAAACTCAAACAAATGCACATATGCATCTGAAGTATGCATTTGAATTTGCTCGATTCCACTTAGAAAACATTTCTTTAACTTGATTTTTTGAATCATCAACCAATTTGGCAAGTCATTAAAAAAGGAAAGAAAAAAGAGTCAATTATTTTGGATTCCACTTGAGTTTTTTTTGCAGTTGATACAACTTCTACTCTGATGATTGGCTCAGCCCCTGGCTCTCATGGCTGTGCTTGTCATTGTGGGTTGGTGATTGGTGGGTGGAGCTCATACTGTGTTCATAAGCATGCATGTCACTGACTGGCTCCTCTTTAACTCTGACCACAGGCGGGGTACTTGTGATCTGATCCCTCACCTCCCGCCTCAGCTGAAGGCTGCCCTTCTGCAACATGTAATACAAGATTGGGTTGGAGCGGGAGAGCCGGGGAGAGTCCAGGTTAGAGTCACAGCCCTCCTCATCCTCCTCGTTCTCCTGACCACTCCATCGAACAGGGCTCTCAGGCTCCTGTTTGACTAGAGTAGGTGGGTCCCGTTTTTGAGTCACTGGCCACGGGGCGGGGTGGCGGCTCCATGGGTTGCGTACAGGGCTGTCACCTTGAGGCGGCGTGGGCAGTGGTCTAAGATTACTCGGAAGCCCTGAGTTTAGAGAGCCACGGGGGGGCCAGCTTGGAAGGTGGAGGAAGCTGTGATTGTGGGAAGGCTGACTGAGAATGCTGCCGTTGGCCTTGCCATTGGCTTGCAAGATGGAAGGACTTGGCGTCCCTCGAGGCTGCTGAGACAGCTCCTTCAGGCAGTTGTCCGAGAGCAGCAGCTGTTTGAGCACATTGAAGCCCCGGTTCTCTCTGGTCAGGGTGTCACTTGGTGGGCTCCTGGGTGGGCTCCTTGGGGGGGCCACTTCTTCCTTGGGACTCCTCCGTTGCTCAGGTTCTTCCTGAACAGGAGGAGAGGTGAAGACACGAGTGTCCCCACAGTTCATTGCACTTGTCGAGTTTGAATTATTCAAACTATCAGTCCTATCAGGGCAGAGGCGTCTCTTCTTGGGACTTGGGCTTGGGTACTCCCTCTGCTCCTCTAATTTAACCTGTCTGGGCTGTGACTCAGTCTGCATGGCAGCACTGGTGTAGTAGGTAGCAGTCTGTTGTTTCAGCAGCTGGCTGAGCAGGCCATACTTTGCAATGACCTCTGTGGGCCGTGGTTCTGTTTTGAAGTCCTGCTGAGGATCTGGTATGGGACTACATATCTCGTAACTGCTAGGTCTCTTTCGACTACCTGACTCCTCGGCCATGGCAGAAGATGGCCCACCCTCTTCCATGACCTCTGTTTTGACCTTTACATCCAAAGGGGGCCCATTAGAACTGTCACAGACAGTGGATGCACCAGGGATCTTTTCGTAGCTCCCTCCAGCCATCTCCACACTCCTTCTTCCACAAGCACTGGGTCTTTCTTTGCGGCTCACAGTGGGCGTAGTTGAGCCTGTCCCTAACAGGAGCTGCAACACTGTGCGCCTCTCTAGAAGGTTCTCGATCTGCGATGAAGGAGGAGAGGCCTCTTTCTGACTTACAGGTGTGCCACTGCCTGAGGGTCTGTCTGAGAGTGGTGTTGAGGTGGTCCGATGGATTGGAGCATTGAGCCTTTCCAAAAGGGCAAGGGGCCTGGTTGGATCTTGGTCCTGACTTGGCCCACTGGGGGGGATAGGTGGAGAGGAAGAAGCAGTACCACACTGTGCCAGGTTCTGTAACAGTTTAC
The DNA here is from genome assembly GCA_037902135.1 of Cetoscarus ocellatus. Lineage (NCBI taxonomy): Eukaryota > Metazoa > Chordata > Actinopteri > Labriformes > Labridae > Cetoscarus > Cetoscarus ocellatus. The sequence goes on from JBAMNC010000131.1 coordinate 810,016, forward strand.
TGGCACTAAAGGCAGGCTCAGAGGACTTTTCAGGAGGGAAGGCTTTTGACTTACACAAATCCAGTGGGCTGTTCTGGACACGTGGGGAAGGGTAGGAGAATGGGGATGGAGCACCACTAGGGTCCCGACTTGGCTGGTAGAGGGGCTGAGGTTGGGCTAAAGGTCTATCTAGGGGGCTTTTTGTCCTAGTGTCCTCCCATGGCCCTAGTCCCTTTGGTTGGCTGCGAGACATAGTGGCCATTGTGATATCTAGTGGCATATCTGAGTTGACGGTGCTTTTATTGACCATCTCATTATTTCTTCGCTCCAGAAGTAGCTGCATGAGTGTGAGCTTAGGGTGGGCTTTTGGGTCAGGAAACATCTCAGGCTCCTTGATCTTGGACACCTTGGATCCTGATGACTCTGGCTTCCACTTGTTTATTAAAGATTCTGTTAGTTTGTCCAAGGAGGATGTAGAAAAAGAAGAGGCAGTGGAGGGTGTAGAGATACTAGTGGAAACAGAGGAGACAACACTAGAGGATGGTGTGAAGGTTGTGGTTGCGGGCTGAGCAGAAGCAGGAGGAGAGAATGTAACTGGGGTTGAGGAATACACAGTGGTTGAAGAAGAGGGAGTAGAGGTTGAAGAGGAGAAGGAGGAAGTTGAGGCTTTGGGCCCTGGCTCTTGTATACTGGCCCTGCTTCTAATGGAGAGGTCAATGGGGGAGCAGCTTGAGTAGGAACTCTCTGCATCACTGCTGTCTTTTGTCAAGCTCCTCTCCTGCATGGAGCATTCGCTGTCCGATGTGACAGAAGAAGACCCACTTGGTGGCAGAATTCCACAGCTGTCCTCCAGATGCCCATTCTTGGTCAGTTGCTTCTGGTTGTTGTGGTTATTGAGAAGCAGCAGCAACAAGCTGCTGCATGTCTGAGGGGGACGGGTTGGACGTGAGTCAAAGCCTCGTTTCTCCCTTAGTGGTTGGCTGTGAGTGTGGTTTGTAGGTTGTGGGGGTGTGGGTGGGGAACTTTGGCTGTGGCCACACAGCAAAGAGGGGCTCTGAGGACTGGAAAGGGTTGATCTTGGGAGTGTAGTTGTTGGTGTTGAAGTTGGCATTCCATTGGGGGTCTTCACCGAGCTTGGTGTATCTATGGCTCTTGGGGGAGTCCCTCCCACACTTGGCGGCCTTGTGTCCGGGCCCTGCTGCTGGTTTGCCATGGCAGCTAGTCTTTCACTGGCAGATCTTCCGGAGAGCTGGGCTTTGAGCGCATGCTCTCGAGAGTACTGCTGGAGGTGGGCTTCACTGGACAGCAGCAGAGCCAGTTGACTGCAGGCCACACTGGGCTTGGGTGAAGGTGCTGGACTAGAGCGGATCTTCACCATGTTGGCCACTGCCTTTAGACGCTCAGCACAGGACACATCAGCTGTTGAAGGTGCAGAGGGAGGGGTGGCACTGTGGGCTGACCGAGGTGATTCTGGGGGTCTGTCCTGACTGTGGCCCCTGCGACTGTAAGGTGTGTTGTTGTGATTCTGCAGTTTATTCTTCCTCATTAGGCCTTTCAAGCGGCTTGAGGCAGTCTCATAGACAGGAAGTGTCTCTTTCTCTGCAGGAGGTGCCTTGGAGGGTGAAGAACACTCACTAGGAGGTTTAGTGGAGTGCTGAGACATTGCTACGCTCTGAAGCCTTGAGCTGAATGACTGTAGTAAGGAAGCCAGAAGGGTGCTCTCTCCAGCGTGGGGATTACCCTCCAAAGCTCCATTTTGCAGGCCACCCCCTTGGCCATTTAGCTCGATTGAGGGTGAACTCTTAGGCTGGTTCCCTGGGTTATTCCATGCTTCTGAGCGTAGCAGGCGGGCCTTCTTTAGGTGCTGTGAAGAACCGAGGGGTGGCCCATTGGCTCCAGCCTTAGGAGCTGTGGGGCCATGGCTGGGCAGCTGGAAGGGCCCGCCGACCTTGTCACCCTGCTCCTGGTTGCTGTGCGCAGCCTCAGACCTCCCGCTTGCCGTGGCCCCAGGCCCGGCTACCACTGGATGCATCAGTAAACCTTCCAGATAAGTTAGAACAGCTGAATCCTTGTGTGTCTCAGGGCCAGGCTCCTCCCCATGAGTCATGTTCAATACTAGGATCCCCTCGTATGGTTCAGCACTGTTACTGGGAAACAAATGTCCACTCGGTCATCTGTTTGACAGTGGCATGTACTTCCTAAATACTAAAAAAATGAGGGCAGGCAGTCCCACAGAGTTAGCCTGCAGGGGGGATGGCGAATGCACTGGCTGGATGTGATCCTTCTTACAGTCAGCGTTGTGGTGAAACAGCAGCCAAGGCTGGAGGCAAACTGGGGCAGGTGGGCCTCCCAGGCATTGTTGGATGCCTTTAAAGACTGTAGTACCCCAGAAGGCCCAGATCCAGGTTTATGTGAGATGCAAACGAGGAGTCAGCAGGATTTCACCACAAAGATGTTGACACATTCCGTGGTTGTGGATGTTAAGGATGTCTGTCCTGAGGCTTGGCAGTGGTTCTGTCAGTGGCGCCTTTTAGCTCTCAGGTTCTCACATGGGGGACCTATAGTAGAGCGATAGAGAGGCGGGAGGGAGAGGGGGTTGGTAAGGTGAAGAGACAGAGGAAAAAAAGAGAAGAAACTGTGTGAGAGGCAGGACTTTGCACAGCACTATATCACATTCATTTCACCACCTCGTCTGCCATCTCTGTTACTTAGCAACATTTCAGATTGACTGCACACGGCTCCTTCGTCTCTCTGCACTCTCCCCTCGCAGCCACCGAGCAGACGACAAATGTAGATTAGGCCTGATTGGATCCAAATTGAAAATTCAAGCCCACTACCTTGAAAACATTCAGGTCATGAGCTATAAGCCCCTCACAGCGACATCTTTCAAAAGTGAAGGGCCTTGTGAGAGCTGTGAATAATTTCTTATGCAGCTTGTCATTTCAGAGGATTATCCCCCCTCCACTGCCACCTCCTGCTCCTTATGCACTTGAGCGGCATCTCACACGACGCAACCCTCGGTCTTCATAAAGCCGGAGCCACCTACATCTACACAAGTTAGCATTTCAGCAGTGACGTAAAGGCACAAGCACAGAAACATGCACTATGACATACATACATGTGCACATAATTTCACACATACATTCAGAAAGGGAAATCTCTATGGGTGGCAACTCAGCAGGGAAATGTTTAATATATTTTTAAACATGTTAAAGGGCAAGACCACATTGATTACGCTGATAAAGCTTATGTTGGTGTTGATCAAAAGTTAAGAAATAAATTACAGGCTTCCTGCTCTGTAAAAAATGTTAACAGTAAGAACCAACAGTAATACTCATATCACCTACAAGGCAACATTTTTGAAATGTTCAGTCTAAATGAGGAAATTAATATCAGTATAGTTTTTTTATTTAAAGGCATTTATATCACTATGGGATGTCAAATAATACATATGTCAGTGCCATGCCATGGTTAACAAAAGGGAAGTCCTTTACACAAGACATGATTTGATCCATATTTCCCAACCCTACTACTTGAGGCTTGGTTTTGCTTTCCACACAGATAGTTGAAGGGACAAGAACTGACTAGGAACTGAGAAAAATAAAATTTGGTGTTTTTGTACTTTCTGTGGCTTTTCTTACTGCAAATCAATGGTTATTCGTCCTAACTGAAGAGGAAAGCATCTTCAAAATGTCACATCCATAGTAAAGTTTGATTAAAGTTACAGAAGATTACTTTTTTTTACAACACGGAGAACCAAGCAGAGGAGCTGCTGTGTATACTCACGCTACACAGAAGGTTGAGGGTGAAGAGATGGCCTGCTAAATCAATGGAGATGCTAACTGATGGTTAGCTATCAGAATATAAACAGAAAAGGTTTTGATTTTGTCTTTTTAAAGTAATTATTTAAACCACATGGCTATCACAGTTATCATTTACTGAGGAGTCATACAGGAGTCATACTGTGAGAGAAGGTGGGGCTACAGTGAGAGATCTTGATTTCATCATTTTTAAGGGCCAGTTGAAATAACAATAACAATAATAATAAAAAAAAAAAACAGGTCAACAAGTCCTTTTACAAATACAGGTTCTACAAATTTTACAAGGTTGGGAAGCTGCCAGTCAAACGAACTCAACCACACCCACGCAATCCTGAGAAGAAGCATAATCAAGTTTTTTTCTCTAACAAACTGCGTTACAAGGGCCTTTCAAACTTTAGGGCTGTGTGGCCTGGTGAAAATCAAGGGCAAAAAGGTGTGTTTGTTTGTGTTCCACACTGGTCACGAGGACACTAGTGAGACCATGGTGGCGTCTTATTTTATCTAATCTTAATTGAAAGTTGATTAATGGTATCAGTAGATATAAAAATTCTAATATTGGATCCTCTGTTAAGATGGAATGTCTGCTGCTTGTGTACATTGTCTTTTCTCTGTTTTATTATTTTCTTTTCCCCCTGTTTAAGTGTTTTGAACACTTAAATGACCAGCTTTGTTTACTTCTTTTTGCCATGTTCTGTAAATTCTACCTTTTCCCACCAATAAAGCATAAAAAATATGAAATTAGCCGCAAGTCTATACAGCCAATACATAAAATTGCCATATATGTCAGCTAAATAGCCAACATATAAGCTGTAATATCATCAGAATATTTGAATGTGCCTTAATGCTTAATTCATTATTGCTGAATGCTTACATTTAAACGTGAACAGTATCATCTATGAAAATCAATTGTTGCATACCTTATCTCACATGTCTTTAACACAAACTACAGCACAAACCTCCACTAAGACATTTGTCATGCAATGACATCAAAAGACTAAAAAAAATTCCTGAACCTGAATCCATGTATTGATCACCACCAAAACCGCATCACATCTCCCTTGTGCTATGACCAACACTCCATAAAGACAAATGTCATCAAAAACACTGTGACAGAGGAAATAACCCACCACAATGAGAGGAAAAGGTCAACTCTGTAATGTAGAGACTTCATACTAAAAATATCAATATAGGTATTGTCAATAATGAGTTTGGATACCTGCAAAAATCCAATATTGTGCATCCTTACCTGCATATTTGTAAAAACCCAACCAGCTACATTTTCCGCACCAATATTTTCTTCTGCACTAATTCTTTCAGAGGTAAAGATTAAAATGTCGAGAGCTTTTATGATGTGAGGCCTGAAAGGGCTGGGGAATTTGGACCAAAAATCACACCTTGGTAATTATTTGCTAAATGGTGGTACTAGATAAATGTCTGGATACAGTTTTTCTTCAGTGAAAAAATAACAAAAGGGTGTCTTAATACCAGAGGCATAGACTATGAAATAATTCTAGCAAAAATCAACAATATTAATACCTATGTGATACCTATTTGTTAGCATATTGTCCCCTTCACATTGTCTAAAATGTACAAAAATGAAGATTAAAGAGAACAGAAACTCTATATGATCTTGAATATTTTTAAAAAAGGACAAAGAGTACAATAGGAATTGAACAATGACAATGGCAGCACAAATTTTGGGTGAACCTGATGGGAAGGAATCCATCACTCTTTGCCAGTTTCACCCACATTCAAAAAGTGCCAATTTAATTATGCAATTCAGAACTTGTTTATAAGGATAATTAATTTTTGTTGTATTTGATACCACCAATCATTGAATAATGGACTTTTTTGATCATTTTTAACAAAAGCCATTTGAGAGTGTCAAGTTTGGACTGCCAAGATAAGATGGTAAAATCCAGGGAAGTTTTGCCAATTTTGGAACAATTTAACAGTGTGTTTCAGTTTTTTCTGCCAATTCAGATTAAAGAAAATCAAACTTGCCAAACACTTGATGTCTAAGACTTCTGTTTTTGCTCTTCTGGTATCAAACAGGCATCATGTCATTCAATTTTTACCACACTAATAAAAATTCTCCTGTTAGTAATCAACATCAACATGAGACAAGTCAATATCTAATTTAAAACTTGATTTATTTCCCAACCCTGACTCATATTTACACAATGATGGATAACGGTGAGCAGATAACGGATGACCTGCACTTGACTTTCAGGTGTGTGTTTTCTTTCGTCGTGTTTATGTAAAGGTGGGGGCGGCTTAAGGATCAGGTGCACCTGTCACACCACACCACTGTCAGGAGGACTGAACTGGTGACACTGGGGTGAGCATTGTGCCAGTTGCTATGACAGTCTGAGCAGCTCTGCCCTGCAAGACCTCTGCTCTGAACCCTGTCAGCGTGGTTTCTGTGGATACAGGACACCTCCGACAGTCCTGGCCGTGTCCCATAAAGGTTAATTAATACAGAGTTTCCACCTCGCCTCAGCTGCTGCCTGTGTCCTTTCCCGGAGCCGTCCTCACCTTTGGTGTCCGCTGAGTGGACCGACATAGCAGGTCACACAACAGGACAGCAGCCCTTGATTATGACGAAAAGGCCACGGCGGCCCACGCAGCCACCAGTCTAAATACTTCACAGTGAACAGTAGCCAGGGCCAAAAACAACACGGCAGCAGGCCTCTAATCAGGCAGAAACCCGTCCCCGCGGCCAAGGTCCACAGGTTGTCATGACAGTGAGGGCAACAAGGTGGCACTTTTAACCCCCCCTTGACAATGAGCCTGGATTAGAGGCAGGATTTAAGTTCTCAGCGCACAATTAAGCCTGGATACCAGGAGGAAAACAATCAGGTTGGAACATTTTAACAAGCAGAGGGTCCACAGGTTGACGAGGCATTGTTCACGTACTGTGCTGAACGGATAACTTAAGTGAGATTGGCCCATCAGCGTCAATTACACTTCAAGGCCATTTCTAAGCTGCTGACCTAAATCTGACAACAATAAAAGCCAACTTGGTCATACTGGGCCATCTGACGTCTGCTGTCATGCTAATCTTAGATGCTCAGGATTAGGGCTATTTCCACTCCAGTGAGCTCAACGCAATTATAATAGAATGTCCTGTAACACCTCGATTGATCGGGACAGTAAACATGCACACAGGTTGACCTTAAACATAGGGCTGGGCCATGCGGAGCAGAGCGTCTTGGTATTTTTAGATGAGTGGCAAAATGGCTAACAGGGCTGTCAAAATACCTGAATTATCAACTTTGATATAATACAATGACGCATGTTATTTGAATACATTGGAAACATTTACAAAAGTGGGTCAAACTGAAAAGGAGTGAGGGTTTTCTAACCAGGTCTGTCCACTTTTCCAAATACTGCAGATGTTTTTGTGCAATATAGGTTGTCTGCGGGAGAATATCTAATAATCAGTCAACAAAAATGACCCAATAACACTTCAGTCCCACACTTTTCTAATTATCTGCTCGACTTGGCCTGACTCCACAAGGTTTAGGTACTACTCCTTTTCTTTTCCAATACAATATATGCTATGATTGTGTCTCTTTAAGGTAAACAGTAGAGATGGGCAACTGATCAACTCTCACATTTCAACGACAATTACTGCCCCCACAATTATGAAAACTGAACAATTAAGATGAAAGTGACATGCTGCACTTGTTTAGTTTTTATTAATCTATCTTAAGTGTTTCAGTTAAGTATCGCATGAGATTTGCTGTTAAATCAGTGACTGATCTTGTTTTATAATCAAAGAATTGTGATTTTTTTGCCATAATTGAGCAGTCCTAGTAGACAGGACATGGACGAGCTGATAGCAGGGCTGCACTATGTGACATCATCACAACAATAAAGCAGGAAATAAATGCAACAGCTCTGCCAACAGCATCGATCTGTGGCTTTTCATCAAAGTAAGGTGAAAAGTTTTGTTCCAGAAATACATGAAAGCAGTACAACTTAGATTTAAAAGACTTTGGGATAGGGATGGAAATCAAAAACCAATTCCACTTGGGAATTGATAACAATCTCTTTGAGGAATCCATATCATTAGTGCTTTATACTGCTTCTCCATTTCAGGGTCGCCGGGGCTGGAGCCTATCCCAGCTGACACTGGGCGAGAGGTGGGGTATGCCCTAGACTGATCGCCAGTCAATCACAGAGCCATATAGAGAGACAGACAACCACTCATGATCACACCCATTCCATTTACAGTCACCAATCAACCTAATGAGCATGGTTTTGGCCTGTGGGAGGAAGAGGAAGGGCTGAGAGAAATCCCACACACAGGGAAAACATGCAAAATCCCCAAAGAAAAGGCCCTGATCCAAACAGGGTTCAAACCAGCAACCTTCTTGCTGAGAGGCACGTGCACTACCTGCTGCGCCACCATGCTGCCATACAAAAAGCTGAAAAAAACATGTAACCTTGCATGTAGCATTGTGATATATATACTGTATCGTCACGATGTTTATCATTTTTTGCTACACGTCCCTCATTTTTACAAAAAATTAAAATTCACCTTAATAAAATACAGACAATAAATAATGAATGCCCATTTAGCCTCACCTTTTAAATGGATTACCTTGTAGTTAATAAATACATTTTTGTTTCTCTGCACTGAGCATCAACATCAATATAAACTATATCAGCCTAGACAATATCGCCCCTCTCTTGATCTCCTTTGACGTATAATAAATAAAAATCTTGACATATTTCCCACTCCTCCCTTCAACAGAGCCTGACAAAGTTTCTAATGTCACGCTGCAGCCCCCTCCTCAGTTAGAGAGAGCAGAGAGACACTGACACGCATTCAACATGGGAGCTTGTGTTAATCTCTTTGCTGCTGGCAGTGAACCTTTGGAATTACAGTTGACCTTGTCTCTGTTTTTGCCCGGAGAAACTTCAATACAGAGCAGACGAGGCTGCACAGGGACACGATGACACAGCACTATATTAGTTTATATACAACGCAGAAACCGCATTCGCTATCGCACATGAAGTGCTCCTTTGAACAAAGTAAGGAAGGACCTTCAGGCTCTTGAGAGACATGTAATGACAGAGCCGGTGTCAAAGAGCCCTGCTACAGCAAGGGCGAGAGAAAATATGTTTTCCAGGGTGACAGAGCGCGGTTAAATAAATGACCTTAATATAGGGAGAGCTGTCCTCTAAACGGAGCCCCTAAAGCACGCGGCCCTCCTCCTCTCCTCCCTCTGAATGTCTGATGTGTGCATTACTATTACATTATCTCCCCTGGTGTATACATAGAAAATGACCTTACACATCTGTTAACATGTCATCTCATCGGCAGTGGCACCCAAAAAGCGTGACCTCCACTCCCCCTCCCCCCAAACGCGGGACGCCGCGGCACCAATGAGCCGCTCGACGGTTTCCGTGGTGATTATCCATTATCCTTGACAATGTCAGCCAATGACAGAGCAAGCAACGTTCTAAAGTGATTTTTACCCCTACAGTCACCCACGTAAATGTGAGAGAGGGGAGGGGGGGCAGAGAGCTTCATCGTTCTCACGCTGGCCGCCTCTTCATCTGTTTCTCTTTTTGTTTCACTCAGCTTGTGCTTAAGAAGACATCGGGAAACAGAAAAGGTCATCGCAATCTTAGAATAGACATGAAGCTACCTGAACTGCACCTGGGAAAGATATCAAATCTGTATGAGTTATTAATATATCATGATACAAGACACACAATAAAACAATGTTGTTTACATGTTGATGTTGATGTTGATTTAAAAGAAGATGCTAGAACTGATGCTCAATAAAGATTGTTTACAGTGAGAACAACTAACAGGACTTTCCTCCACAACATAAAATGATCAGTTGAAATGTGAAGTCTTCAGAGGGATTCATAATTATGTTTATCTTGTTTAATTGATCTTTGTTTAATTTATACTCCTGTATGATACTAGGGCAATACAGCTCGCAGTACTAAAACAATCAATACTGGATCATTTTAGTTTTAAATTAGAGGTGCACAGTATGTTTAATCCAATCTAAGCTGATAATACCATGAAATAATATAAATAAATCAATATCAGCAATTATGAACATTTAAAGGGAAGAACAATATCTGCAGAATATTGGTGTCAGGTAGGGGTGTAAGAAAGTATTGATACACCAACATATTGCAACATTTTGTGGTAAAAAACGGTGTTGATATTTTTAGTGAAACATTTTGACATCTTATTTTTCAATAATTTAAAAGAATTTGGGACATTTGTTTTGTATTTTAGTGCCTGTATTTAGACCTTCAGCTGTTTCTCTGTTACTGGGACAGAAAATTATGTTTATAAATGTTACAGGGTTTATGCTTTATATAACTAATTAGAAATTGTGCTTTTATGCATACAATATTTAGGTTAAAAATGTGAAAATATTTTAAAGCAAAACAAAAAAACATGATGTTTCACTCTGATAGTATTATCGCAGAATATCGTGAAAACATCAAAAACATGATAATACATCTGTCGGTGCAGCATTTATATCAGGAGGGTAATGGGTCTGGCATTGTTGACACAGACAACCTGTGTAAGCAGACTTTGCTCAAAGAAAATCCACAAGAACTGACAAGGGAATCAATGAAAAACTGGATTAATAAAAACAAAACTGTTCATGAGATTGATACCAATTAGGGCTGTGCGATTAATTGCCTTTGCAATAAACTTACTGCGGCAGTCAGAATTTATCACAATGATTTACAAACACTTTTACTGTATTAAAGCAATGATTGTAGTTTAAAGGCTGTGCTTTCAAATCTTCTTGATGGAACCAGATGTGCTGAGAGCAGGCTGCAAACTACATTCAATTCTGTATTTGCTACTTTAGGGACAAAAATATTTTTTTTAAAATTTCTTGTAAGTTCAGAAAATATGTCGCAATTTCAAGTGTGGAAAAAACTGTGAGAACAGCACAGGCTAGGACGACAAGTTATATGCACTCAACATCTTTTGTTGAATCTTGGCAATTCATATTGTTATCATATTATTGAACAATATTCTGGCACATCACGTTTTTCTTATACCATTCAGGTCTTGTATCAATATTATCTTCTCGATTTTCATCCCTAATACATATCACGTATGACCGTTTAGCTAAAATATATCAAAATCTGATTTCCTGGTCAAGACTTCCCAGCCCTAACCAGTGTGTGCCTCTGCAGATGTCATGGATTAGATCTCAAAAAGTGTCCTTCATTCCCACCACCCTCTAACACTCACATGAACACAGTTTCTGGTAATATTATATTTTCCTTATCTTTAAAAAAGCGAGGACTTAATGACCTTCATTGTCAGGAATGGTAATCCATTTAAGCCATTTAAAATGTATGAGACCAAACAAAAGAATGAAAGAGGGCCAGAGCCAAAGGAGCGGCAGTTAAAGTCAAGGTCATTCATGCCGCCAAGGCTTTTCCACTTGATGCAACAGCTGGTGTCCATGCAAAGCTCTGGGCGTTAATAAAAAGTGACAATGCTGCCCGAGCGGTGTGTGTTACTAATGTCTGACACCAGCCTGGCAGATGTGTTCTCCCTGCATTTAAGGGGAGTCAAGGTTAAAGGAATTTAAAAGGAGAGGCGATGCCTAAACACTATTATATCATGTAATCTGCAGCCCAGCCCTGCTGCACATACTCAACAGGGTGGCTCACTTACACATGCGGCGTGACCGCTATTTGTAAATTCAATATGGCCTGACATGATTAAATAAGACAAAACATAAGCTGCCTGACCAAATGCAGTTGTTCGTAGCTGTTCACTTCTGGAACAAGTGCACCAAAGTTGAATTAAAGGCTCCCGTTCACCTTGAGAGAGGTAAACAAGAGCAGAACAAGCCACTGAACAGCAGGAGAGCTGAAGAGACGATGGGTTTGCAGATAAGTCAATCAGGACAAAATAACACTGAGAACAGGGCTGGGCGGTAAGCCCGGTACAAACAGGAGTTGTAGTTTCACTACGTTTTTCAGTTTCTGGCAGCGTTATTGTTTTTTTTTTTTTTTTATAAACAGCTTTTCAGCACCTCAGCTGTTTAATGATCGGTTGGTGCTGTTGTGTCAAAATAAGACACTTCTTCCTCCAACAAGGTGGAGGAGCAACAGAAATAAGCAATCTCTATCCCTTATCTTACTAAATTTTAACAGATGGATTTGGTCTAAGAAGACTTCCTGCTGTGCCCTGCTGCAAATCCTTATCAATATCACTGTTTATACTTTACTGTTTTATGGAGAGAACAAAACATTTTCAATAATACTGGTACAAACTGAATGAAGCTTGTGTTCATAATCAAAAAAGGTTTAAATTAGATATTTTTTTTAATTCTAAAAATATATGTATTTTGACATTTATATATTTAAATATATCTTTTTGTTCAATTTTTTAAATGTAAGCTTTAGTTTTAATAAATTGATGGAAATATTTAAAAAATACTGCCACACTTCTGAATTTATTCAGGTTACTCACCAATGGCTAACATTTTTTCAAGAGTCAGCATTTGAACATATCATGAAGAAAAAACAATAATGTGGTATTTCAATGCTGATTCTCGAAATAAGGCTAGTTATTGTTAGGTAACCTGAAAAAATACAGTTGTGTGGAAGTCATTTTTAAAAAATAATTTTATCAATTTATAAAAATTAAAGTACACTTTTAAAAATGAACAAAAACATATGTATGTAAAAATGTCAAAATAATTTATGTGTAAAAAATCAGCATTTGAACATCATGATAGCAGCCCCTCCATTGCCTTATTGCCATTTACATGTTTGTTAGCTCATTAAATCTGCTATTTGACTGGTATCCTGTTGCACCTATTGCAAAACTGTTATTTTATATCATACAAAACACATGTATTTTTACATTTTAACATTTACATATATGTTTTTGTTCCAATTTTTAAATGTATACTTTAATTTCTATAAATTGCTGAGAATCATTTTAAAAATTACTGCCACACAACTGTATTTATTCAAGGTACTTGCAAAAGATAACTTTTTTTCCCAGATTGAGCATTTGAACACATCATGATAGCAGCTCTTACATTCACCCAAGTGTCATTTTTCCAATCAGACATTAAACAAATCTTTACATTACTGTATGTTCACTTGTTGAATTTGCTTATTGACTGATAACCTGTAACTTTCATGCCTATTTCAAAACTATTTTGTATTAGCCAACAGAACTTTCTCTAAAGCTTGGGAGCACTTTTAAAGGTCAGGTTCAGCAGATGCAGCCAGAGTTATGTGTGAGCAGCCTTCCTGTGGAAACAGACACGTTTTTGAAGGGTGGTGTTACCCAGGCTGATGATTGAAATGTAGACTATGGACTTTTAGTTTTAGTCAGTGCACGATCCTGATGTTTGCTCCGCTTATTTCCCTAAAAAAAAAAGCACATCAATGTGAAACACCTAGTGTGATCATATAATGTAATTTAGCAGGTCAAAAAAGTCCTGATAGCAGTAAAGGTGAGGTCAAAAGTGATTTTCAGGTTTTGAGTTAGTGATGATTTTTTCTCCTCAACATTCTCAGTATTATAGAGTATTTCTAAAGAGAAGAAAAATTAGTTTCTAAGTATCTCTACACTCTTTAACACTTCGGTGTAGACTGAGGACATGGCTGCTTTTATCCTCATTCGTTATTTAATTGCCACTAGTAAACAGTGGCCATTAAACAAATACAATTTATTATGATGATAGAAGAGTTGTTGGTTTTTAAAATTTCTATCTTAAGCAACAATGAGTATCTTTGTTTACTGCTTTATAAAGTGGTTTGCCCGTCTTTGTACTGTGTTCCACAATGGCTACAGCTAAAAAGAGAGGAAAGATGACATGAAGAGGACAGAGATGGATTAAGCTAGGAATAGAAAAAAAGAGAGTGACTGAGCAAGAAGCTGCATTAGATTAAATACTCAACAGGCGTTTACATGTTAGTGAGAGCTTCAAGAAACAACAAGTCGCAGTTCAGACACTCATCTGGCTATGTTCCTGTTGCTCAGGTGAGCAGAGTTCTGCACTGGGCCATTGTATGAATTGAAGGTTGGCAGGTCGGGCCGTGAGTCTTACTTGTGGATTTGACATTGGGAAATTTGCAGGTCAGGTTGCAGTCCTAAGATGTGCAGGTATGGACACGCGTGGGTGGTAAAAATGGACCCCTGCAGGACTCTGCTAGTGAGTACAGCAGCTGTTTCAAGCCTCATGTCTTATTTGGTGCATCTGCGTTTGTGATATTAAATCTATCTGCTTTATTGTAAACCTATTTCAAGTAGCATGTGATAAACTAGCCTCTGGAGTGGCCTTTAGCAGAGAGCACAGACTATAGACATTGTTGTAATAATAATAATAGTAATAATAATAATAATAAATGTTATAGAGAACTTTTCAAAAACTCAGACACTTAATACATAAAACATCAAAAGCAAAGTAGAACGAGCTATAGCATTAAAGAAAACGAATTAAATTACACAAAATATAGACACAGAGACACATGTAAACAGATGAACACACACACACATACACACTCAGCACAGTCACACATTAAAAGCCTGTTTATAAGGTGAGTCTTATTAAGAGTTTACAAGTGGATGGGTCGGAGCAGTTTTCCAGGTAAGAGGGGAGAGAGTTCCAGAGCAAGGGGGCAGTGATGAAGAAGGCTCTGTCCCCTGTGTTCACATATTAATGTAATACTACTGTCCCTCTGCTACTGATATCTTCTAGCTAGCCTCATCACTATCTTTATATCAACAAATGCCCATTGTCTGTGAATATAGGAGGTAATAGTGCTTGTGTTTTATGACTGCACAGTTAGATCTAAAGGCCTTTCGGGGCTACGAGAGAGTCCCAAATCCACATTTTTAATTATTTCTGCTTTTACCTGACTTTAACTAGGCTATCCCTTGAGGTTAGTATTATTTTTTAAGGGAGGCCTTAACACTATAAATAAATGAAAGACTGAATATTCAAAACCACAGCCAATGCCTTGTAAAGAGTGCTAAGCTCCCTATATTTTGAAGTCCTTTGCCAAAACACAGAGTAAAATGTTACACAGACACACTCACGCCCACACAATGAGACCTAGGGCACTCTGACCCACTTCTTAGGATGCATTGACCAAACAAGTCATGCATAGCACACATGCCTCCATGTGTGCACGCAGAAACCAGCGGAAACAACAGGAATAAAGGAGACATAATGCTAAAAAGTCAGCCCTCTCGTGTTAAGTAGCACAGCTGATCCATTGGGAGGAATAATCCGAGCACTTGTGTGTGATGACTGAACGCTAACATCTCAGACTTGGACAAAATGGGAGCAAAGTGCTAAAGTTCTTGGCCTGTATGTGGCCTCGGATGAGGAGTGTGTGGGCGGATTTTAACTTCATCTGCACTCATCAGTACAAAGAGTTCTCGGGGTTGAGCGAGAGCAGAGAGAGGAATTCATGCACACTGATGAGTCATCTAAGCGGTTCAGAGCCCAGCTGACTGCCGGAGCAGCCGGCCAAACTCGGCGGTGCAATGATGATACCACTGTATCATGGAGCCGGACCCGAGGTGCCTGGGCCTGCACGGATACGCTTACAAAATGTTTGTGCCCATAGTAAATATTTGTGTGCCATTTGGAAGACCCACCCAAGGGCCATTTCCTGAGTGCCTGAAATTACTGCATCAATTAAACACACACACACACACACATCCCTCTTCTAATGAGCCGTGGCTGCCATCAATCTATACCTGATTCATTTCTACGAGGCTCCGAGGTAATCTTCTGCTCACATCGCCCGTCCAAAATGGTGCTCATTTCCCTCCCGAAACAACATGCATTTTCCATTTGTAAACACTGGAGCTGGAAATAGGAACAGCTGATTGCCCCGCGGCCGGCACGCCAACAGGCACAACAAGGCTCTTGAAACAGACTGCAGTGGTGATGTCTGAGGGAAATGGGCCACTTTGCAATTGAGATCAAATGTCTCACCGTCAGGCTGCCCCGAGAGCTGGATGAAACCAGCTAAAAACATCATCCTTTAATGAATCATTTCCATAACATCCCTGGCATCAGCGTGGAGAAGGCTACAGCCGTGAGTCAGCAAGAGGGGTCGCTGTTATTGGGTTAACAGAGTAATGCTGCTTTTCTGCTAACTGTGAGTGATTTTGGCTGGTTTAGAGGTAATATGGAGTGTGACAGAGGTCTAAGTGACAGAAAGAGGGGAACATATCTCTGCTTTCATCCTGCCTTTCGTAATGCTCCCATTGACCTACTTTCTAGTTTTTAAATCATCCTAATGCTCCAGCGAGATATCACGGGGTATGGTCATCTAGAGAGGGACACTACATCAGAGTCCCCCAAAAATACCATTCAGTGAGTGATTTTTTAGTAGTATTATATCTATGTGTTGAATAAATTAGGATACATTAAAGTACATAAAATGTAAAATAATAATGTGTAACCTTTTCCAGGAAAATCTCCCAAGCAGCACCAATCCAGTTGGCAAGGCGGAGCGGAGTACGTGCCAATAAACAGGAGACTTCAATCAGATTAGTCCTACACCTGGCCCTGATGGCCTGACCAAGCGCTCGCCGCAACAAAACAGTCTCACTCCAGACAGTCCTCAAGGTCTCAGAGTCTGAGCCAGAATCCAGGCTGATCAACAAAACAAATCCAAAGTACAAGTTTGTGGCAGGGCAATCCGAGTTCAGATAACACATGTGACTTAAATAATAACATCTGACACTATCTTGTGGTCTTGTTGATGAGCTATATGACCCATTTTTCAAGGATTTTCTGCCAGGACGGAGATTTTTGGCACAAAGAGAGCACTGTTTGTGTTCCAAATAAAAGCCTGAACACTGATCTTTCTCTATTCTTAACCAAGAACTGTTGGTGCCTAAACCAAACCAAACTGCTGATTCATGACTTAAACCCAAGCAGTGTCCTCCGGTGCCAAAAAGGAGGCTTATGTAATAGTCTCCAGGAGCATCACTGTCATACTACATGTTAAAAATCTCTTCTGATTTTAAGTTAAAGGGATAGTTTGGGATTTCTGAAGTGGGACAGCATGAGGGGCATGGCATTAGCCTGACGATTAAGCCACAGTGATAGAGATCAGTCCTGCTCCTGTGCAAACAGAGCTGGCAAAGCTATAGATCTCTTTTGCTGCAGATAGGGCAACTGACTTTACATAAATTTATGAGTTTTAGGTAAAAACAAGCCAAAAAAATAGCAAAGGGTGATAATACACAGTAGGGCTTCTTGATTGCGGCAAAAAACAACAAAAAACACATTTGTGATTATGTTGATGGACACTGAAATAATTATTAAAAAACATTATTACTCACTGATTTTACAACACACACCACATGGTAGGCTTAAAGGCTTGTGGCACTATCAGAAAAAAACATTCAAGAAAAAGTATTCAATAGAAATGAGAGTTAAAAAATACACAGAAATAATGAAAGACGGAAAAAAGACAAAATAAGTGTAACACGTCCTGTTGCATAGTAATCATTCAATCTCAATTATTCAGTTTACATAACTGTAGGAGGCAGTAGGAATGAGAATGGAAAACCAATTCAAGTTGAGAATCGATAGAAATAGCTAAAGGAATTGATATCATTGGTCTTTTTGCTAAACAATTCCCTTATCAATTCCTTCCACTTGGATCTGGCTGCCTTGCACACTGAGGATCTCATGCTCTCAGTCACCTCAAACGCACCAAAGACGTAGTTATGGCAGACAGGACACGGCAGCAGTCAAAAGTGTGGCTTATTTTTACACAATTTAACTGCACAACATTCAGTGTGATTCAAAGCAGGGGGCAGAAACACCAGAAACATGCTGAAACATCATCTTTGCTGAATAGCACAGAATATCAGAACAGCCATGTGTTTGGCGTTGTTGACCCTGAAAACCTATGGACCCGTTTTGTTGCATAGAAAATCCACATGAATCATTGAGGAAACTGATGAAAAATCAGACTGATAAGCAGAAGTGATAATAGCATTGGTATCAGTAAAATCTTATCAATTCCCATCCCTAAGAGGTAGTTATTGTAAATGATATCAAAACTCGATTAATTGCACTAGCTGGCTGTATTTAACAAATCTAAAACTGCTACTGTTCTACTACTAAGCCATGACTCCGGCACACAGTCAACGTGTCCTTCCCTCAGAGGTGCACTGACCAACATACAGTCTAACTTTATTTTGCCGAGAACACTAATACCACTGCATCCTAAATACATCAATTACATTTACAAATGCACAAAGATGATCAGGCTTATTCTATCTTAGTTTATCTCCTTAAAGAAAAAAAACCCAGTGTTTTCATCAAGGAAAATAATTACTTACATGGCTAGTGTCTTTTTGACATTCAGTTTAAGCTGAATACTTACTCTGAAGATAAACTTTCATCCAGCTTATCTGTTTCTTCTTGGTCTTTGAATCTGGTCTGTACATGTATGAATGTTCCCGACAGCAGGGAGGCTCTCAATGACAAGAGCTACAGGCTGCATATCTCGATATGAGCAGCTGGTATCCCTGATCCTGAAAAATTCTGACGTGTTTTTTTTACCAAGTCACATTCGTATTTAATCCAGTTTGATGACATCAGCTCATGATTTGCATAACTGTATCAGCTGGTAATGTGGGTTTCTCCAATACACCACTTCACAATTAAGTTGCCTTCATTTTTCATTCAGAGCTGTTGACTCTCCATCTACAGAAGTTTGCCTCTGTATATCCTGAAGCATCCAAAGTAAACAGACACAGCAAAATCTTTCATATATCTATACTCTTCAAAGTCGATTATTTCTCCCCTTTCGTATTGGTATTATATTTTATATCGTTGGAAAGCATAGTAAGTCACCTTTACAATAAGGAGTTAGAACAGCTAAACGTGTGGGTAGTGCTCTCAAAAATGTGCCAAAATTCCCTTTTCCCCCGGAAGAAAGCCTGCAGTTCCTCAGTGAAGCAAGGTCGAGGGACTGGCCTTAATGAGGTGTTGTCATCCTGGGATGCCCACTTGGCATCTATCTTTACTTTACCAGTCTCACAAAACTTGCTCCTAAGTTTGGGAATAGTACCAGGACTGACACCAAATAATGCTGCCACTCTGTGTACTGAAACACCTGCTTCTGTTGCAGAGGATTTTGGCAAATCTTTTGGGTGCTACCAACACGATTAGCTGTGTTACTCATTCCACGAATACATGATCCTAAGCGCTGTCTGTTGTTATAAAGGTGACTAATCAGGCTTTCCAAGGATATAAAATACAGTACCATTTGTTATTTTTTAAAGGGAGAAATGATCAGTTGAAACAACTTTCCCAAACTGAGGAGTATAAAATAGTTGAAGTTGGTTCCTCTAGTAAAGCTACTAGTTAGCACCATGCTCGTGGAAGGAAACTGTTGTATTGTTCAATTGGCAACAACTATGCACCTTAACAAAACTATCTATTTCAAGAGAGAGGCATGTAGAAGAACATCTGATCAATGAAAGTGTTTAGGCTAACTCCTGTTCACTGCCTGATTTGCAAAATAATAATGAAAAACTTTAAAAACAATGGCAACATTCTGGTCCCTAACATGCAGCCATACTGTTGTGTTGGTCAGTCTATATGAGTTTTCCCTGTAATTTTTGAGACTTAGAAACACTAAGTTACCAAACATCTTCTGCCTTTGACTGTTTTTGCTGCAGTGCCAATAAAACAACTATCAGTATTATCTGTTATTTTCTTTTTCTTGATCAAATTTGAGTTTAAACTACTGGCACTTTCACAATCCTACAGTCAACAACTTCTAAGAGGGAGCCTTTGGGTGATAAACCACAAGGTCCAAATACTAAAGTTTCAAGGAAACACAGTGCCACTGCCTCTAACATTACTTTCCCACAACACTGTGGTTTAAGATATCAGTGTTTGAAAAAGAACAGTATGGCTGCCACCCGTCACCCCAGAGGACCTTGTCCCACCCTGCACCCTGCTATTACACAACCTGGAGAGGACCCAAGCTCGAGCTTTACACAAGCAGCCTCAGCTCCTCAAGTTAATGTTACAAGCCTCATATGATTCCTTTTCTGGGCAAAACACCAGACAAGACATTTTTTAACCAATTATTAAGCTTGGGTTACTCTGGTCATTTGAACTGGGGTTATAACATGATTGTTTACTGCCCCGTGGATAAACATGCTGCTGCATGGTCAAAAACACAAACAAAACTATTCTTAACAACATAACAAATCACAGAAAAGACTAAAGGTTAAAATGGCCAAATACAAACTCATTTGTGGTGATAAATAAACACACAAACTCATGCAACATGCGCAGAAAGAAATAAAACAGCCTACGTTAAACATAAGTTGAGTGATTTAAGTAGAATTTAGATTATATATTCAAAAAAACCTTCGCTTACAAAAACAAAAATGCAGTAAACACAATTAACATCCAACAGACATATGCAATTCACTAACAAACATGAAAAAGAAGTTTTTGTTTCATTACAAACTGGCTCTTGAAACTTTTCCATCTGCTCTGGCATTCAAAAACCCAGAGCTTTACATTCACTGTAAATCTTTAAGAGACACTTCTCTTTTGGAACATTTTTCTTCTCATCAATTAGAGTATGAGTCAGCTCCAGCACTGTCTAATGCACTGTCCTGTAATTGAAAAATAATAATTAAGCAAACATAATCTAATTTGTGGGCCAAAGTACAGAGCTATGCAAAATATATGTGGCTGATTAGGGGAGATCCTTTGGGATTTCCCCTCTAATGGCTGCTTAAGTCTGGATGTGTATTGGCTGCATAATGGCTGCTGTGTTTGTCATTTTTTATTTCAGCAATCATGTTAACAAATCGAAGCTTTAAGACTGCCAGCATAAAGCTCCACACAAAGAATACAAAGCTCTCCTGCTTTCATTACATACTACATGTCTTTTTTTTAGCCAAAAGAGTCAGAAAATCAGAGAGAGACATATTTCCTATTTCCCTGAGGAAGTTTTTCCAAAGGGATTCATGAAGTACTATCTAATTTAATCTAATATAATATTTACATTGTTTTAGCAGATATATGCACATGTCCACAACAGCAGAATATGCCACAACATAAACACAGTACTGTTACATTTGTGCTCTTTAAGGTAAAAGCCTAGTAAGACGTTTCTATGGAGAAACTACCCTCGTTTGTACAGCATGCTTAATTTTAAATCTGAAGTTTCCTTGGTCGATCATGTGACTAATCAGGCCCAGAGTATGTTCACAATACCTACTGTTCCAAAAATCTTCTAGTTTTCACAAATTGAGTTCCCCTTGAGAGAGAAGTATTGCTTTTTAGTTCAAATGAGTGCAATGCAACGCTATGATTGAGCCTGTTATTGTTCATTTACATTCTGTGTTAACCTCAAATGAACAAAAACACACTGCTTCAACAACAAGGTACTGAGGAGTAATTCAAACAATATTTGAAAACTTGTTACATGATAATTTAGCTGTAAATTCCCATCCCTAGTGCAGTCTGAACCAGCAATAAAAGATACAAGCATCTAACAGGTATGCCTCTGCACCAATTTCATGTTGTACATCATTTTGGGCCGTTCTGTAAGAGCAACATCTCAATTTCCACTTAGACTCCAGGATAAACTGATTCGATTTTGGAGGTAATGGGTTAAAGTTCATTGTGACCGTAGATCTTGTTATAAAACATGCACTTATGCCATTAAGGAAATTATTTCTGCCAATCACACTGACACAAAATCACATCAGCTCTTGACCCACATCTGTACTTTCACTGTCTAGAGATTGCACATCTACCTTTCAGAGGCTGACAGGAAGTAGTTACTTTTCTCAAAACCAGAGTTTCCTTTTTTGTAGTGGTGACCCAACATCCCAAGACAACAAACACCCACTCCATCAGAAAGGAACAAACACTTCTTTAAAAAATTCGGTGAGATTTTTGCAGAACATCAGCCTCTTTCATGGGTTGCACAGTTTGGTTGGGCCAGGTTAGAGATACATGTCCACAATGCAGGTACAGTTTCTTGCTTTTGTACAGAATCAGAATCAGAAATACTTTATTAATCCCAAAAGAGGGAAATTCGGTTGTTTCAGTTGCTCTTATACACAGTATAGGACAGGAATATCAAATAAAGACATTAAAATAGATAAGAGCATAAAATTAAATAAAATTAAGTAAAAAATTAAGTGGGCAGGTTGCAACATGCAGAATATTTAAGCTATATCAACTTGCTTATGAAGGAAAACAAATATAATAATTAAAAGTGAGACTATAAACAAGGCCAAGCAATTAACACTATTAACACTCCCGATAATACAAATACATGACAGCACTGTTTGACAGTAAACCACATTGGACCTAAAGGCAAAGTTTGGCAGAAAGGATATTGCACTGGATATTACGTTTGCCTTTTTAACAACAAAAGAACAACAAACAAAATTTTAACAAATATCAATGGTGGAAAAAGTGAAAATACACTTATTCTACAGGACCTGATGAAGCTGTGATATTATAGGGATGGGGGGGGCAGCAAATATCCAACCTTCTGACCTTCACATGAAAAAGATAATCCTGGGAAAATGCTAAAATCTCACCTAAAAACTCAACCAATTTAAGCACTGCTATTGTTTATCTCCTTTCAATAACTAGAAAATCAACAAAATATACCAAAAGTATGTAGTGTGAGAAAGAGTCTGACCATTTTTGCGAATACTCTAAAAAGGAAAAACCACAGTTTCCTGACGTGGTCAACCGAGTCAGAGATTTTAGCCACAAAAACTCCCTTTCTGCATCAGAGCCCTTTTCCTGATGTGAGTCAGAATCCCTATGATTTCTTATCAAGCCACATACAAATCCACTTCTTAATGACACTTTGTTTAGCTTGACTTTCTCTTTACATTTAAGCCCTCCCCTCAACACGAAGACTTAAAAGCTAACACACAATTGTCTGTGCGACTTCCTCAATACAGCAAACCTGCTTAAAAGCAACAATGGAGAGATGTGAGGCTCAGTTTGAGCTCTTTTTATTGGTATTTGTGGATTTAC
Source organism: Cetoscarus ocellatus (assembly GCA_037902135.1). Classification (NCBI taxonomy): domain Eukaryota; kingdom Metazoa; phylum Chordata; class Actinopteri; order Labriformes; family Labridae; genus Cetoscarus; species Cetoscarus ocellatus. The sequence continues at coordinate 832,889 of JBAMNC010000131.1, forward strand.
CAAATAAGACGTCAGAGATAAGTCTGGGGTTTTCCAGTTTTCTGAATTACACAAAAAGGGCGTATGAGCAGAGGATTGCATCTGTGTCAGTGTTGTTAGCTTTGGCTGTCATTGCTCTGACTGAAGCTGAATTTTCATTTTTGTGCAGGTTGATCATCCCCATTTGGAAGTCCAGGTGTAAACAGTATCTGAGTGATGAAAATGTAAGCTAACAGAACCCTTCAAAACTTGGATAGTTTTGTTGGGTGGGCTCAAACAGCTGCTTTACACTATCTGTGTCATCTTCCTACATGAAATCAAGCAAGAAACATTTGGGAAAAAATAATTTCAAGCGATGATGGAGAAGTCACATTGATCATATACCACAACCAAGACATGAACAGGAATGTCAAACTTCACCTGTCACTGCTATAAAGCTGTCATTTAAGCATCAAACTGCTGCTTTGTCCTCCATTTCTGTGTCGGCCTATTCTGTCTCTTGAGACCCCCTCCCCTCCAAACAAAATCCACCCTACAGAGATGGTCTCCTGCTGTGTGGTACAGATGTGAACAAGTTAAGCTGGCTCCACACCAACGGATTTTCAGTTTAAGTGATTTTAACAAATGTGGGAGACCAAAGACAAGAGGACTGTTGCAAACAGTTTTTGACCTTTAAATCCCCCAAATGCACACATGATGGTTCAGCCAGACCCCAGGACCAGACACACCGGCTGTCTGATTTGACAGTGGTGATTCCTCAGGTCTCACAGAGACTCGCAAGTTCAAAGGTTAATCAGAAAAATGCCAAATACTGTACAGAGGCAACTCTATCTGCTAGCTGTAAGCCCCTTATGTGGTATATCTTGCATGAGACTTAGAGGCACTTGTGTTGTTACCATTATTCCACAAACTGCTTGTCCTTTTTGACAGTCTACATGCTGCCATGTTTGTGGGCAGTAAAAGTATTCAACCACCAGCTGCTAACATTCCTCTGTCTGATTGTTCTTAGCTAGTGCAGGTTATCTGTTGGAAGCAGCATGGTTCAGAGTTTATCCAGATGGAGATTGGCTTTGACTCAGTGGTAAAATAATATTTAACAGTTCAAGACTCGTTTTTTTTGTTTCATTAAAAAAAATGGTTGGTAAAAGCCTCAAATTGCTCGACATGGAGATGAAACGTTTTAGATTTCAAAATGTTCTTTGTAAACACGGCATCACTTCAAGGAAATAATCTACACAAATTAAAATTGATTAATTGCTGGGCAAAACAAACTACAGTTTAAATTGTTTTCATTGATAAAATCAAGATAAAATGGGCTTACACAGGTTATTGTATTGTGTTGTCACTTTTTTAGATGCTACCTTGACAACCTCAAGGCAGACAGAACCCACTCGAGATCCCCTTGTTAGGGAACCAAGGCTCTCAAGTGAAACAAAATGCCTGCTGAAGGCGTTAATTCAGAAGTGCATTTCCTCATCAAACTGGAAAGTTTTTCCCCAAAGTACGCCTCCACTGATTCAGCAACTACATTCCATCTCCTCTGATGTCTCCTCTCTTTTCTACTGAGCAATAATTTGCACAAGATAAACTGATGAATAGTGTTAATCAATCCTAACACTATAAGCTTGGTTTCAGTCTCCATGATTTCCTACGAACAAGCAGACAGCATGGCAGAACTAAAATAAAAGCCTTCTAGCATTCAGGATGCGTATTGCAGAACTGGTGTGGATGCACTACTAAGTAATTCTGAGGCGGATTTGATGCAGAATATAAACCAGGCTTCAGATTTTTAGTGAGCGGCATATTTCAAGCAAAGTTGTCTTTACTGTAACCTAAACAAACAGACAGTCAGCAGAGATGCAGACAAGCAGGAGGCCAAGGCTTGCAGGAAATGAGCGTGTCTTCCCTCAGTCTGCCTTTGACTATTAAATCAGATGGAGAGGGATGGACGGGGCCAGCACCCACCTACAGCCGCTCTATTATTTCTTTGTAATGAAGGAGATTAAGAGGATGGAGGGAACTATTCAAAGGTAAATGTAGTCAAAAAGTTCAGGGAGAGAAATCCACCCTGGGCCAAATGCTAACACAGGGTATTGTGCTGTGTTTGGGAGGCGAGCGCAGACACACATCATGCTCCCGTACCTTGTCATCCTTAGCTGTGGAGGCTGATACAGGTAAAGTGCAGTAATCAATTTGCTCTACTGGCAGGAGCGCTCTGTTAGAATACTAATCAGGCCTCAGCCCTCCCCTCCTTGTTCTCTCCATCCTCCTCCTCCTCCTCCGCCCCCTCCTGCCTTTCTCCTTCCTTGTTCACCTTTCTCATGACTTGACACCCCCCTCCATCCACCCCCCCTTCAGTGCCCCAGACCTGACCAAATGCTAAAGGAGGGCGGGCTGTCTTCTGCACAGATAACTGCTGCCACTAATCAAGCCTACGTGCACCGGGGCGTGGGATTAAAAGAGCTTGCACAGCTTGACTCAGGCACTGAATGGTGTTAGTGCTCACACACATACGAGGTCAAAAAAAACCTACAGGGAAGCCTGCAGCGTCTCGTCCTAGAAACACACACGTACACACTTGGACTGGGAGATATATGGAGGTTGTAAGATAAGATGAAATATTTCAAACAAGACATAGGGTTAGACAATAGTGTTTTTTTTCAGTATAACTGGTTTTGTCAATTGAATAAAAAAAAAAAAATCTGTCAAGCCATATGCTTGGTTAGAATATTGTTTCCAGAAACATACACAATAGTTGGACACTTGTTGACAACAAGATAATCTAGGGGGAATATCATTTAAATAAGCTTGTTCATTCAAGTTGTGCTTATGAGGGCTGGTAAAAATCTGCACTAGAACTGTAAATACATGTTTGACTTTAAAATAATTAGTCCTGCAGCACATTAGGGCCCTGAGGCAGTGAATCCAGAGATCAAATAGAGGTCCCAGTGCAACCCAACCTTTTATTGTTTTCTAGAGTCAACAACAGGAAGTATACCTTGAGAAAATGGAGGACGAGTAAAGTCAATCAGTGGAAGCACTCTGGGCTCCAAACTGCCAATGTCAAAACTAAAAAACAAGACCAGGCTGTGTGTCCATTTTGTACAAGCAATTTGTTTACTCCTCACCCATGACAAAACTGTGGGTCCACAGATTAATGACATGTAGCAGTTTTGGAGGGAGGAGGTTTGAGCCAACCAGTGACTGTTTTTTGGTAATGATACTGATACCTGTATGATACCGCAACAACAAAAAAGGTCAAACCATTTAATATTCTGTAGTTTATTGTTATTATTTGTGAACATGGGAAAAAATTCAACTACACACTGTTTACATTGCATAAAAACATTGCCATCATTTCTGTAATTTAGACAGCAAAATGTAATAAAAACCAAGAAGTAGTAAAAACTGACAGTATGGACTCCTGTTTGATACCACAACTCTCCTAAAAGTCTTTGACATCTTATTTTAAATTGTAGACGTGCTCCAAACGTTAGAAAGAAAGAGCACTGTCTGAATTGCATAAACTGATCGGCAACATTTGTGAACGTAAGAGGAACTCAAGAGGAATGAGAATTTCTCACTAGTTTAGCCACTTGACATTAAGACAACAATAAATACCCAGTATCAGATGATAAAAAGTTTCATTTTTGTTGACATAGTTATAAACAAGTATCCTTAGGAATAGATTTTTCCTAATAATATATGATGATAAACAGGCAAACACAAACACAAAGGAGAATGTGTGTGTGCATGAAAATGAAAATATATGTATGTGAAAGGAGAATGTGTGTGTGTGAAATTGAAAATATATGGATGTGAAAGGAGAATGTGTGTGTGTGAAATTGAAAATCTATGTATGCAAAAAGAGAATGTATGTGTGTAAAAGGACAATGTATGTGTGTGAGAGAGAAAACATACGTATGTGAGAGACGAATATATATGTGTGTGAGAGGGCCAGAATGAATTAAGTCTTGTACGGCCCCTCATAAACTGTTAAGGATTGAGAGAAATCCTTCCTCTTTGCCAGCTCCTTCTGCTTTTCCAAATGTTGATGCATGTTTGTGCATGTTCGTGCAATCTAGCTATTACTTTTTGAAACAAATATATTGAGGATCACTAAGTCCCAGTACTTTCAATCAATCAATTAAATAACTAGAAAAGCACTCAGAAAGTGCAGACCTCCGCCAAGCTTCGGTCCACTTTGGAGAAAATGGTCCTATCTGGCAATGTTAAAGAATCCTTTAAAAAATTCCTGGATCCAGACGATGATCTGGATCACCCCCAAAATTTAATCAGTTCTTCCATATCCCATTTCCGACAATTCCTGAAAATTTCATCCAAATCCGTTCAGAAATTTTCAAGTTATTTTGAACACAAACAAACAAACAGACAGACAGACAGACAGATAGACAGACAGATAAACGCTGGCAAAAACATAACCTCCTTGGCGTAGGTAATTAGAGCGTTTCAAATACTTTAATGGACTCCTTAACTAAAGGAAAAGCAGAGAAACAACATAGATTGACTTAAGACAACAATATAAACAACATACAAGGTGTAACAAGATGATGGAAACAGCACAAGGAGTGCCTCTGCTAATCTTTACACACTATCTGAACTGCCTAAAACACTGGTAGAAAAGTGGGTGAAACCAGTGTGTTATCAACAAATTTCTAAATGTTGCCAATCTATTAGTGCAATTTTAGACAGTGGTTTCTCTCTCATTTTGTTTTGGTTAAAAAATCATATCTTAGGGCAATTTGGAGCCACCTATTAACCCAATGAGCAACTTTTTTTAATGTGTGTGAGGAAGCTGGAGTACCTGGAGAGAACCCACGCATGCACGAGGAGAACATGCAAACTCACAGAAAAACCTTAACCGACACGTGAATCGAAACCAACAACCTTCCTGCTGTGACACATGTGCACTACCTGCTGTACCACCATGCCTCCCAAGAATTAAGGCAAGTTTCACAAAGTGCTTGTGTTTTTGACCAAAAATATCAGTATCAGTGGTAATGAGCTCGGAAATATCGGCATATCGGATATCGGCAAAAAATCCAGTATAGTGCATCCCTAATGTCTTACCCTGCTCTACATGAACATACTGATATTTGATGTTGTCTGAAAACGTGACGACAACAAGATGAGGTTTCTTGTAGGGCCCAATCAATACGGATTTTTTGAAGCTGATGTCCGATACCGATTAATCTAAAAAATATATAAAAAATGAATTTTCAAAAATTTGGTCCCAAAACACTTACAATAATGAATACATGAATTACAGACAGAACATTTTACTGTTTTACAATATGTTGTCCCTTAGTATTTGTTTAAGTTTCCAACAGAGAGGAATTTTCAAGTACAAAAACATGCAGAAAAGCATTAAACCTCTGGGAAATTATTAAAAAACCTTAAATAGTCACTCTTTATCTTGAACTTCTTGGTGATGGAAATAAGAGGTAGGTTATAGTACAGGTAGAACAACTTATAAAAAGTTGTAAACAGGTCATTGTGAGAGGAAAGCAACAACATTCTTTTCATAAGCCTCTTTTATTTTTCTACTCTGTAACTTTCAAGAGCAAAGAACTGTCAAATACAAAATAAAATAGTGGGCAAAACTGCAGTCAATTTCTGCATGATAAAATAAATAACCTTATTTAAAATGTAAATATATAGATGAATTATGAACTCGGTCTTGTCACATCTGCCTTTCAGTCCCAGAGTCCTCATTAGTGCATCAGAATTAGGTTTTAGTGCAGGTAGAACCACTTTTTTATTGTAAAAAAAAGGTAATATGTGTGAGGAAATCAGAATATTTTGTGGGGCACTGCACATATTGCACAAACTTCTTTAAACAGGCTGATTGTAGCTCCCAGCTATGACGAAGGCTTCCCCTGGATGAGTCCGCTGCAGCCGGCTGATGATGTCGTAGAGCTCTGAGGGAGCTATGCTAATGCTAGCATAGTTAGCAAGCTAGCTAGTTAGCTCAACTGCAGCGTCGAGGACAGGCGGGTGAAACCAGGATTCCGTAATAATCATCACAGAACAGTCACGAATAAACCAATCCCTTGCCATCAGAAGGTCCAATTCGACAGTTTTGTGAATGACAGATGATCAGCAAAATGCTCGGCAGTGCCGGTCTGTGAGGCTGCTTCCGTAGCTGAGCAGAGAGCCCGGTGGTCTCGCTTTATCCAGCGGTAATTGTGCGGTATGTCGCTATGTCGGACTTGCAGGCAAAAACAACATTCAGCCACTCCGTGTGAGTGTAGGCGAGTTTTGCCCCATACACTCCATCATCCATACATACAGCATCAGTAGAGCTCAGAGCTGCTGCAACAACGCGCGCCGCCATCTTCCGCAACGTCATCATTCTGTGCAGCTTGGACACCAAACAGCGTTTTACTATTTTACGAGAAAATAAGAATATATCGGCGTTACATTGGCAAAACTCTGGTTGATGTTGAATACTTTGAAAAGTGCTATAATCGTCCGATTTAATCCGCTGCCTGATATATCAGTTGGGCCCTAGTTTCTTGCGCTGAGCTCTGTAAACTCGTGCAATATTTAGCATGTTGTAAAATATTAAGACTTGCGTTAAATTGAATCAGAACTCAAGTATCGAGGTATTATTACCCTGTGGGGCTACTGGCGATTCCCACCCCTATTCAATATACAGAATGTTACCAGTGTTTTTATAATTTAGACAGCGTAAAGAAGTTTGCCAGCAGATTGATCCTTACAAAACAAAGTCCCCATATTTTGTGACAGTGACTTCTATTTTTGGGGCTGTGGTATCATACGAGTAAACATAATTTTGATGTTAACCAGTATAACATAAAAGTTATAATTCTTTTACAAAGATATTTCTTGTGTGTCCTCATTCAGCAGAGAAATATCAAGAGTTTTTTTAGTTTTTGTTCCAAGTTCCCCAGCCCTATTTCTGACACAGATGAGCAAACAACACAACAAGGTCAACTTAAAAGCTGATGTTAGGTGAACATTCTGGAGCTATAAAAGAACACACAGAAGGAGATTAGATCTAAATTTACTCCGCCAGTCAAAACGGGACACGAGGCGAGCCACCAATCTCTATCTCTCTGAACACATGTCACGCAGGGAGCCGCCGCGTTGTGCGCATCTAAAGCGAAAAATGAGGAACAAACTCGACTGTGAATTGACAGGGCCTTAATTCCCGTTCGTTTTTCATTTGGAGAGATGGCTCACACAGGAGGGGGGGGGGGGTCTCTACACCATATCAAACACATACCAGAGTTGCCTGGAGGCTGTAACAAAGCGTCCTCGATGTTACACACATACAGTACACAGGCGATTCGAGCGTGAGTGTGTGTGACAGAGGGAGAGAGAGACAACGCCACCCTATGCATCAGCAGGGATATTTCATTATGTACATAACGAGTGCCATTAATCGCTCTTAACAAGAGGACACAACCTCACCTTGGCAGTCTCACACGCGCAGCAGGAAGGTGGGAGGGTGGGTTGGGGGGGGGGAAGCATGGAAATATCTACAGTGCGCACAGAAATTAAAATTCACCACGCTCAAGGATCCGCCGCCTCCTTTTGACCGACCACATCGCGGGGGCCCGGGGGTGTGTGGAGGCACGCCAGCAGTCATATAGGAGCTGCTCGTCTAACGGACACATAAAAACACATAAAAGTGTAAAAAAAAAAAAAAAAAGAGGAGAGGGAGAGATAGAGGAGGGGAGGGGGGGTTAAATATATAAATAATAGTAGGGGGAAAATGCCGCAGTGGCGTTTGCCAGCGGGGGCTCATGCCCTTGACATACTGACACGGGTGGAGAAGGGATGGGAGGGGGTGCTGCTGTCATGTGACACTCCTGTCATTCGTCTGTCCACCCGCCCGCCCGGCCACCTGGCAACCCCCCCACCCCAAACCCCATCCCTAATATCTCGCCCACCTTCGTTCGACCTCATCCTCCGCTGACCTGCCGCCGCTTGCCCCCCCTCCACCTCAACCCTCCACCTACGCCCGCTCCACCCCTCTGCAGTCCTAGCGCCCCATCTGCCCCACCCTTAGCGCTCTGTTGTCTCCCCACCGCCTCCCCCTCTGCCTCCCCCGCGGCGGGGCAGCAAGGTCAGGCGGGTCACCGTGTCCTCATCTGTAATCCGCTGCCATTCGTCAGCAGCCCCGGCCCGGGCTGGAGGAGAGAGAGGAGAGGCAGGCGCTCCGACGAGGGGAGAATGCCCAATTAGGCAGCTGTCACACACACACACACACACGCACACACACACTCGGCTCAGCACAGCAGAGCAGGAGAGAGAGAGAGAGGAGGAAGAGGGAGGGAGGGAGGGAGGCTGCAGATTCAGCCTACTGTCCACAGACAGAGGGGGTGAAGGGGTGAGGTGGGGGTGTACATGAATCCTTTCAGCTGTGAGTGTTTGTGTATTGTTTTGGTGTGTGTGTGTGCAGAGCAATTGCGGGGGTCAACTACAGTTTAGACATGTATGACTACTATCTGTGGCATGTCAGTGGGGTGTGCAGACTTTTGAGGACACTGAGTTTAAAGGCACTGGGAGCACTAAGCCGTAAAAACCCTCTCTCTCCTTCATTTACTGCACATTACTGTAAGCATCTAAAAGTATCTAAAAGAATTTAATTGTCATAGAAGCTTTCGCACGACTGGCAACACAAGTGGTAATGATTTTTGGCCTGACTTCTGGACCAATTACCTTAATAAACAATCATAGGCAGAATATTTGTTTAAACAATCTTAACAGGGTGAGGTGCCACTACAATTTTCTTACTGCTTCTAAAAAAATGATTTATTAAATGTTCACAGGGATATTTCAGTATTTTTGAAGTAGAGTTGTATCAGGTACTTGACAATAGTTGGTGAAGTTGCCCCCAGCAGCACTGTACCTTTAAGGAGAACAAGCTCAGACCAGCGGTAAAGTACACTGCTTTAATGGGGACAGTTATTTCACCAAATTCTGTGACTTTCACATTAAAATGGGTTGAATGTGAGATTGGGCAAAAAAATAAAAATGGCTCAATTTTTCCCTCCTGATGTCTCTGTGTTTGGCACTATTTTACGATGCAGCAAATGACTATGTGTTCTTCCGTCTGAATGCGTGGAGGAGTCATTTGCTGCATTGTAAAATAGTGCCAAACACAAAGACACAATTTTTGCCCAATCGCACATTCGACCCAACATAGTTCCATGGCTTGTTTTTACCTAAAACTCACACAGTTAGTCAAAATAACTGTTCCCATCAACAGCAGTTTACCTTACAGGTAGTCTTAGCTCGCTCTCCTTACAGGGACAATGCTGTTTGGAGCCCTTTCAGCTACTTCTCTGTCTATTATCAAGTACCTGATGCAACCAAACTTTCAAAATACAAATATAAAAATACAAATATAAAGATCAGACTGCCTCAGCCTGAATAATCACTGTACCCGTGAACCAGCAGATGGGTGGCATCACCAACTGGAAGTTGTATATTTTTACAGCTAACAGACATGGTAGCAAACACAGCTGTGCCTTGTGCTGTAAAGTGTAAAATTAAAGCAAAAACATCTGATTGGTCTCAGGGTCAAGCAAAACTGTCCAGGGTGTGCATTTAGAGGATTTTAGTGAAAAAGTTTGTTTGAAACTGTCCTTATGTTATGGTCCACGACGCCTGAAAAAAAAGTTTAAGTTTTCAATGATGACATGTCCGTAACAAGCCTAAAACTCACTGATAGTACTTTAAAACCAGACTTTTTAAGCTTGGATATCAAACAGCATCTTCAGTGTTGATAAATTCTACTGTATAGTGGATCACACTCACCCTAAAGAAGGCTGGATCTAGCAGAATCCAGGGCCAATCAGAGGCCTCAAAATATCTGATTAGGCCACCCCAAAAACCCTTAACCGAAATACTGTAAAGGTGGGATATATGAAGGTGACCTATAATGAAAAACCTTTGAACACCCCTGACCTTTACGGATGAGGCTCCCCAGCCTCTGCTTCTGCCATTTTGTGGGTTAGAGGCTGGAAAGTTTGGCAACCTCTGCTTTACTCAGCCTCCAAACTTTGATGCCATTTTGCATTTCCACTAATTAAATCCTAACTTCCAGTGGCATTGAAAACTTGATTCAAAGGCGACTTCTCTTATCTCAGAATAAAACTGAGCATCCTGTAAAGCAGCTCTCTCGTCTATAAGCGCATGATTGATGAGATGATCAAGGAGAAATGTTTCAGTGTATACGAGGCCAGAAAAACAGCACGGGGCAGCTCCGCCTAATGGCCAGTTGGCCAGTAAAATGGATCTAAAGGACGGGTCACTTCAGCCAAAGTGGACTGGGGACTTGCGGGGAGAGCACCACACTGATATGCTTTACAGTCCCAGACTAGCAGCAGATATCAAATGGGTGACAAATATCCCATAATTGGATCATTCATCACCAGCGAACACATCTGTTTTGAGTAATGGGAAAACTAATCAGCAAAAATGATACAGAGACGACTCCACGCCAGGCACCGGGAAGATTTATGCTCAAGCCATTCAGGACTCGAGTCTGTACCTATTGATTGTTTAGTCTAAATGCTTTTTCGTTTAATCAAAAGCAGGAGTAAAAGGGGGTACTTTGCCAGCTGGGTGACGAGCAGGTGGGATCGAACGCCCCTGAGCTAAACTCTGACTGTGTCGTGTTTTCCTGCGCTCCACTTTAGGTGTCAGAGTTCATCAGGGTTCAGTGGAGCTTCAAATCCAGCTTTGAGTGGTTAGGGTTCAAACGGATTGCGTCACAAGTGCGAGGGACACTTATCCGGTAAATCCTGTCTGAGTAGAAAGTACAGTTCATAGAGACTTAGGGCGACATGTCATAGCGGCAGGATACATATGTTCCTCTGGGGAGGGTTTTAGCCTGGCTACAGGTGTCCCGAGTAAGCTGGTCGCCTCCACTCATGCTCACATATATAAAGTGTAATGGAGGACGAGGCAGGCGGAGGAGGGAAATGACCTGTTACATTAATACGGTTAGAGCATGCAAAAGGGATAAACAGTGAAATCCCCAAAGCCAGCCTCCACAGAATGGACTCTCTCTGCTGCAATTTGAATGTCAATTTATTATTCATCAGTGGAAGTGACTTCTTCCAAGGTAGCAACACGCTCATCTCCCATCTGTATTCTTCGCCTAAGTGTGAAACAATTTACTCTTTATTAGCAAAGATGGGCAGTAAGGCATGCAAAATGCTGCGTTAATTTGATGACTTCTTTCAGCAACAAATTCAAGGATCACAAGTGGAGATTCAGTAATTATAGTACAGTTAGTAATCCTGGAAATGCTCCAGCACTTTGACATTTTTTGGGCTTGTTTCCCTCTTACTGGGAGCTTAATATTTCCTCTTTTGCCCCTGCAGAGCTTTCAAGGTGCTTGGGACAGGAATGAAAGGGTTGGCCTCTAAAAAATACAAGATAAGCCAGTTATTCCAAAGATTTTCAACAACTTTCAGGTGTGTTGTTGCTGGCTGCAAATAATCTAGTTTTGGTTTGAGTGAGTGAACTGCTGAGCTAAACTGGGGACATCAGACTCGTTGGGTCACTCAGGTTAAGTCAGGTGTTATTAAGTAAATCCCTCCAAATTAGAGTCTTACTGTTGTTTAACCACATTGTCTCATCAGTCAAATAGATTCAAGTGTGGGTGTGGAGGATTTAGAGTTTAACGGCTGCATTAGTCCAGGACTGGGCTATAAAACAAAACACATCAAGCATGTCATGCATTATTCTGAATTACACATCAAACCTGATGTGAAGCATGTGATGATCATTGGTTATAGTTCTAAAAAAAAGGTCCAGCTCTGTTTGATAGTATGGCTTTCATTTGACAAGAAATAGTGAGGAGTGCAAACTGGAGCTGCACAATAAATCCAAAATAAGCAGCTAAACTAAAATAAATGATAAATGGACTTGAGCTTTTATCTTCTCACTCAAAGCACTTATTTCTAGAGGTGTAATGGTCAGGGGTCTCCAAATTATATCATAGGGGCCAACTGTAGTCCATTTTCATTTGCCCTCAGCTATTTTTGAAAGATACAATTAAATCGACCTGTATTAGAACATAAAGCTTGTGCTTGATTGATAAATAAAGGACAGATTTTGATGGCAAATAACATTACCAATGTTATTTGCTTAATCTGTATTGTTTTAATATCCAATGTGCAAAGCATAAAGTGCTGATCATCATCAAGCATCAATATTCATATAGAGTTCAGCAGCCGAATGCAGTTTGCTCTTGTTTTGTGTCTGAGCATGGAGATTAGATGTTAGTATCTCCCCTCTCTGGGCATTTTTTCCTCATTCTCATCCTTACAAGGGGCAGGCAGTTGTACCATGGGTCAACCACAGCCACACAAAATAAGATTGGTCACCCCCAGACCCCTAACGTTCATACACCAGTGGTGAGCTATGTGTAAGTTTCACGGTCAGTCTTGTATTTTTCAACATGGGGCCCACAAAGTAAAAATCTTGAACAAGACTGGTGTATGTTATCATACTGAACCATTTAGACATGGTCTGTTCAGTTCAATACAGACGAGTGTCGAATTAAAACACATTAATGCAGTGTTCTCCACAGGCCCATAAACTGGAGCACATGCAGGCAAAAACAAAATGTCCCCCCTCTTCCATTCAAGTCTGCAGTCAAAGCATAGCTGGGTCTCCCCATGAAAACCAACATCAAAGAAAGACAAGGCAACAGCAATGTGTGGATATTATTCACCATTTACAGTGATGTTCACTTTTTCATTAATGTGCAATGAGCCAGCAGAACAGTCAACAGTTTGTGAACGTAGTAAATAATCATGTTGGGATGCTGGTTTGTAGGAGAGGTTAGCAACACGCACATCCCATATATGAAGCAGCCCACCCTGGTTTGATTCCAACCAAAAACCTTTTTGCTGTGAGTGTCGTCCCCTGCTTTCTATCGCCCTCCTTCACAAACCTCTCCACTGTCACTCTCTCGCCTATCTCAAATAAAGGCTGAAAATTGGCTCCAAAAATGCAAAAAAGAAAAAAAGGTTTGTTTTAGGAAGCTGAAAATGACAAATATTGGTTCAAAACAGGATAAGCTTATGCCGTGGACTCGTACTTTTTTTATTGTAAACCAAATCAGAAACATTTTACAAGTCTAGCCCACCCATGCTTGATGTTTTTTCCTCCTAAAAAGACCAAACAAACTATTACTGCGTTATCTGGCAGATGTCTAAGCAAGAACCCTCCTAAATGAGGACAACATGGCTTAAGACTAACCACAACAAGGATGTTCACAACAGTTAATACTTTTATAGCATCTAACTTTAAATTCGTTTATGCAGTGCAATGTGCTTTTTCATTTATGAAAATACTTAAATACTTGATACTGTTAATAGATAATAATGCTGGTTAAAAGTATCATCATACCCACTAATCAATTATATGGTGCCTCTATGCAGACTCATCACGATGCATCACGTTAAGGATTATTTTTGACATTCATGATATAAATCTTAAGGGACTTCCTGGTTTAAAAAAGGTTTAAATAAAGTAAAAAGTAAAATTTAATAATAAAAAAATGGACAATAACGTCTCATAAAAGAGGTGAAATGTAAAACAAAGCAGCTGTAGGAAGTATTAAAGACCAGAGTCATGCACCGTCTTAATCTTGATTTTCATTTATGACAAAGCACGTTCACACCCCAGCTTATGTCACATCATAATGCTTGTTAAAGACTTTTTAAATAATAATACATGTCATGCAAATATTACTGTTGGCACCCTGCTTGCAGCCCAAATCTAGAAAATAATCATTAAACGATTAATTTAATACAACATGAATGTTGCTCTTACTGCGCTCTCATAACAAACCACAACTTGACGCTGTGTGTTAATTCATAAACATTACATGCACTCTGCACACAAGTGACGTTGACAACAAAACTATTGCATTATATCCTGCCTAATATTCCCTGAAACATCATAATGGGAAAAGTTTTATAATGACCGCGGATTAGGCCACAGGGAACTATGAAGCTCAGAAGGTCGCTGTAAAATCCCCATCAGATCTCACACACTGTTTGGGTCCCAGTGAGAACACTGTAGTAATTTGTGTTGGGTCGTATCAGCGAGCGGCTCCACCCATCTCTCTCTGATTGTTATTATAATGACTCAGTGTTTTGTGGGCCAGTTCTGGCTCTGCTCTTCAGCTCTGAAAGTACCTAAAGTGCTCCCAAAGTCCACAGATTGTAATCTGTGATGTCATATTGATGCATCGCCTGAAGCAGCTCCATTAGCGGCCTGACTGACTTTGTGGACTCGAAACAACGTCTACTCGTACTTCTACATCCACAAGGAAATTTAGATGATAGGAGGGCTATTAAGTTCTGCTCCCAATAACAAAACCTTATCTTTACCACAAATTACTTTCACCTTGTACTTCTTTTCTAAATTCATCCCGTACTGTATGAAGTCATGAGACAAAGCTTCTTCTCTTATCTGGATTGTTAAACTAGGACAATGATACACATTTAATTGCACAATATGTAAATTACTCTGCGAGGAGGCTCTCAATCAAAGCCATAACAAAAGACGATATGTGGGACACCTACCATTACAACAACAGATCTGAGGCTTTTACTGTTCAAACCCATCAGGTGTCAGCTCACAGCCTGTTACATGCCTGTTAAATCCAGAACACTGAAGACTAAACTCAGTCCAGATCAGAGGTGCATTTAAGGCGTCAGAGTTGCTAACCCTTCGTACCCCAGGATCAGAGTTCAAGTTCGCTTTGGCAGCATCCTGAACGCAGCACTGATTAGTCAATGATGGAAACAGTGAATCACTAAGATCCAGATCAGACACTTTAATATGTAACTGACCCCTGACCTCAGAGTGAGGAGAGTGAAGAGGAGGTACACAGATTTAGATTTCCACAAAGCCCAGGGATTACTCATAGCGAGTACATAAGGCCAATGTTTGTAACTTCATCAATGCAAAAAAAATAGGTTTTCAACTGAGACTAGAGATGCACTTACTCTAAAAATCCGTACCAGCTTCTGCAAATCTAATGACATGTTGGTTTATCAATAATTTCTGGAAGTGTGATTGACCATTCATTAAAATATGAATGTGTTTATCTGGTGCATTCAAGCTCAATGTTGCTGAGCAAAAGAGATGCAGCGAGAGGGAGTAGAGAAGTGCAACACAGTATGCGGCAACGAGCGTCTCACATCGTTTATACTGTTGTGATGATGATAAGAGGCTGAAATCAAAACTTTAAATTTATGCAGTTTAGTGCAGTTTTTATTGAAAAGAGTGCTTGAATAAAAAGTAAGCAGTAGTGGTGAGTGGAGGTGGGCAGAGCTAAGCAGCGTGTCCCTATCTGACTTGGAATGAGGGATGGAGTTACGTGTTCCTGGGGTTTCTTGGTCAACAGAATATGAAGCTGATGTCAGGGAATAATAAGCGTCTATCACCAGTGAGCAGCAAAGTAAATGAATGAGCTACAGAAACAGGGCGGCAGCTCTCACTTATTACCTCCACCAAGGAGGTAATGTTTGTTTGTCTGTTTGTTTGTCTGTTTGTTAGATTATGTAAAAATTACTGGATGGATTTTGCTGAAATTTTCAGGAGATGTTAGTAATCGCTCAACTTAGAAATGATTAGAACAATCGATTTTGCTCAGTAACTGTCAAACTAATAATGATATCAACATGATTTTGAGTGCTAGGTGTAGGTTTTCAGGGTCAAGGAATCATATTATAATGATAACTTTATCATGAAACCATTGCTAATAGATGTAACAGTAATATGTGAGCTACCTTGGCGGAGGTTTGCACTCTCAAAGTGCTTTCTAGTGAATGTAAATGTCTCTGATGGAAAAAAAAGCTTTTCCACAGAAACAATGAACATATATGTCACAGAGGTTGCCACAACAAGACACTTCACTGTACAGCTACAATAATTAATAAAATACTTAACTAAAAGATCATATGTAACATATCCAATTTAGACATTTCCATGCAAACATTTAGCAAAAGGCTCCTCTAAAGAGAAATTTCCACAGCAGAAATCTAAATTGTGTCACTCCTCTCTGCTCTCCATAATCTGAGGTCAGAGATCAATTACATATTAAGGCGTCTGATCTGATCTGGATTTTGTGATTCAGTGTTTCCATCATTAACAAATCTGTACAGGATTCAGGATGCTGCCAAAAACCAGACTTGAACTCTGATCCTGTGGTATGAAGAGTGAACAACTCTGATCTGAGCTGATGTACCCTGTTGTAGACAATGTCCTGGATGTAACAGGCACTGCAAGCCGATACCCGATTGACCGATGGACATATGGAGACACTGTAAACAAAAGGTGGATGGCAGGTCTGCCCGAGGACACTGTAACAACTACAGCTTATTAACTATGTGCTTAGCAAACCTACAGCTCACTCAGTGATGAGTTTAAAATGAAAACAAACAACAGCGGACGAGGCCTCCAGACCTAAAACAACCACTGTGCAGTCGTTCTAATGGTCCACAGGAGGACCAGGGTCTGCCAGTCCCACTGTACTTCACAGTGTAACTCAAGTTCACTGAGCACGACCTCAGAGGCAAAGTTATGGCACAGCTTTCTGGCAAAGAGCCCTGACGGCAAACACCTCCTGCTCCCGTCTTAGCTGGATATTCTTAGTACGGACATCCTGGCAGAGGTGAAGAGGCCAAAGAGGTCACCAACAACGACGAGAGAAAACAGAGGGACAGCAAGAAGTGGAGTGAGGGGACAGTATCATATGATTTAGAGCAGAAAATTTAGGACTACATACCAAGTATTTAAAAATGTATAATGTTTAAAGCAGTGAATGAAATGTGACCTGTCTCTGATAAATAATCATGTACATCTGTTTCTCCTTTTTCTTCCACCGCTCTATTTCCAAATGAGTGGAAACATAATTTAATTTCAATATTTCTGATACTTTAACCTCATGTATTTAGGAATAATGATTCAAGATGACACAATCTCAAATATTTAAAATCCTACTTAAACTTAAGCTTGTACAGTCCTTTTTAAATCATCTGACGCTTAAAGCACTTTCACACTACAGGTCACACAAACCCATTCACGCCCATTTACACTGCATTCAAACACTGACTGTGAAAGTTGCTATATGAAAAGTGTCCATCAGTGTAAGGCAATCATTTGTATGCTTTCATTAACACAGACCTGATTCAGTGTTAATTTTGTTGACTAATTATTTTCGTCATAGTTTTCAACAAAAACCTTTTTTCCCCTGATGAAAACTAGACAGTAAGCAATAAAAACAAGTGGACAAAAACTTAAACTAGATTAACTGACATTTTTGTCAACAAATAAAAACTAGACTGAAATGTTTGACAGAGACTTAATCCAATCAGACCTAATTTGGTCATGTAGAAAGAAGAGAAAAGTTAGGAATATATCCAATCACAGCTACTTTAGAGCAGGTTCACTGTTTGTTGTCAGTTCTGGTATTGTAACTGAGATGCTCTGCCAAGTAGCCTAAATAAAGGTGACTGCATTTCACACAAAAATTTGTTTCTGTTAATTTATACATTTAACCTGTACTAGCATTCAGTAGAGTGTTATTAGATGTTTTGTTTGTCCAAGTGTAAAAGATGACCTCAGAAATTCAAGGAAGCATAAAACATGCCTTACACTTTACACTTCATATTTTAGGCGACTAAATTTACAGTAGATCGACTAAAATGTGAAATTTCACCAGCTAAAACTAGACTAAAAGTAAAACAATTTAGATGACTAAATTACGACTAAAAAGACTATAACTAAAACTAAATTAAAAAGTGACTGTCAAAATTAACACTGCCCTGAATGCAGGAGCTGGAACAACCCTCCAGTTGAAAAGCAATTGTCTCAACTAGAGCTGGGGAAATAATTGAGTTTTAATTTGAATTACAATTACAGTCTCCCACAAATGTGAAAACTGCATAACCCAGATTTAAAGATTAATGTATAAGGTCTGCATGTATTGAGGCTCTAGTCTTGGCAGCCCAGGTTACATTCTGACCAAAGGCCCACTGGACCCGTGTCTTCCCCTACTCTTAACCCAACTGTCTTGGTCTTTCCACTATTTCTCCACTATCAATAAAGGCAAAAATATCCCAAAAATATTCAGAAAAGATTACTTTAACACAGAACATGTTGCAGTATTTTTTTTTTTTTTTTTTGTGCTGTTTCCTGTATATCATCATTTCAGCCACTCGGGTCCTTCCAGGATTTCATGTCAATTTTTTGTGACTGGTTGTGGCAGAAAAAGCCTGATTTTGCAGATTTTTCAAAAAGTTGTTGCAAAAGTTGCTTTTAAAAGTCATTTTATCCAATAAAAGAGAGTGAGAGAGAGAGAGAGAGAGAGATTGACAGCGAGGTTTAAAAATTTGGACTTGAAACAACCAGTGTTAATTTTGGCAGCACTTTTTAATTTAGTTGTAGTTATAGTCTTTTGCCTAAAATATCTTTAAGTTTTAGTCATAATCTAGTCAAGTAAATTGTTTTAATTTTAGTCTAGTTTTAGTTGATGAAATTTCACAACATTTTAGTTGCTGATATCTACTATAATGTTAGTTAACTAAAATATGAAGTGTAAAGTGTGGCCTTTTTTATGTTTCCTTGGTTTTCTGAAGTCATGTTTTACACTTGGATAAAAATAAACATTTAATAACCCATTGTTGAATACTAGTAAATTTTGATTTTTTTTTTTTTTAATAAAGTTTATAAATGAACAGAAACAAATTGAACGTTTGTGTGAAATGCAGTCACCTTTATTTAGGCTACCTGGCAGAGCATCTCAGTTACAATACCAGAACTGACAACAAACAGTGAACCTGCTCTACATGAATATATCAATTCATAAAGAGAGGAGCTCTGATTGGATCGCTCCACAACTTATCCCACCACCACCAAGCTAAGGCAGCTGTGATTGGATGTCCCTCTTAACTCATCCAACCTTTCCACACAACAAAAGTAGCTGTGATTGGATATATTCCTAACTTGTTCCTACTTTCTACATGACCAAATTAGGTCTGATTGGATTAAGTCTGTGTCATGTGCACTTGTTTTTATTAGTTACCGTATAGTTTTCATCAGAGGAAAACTAGACAGTAACTAATAATGATGAAAACTCTGATGAAAACTAGAAAAGCACTCAGAGAGCGCAGACCTCCACCAAGCAGCTTCGGTCCACTTTGGCGAAAATGGTCCTATCTGGCAATGTTAAAGAATCCTTTATAAAATTCCTGGATCCAGACGGTGATCCGGATCACCCCCAAAATTTAATCAGTTCTTCCATATCCCATTTCAGACAATTCCTGAAAATTTCATCCAAATACGTTCAGAAATTTTCAAGTTATTTTGAACACAAACAAACAAACAGACAGACAGACAGATAAACGCCGGCAAAAACATAACCTCCTTGGTGGAGGTAATAATTAGTCAACAAAACTAACACTGGAAACAACAAATGCAGACAGAGGTTCAAATGAGCACCTGACGCTCTACAATAAAAATAGTATCTGCAAACTTAACAAACATGCTCTGTAAAATACAGAATTCTTGCATGAAGTTATTGCTGGTGTACTTGATTAAACATGTTCTGGGTGTAGCCCTGCCCTGCCCCTCTTCTTTGGAAGTTTGCACATCAGTTGTACTAACAGGTCAAGTGAAATTGTATTGTCTCTCCTGTGTCAGTCATGTGACCTCACAAAGCTTTGTGGTTGCTTTATTCGACAGAGTGAGTGTTGTATTTGACCAAAAGATCATGCAGTCTGACCTAAATGTTGTAACCTATAACTGCAGGTACAACCAACTATCACCTAACTCTCTGACCACAATCCTATTCTCTACATGAAACCACCTGCTGATCGTTTGGCATTCAGCACCTCACAACACTGACCCAGAGGACGTCCCACAGTTTTATCACTTTACACACATACAACAACATCAGTCGCACCTCGTCCCAAACACAGCACTTCATTCATACTTCCTGTTGTTAAACGAACAAAAACTAAGACGGCAGCTTACCAAAGTGCAGAGGTTTATGGTCCTCAAGGAGCTGTTGTGGTGTTTATTTCTTTGCCCTTAAAGTCCACATGTTTTCTTCTCTTGTTCTATAAAGAGAGAAAGAGAGAGAAGAGCAGGGTTAACATCACAGAGTATATGAAAAGCTGAGAGACATCAGCTGCTTTGATTTCTCAAACGGACTTTGAAAGCCAGTGTTTGTGGATGCCATGTTGAACATGATGCCTCAAATTAACTTTTGGTCAAACTGTGTACAAAGAGATGGAGCAGTGAAGCAACAGGTCCAACGCTTGTCACCATATCAGCCATGATCCGAATTATGCAGAACTTGTAGCAATGCCAAATTATACCATGAGAGGACAAAAATAAATGAGCTATTCAGACTGAAACATTTTTTCAAAGCTGTTAACAGGTTTATTTCTATGTATATTTGTTTTTATTTGCACTACTAAAACTTCACTATTATTTGGTTTACAAAAGATGAGACAATCTTTTTGTGACAGAGCTAATTTACCTATTTCATATTCCTAGGAAAGCTTACACTGATGTATTAATGGCTGACAGCCCACCTAATAGGGCTGAATTATTTTAGGAAATGATCTAATTGCGATTTCTCTGGCAGATATTGTGATTTCAATTCAATTCACGATTTTCTTCAAATCAAGCTTCAGTGCAATATTCACTATATTTACAGTATAGACAACAGTAAGGAAATCAATGATTAAAAGCACATAACACATTATTCATCATCTAATATTGATGATAAATAATCTGTTTTCATTATTTAAGGGATACTCCAACTTCTACTCCTGAACAGAGTGGTGTTGAAAATTAGCACTGTGCCGTAGACACGTACAGCAGTGTATTTGGGACCTGTGTATATTAAAATATCACAGCATCAATGTTACTGTGTGTCCATGTCAAATAAGCAATAAATAAATAAATAACAACTGCAATGGCAGAGAATAATACAATATCAAGGGGTTGTTGCAATACTAAGCCAAGCATCTCTCTAGTTATGTAATGATTGTGCAGACCAAATATTTTAATGTGTTTCTCTTGTCAACTGTCTGCTGTCTTGGATGGATGATTGTATGGATTGTGACTGTACTGTGAGTGGCACTGATGCCCAAA
This sequence comes from Cetoscarus ocellatus, assembly GCA_037902135.1. Classification (NCBI taxonomy): domain Eukaryota; kingdom Metazoa; phylum Chordata; class Actinopteri; order Labriformes; family Labridae; genus Cetoscarus; species Cetoscarus ocellatus. Next base: position 854,069 of record JBAMNC010000131.1, read on the forward strand.
ATAAATTTCCCCATGAGGACAATAAACATTTATACTCATCATTTGCTTGTTTTTTATTTGTTAAGGAAGGTGGCTGAACAGTAAATTGCTTTAACATCACAACTGCAACGTGCACATGCACAACAGTCACATCGCAGGACATGCAAAGTCAATCATGTGACTTAAGGTGTGTCATGCCACCGTTTGTGTTTTGTTTGATGGAAACCAAATCTGCCACCACTGAGGTGCTTCAGTTTACATCGTGACCATATAAAGCAGATTTTTTTCCTCTCTTAAGTCATCTTTAAATCATAATTATTAACACTCTTATTGTGTGTGTCTTCAGTGACATAACTAAACACAATATTTCATCCTCAAAAATGGTCTTAAATGCAAGAACCCGTCATTATGCAAAATGTAACCATCAAACAGAAGCGTTGGTTGCAGTCTAGTGAATAAATCCTCCAAAGGAGAAGTAACACTGAAGGACAAAGGGAACAGCAGATCTTCATCCAACTTGGGGATGCATATTTACGGGGGCAGGAGGGGGCACAGGAAGAAGTCTGGGTGACAAAACAGACAGCAGGCAGGAATTAAAGGTGGTCCATCACAGGTAAGCAGCACAAAATATCAACGACATACAGAAACAGAACTGCAGCAGAAGAATGTGACAACTTGTCCAGCAGCCTTTGAGGCATCACTATGTGTCACCATTGTCCTGCCCGTGTCATCTATGAAACTCAGAATTTCGTTAAAAAGTTAAGGAATTATTTGAGGAAATGTCAGCTTTCTACAAATATGTATGTAAATATAACATAGAATCAGTTAATTTAGAAAAATAATTAAAAAAGACATGTCAACTGGAAATGAAACTGCAGATAATGTAGGCTACAAGTAACACAATTAAAAGCCAGAACTCTATTTGTAAGTCTATTTAAGAGGTTTATATTTCACACTAACCCTGGTTTATATGTGTATTTTTGAAGACTGCTAAAGTATGTTAACAATGTTCAAAAAACCTCCAACATTTAAACGCAACATGTATGTATTCATGTATTCATTCTACTGTCTTTGCTCTGCACTAAACTGACAGGACGTCACTAGTAGGTCTGTTTTGGGTGACTGGGGAAAGGGGCCATTTAAGGCAGCTACTAGCACCACAAAGAGGGGCTGAGGGAGAAGTCCTGATGCTGCAGACATTTTGTCTTGCTCATAGAAGTGCTTGATCACCTGCAGGGGACATGTTAAACAGACTAACGGCCACATCAAACTTGAAAAAGTACAATATGGGCTCTTTAAACCACTTCTATTCTTCATTCTGATACTTTGTTAGAGCTTCAGTAGGTCATCTTGACTTGGGATGGGAACTGATATTTTTTAATTAATACAATTGCCATTATCAGTTCTGCCAATCGATCCAATGCTTTATTATTTCCCTTATTTACTCTTGTTGATTTTGTCTGTAGAATAAGTTGACCTATAAAGGTGTCCTATATCGACAACATCAAATAAATGGCACCCTGGATTTTTAACGCAGAGCCGCGCTGGTAAATGCTTCAGCATGTTGCTGGTGTTCCTAATCTTGTGTAAAATCATACAGATGCTGAATGTTGTGCAGTTGGTGTAATTTTGTGTAAAATCAAGCTACAGCTTTGACTATTTCCTGTCTGACATTATAACAACCTTAACTTCTTTTTCTGTTGTGTCTGCTGACTTCCTCTTTTAGAGCATGATACCTCTAATTTGCAAGGCCTGCAGAGCACAGTGTAAGGAACTGATAACAGATCGTTAAGCATAAACAGTAATGATACTGACCCCTTAAGCTAGTTATTAACAGTTCTCAACTGGAACTGGTTTTTCATTCCCTAGTCTTGCCAGCATGGCTACATGCCTTAATGTATACAGTTGCTGCCATGTAATTGGCTGATAAGCTATTTGCATTAAGGGGCGGTTGAACTGGTGTACCTATGAAGTGGCAGATAAGTGTATGCTGCAGGAGGAAGAAAACACTGGCTTAGTTTTAACCTAATATTGTTCAGCCCCAGCAGCCAAAGAACATTTTTAGTCCTATTTTTCATTCGCAAAACAACACCAGTGTGCTCTTTAGGTGGGCAAAATATCTGATACCCACTCCAGCCAAAAACACACTTTACTCTTCTCCATCAGCAGAACAAGTGGAAGTTACAGCCATTGGTTCACTGTCCCTTTAAATAACTTTAAGACCCTTTTCCTCGTCTCTACCTCCCTCCCTGGAGCTTTATCACTGTGACTCTTCTCTCTTCCATCTTTCCCCCTCTCACTCTCTCTCTCACACACACACTTCTCATATGTGTGTCTGGCAACTACAAAGCAGTTAGCCAAGCATCTCTTGGCTCTGCGCGGAGAGAATAAGACACTCTCATTACTGCCCTTAAAAAGCTCCTCGCCCCAACAAAATCCAGCCGAGCCAGGCAGCGGTGCAGAGAGTCGCAGGGAGGATTCAAGGAGTTAAAGGCTACTTTTCCCCTTTACAACTTAATACTCCGAGTGTGTGTGCGGTTTTGTGTGTGTGTGTGGTTGATGGTTTCCCCTCCAACCCCCCCTCCCTCTGTTCCCCTTTCCTGTTCCTCTTTAATGTCACAGGCCTGGCTCATATGACCTTGAGCAGCAGCGCTGGCACGGCAAGAGCGAGAGCTGCCTCGCCTGCGGGCGCCCTTGAACTGGATCTGCAAGACAAAAAAAAAACCTTCATGCGGCCTGATAGACATCTCAGCCCTCCTCCTCCTCCTTCTCCTCCTACGCCCCCCCTTCAACCTATCCTCCCCCTTCCTCCTCGGCTCTTTTATTCAATCTACGCCACTCCTTATCTGTTCCCCCTGGTGGGAAGAGATTTATCAGGATGCTGTATCTTTAACCTCTCTATCAGACGGAGATAGAAACAGAATTTCAAAATGTCTGACCGGCCTGTGCTGGTTTATTTTTAAACCTCCTTCTACGCCTTCATGCTCAAGCCCCCGTGCCATTTGAGGAGGGGGTTAAAAGGGGGGGTTGCTTTATGGAATACACCTGTGTGATGACATGGCTGCTCGCTCCAGAGGTGTTGTTCACGTAGGAGGAAATTCCAGCCTCCTCCGCTCTGAGCCGTTGGCACACAGTGACCTGTGGCTCCAAAACAAATACCCCTGGCCCTCTGTCCCGAGGATGAGCACCAGCTTACGGGCCGATCAAGGTTGTCGGACTTAGACAGAGCGGCGGTGACCTACAGTGAGTGTTTTGACAGGTTAATGTCAACCTGCTGGGTCTTAAAATAGACCTCAGATTTTCCAAAGAAAACATCACAGAGCAAAGTCCAAAGTCTGGCTTTGAACTGTCCAACTCTGCTCCTGCATTGTGCTGCTTTCACAGACTTCAATAGAGGATATACTGATGAGATGTTTTCATTCTAGTTGACAGGAGCAAACCAGTTGAACTATGAGGACAAGTAACAGTAAATATTTTAACTTCTATGGATAGTAGGGATATTCGATAAAATATTGAACCCTTTGCAACAACATTCCCAGCTTAATATGAGCAAGTGAAAAGCTGTACTTATGGCTTTGAGTTTACACACGTCTTAATTTGTTGTCTCGCTTCCCTCCTATTTTTAGTCTGCTGTTTTGTGCCTGTAAGTCAATACACAGGAATGAGAAAACTCCTGCTGCAAGTAGCAATGTGCTCAACATGGGCCAAGATATCACGTGACTTGTAGAGGTCGTCCGGCTACCGAATCTTGTAGGTCCTATAAGACAACGTCCATTAATTAAAACATTGCACAAACATACATCAGGTCTCATGGGGGACACTTAAACTTCAAGCACATCGGCATTTTGCATTAGATTAAACATGCAGTGTCGTACCATTTCACCAAGACTTTAGATAAAGAATTCCAATAACTCTACAACAGACTCAAAACATACTGGCCTCTGCAGCAGGAAAAATCCTCCTCATTTGCAAAAAAGGGCTGTGATATACATGTAAAAACTTTGCCTGAAGTCCAGTTGGCTAAAAATTGTTATCCACTTTTAAAACCTCGATGACAGAGACAAAGCCTCAATAGAAAGATCGCAATGGTTACATGCATTATGATGTGTTCAATTACAGGTCAGAAAAGAACAGTTAGGTGAATAAATTAAACATCATCATGTTGTGATCAAATGCATTTTTAGGAAAATAAAATAAAATTTTCCTAAAAACTTGAATGATTACAGGTCAAATTTCCTTGTTAGGAAATGTTTCTTGAGTTAGGAAAAAAATAGCTTTTTCTCCTCTAGCCTGTTGTTGTTTCTGTCAAATTTGATGTGAAATGCCTCAAATGGAGAACAGTTTCAAAGGTTGGTTAAACAAAGTCTTTACCGAAAATAAGGACCGAAAAAACAAGGTACGTACCAAACAATGGGCTAAGTGTACTGCTTCATCCTAGAAGGAAGAATTCCTTGGTGCCAGAACTCACAGCAGGATGTAGTGTGGCTCTCATACACAGAGAAAACATGAGCAGTTGTATCATATGCCAAGCCAGTAGTTGGCAGTGTTACTTTGTCATGAAACAACAGGCACATGCTGCCATGAGCAGACCAGTGTGGTGTCAACATTATAAAATGGCTAACACAGGAACCTTTTTGTGGCTGGAATGAGGTAAGGTTGATACTCTAAGTGACCCTTTTACTACATGAAGATATATTTCCTATGAATGTTGACTCAGCAAGTGCAAACACAACTCAGGAGTTCACTCTTGAAGGCTCTAGCCCATTTTACAGCATATTTACACAAAAGCACTGCAACAAAGCTCTGTCATCATGGCACCACGAGGTATTCACTTTAATTCTGTTGAGGCAAAATATCGGTGTCAATTCATCCTGCAATACGACTTGTATGGGTGCAATACGGCGAACACATGAAGGTGGAGTCACTCACTCACGAGGTAAAGCATCACACGGACGTAAATATTAAGGCTTGAAAAGGCAGCGTGAATGATGCTAATGTACTTCAAATACACACAAAGGCAGACACACACACTTGCAGTGCTATTCTCACCTGCTGACTCAGCGTGCTCCATTTAAGCAATATCAAGCCTTTAAGGGCTGTTTCATGTCATGGCTGCATCTCCCTGCTGTCTCCAGAAATATCACCCCAATAATGAGCTTCTATGTTAAGTTTAGGAAGAGCCACAATGAATCTCCCCACAGGTTACCTGATTCATTAAATAACTGACCTGGGAAACCCGCAGAATAAAAGCATGTTGATGTAAAAGGGGAGTTTACAGAGGAGGCAAACAGAGCTTTAACTCTGAAAGACACAGACAAGAAGAGTAACCAAATGGATCAAATATTTCCTGTGACATATTTCACTGCTGTGGACATACATACCTGCTGGATAAAGGTAATTATGGCTCTCTATTTATCATTTTCCTATCTGTTTTAGCCAAGATATGGGTACAGCTCGCAGAAAAAAACAGACAAGCCTACAAGTCCCGATAAATTTAGCATGGAATAATCATGTCAAACATGCAGCTCACACTTGCGTCAGAAGGTTCTGACTTGATAATACACTTGTCGAGATACAAACACAAAAACATCTGCCGTAATGCAAGTAAATTACTTTGAGTGTGAAAAGGTCCTGATACTGCCTCTAGTTACAGAGCAAATGTAGAAGTAAGTCATCTCCTCATTGGCACACCAGATAGACTGTTCATATATCTAGGACAGATGTTGCTAGTCCATCTGGGCAACAGCCCGTTCAGGGCCCTATGAAATCCATTTTATTTTTTGCCAAATTCTGTTTTAATTTTTTCCATATTTCATTTTTTTAGTTTTAATTATTTGAGACTTCGGTTTTTAGTATTTTACACAAATTTATCCCCAAGACACTGTATTAAGTAATGAAATATAGACACACACTCTTCAGGTGGTCCTTGCACATATCTTTACAGGTCCAGTCAACAGTATGTAGACAGAATTTGCTGGACAGTTGATAGCCTGGCACATAATAATCATTGGGAAGCTGCTCTGCCCTGTACTTTGGAGTTAGCTGGGAGTTTTGTAGCTTCTCTGCCAACTTAGCCGGTGTCTCAGGCGGCCGCTTTGACATGTTTGCATTGTTAATGAGGGGAGGAGAAAGTGTTTGGGAAGAGAAGAATCTGTCAGAATCATATCTGGGAGCGGATTGGACAATCATTCTTTGAACTGCATTCATTACGGGTCAATCAGAACATACAGTAGGTGGGTGCAGCTGCCAAGAGTGAAGTAAAGAACACAAAACAAGCCAGTTTGGAAGTCCAGCTCTAAACCAAGGGGCAACTGGCTGAATCAGTTCAGTTGCCCCTTGGATCAGCGTTTGGCAACTGTGACCTGGATGACTTAGAATATATACAGACATGCAGTATGGATCTGCCTGATGACAGACACTGAATTAGGCAGATCCAGCTGCACTGCAAGGTTAGCGAAACATCACAGGGGCAGGTTACTCCTTGTATATGCAGCATAAATGGGGCTTATGGGTATTCACTGGAAGTTAATGTCAGCTTTAAAACTTTTGACTCGAGAGCTTCTTGTAAAAATGTTGCTTTCAGAGACACTTCAAAACTCTTTTGTCAAGTATGCTGCTAAAAGTTCGTCCCATTAACAGATAATTCAAAGATAATGTTTGCTTGGTCTTTGGTTTGGTCTGCTCAGCATAGCAATTCAGTGAGAGAGGAGCCTTGGTGTCTTCAACAATAAGCTCAGTGTTTTACATCATAGGTTCTCTTATTTCATGCCAACAACAGGACTATTATATGATGAAATGTGCTCTAATGTTTCCCTGTTCCTTACCTTGGTTAATTGTGGTTATTATGTCTTGTACTGAAGGTGTTGTCAGTCTCCAATCAACTGTCAACATAAATCCATGTGAACGCAGCATTAAATGTTTCGACTGTAAAAGCACAAAGACGTTTTTATCAGCAGGCAAATACAGCTGCACCCCCCCCCCACTCTGCAACTGTGACTCCAGCCTCAAGGTTCAAGTAATACAGTAAATATTTGCATTGACCTGTTAGAGGCAATGTGTTCTTTAGGGGCTGTTTAAGATCTATAAAAAGGCCTTTTTCTGCTTTGAACATAGGGCTCATACTCTGAATGTCGGTGTGTGCATGGCTGTATTTATGTGTGTATTTATGTGTGTGCAGGGGGCTGTACTGCAGCTTTGGGCTCTCTGAGACTGGACGAGCCCTCCTACTGGTTCCCTTCATGCCTGACCTTTCAGGACTGTAATGTTATCACATGTCATACGCCGGCCTGCTGGAAACCATCTGCTGAAGGCGCTGTGACTCCTATCAGGAAAAAAAAAAAGAGAAAAACAACAACACAGGCCGGGATGGAGTGGCAGAGTACTGGTTCTGACTGGTTTTACCGCTCAGCAGGTCTCACCTTCACAAACACAGTCACACAAAGATAGCAGGGCTGGGCATATTGGGTTGTTTAACACATACATTGATACATTTTCAAACCAAATACAGGGTGAGAAAATAATGTTTACACTGATATAAATAAAAGAAGTTATCCTCTTAATCCATCTGACCAAGGTGAGTGCAATGTTCAGTGAACTGATTAAAGAAAGTAGATGCCAAGTCTAATACTTCTTAAAGAGATTGTCTACAGTAAAAACCATGAACAGGTATATTGACCACAAGTCGAGCTATTTTTCACTCTAAATTGGGAATTATAATTGTATTAACTTTTTTGTGATGCAGAGACCAAGAAAGAGAAAGACTAAAACATAGTCCTCAACATCCAATATTGGTCAGTTTCTTAGTTTTAAATTATCAAAATTTGCAAGCAAACTCCTGCAGACCTCCTCAATCGCAGTCATATGTTGGTAACATTTGAAGTTGGTGTAAGTGGTGAAGAGACAACACTACACACTAATCCCATCTACTTTTCCCAAATATTGCCAACGTTATATTCCACCTAGACTATGCTCTTACCTTTCTTTTGATTAAACAATACAAGTAGTATTCGAGCCTGTTCAAACATTGCATGTATATGAAACACTAGGGATGCACATTCTTGTTTTTTGCTGATATTTCCAAACTTATCATCAGTGGTACCAGTATTTTAATTCAAGAGCTTCACTAAAACTGACCTGTTGCTTCCATTGTGAGAGTATTTTAGTTTGAAACAGATGTGAATAAAGCCAAAGAAAAGATCTTACACATTAATACTTTGTATTAATGTATAGGATCCAATTTGTACAGATAGAGATGTTCATATCTGCCAATACTGATAATTAACTCTTGTTGATATCAATACTCTCCCATTAATATTGTACATCCCTAACTAACATGCATTTGGAGCATTTAGATACCAAGTTGACTGAGTGCATTAAAGCTACGTTGATGGACTGAACACAGATCAATGTTTGTTAAAAATATGTGATCACTTCATCGAAATTCATGCCTGTTGTCACTGATGCCATCACCTGTGGATTAGCTCATTGACTGCTCAGAATCCCCCCAAAACTTTGTTTTCAGACCTTGTAGTCAAAAATATTAACCCAGTGTTGAAGCTTGAGCTGAAAGTCGTACAAAAACTAACAGGATAAATGCTGATCAGCTAAGCTAAACACATCGCTACACAACATGTGGTGTTTGGTCCCTTCAGTGACACTGTGATGCGTTTAGGTTGGCTTGGTAAAATAAGTGTTTGATGAAGTTATGAGCATTAAAATGTAATTCACAGAGTAAGAGATTTGGAATTTGGCTGAACACTGAATAAATAATGTTAAGCGGGGATGAAATTTGTTTTATTAGCAACATGCTATAATAATTTAGGTTACATTACTTAGCTGAGTTAATATTTTTAACTGTATTGCCTTGTAAATTACAAAAAATATAAAATGATTGGCACTGTTGTGTTGCTGGATAAAACTGATAGTATTTGTCAGTCTGTCAATAGTTTTGTTATTGACATAAATAAAATCAGATGTCCTTAATGTAAATCTATATTGCATTGCTCCTTGAGATTTTTTTGGACTGCTTTTTTGAGCAAACACTCAAACAGTTTAAAAAACAAAAAAACACCAAACAAATCTGATACCGGTATTGCTATCAGGTGACCACAGAAACAGGATCGGAATTGGGCAAAACTGGCCTGATTGGGGCATCTGTAATTTTCATAGATGTTATTTATGTCAGATGTGGTCCCTGGAACATGGATAAATTTGACAGTCTTTCCCAGTGACAGAAATAATAACAACACATGTAACAGAGGGATGGACAGTGAAATGATTGAAGGCCTACCGCCAGCATTGACCTACAACACTAAACAAAAGTTCAAGAATTATTTAAGAAATATATATTGATATAGTGCGGTGAATATTGATCCAAACCTGTAAAGCGAAATATTGTTTTATATTATTGTATCATAATTTCCTATACCACTTGTTCCTATTTAAGATCCATCAATCCATCACCCAAACCCCTTTCAGGATTGCAGGGGGCTAAAGTCTATCCCAGCTGACACAGGGAAAGAGGTGGGGTACACCCTGGACTGGTCCTTAGCCAATAACAGGGCTGACATGTACAGACAAACAACCATTCCACCAAAACCTCACAACTAAGGGCAATTCAGAGTCAACAATTAACCTCGTGAGGATGTTTTAATCTAGGGGCAGGAACTGGAGTGCCAAGAAAAAACCCACACATGCATGAGGAGAAAAGTAAAATCAGGGCTCTTGCAATAATTAACATAAACATAGCAACAGGCTAACGACGCTCATCATCCAGTCAGCTGATCATCCCAGCAATCAACACCAGTGATTGCTTTAGAAACTTGCTAAGTTCCTTAACCCTCCATTTTAACAAAGCTGATCTCGACTTTTCCATTTCACTTTCACTTTCAGAGATTAGATGCTCATGCTGCTACAGGTGTTACGGTGTGACAGGTTAACTCATGACCTCTGTGATTAGTACCCTGGAGACTGCACATGCTAAAAGCCCTTCTTGCTCCTGCACAGTTTCATAACAGTTATTCATCAGTCAAAAGGCACACTTGACTTTCTCTCTGCTCCAAGTTAAACAGCAACTCTTTTGTTGGTGTGCTTGCTTGCTATCTAGCTCCCAAAAAAGCAGTGTGACCAGTGAGCATGGCATTGTTAGCCTATGCAGTGGGAAAAGCAGGCTGTAATATGTTGCCAGGAGGACTGATACGTTTAAAATATAAATATCATGTAATGCCAATAAACTGGAAAACATTCAGATTTGAGTTTTGGTCCACATCACACAGCCCTAGTAACCAGACCAAGGTGATGCACACTCCCCTCCTCTCAGGCTGTTGTTGAGCGACACAAGCCACGAGCAGCCTCCTCAATTAGCATTAAGGGCCTTTCACACAGAGACATGAAGTTCTCTCTGTGACTAAGAATAACAGGAGACAGGTCCACTGCCCGGCAGAGGCAGTGTGGACTCTGGAGCCGTGACAACAAGCCGGAGAGCCGGGTGTGTGTACTCACCAGAGCCTCTCTGCTAATCCGATCCCCCGCCATGTTTAGCCCCACCTCAGGATATTATGTTATGTTTGTTGGTGTGACACCTCGGCTAATAAGGCTGTTTTCTACACCGAGCGGGACCAACATGATTAAAATGAGTCTGGACTGGAATAGAGATTTAAAAAACAGCAAACACTCTAATGAACTTTGTGTTCATTTGGTGTGAAATCCCCCCCATCAAACACCAAAATCTCTCTTTAATCTCAGGGACGTCTCTCTGTTGAAATATTAAAAGCCCCCATTATACACCCCCCCCCATAGAGGAGCCAAAAAGCAGGCTGGGTTGTGGAGGCACCACAGTGTCCTGGGAGATTCATTACAGGCAGATTTGTTCCACATAGTGAAATATGAGTGAGCTCGACTGCCTGAAAATTGCATGGCTCCATAAGCAGGGGGCCAATGCAGGAATAAGCCCCCAGTTCTCCAGCGTGAGCTCGATACCAACAGCTACAGCGATTATTTTGAGGAGAAGATCAAACCCAGTGTTTATCCCGCTTTGTCTGTCCAAGACACAAAGGATGTGGAACAACGAGCCGTGGCTGAGACGCTTTTTGAATCAATATCAAAATATATAGATGCTGTCTGAGGGTAATTTTCTTCTCCCCAAATTTTCTCTTTTCTTTTAAGACCAATAAGTCCTGTTGTAAGATAACATCATTCGGAAATATCTGCACTGCAGCGGCATTTGATACTCTCTGATAAGTTCAAGAAAATAAGTGTCAACTTATTGAATTTCCAAGACAAAAGATGGTCTTTTGGAGTGAGATCTGGTGACTGCGGATGCCACTGGAGTACAGTGAACTCGCTGTCATGTTCGAGAAACCAGTTTGAGATGATCTGAGCTTTGTGACATGGTGCTTAATCCTGCTGGAAGATGAGTACACTGTGGTCCTGAAGAGATGGACATGGTCAGCAATGGTGCTTAGGCAGACTGTGGTACTTAAACACTGCTAAGTTGGTACAAATGTGCCCAAAGTGTGCCAAGAAAATAGTCAAGCCCCCTTAGGACTAGGGATGGGAATCGAAACCAATTCTGGTTAAGAATCAAAAACAACTAGCTCAAGCAATTAATATATCATTAATGTCTAAGCTTTACAATTCCTTCCACATTGTTCTGCATGCCTTGCAAATCAAGGATGTCACGCTCTTATAAGAGGATCAGCAGCAACAATATCAATATCATAGATGTGATCATGGCACAGAGTAGTCAAAACTGTGACTTTTACATTAAGGTGAAGTTTGTAAATAAGCCCATATTGGGTTTCTACCTCAACTGCACATGAGACTTAATGTTATTTATGGTTTTCTTTGACTTCTCTTTTAACTACTTGTAAATAATTAAATTAAGTTAACTGCTCAAAATCTAGTGTCTGTGTGATTTCAAGAAGAAGCAAAACAACCAGCAACTTGCAGAAGCATGAGTCTATGCAATACTGTGTTAAATATCAGGACAGCCTTGTCCTCGTATTGGTGCCACTGAAGGCCTGTGTAGGTGGACTTCATCCATGCTGAGGATCCACAGGAATTGATAAGACAATTGGTAAAGAATCATATTGATGAAGACTCAATATTGGCATTGGGATCAATAAACTTATCTTGTCTTCCATCCTTACTTTGGACATACAAGAAAACCATCTGATTGTTGTGCAAAATAAGTATCAGTTTTAATTTGTGTGTTATACAAAAAAATTAAGAAGAAATGAGGCCACACACATATTCTTGTGCAAAGACATTTTTAACAAAGTATGCCATTTGTGTGTTAATATTGTTTTAGATGACCCTAATGTCCCTCCTTAGACCTTCTCCAGGCCCCAGAATGGGAACAAAGGCCCCATACCATTACACCACCAGCACCAGCCTGAACTGATGATACAAGGCTGGATGGATCCATGCTTTCATGTTTACGCCAAATCCTGACCCTACCATCTAAATGTGGCAGCAGAGATTCACCATTGAATCTTCAATTGTACACTTTTTGTGATCCTGTGTGAATTACAGCTTGAGTTTTTGCTTTACAGTTGACAGGAGTGGCATTTGGTGTGGTCTTCTGCTACTGTAACCCATCTGCTTCAAGATTCCACATGTTGAGAATTCAGCAATGGTCTTCTGCATACTTTGATTTTATTTAGTTAATATTGGATCTACTGTTGCCTCTCTATCATCTCAAATCACTCTCCTATCCATCTCATTCTCCTGTGACCTCTGGGATCAACAAGGCATGGTCACAGAAGGTGGTGATACAAATTTGTCTGGATGCAAAAATGTCTAAAAGTTAACATTGGGTGGAATTTAAAAAAAAATCACATCTGCCATTTCTTAACGGATTTACTTCCAACTTCACAGGATAATATGGGGTCCATGTCTCTATCTTCAAGGTAAATTTCATCTGGATCAGATCCAGGTTGATATCACAAAAAAACATTGAACTTTATAATGGGAAATCCCATTAACGACATTCAATAATTCATATAAAATCAAAATATTAAGTGATGTTCCCAAAACTTGTGCTCATACAGGATAACAACCTCCATGTATGTGATGAATTTGGTCAAGATCCTTGCAGTAATCTGGATCTGGTGATCCAGGGTTGTATCTTTTACAGGGGTTGTGGAAAAGCCACTGCAGGAACTGAGCTGCTTGGTGGAGGTCTGCGCTCTCTGAGTGCTTTCCTAGTTTTATCTATTTTGCCATGATAGCAAGTAACCTCTGGTGGTTTTCACAAGATCTTTACAGGTGTTTCTTGCAATCCTTGAATGTCAAAGCTGGCTTTCCCATGTCAAAAAGCCAATTTCTTGAAATAGCTAGAAAAGATGAAAGTAGATGCTAGCTCAGGAAAATGAGAAAGAAAACATTTTGCATGCATGTTCTCCCAGCACTTTGGGAATGATACACTTTTGTGACACGTTTTTGTCCTGATTTAATCATGTTTTGTAACATCGAGGGCCAAAACTGCATCATTGAGTAATTCAAAAAAATTGGGTCACAATTTCTTCAAAACAAGGTGGTGGGTCCTGAAGCTTCAATCAATCAATTTGAACAAGATGACGAAAAAAGAGCGCAATGGTCTGTTTTGTTGGTGGGAGTAAATATATCTCAGGGGGGCTCATGAAGGCAAATTATCTCCTCATATGTCTGGCTTTGGCACAGATGATATGCAAAGAGGTCATTGCAGCTGAATAAGCATCTGTATTGCTCATTTCTAAACCACAGTTGAACTTGGTACAGTAAATAACCTGACCTGAATAGAGTGGAGCAAATCTGGGAGAAAGCGTCCTATATTTAGAAAACAGCAAACCCATGTGTCAGAGGGAGGGACGTGAAAAGATCGTTCACTTGGAGAGCGTTTGAGCCTGACAAGTCTGACTGCGCTAATCAAACGATATTACTGGAGACTGAGAGAGGGAGAGAGGGTCTTATAGGAGGTGGCAGACCTCCACACACTCCTCTGAGAGCTACTGTAAGGCTTTATATGTGCCTGAGTGTGTGTGTGTGTTTTTTTAGTGTAGGGAGACCTCGGTGCTCAGCTTGGGGCGTATAATCTATGGTTCATTTGCAGCTTTTCTCCCCAGTATGACAAGCCGTTTACAAGACGTAGCCTCTGCCGCTGACCCAGTTCTGAGTGGCTGCGTCTCGCGACAAGGCCCTGCCTCCCCATCAGGCCCTGCTCCTCGTCTAACTGACGATAACACCGCCACCCTCTGCCTCCGTGAACTGTGGGAAAAAAATAGGTCGCCCTGACCCACTTTTCTTCCTCTTTTTTTTCTCTTCTCTTTCTTCTCTCTCCCCTCCCTAAGATCGTGCGAGGAGTTCTGCAGAGCATGATCGAGGGAGACAGTAAGAGAGAGAGAGTGAGTGAGGGAGACAAAGGAGGAGAAGAAGTTAAAAAAAAGAGAGAAAGAGAGCGACTCGGAGGCTTCTCCCTCCCTGATGACTCTCTGAGTTTCAGTGATGCATTCCTGTGGCCTTTTGAACACAGGCGCCTCTTATCAGATGACCTGCTCTATGTTTGGTAAAAGACAAAAAAAAAAAAAAATCCGCCTACGCCTTGAAATAACAGCGGCTCCCGAGGTGAAGTGATGTGTAGGTCGCAAAGGAGTCGGCTCAAAGGGAGCAAGAGGAGCTGGCTTCTATGATAATTAACAGAAGTGAACTTTAAAAGCAGTAATGTCAGATATTTTGTGGTTAAAGCTTTCAGCGCTTTGGTCTTTTTGAAAATAACGATTTGCATCTTTCTGACCTCTCAACAGACAAAAAGATTTGCCTAAAAAATCAGAAACTATTGGCAGATTGTTTGGAATCCGAGATCCATCATTGTCAGGTGAGTTATTGTCAAAAATGTGGGAAACTGCCCTGTCCTGCACTGTTGCTGAATGCTTTAAAAATTCCTGGATCCGATCACCACCAAAATCTAACCACTTTTTCCTTGTGCCATGACTAACACCCTCTGAAACTGCTATGAAAATCAGCTGAGAAGTTGTTGAGTTATTGACGAAAATTTTGGAAAACTGCCCTTGCTTGCAATGTTAACAAATCCTTAAGTCAAACTGAATCTGTCTTCGGATCACCACCAAAATCTGATTACTTCTTCCATGTGCCATGACCAACATTTCCAGAAAATCTTATCCAAATCTGTTCATCAGTTTTTTTAGTTATTCCTTTCACAAACTAACAAAGAAAGAAACCAACAAACGCCAGCAAAAACCTAACCTTCTTGGGTTGAGGTAATAACACCTGAGTAGCAGGGGAAAAAAATGGCAGACAACAAAAACACATTTTCAGAATGAAACCAATGTGGTCCAGTGTTCAGCATCCTGAGCAGTGTCCGACTCTTTTTGCTGCCTTGCTTGCACCTGTCCGATTTAGAAACAGTTCAGCTTTTGTATCAGCGCCACGCTCTTCAACGTCACTTCTCCTTACGTGACCAAAAAAAAATTGAGAAAGGTAGAGATTTATGATTAGGAACGGGAATAAGGAAGATTTTATTGATACAAATGCAATCTGCCTTTGGATCCAATTATTCATCGGTTCTTGTTTAATTCAAGTGGACTGTTTTTGCAGTTGAAAGTCTACACTGGTCTTCAGTGTCAACAACATCACAAACATAAACTTGCCGGGGTGGGGAGGGGGTGATCAGCTGTTTTGGCAGCTCCTCAAACTGTTCATAGAAGGAGGAAAGTCAGAGTGCCAAAGACTTTATTGTCTTGCACATAAAAGTTTTCTAGAGGAGACATAAAGGCATAGAAAACCAATACAAGCATACTAAGACCTCTTTGAAGGCTGTCCTTCTGTCCTTTGGGGGGAGGGGAGGGGGGGATGTCATGGGGTAAAGCCTGCCCAGCCATTGGGCAAGAAGCAAAATCACAGGCCTGACGCAGAGAGGAAAAACAACCATTCATGCATACAAACAAACTGAAGGGACATTTAGAGACTGGAGTTCCCAAACAGAGAGGACATGCAAACTCCACACAGCAAGGCCACATCCTGGCCAGACCCTCTTGCTTTGTTGCAATAGCACTGCTGTGCAGCACCGTCCTTACACAACAGCTCCATTCACACTGACATTTCAAGCCATAATATTTACCCCTCTGTGATGTTTCACCTCCACTGTAAATGCTGCAGAGCTGACTTGGCAGGAGAGAGGAGCATTGCATGAGTTTGTGTGTGTTTGATGCTACACTCTCTCCTTCAAAGCAGTATCACATTGTGTATCGACACAAATACTAACGGAAACATGGCCTCAATGTGAACATCTCAAGATGTAGTGATGGTGAAGTCTTAATGCAACTCTTTGGTGTTAACACACTGTGAAATGGGCTATTAATCATGGACATAATCATCACTAATTTGTTTCTGCCTTGAAGTTTTGAAGCCTTATGTGAGACACAATATCAGTATGGGCAAAAAATAGTTTAAAAAGTTGATGATCAGGATATATCATCATATATCATCCATATTTAACTAGGGATTCAAATTGGCATTGGTTCAACATCGGTATTGTCTGATATTGGCCCGTTTTACAAAGATCGTCCATCAGCAAAATAAAGTGGGGTGAACAGATATCAGTTGTCAGATGTTTGTTTGTTGTGTCATGCCAATTTAATGCTGACATCTGGCAAACCAACTGCTAATTTAATGACAATTCCTGTAATAGGGCAGTTAAAATGACCTATATGACAAACAGTGATCTGTTTTCATGATCAATCATGACAGAAAATATGGCATAATGAGAAAATAACACCAAAAGAGGTTATTAAAGAAACACTGGTATCAGCTAAATTGACATTTAAACATCCATATGGGCATCAATCCTGATATTCACAATCAGTGCATTACCACCATACATAACCCATAATTCAGCTGGAATGTTGGCAGTATGTAAAAATGTATCACATTCATCTTATCATCAATAAATGTCTACATCTAAAAATCAACAGTATCACTAATTTAAGAATGAAATGTTTTTCTTGTTTAACATTTCTTTCTTCCACAAATAGACTGTCACAAAAGTTCCTAATGAGAGGAAAAATACTGGTATCCGTATCAGTATTGGTAAGTTCACAAATATGGGCAACCAAATATCAGCAAATGCCCAATATTGTGCATCCCTATTGAAAGTGCTAACTCAAACTTTCAATTAAACTTATGGGCAAAGTGTTGGAGTTAAGTCAGACTTAAAGCCTCCAAACAAACACCTACAACATGCCCACCATTGAGTCAGATTATTTTAATGTACAGAGTGCAGACATCTAAACTTGAAAAATGGCCTAAAAACACCTAAAAATGTATACATTTGAGACAAGAAAAAATACTGTTTTTAGTTTTTTTAATCTTTCAGTCTCCGGTCATTAAAACTGGTTTTGCTTCCTGCTTCAAAGGTCACTCTAACAACACTCAAGTGCCCATAATATCACAAGGGGAACTTTTTTCTGCAATCCTCTCACTCCTTTAGCAGGAATGGGAATCAAAAACCAATTCCAGTTGAGATTTCGGAGATTTGATAACAACTCCCTCAGAGAATCAACATTGTTAGTTTTTTGCATATCAATTCCCTCAGTTCTTTCCACCTTGTTCTGCATGCCTTGCAAATCAAAGATGTCTGCTTGCATGACAAAGAAGTCAAAAATCACGGCAGACAGGAGGCAGAAGTGGTTAAAACTTTCAGTAAGTGGCATGACCAGCAACTTGCAAAAGCATTTCTCTATGGAGCACAGAGTTTCATGTGTTTGACATTGTTGGCACAGAGAACCTGTGTACCAACTTCCTTTACACAGAAATTCAGCAGGATAACAGAATAAGTAAAGAATTGAATAAAAAAGCCGATTCATTAATGACATTGAGATCAATAAAATCTCAAAGTCCCGTCCCTTTTGTTTGGAGACAGGAATACAAACAGGAGTTCCCTTCCATCTGTCGTGAAACCCAATTACAGAAGTCCTCACCAGCCCCCATCTCCTTAATTTCACCATCTCTCCTTCTAGGTGTCCATTATCTCTGGTGTTTCTCAGAATGCTAAATGGGACCCTCTGCCTTATTTAAACACAGACATACACACTCCTTTTTGCGGTCATTTAACACCCGTAGAGGTATTGCGTGTCATGCAGTCTGAAAAAATGATGAGCCTGTCTTGGCTTGTGGGGTCGGGAGGGGGGGTATTAGGATCCAAGCTGAGCCGGGAGCGCCCTAATGCCTACATAGTAGCATGACACGGGGCCCCTGAATGTCTGTGTGTGGGTTAGGACAGCTCATGATATATCTGCGATCACGAATGCCGCTGCTCTCATGCAAACCTTCCCCTCATTAAGCTGCGGGCACTCATGCATCGCTTTAGTAATCCCTCCATACATTAAGCGCCGCTCTCACTGACAACACTTTCATTCATTCCTAAAACAGATAGTTTGTTTGCAGACATCCCGTGTATCATTGTTTGAAATATCTCATCAACGCACACCTTTGACTGCTAATTTAAATATTAATGCGGCAGACAAAAATCATCACTCTCTGTTGCCGAGTCGCGTAGCAACCTTTGTTTAGCTCCAGTTCGAGGGCTATACTTGTAGGAGTGAGAGTGACATTTAATTATTAGCTTTTAAAAATCTTATACCTTCTAAGACCTGCACTGAACTTAACAAAACTACTTCAACAGCCTCTTCTTTTGTACTTTTATTCTCTGAATACATGTCTGCATTAAAGCAGAAATATCAAATATCAAAGAGGGAGACTTAATGACTGCACTGTAGCTACTTCAACAAAAGGTCAGATTTTCTGTTGGATATATTTGGTGTTTTGTTATTCAAATAAAACATTATTTTACACTTTAAGCTCCTCTTGATTTTCCATTTATTACCATCACTTCATAGTATAGTTATTCATCATTTAAGGCTTTTAATCCCTTTTATAATCCGTCCTTATGGTGTTTCTCCAACTGTTTATTAAGAATGATGGCCCACCTTTTCAACACAACCTCCCAAACCTTCAAAATAAAGGCACAACGTATCTGTAAATCAATGTAAGGTAAACAGGTATCAGTTTAAAAGTTTATTTGTTGTGTCATATTAATTTAATTCTGACATCTGGCAAACCAAACTGCTAATTTAGAGAAGAGTCTTTTGTAGGGCAGGAAAGATGATGATAAAGATTTATCTCATCAATCTCATCAAATGTCTAATTTATTGAAGAATAAAATGATTTTCTTAATTTACATCCTTCTCTTACATAAATGGACTATAGCCATGAAAGGAAAAGGTTTATTTTAGTAAGTGGAGACTGTGTGCTGTTAGCCAAAAATATCAATAATAGGGATGGGAATTGAAAAACCAATTTCAAGTGAGATTCGATGAGTACTCTCTCAAAGAATCAATATCATTAGACTATTTGCTCAAGAATTCCCTTATCAATTCCTTCCACTTTGTTCTGCATGCTTTGTAAACCAAGGACACCAGGCTGTTATCAAAGGCATCAATGATAATAAAGGGGTCAAAAATGTCATTATAACAGTCAGGGGGCAGAAGTGGCCAAAATCGTGGCTAAAGTTTCGACAAAAACTGCCCAGCAACTTGCAGAAGCATCCATCTGTGCAGCACAGCACTGAATATCAGGAGTTGTATGTGTTTGACATTGTCGCCAATGAAAACCTAATTGGGGAAACTTTTATTCACCCACAAGTTCCACAGGAATCGCTTGGTGAATCGTTAAATAATTGGACTGATAAGTAGAACTGATAATACCATACGTGTGAATACATTCTTATCAATTTCCATCCCTTACGGAGATTGGTAAAAGGATCTAGAGTCTGGAAATATCTGCATACCGTGCATCCCAACTTTTGTTTGAGTCAGTTATATCCCTGAAAAGTTTGAAAAATTGGGCTCACTGCCAGCTGACTTTGACCTTTGACCTCCACAATCTAATCAGTTCTTCCTCTAGACCGGGTGGATAATTGTGCAAAGTCAAAAGCAGGAGCTGACACGTGCATTTGTTGTCACGCATCCAGAGTGTTTAAACCATAAGGCTTTAATACAGACAAAAAAATGTCACATTTGTTGACACCGCTAAAAAACTGATACTACGATGCACCCCTAAAAGCTTTGGCTAAATAATCTGTTCTAGGAGATTTGGAGCATTTCACTTCATGTCGGCCTCCTGCTTTATCAAGATAAGCATTCAATAAAAATTAGAACATTTTTTATCCAAACATTTTCAGGATTCCCACTCTTTTCTAGAAAACATTTTCCAGGACTTTTCCAGGACGTTTTCAACCCCCACCCCACCATACACACTGTCGTTTTCTACAGTTGTGCCTTACATTTTGTACATTTACCCAGATTGCTATGTTTATACCTCTTCTGCACTGGAGGTCTGATTTACAAGATGTGCAGTCTATGGCTGTAACAAATCTACGTTACATCTAGGGATGTAACGGTATGAACATTTAACATCACGGTTATTGTCACCAAAATTATCACAGTTATCATTATTATCGCTGTATTGTTGCAATGTGCTCAAAATGTTCAAAAAGTACTTTTACACAAACTTGAAATCATTTAACCCCTTTAATATTATAATTGTAACAAGTCTTTTTGTCTTTGTTGTCAATAACTGTGTCAGGTAATGTATTTTGAGTACATTTTTTATCATGTTATAAATGCTTAAACAATGTGTGATTACAAGAAAAGAAAAAAACAGATTTGAACTTTAAACCGGATTCTCTTCATAAAAAATTGTAAATGAAGACGTTCAAAGTTTTGAGATGACCAAAAATAAACTTAACCTATCTTACATACACTCACACATTTGTGTTTGCCTGCAGCATTAGTGTCCATGTTACAGCTCGTTATATTAGAACATGTCCATGCGTTTTTTTTACTGATGATAGTCCCTGAAGAAGTTAGCCCCCTCCATGACTCTCCTCTGGTCTCCCCTCTCCCTGAAAGATCTCCTCCACATTTCCTCCTCCAATATTTCCAAATTACGATTGATGAAATCCATAAAACACGAACTATGATGGAAAAAGACGATCAATTATGAAATACGGCAAAACACTGCGAATAAACAGCAAACGAACGACAAGAACACTCTCCAGAATGATACTAATGCTATTATTTACAAAACCTACACATTATTTACTCAGAAAATAATAATAAACCACTGATAATTCACTCAGGTATGGCTCTCTGAATCCTCTCACTCTCAGCTCAGCTCACTTACTCGAGGAGTTATGCACGTCTTTTCTTTCGCCACAGCTTCATGTTTTAGACAGGGTGACCGTCTTCAATCAGTTTCCACTCAGCATCCTTGTAAAATCCAAAATTCAATCAGACATCAAACTTTGTCAGTTTCAAGGGGGAAAAATCTTTGATATAGTGTCTGTGCGGGCACCAACATCCATACTTTCGCTTTCAGAGGCCAAACATTGCAAACTGCGCATGCGCACCTCCGTCTGTGAGGGACCACGGCTGCTTTACCGAGGAGCAGACACATAGTTCAGGCTTTTCCAGGCAATGAGCAGCATCACCGTGAGCTATTGACACAGTGTGGTAATCAAACTCAGTTTACCGGTAATTAAAACAGGAAACGGTAATACTAACCATCAGAAATTTTAATGCAGTTTATCATTTTATGGTAACTGTTACATCCCTAGAAACATCAGACATTCTCAGACATTCTTAGAAATTATGACCAATTTATCACAGAAAAGCGCACCCACAGATTCCAGTGTCACATAAACAACTGAAGTTGCAATATTGGTGTGGGCAATTTTCAGGATAATCTAGTCTTCTAAAAAACAAGATTAAAGGTTGCTAGCTCCACCGTACCGTATTGAACTTAAAATGTATTTATTTCTAACTCTCGGGCATGAACATTGTCTGGTAGCTATCGTTTTAGCCTGGCTTTTATGTGTGTCTCACTATTATTAATTTATGGTTTATACTGATTTTTTTTATCTTTATTTACTCTGCTTTATATAAATATATATCTATATATTTAATTCCTTAAATTGCATTATTTTATCGACTCATATTTTATGGCTAAGTTTGCATTAGTACATTTTAACTTCATTTCCTATGTTTGATTTTTGTTCACTAGCAAGGTAAAAGGAAGATAAATAATCATCCAGGACAATTCAAGCTTTTCCAGGACATTTTACTTTTTCCTCATTTTCCATGTTTTCAAATACTGGAATATTGGTAAATCATTGTCCAGGTTTTCCAGGTTTTCCAGGACGTGTGGGAACCCTGATTATGCAACAACACTTTCTATTCTGGCTGCAGTGATCTCTAACCCTACCTCCATCTTCTCCCCCCTATGCACAGTAAATACGAGTTCTTCTCTGATAATAAAGTCAATCAGCAGAAGTAAGCTGCTTGTTAATATGCGTCACAGATTGCAAACCGCAGCGTGACTTTAAAGAATCTGATCACACAAACTTCTTTCAAACAGACTGTAACATATCCCTCTGACATTATCGTGCCTTCTGTTAGCACCACGGCGTCACACAGTTTGTCCGCACAACAACATTAGTCTCACCAGATGCTCCCAACAACATGTGTTTGCGTGTGTGCTCATTTGCATCAGCCACAGTTTGACACTCCGCTTTAAAAAAAAAAAAAAAAAAAAAAAAGCAGAGGAGGGTTGACCTGCCGCTAAACTCTCACCAGCCCCGGTGCTAAGCCTCTGCGTGCTAACGGTGACCCATAGCACACAGACATGTTGGTGCCTCAGAGACGAGTCATGAAGGCCGCTGCTCCACTTTCCCCCCGCTGCCAGACACCATGCTGCAGCTCTGCCCTATCTGACTGTTTTGATGTGTGAAAGTGCAGAAAATGTGACCAAAGTTGAAGAGAAAATGGCCGTTGGAGGAAGTGGAGGAAGGTGTCAGGTCTCTTTATTCGAGCGGGGGGCTGGTGAAGGTTCCAGCTCTGGTTAAAGGGGTGGATGTAGGTCAAGCCCTGCCTCCTCATAAGCACCAAGGTCAACGCTGAATAGAAGCGAAGGTGGCTTAGAGAGAGAGAGGCCCTGGATAAACCTCATTCGTCTGGATCCTGTGCCAGCACCGGCCCCAGACGTGTAAACACAGTTACACAAGCACACAGCTCCTCTGTGCTAACCCCAGGTGTGTGTGCGTGTGTGTGTTTGCGAGAGAAAGTGTGTGAACATGAGTGGGCAAAAAAAGACCATACGTGTTATACAAGCTCCACGGGCTTTACTGTAGCTTCCACTACCGTCTATAACCAAGACAGGGCTTAACATACAATGACACAGGGGTTAGTGACGCGTTGTTGTGCTTCTTTTTGGACATAACAGGGTTACACAACAAGAGGAACTACGGTTGAGCTACGTGACAAATCAAAAGGGCATCAAAATACTCATACTGTCTATACAATTCTTCTGGTGATGCTCAATAATCCTGCGGGTTTGAGTTCATTCATTACCTCTACCTAGGCCAGGGGTGGGCAACTGGCAACCCAGGGGCCACATGCGGCCCTCCACTTCACTCAATGCAGCCTATCAATCATTTGCAAAAAGAACTTGAATTTGTAAATATGAAGAAAAATTAACAACTGCTAAATTTGATTCATCATGAGTTACTAGTACTACATAATGCAAGTCATTAAAAACTTACTTTGCTATAAATATGTCTCTAAATATATTTTATTAGGCATTAAAAACAATGGTAGATGTAATATATTTGTGCTTTAAAAACTTGTAACCACTTTTTCTTTTAATGCACTAAAAAGAAGCTTAATTATCTTTATTTATGTGTCATTAAATTATATTAATGTTGGTATAATTTTTTGAAGCTTTATATTTGCTATTTTTGGTTTATATATATACACTTTTTTCCTCAGTGAGAGTGCCCAACAATATGAAACAGAGTGGCCCTCAGGCAATGAAAACATTTTATGTGGCCCTCTTTGTAATCAAAGTTGCCCACCCCTGATCTAGGTGGCTATGGTACAGTAAAACTGGAAAACTCAAAAAGTAATGAACAAAATCCTGATGTGGATCCAGCACTTCTAATAAACCTATAAAATGTAATATATCATAAAAGTAGGGCTGTGTATTGGAAAGAATCCGGCAATACAATACATAAAATAAAACATGGGTTACCAAATATCACTATATATATATATATGATAATCTGTAATCAAGCTGTAAATACACATTACACAATTAAAAAATACACTGTTCTGGACATTCAGGACATTAAGGTGCCTGAAGCAGAGAACCGCCCCATCCATCAGATCAATGTGTGTCAATAATGTGCAAAGCAGCTGGCCCACTCCTCATCCATCACGAATCAGCAAGCTCATTTCTCGTCTCTCCCCTCTTGCAATCAAGCATTGTAAAGCACTCTTGACTTCTTCCCCCATTACAGGCCCCCCACCAGAAGTGGGATCATCACAGGCAAGACCGCAACGTTCATATGGGACACGCAGCCCACTGATGCGGTCTCGGGAAATGGAAATGCCTCGTGTCTGTGTTGCAGCTGGGCCAGCAGTGAAGGTTGGATCTCTGTGTTTATTAGCATGTATGTTAAAAACTGATCGAGTTTGATTTTTGAGAAAAGTGACAGCCCTAATATATTTTAGAATATTGTTTATGAAGAGGTTTTTTTTTCATTATGTTTTATTCACAACAGGGCAAGCATATTTGGTAAACAAATCAAAAAACACAGAATTAATGGCAATGAATTACAAACAACTTTTAAGGTGTGGTAAAGAAAAGTTTCATGGCTTAACAGCCCTGCAGTCACACTTTTCAATGCAATCAATCAATGCCAAAGATGGCTGTTAGCTAATTTTAAACATATTTGTGCAAACTGGCTGGAGAAAAAAGAATTCTTTTAGATTTAGCTAACCCGTAGTAAACTAGGGACTTAACAAATCAAAGGTCTACACCTTTAAAAGTATTAACTGAAAAACATGACTATTTTTTTTATAAAACCTTGATATAGTTCAAACACAAAATAATTAAATTTATTGTTGGATCACTATTGTCTTCCATCCCTAACATGAACATGAATTCAAAGTGGTCTGAAACAGGGTTTGGAGTTTGATTTAAAATAAAATCATTGTCACTGAGTGAGTTTTATGCAGACATCAGCAAGTATGTTAAAAAAACTCTTAAAAAATGAGTTAGCACTTGACACCAGTGATGTGTGGGTCTGTTGCTCTTTAGAGATGCACATGGTGGGGGTCTCAAGTCCTTTTCATTTCTAATTTGGGAGTCGCAGGCTGAAAAGGCAAGGACACACTGGTCTAAAACACATTTACAGGGCTGTATTCTCTCATTCTAACTTGATTAAAACAGGTTAAGACACTAAAAACAGTTTTTGTCAAAGTATGCTTAAATACATATTTATATAAAATTACTTGAACAGAAGCAAAATGCACAGAAAACCCATTCCTTCTACCTTCACCCCCGAAGTCCTGTGTTCATCTTTGCTCGAAACACTGAATATATCATCTGTCCATCCATCCATTTTCTGTGTTCTTGTCTGAGAGACGAGAGACAGGTAAACACTGAATTGGTTGCCAGTCATCACAGGGCTAACACAATTAAAGGGACAACCAGTAACACGAACTTAAACTTAAGGCCAACATAGAGTCACCAATTAACAACAAGCATGTTTTTGGTCTGTGGGAGAAAACCAGAGGAATCGGAGAAAACCCATGTATACACCGGGACCAAGGAGTTGAACTACCAACCCTCTTGCTACGAGGCACCAGCACTATCTGAAGCCATCAATATTTATCATCACTAAAATAAAGTTTACAACTTTCTGGTATGAGGCTCTTCTTGTGGGCTTAGTCATTATAAACACACAAGCCGCAAAGGTTCCTCTCAGCCTCTTCTGTCAGTGCGAGCTTAAGGTGCATCCATGCAGGTAAAGATTAATGGCTGATTGTAAATGTCAAACATTTGCAGGTGATTGCTTTTAAAGCTGAGTAACAAGAAAATTCTGCTAATCAGATGAGGTTATGAAGTGTTGAGACCAAAGCGAGACTTCATCCCAGTTTAGTGTGATCCCTGATGATTTAAAAGGTAAAATAAAAGTTTAAACTCATGAAGTGAAACAGAAAACAGGTCTGCTCTTAAACAAGAACAGTGAAAACTTCAATTAACTTTGATGGAAAGGTAGAAAAATAACAGCTCATCTCTAAGTCTTATCTCTCCTTAAACCTCTCTGTCCTAAAAATGGCTTCAGCTTTACGTAACAAGTTACTCTCCCAGCACACGATCACTGAGTTTTATTAAAGTTGAAGCATATTACATGATTCAGTCTGTGTTCTAATAAAACTACTGAGAGACGAGAGGGACAGTATTTGAGATTCAATGATGTTTTTGTCCTGTGAGAGTTCATACAGTACATTTCTGTGATGAAACAAGATAAAATAAGATCATTCAGACCCTCTGAGCATCAGGAAATACACCTCTGATATCAAACAACAATGAGACCAAATAATCACTTTAAATTTAATATAATACTGAATTTCAGTGGCTGCAGTGACCACAGTAAGGGTCACTTAGTGTCAAGGAGCCTTGTTCTGAATTATATCTTGTTTAATTCTGTTTTGCATCTAATTTAAACCCATGGTAGAGACATTAAATGAGTTTGCATCACTTTGACTTGAGGATTAAGGTCTAACAAAGTGATTCTTTTCACCGACTGCCTTAAGAATTGTTTTAAATCTTTGTGGCACAGATTCAACAAAGTGCTTTATAAAACATTCATCAGAGATTTTGGTCCACATTGACGTGATAGCATCACACAGCAAGAGGTGGGGTTCTCTGAACTGGTAATCAGTCAATCACAGGGCTGACATGTGTAACATTCACACAAACACATGCCTAAAGTCAATACAGATTTATTAACCTAACAGGTAGCGCTGAACCATACTCGTAAAAAATACTCCAACAGTATATTAAGCTGTTTAAGGGCATTTCCCAGATAAAGGCTGTGTCTTTTATCAGTTTATCCATCCATCTATCTATTATCTATACTGATAATGCATTTCGAGGTTGGGGGGGGCGCTTACCCAGCTGACATTGGCTGAGAGGCGGGGCACACTCTGAACCGGTCACCAGTGAATCACAGGGCCACATAGAGAGGCAGACAACCATTCACGCTCACATACCTAAGGGCAATTTGGAATCACCAATCAATCTAATGAGCATGTTTTTGGTCTGTGGGAGGAAGCCGGAGTGCCCGGAGAGAACCCACACATGCACTGGGAGAACATGCAAACTCCACACAGAAAGGCCCTGACTGGCCCAGGAGTCGAACCAGTGAACTTCTTACTCTGAGGCATGTGAACTACCTGCTGCACCACCGTGCCACCCTGTGTCTTTTCATGTGAAATATAAAACAGTTTAAAAGAGATCTAAACTTTGTTTTTCAGTAAAGCTACTCTTTCTCTCATGGCACACGGCTCCTCTTTGAAAATGACTTAAATGCAAGAAGCCCCATGTTTCACCGTGTAGCACTGCTGAGCGCCTCTGGTTGTCATCATTCAAACTTAGCCTATGCTCAAAAAAGCTGACACAACAAAATATCCTCTCTTAATCCTTGCTGATAAGTTTATGGATACAGATTTGACAGGATGGATACAGCCCTGGTGCAGACGTTCTACCCTCTTCTTTCCATCTTCCTTGTGTGATGTTGTCAACTATCAACTATAATCTATTTATCTATGTATCTAAAAATCTTTCATCCATTTGATGTCTTATTGTCTCCCAATCATTATATGTCCTACGAAGTACCTTCTTTTGGTCTCTGTTTGACCTGATTGTTGATGTATTGTCTCCAGAGTTCTTCTGTTAAAGCACTTCGTAAACATCTGTTTTTAAAGGTGCTATATAAAGACAGTTATCATTTTTATTATCATTATTATTATTATGTTACACTACATGATGCAGCACACCTTACAAATGTTGATTACATTCTAAAATCTCTAAAGACCTGAATTATATGCATCCTCAGTTGTAGGTTCATTTAAACCTTGTCTTGAATGTTTTAGTTTTAGTTGTTGGAAACACCCAGCCCTAGTTTAGACCTGGTGTCTGGTGATGGAAAGTGTCTTTATGAATGTCAAGATGATTTTACGTTCACTGGAAACACAAACATAAGGTGTTTCCATAAATATCATTAAAAGAATGCTTCAGACAAAAACAAGACAGATGAAAAAAGCTAAAGCTTCCATTTGCCTCAATCTCTCTGAAAGGTAAAACCACATCTCTGACCTTCAGTAGCTTGTACATTTTGCTTGTAGGAAACACACAAACTCCACATGCACTGTGGTCTGTGCTGAGTTTGCCTACTGCTGCTGATGTCTGACAGACTTTTACTATGGATAGTCAAAAAAATGAGAAATCTGATGACTTTGGTTTTTAATCCAATAACATACAAATGACAGCATTACATGCTTTAAATCATATGACTGACATTAAATATCCAGCAATGGATATTGCACACACATGCACACACTGACATTTCGATGTTGAAACAATACATGATTCAGCCCTGTACGAAGAAGCATAAACTAATCTGTGGAGGAAACAGAGTTTCCACCACAGAGAAGTGACACATGCCCATGGAGAACATGCACGTTCCATACAGAAAGGCCCTAACATTCATGGGATATCAATCCAGCAATCTTCTAGCTGTGTGGCTGAAGCACCAACCTGCTGCACCATCAAATAGCCTGAGCAAACTTGGACTTTTGTTTGTTTGTGAACAGGATCTCTCTGAACAGTAAAGATTGGATTTGGATGAAGTTTTCAGGGAATAATCGGTTTAACACAAGAAAGAAGTGATTCGATTCTGGTGGTGATCTGAATCGGATTCCCTATTTTTTTGTAATGATTTCTTAACATCGTGAGATCAGGCAGTTTTCCACATATTTTGCTGACAAGTTCTCAGTGGATTTGGACGACATTATCAGGGAATGTTGGTCATGGCACAAGGAAAAAGTGAATTAGGTTTTGATGTTGATCTGAATCTGGACGTGGATCCAGGAGCTTTTTAAAGGATTTGATAACAGTGCAAGATGGGGCAGTTTTCCACTATCAAATTTTAGAAAAGCCTTGGCGAAGGTTTGTGCTCCTTGAGAACTTTCAGTGTATTTAATCATTTGGAATTAAAAAGCTGATTTTTCCATGATGATTTGTAAATGTCACTGAACTTTTTAGAAAAAGACTAAGACATAAACATCTTTAACAGGAATTTTAGCTTACAAGTATGAAAATACAGTAAAGCTGGAATAACAGTGCTCTCAGCAGCATGACAGGGAGTCAGTGTGGTTTAAACAGCATAAATTAAAGATGGTGGTTTAACAGCGTGGTGGTGCAGCTGAGAATGAGTGAAGGCATCTGCAAGACGAAAGGCGAGCAGCCAGCTCAGTGTGGACGTGAATCACTGTGGACATGAAACAACCTTTCCCTGACATATGCTGGTATCAGTGATTAAGAGACGAGAGGATGACTAAACCTGCTGGGTTAGTCACCGCACTCAAACTTGTGACCAGTCATTCCTAAAACCCAAAGAGAGAAACAGAGAGAGAGAGCGGGGGGGCTGCAGGAGACGCAGCCCTCTTTATGACCCAACCTTGACCTCTAGTGACCTCACAGCGACTACCCAATTGAATGACAGCCCCTGCAGCTGCATTGCATGCCCGTGGCGAGCGTCTCCACCCCCTCATCCTCCTCGACATACAAGGTCAGGAGAGAGGATAGGGGGTGAGGCTGGGTGAAGGGTGTCACATGATTGGATCTCCTTCTGGAGAGTTACTTAAAGAGCCCCCAGCAATCGGGTCAAGGTCATGCTCTAAGCTTAATGCCACCGAGAGAACAGGCTATGAATACGTGTGTGTGTGTGCGAGTGAGTGTAGGATGGACTGATGGAGCAGAATAACGGGGATTTTCTGTGACAGTGTTGCACCAACTCACAGCACTGATCTTTAACAGACTGTATACAAATGTCAAGGTGATATAGCGCCTAGAAAATTATTAAAATGAGAGAATTGTTGTCTTCTACATCAAATTAAATGATTTTTTGTATTTCAGTGAGGCTGGCACACCTTAATTAACATGGACAAATCCTTTTTTAAACATATTTTATCAACAAACTACAAACATTTGCTTGGAGGCCAGGATGACATTTTTCTCACCCGACCTTTTTTTCTGCCATAAATATCAAGTGAGGTAAAGAGACAGAACAGTCTGATCAGAAAAATGAAAAACATTTTCTGACAAAGCAAACTGCAAATACATATATAGATCAAGTACAGAAACCCAACAATAACACACACCCACTGGCCACTTCATTAGGTACACCCATTCAACTGCTCTTAACGCAAATAACCGATCACTTGAGTGCGTCACTGCGTCAAGACATGTAGACAAAGTCAAGAGGAACCTTGTGAAGTTCAATCTGAGCAGAAAAATGGGGGAGAAAGGTTGTTGAGCATTCAGAAATTTTACAGAGAATGGTCAAAAGAAGAGAAAATATCCA
Source organism: Cetoscarus ocellatus (assembly GCA_037902135.1). Classification (NCBI taxonomy): domain Eukaryota; kingdom Metazoa; phylum Chordata; class Actinopteri; order Labriformes; family Labridae; genus Cetoscarus; species Cetoscarus ocellatus. Next base: position 884,598 of record JBAMNC010000131.1, read on the forward strand.
GTTTGGCAGTTCTCTGCACTAAAAATGCCTTGCTGATGCCAGAGGTCAATTGTAATTTAAAAACATTGATTACGATCATGGTATGCAGAAGACCATTTCTGAATGTGCAACATGTTAAACCTCGAAGCAGATGGACTACAGCAGTAGAGGACCACACCAGATGCCACTCCTGTCAGCTGAGAACAGAAACAGGAGTGACAATTTACATGAGCTCACTAACATTAGATAGCCATACATGTGGTGTAACTGGAGCTTTACGTGTGCAGACAAATCTGCAGCAACTGTGTGATGCTATCATGTCAATATGAACCAAAACCTCTGAGGACTGTTTCAAGAGACTTGTTGAATCAGTGCCATAAAGTATGGTGTGTTCAATTAACCTCAGAACCTGGATGCTGAAAGTGGGACTTATGTCACATTTTAACTTAAACATGTTCCAGTTATGAGCTGGTTAAGTTGGGGTACCAAAAGATCGTCGAACTTCCCACTAGGAAGTTCTGACCGAAGGTGTTCCCAGTGATGTATCTAGAGAATCTGACCTCCGAGGTCACTGGGATGCAACAGAATTCTGGCAGTTCTGAAGGGGAACTGGAGCCCAACTTGTTACCAGAGGTGTGCCTAATAAAGCAGCCCGAGTTTGCAAGAAAGTGTGATATATTATGAATAAGGGTCCATTACAGGGATACGCCAACCTTTTTTCTGTTTTTGTTTTGTGTCTTGCCTCACTCCCGAGTCCATGACAAGCAGATACATTTTCAAAGGAAGTACATACGAAACTGAGCCGCAAAGTGCACGTGCAAACCATCACGAACATGTTTGTATGAAGGTCAATAAAACTAATCTGCAGTGATTTAGGATTAGTTTTGTATGCATTTCTTTTGAAAATTACATTAAGTGCTAATCTTTGCCTACAACTAGATTGCATAACATAACGCGGTAAAACAATGAGTCACAACAAGCACATAGGACTGTTTAGAGTTGCTGAGGAGTTTATCTAATGACTGTAGGCAGAGGCAGGCTAACACTACCCATTAACTCCCAGTGTTTGAGCTAAGCTAATTAGCAGTGGGCAAGCTCTGCCTGTCTCTTCTTTATTTACTACACACACAGAAAGAATGGTGTCTATCTGGGGGTGCTTGTCGTGTAAACTGTATAATCCTGATAATATTCGTGTAAGTATTATGGAGGTTTTATGTTCTTACCAAAGTATTCTAGACAAACTGCATCATACAGAATAATACGGTTACTTGACCAAAGTGTTGTGTTAACATCATACTTCACTAAACATTCTGCTTTCATAGTGTTGCACCGTCAACTCTCCATTCTCTCCCGGTCTAAACAGAGGAGAGCATGAAGAGCAGATTAGCAGTGGGGTGAACACTGTGAATATTCAGCAGTCTTCAGTCCTTGATGACTTGAAAACACAAGCTCTGATTCTATTAGCTGTATTAATCGTCCTGCTTAGTGGACACTTTTATTCAAAGTCACTTACACGATTATCACTCTTGCACATCTCTTTCCGTTTCTGCAGCTGGATATTTACTGGAGAAATCCAGGTTAATTGCCTTTGCTCAAGGGCAGAGGGTGAGCGGAGTATGAGCCAGCAATCTTCTGGTCACCAGTCCATTTTCACAAAGTAATAGGTCATACAGCTGCCTCAAGTCATCAGCCCCGCACTCTCCATCTCCTCTCAAATGGCCTCTCAACCACCACATGCCTTCTATAACACAGTTATGAGGAGGCTGTATACTCCTGCAGCACAGCAGCCTCTCGGTCTGTTTACCCGGCTCAGGCGAGGACGCGCTGAATAACACCACCTCACTAATGGATGTAAAAGTGGGCTGAAGGTTCAAAAGAGGACAGCCGAGATTCGAGAGACCACTCTGAGTGAAAGAGAGGGGGCTGGGGTTATGCCAAATGTCCTCAGCCCTTTGCTTTGTGGTGTGGGAGAGCTTTCATTACCTAATTTAGAGACGTGACACTTATTTAGACATGTTCTACTAACGGATGTTTATTCAAGGTGAAAAGACTCTTCGGTGTATTCGCAGAAAACTAGAGCAGAGTGATATTTATCTTTAATGTTAGAGCCATTACAGGCTGGCCTTTATGCAGTAATGCAAGTAAGGAGACCTGAAATTAAACCATATGTCAGATAAATGACAAATTATATGGTTTTGAGTGATCTGGTTTCAACATTTTAGGTACTTGGATTGATCAACTTTATTTTCATGATGAAACTATATAACAATACCAGTATTGATAATAGTTACAATTTGTGCCAACAGCAAAAAGCCTCCATTTAGCTAAATAAATCTCCTTCTTTCATGGTTACAGTGAATTTGTGTTAGAAACACATGTAATGTTAAAAAACCCAACATTTAAACTTGGCTTAATTGTACTTTGAATTTATAAAATGGACATTTAGTGATGATGAGGTGAACTACAATGGTATATATGTAAATTCTGCCAATATTATAGCCAATATATTGAAAATATATGGCCACTTTGTATGGTTAAAATATCAGCAAAAATTTTCATGTTTTCCAATACCAATAATCTACTTTTTCAGATACCGATATTGATCAGATACCAATATTGATCAGATAATATTGTGCATCCCTTCTGTCAACCTGTGCAATGCAGATCAACCCAAACAGGAAACCAGGCACTGAACATACGTTTGAAAACAAAACAGCAGCGACACATTGCCAATCATTTATCCCAGTTCGATTGAAACACAATTCTTAATTTAAAAAAAAAATCAATATTTAAAAAGACGTTTTCCCTCCTACCTAGAAAACACCCTGCTCATACTTTTTATCAAGACGGGATTCTGTTGTACACACTGGTAACCGAGGTGCAAGCTGGTACTACTCAGTCATGCTGCTAAAGTTAGCCCGTTAGCTCACTATGTCCCCTGAAGTCTTTACACCATTTTCTCTGAGATTGCAAAACAGATTGTAATAAACACCCTTTATAATGAAAAGATCTTTGATTGAGAATCCTGAATGAAAATCAATTCTGAATCGTCACTTTCAGAATAAATATCGAAGCGAATCGTGAGGTAAGGTAAGATTCTCATCTCTAATAAATAAACACAAGTAAAAAATAATCATAACATCGTGTAAGTGTCACTTGGTCTTACTGTAGAATACTTGTTAATTGCCCTTTAGGTGCCATTTTTACTTTTCTGTTGAACAAACTCTCGACCTGTTGCTAAGAAACAGAAAATATGATCTGTTTAGCATCAGCCATTCTTACCAGATGATCGTGATGTGACACAAAAAGCTTGATCAGGGCATCCCTACAACAAAGCCCAACTATTTTTGAGTCATCCTTTTTACCTAACTTACAAGATACACCAAACTGAAAAGGCTTTGTAAGAAAACAACAAGAGGTTAGAACAACTTCTTAAACCACAGATATGGCTTTCATACTGTGACACACGTTACAGCCTAAGCAGAGGGAGAAACCAAAAGAGACAGACAACATTCAGTCTCACATGTTTGCTAACCCTGTTAGCATCTTTCAGCAGACCTTGTTGTGGTGACGCCAAAATGGAGAAAATTAACCTGCTAATAACCAAACTGATGACTAGAGTTTTGAACACATTAAGATTTTGTGAAACGACACAACATCTGCTTTTGCCAAACCAGAGCAAAGCCACAACCATAGCTGACAACAGCTACGAGAGAAAGAGAGATGAGTGAAGACAAAGCAGCTGAATTCAGGGCTGATTAGCAAAAGGTCAACAAAGTGACTGTTACTACAGGCTTGTGGACACCCTTCTCTATAAAATTACATGTTCTGCTGTTCACTGTTTTGTTTAAAAGTGTTGTAAAGCTCTTTAAAGTTTAGTTTGATAGCCTGGAAAATTTTATTTTGAAAAGTTCAAACAGAGGGGATGTGATGTTTTGCTGCTAAGGGGCTGACAAAATTAAATTCATTAAAATATGTGTAATGATGTTTTGGTTCAACAACCATCTCTAAGTAATATTTACATCACTTTACTACACACAGAATCATGACATGGGCATCTGAAGTGCTTATGAGCAGAATACAAGTGGGTTATCCGTACGTCCATGAGCAACTTTTTGCTTTCTTTGTAAATAGTAAAATTATATTTTAAGAGCAGGTACTTGGTACTTTTTTTGCCTAAAATGAGGGTGTGAGAACAAAATTAATGTAAATTCCCAGCCCTATAATCTACAACCATTACAAATTAGGCTTTTGAAACACAAATGCTCTTACTGTTGTATTATATGGTTAATTTTGTTAAAAAAAATGAAAACATAAAAATTGTTTTATCTCACTCTTTAGTCTTTGACTATCAACCAATCAATCAAATAGGACAGATAGCCAACTGAAATTCCTCAGTTGATCAGATACTGTGATATACTGCTCTGTTATTCCTGCAACAGTATTCCTGGGAAAGTATTAGGCAAGAGAAGGTTGCCTCACACTACAGTATATGTAACCTGAGCTAATTTGCAATACCCGTCCCTAGTTGGGCCTTTAAAGACATAAAAACAACAATAAATACTGCAAGAAAAACGACAGCTAACAGACTCAACAATTACAGGAAGGACAATAAAAAACAAATACAAAATAATACAGGAAGCTCTTGACCATCAGTGACTACAGAACTACAAAATATCATAGACCATGTATCATGTTGCATCTGGATCAACGCTGTGATTCCCAGCCCTACCTCTTACTACATTTTTTTTTTTTTTTTCAAAAATAGACTATTAGGGAAAAAAAGTTTTTTACATAATGTCCTGCTTATAGTACTGCAATATATTGTTATGTATCACACGTCACCCCTGCATCTACTGATGATGCTTGTCTCATCATCTGATTCTTGCAAATGCACACCCCTAGTAAGCAAACTCCTGCATACTGTCTGATTTTGCACAAAATATTAGCATCAGTCCTGTTTTGTGGAATTTGGCCACTGTACAGAATTACAATTCATACTGATTGAAGAGAAAATTTCCAATATTGATTTTCTATGATTTGTGTTTTTGTTGCTGTTCTCTAAAACTAGTGTTGATATTATTTGATTTCCACTAGCACTGTATCAAATTCTGCTGCGGTTACGACCCTAGAAAGATCTGCTTAAAATAAGGCACTTCAGGAATCCAGTGACATCCCCCACTCCAGGATAATGTGCTGCACATCCACCTGAACTCTCAGAGCTCAGACGCTCCACGGCCTCCTGCACAGGTCCCTTGTTGCCCGGCAACAATTCAGATCATCACCAGAAGCCAAAAAGTTACACAATTACAGTTCAGGCCAAAAACAGATTCAGGGCGTTCAGCATGTAGCACTGCTATAAGATGCAAGTCTGATTGAACGAGGAAGAAGGGAAACCCTGACTCTTGAATTCTGAGCGGTTTCTGCTGAATCTTCACTCGGTTACGCTGAAAATAACCCAAATATTGACGGCAGACTGATCCACTATGGGCACAGCAGAGTTAAAGCACTGCTGGCACTAGAGAGCAGCTCCCAGGTACAAAGTTTAATGATGCCTGATTTCCCCTGAACTTCACCCATTTTGCAATGGAAATAAATCTCACAGACACAGACTCACAGCCTTTACTGCACATACAGCCCCCACCCTCCCCTACTCCACCCCCACTCCTGCTGTCGTTCTGTGCAATATATCCATCATTCATTCATAAATTCTGAAAACTCCTCTTTAGTTAATTGCCTGGGAAAATTTAATTTCAAACGAAAGCTTTTAAAAGAGAAAGATATAATTAAGTTGCAGGGATCTTTCTGCCCCCGCCTTGTACTCAGGAGGGGCGGCGGGCAGTGAGGGGGGGGTAGGGGGACATGTGCTGCGAGCCATGTAGCTCTGCACCGCGCTGCTCCGTGTCAGGGAAGTCATACACCCATGTTTAAAGCAGAGCGTTACGTAAAGCCTCCCCCTCTGCACAGGCTTACTGCACCAGACGCTGTGTCCTTGCCTGGGCTGCTCAAGGTTCCCAAAAGGACGGGCTGCTAAGAAGTTGGGAAGGACGGGGCCCTGTGATAGCCTGCAAAGAGAGAGAGGGGGGCGGGAGAGAGTGGGGAGGAGGGGAGGGAGCTGCCGCCTGTGACAGCTTTGGACTTTGAATTCAGCGCCAGACAGGCTCATGCATCAATCCCTCAACTTACAAAGACAAGCCACTAACCTTGACGAGGCCAGGGACTCTTCAGGAATGAGTGGCATTTTCACTTAGCCCCCGCTTCTCCCCTGCTCTGCTGCCACATAACCTGGTTAAAATAAGACACAGTTGAATAACAGCCGACCTTAGCCTCTGGACTTTTTTGACCCTTTGTTCTAGCCTTCGACCCTTAGGCCTCTTAGAGCGCGACAGGGACATATGCAATAATACATGCGGAGGCTGCACTAATAGCATTTAGTACACAAGGTGCAGCAGCCCCAGTCTGAGGCCTGTCAGGGGCTGTTTTGTTTGAGCGAGGCCCTGACGCAGCCTCGTGTGAGTCTGTGCTCACTGTGATCGTTCAGATCGCCGACTATATTATCACAGACTTAATTATGTACATGCTCAGACTGCAGTAGCCAGACATCTGCAACAAAAGAAGATGAGGATGTGCTGTCTGCATCCTTTGTGGAGACGCTTGTACAACATTTTTCTTTCTGATGATGGAATTTGCAAAGTTACTGATATGAGTGCTGTTCTACTCTCACAAAGCTACACAATATCAGCCCAAACTTTACAAGAAGTGGTGATTTCTGTTATGCTTCAAGACTGAACCCGGTCTTATTTGAGTGACTTAAACTCTCTATGCAACCAGCAGCACTGGAACAATACTCAACCAACACTGAACCATTGAAATGACGCCCATGGTTCAAAACAAACATGTGAGTTGCCATATTTTTGGTTTTAAGTACAGACAGCTTTTATCTTTTGTTGAACTTTTCCTTTATACTTGCTCTGCGTTCATGCGTGTGAGTCAGCTCACAGCTGTGAGTAAACTCCTGCCACAAGTAGCTATGAGCTAGTCAAGATGTGAGGAACACTCCTTTTTTAACCTGTGGCGTAAGCAGGGGCGAAGATAGTTCAGCATTTGCCAGACCTGAAATAAACAATATTTAAGGTCATCGATACTGCTATGAAGACTTGTGGATCCTATTACTTAACATCAATTTATCAAACTGCTAGGGCAAAAAACATTCATCAGGTTTTGCCCGGGAAACATAAACTCCAAGCACATCAGCATTGTGCATCAAATTAAGCATTACATGTTGTGCCTTTCCACCATGGCCTTGAAAAACTATGTGTTTGCTACTGAAAATCTATGTAAAACGAATTTTGCTATATAAAAAATCCACAGGAATAATCAATAGGGGAATCATTGAAGAATCAGATCAATTAGGATAATCGCTATTGTCATTGGTATCAATAAATCAAATCAATTCCCATTCCTAATTATACATTTACAGATCCTGCCGCTTTGATTTTCCTCTCCCAGCCAGCTGCCTGCCAACTTCCAGACAATTACCAGCCAACTTCTGGGTACCTAATTTCCTCCGATCATTTGTGCATTTGCAGAGTGTCTCCCTGAGATGGCGCTTCCCTCACAACAGCACATAGCCTTAACCTTTTCGTTGGTTATTAGAGTAACTGCCAAATGAACAACGACAAAATTTTACACCTGCCATGGATCTGCCAAGACCCTTTCAAGGGAAGTGGGGAAGATTTAAGTGCATCTGCAAAGATTCTGCCAATATCACAGCCAATATATGGGATACTTATGGGCAAACGAATGACTACGATGTAAATATTGGCAAAAAATGGTCAAATATTCCAATACCCCTATTGTTCCAATAATTCTGTGCATCCCTAATTTCACGTCATAGTTCATAATTCCAGTATTGAGTGAATCAAGTGTCAAATAACACAAAGAAATATGTCTAGATTCTGTACAACTTTTCAGCAAATAAATATTGAAGTACAGTTTTTGCTATCATCAACATATAATTAATGACCAGGCAAATCTGGTTCCCCTGTTCCTCTATAACAGGAGTGGCTTGCGGCAGCCAAAGCATCTCCATGATGGCAGGACAGCTCTGCTGGCTGTGTAGGCTGCTGTTTTGGAGCAGGGCTGATATTCGGTGAAAATAGAACAAGCAGATAATATGAAGTTAGTAAGTGTCCCTCTATTGACTGGTGTACTCGCTGATTTTCAGTCTTTCCTGTTAGACAGTTTCAGTCATTTCCTCTGCTGTTTTTGATACCAGAACAGCTGTAACTCCACGTTCCTGCGTCTGAAAACAGGCCTCGCTATCACATGCACACACAGGCTGGGTTTTCCTTTTATCTGTGAGCGTCTGCCCTCATTCCCCTCTCAGCCCGCCCACTCTGTCACGCCTGTGACATTGGCCTGCTTGTGGCAAAGCAGAGAGCGTCCCCTCGTCTGACTGCAGCATCCTGGCAGCACGCTCGCCACAATGGTAGAAAAACCTTCCTACTGCACCTCCACAGCCCGGGGCAGCAGCATTTCTGCTACAGGAGAGAGGCAGAGAGAGGAGGGCGGGAGGGAGGGAGTCAGGTCCACTCCACTCCTCTGCTGTGACCACACCAGCCCGGCCAGGGAAAGAGTCAGCTCCTCTCACATCACCCAGGAGGCTTTGCTGCTCGGCGCTCCGTCTCCTCGCTCTTTACTTAACGTATCAGAGGAGTGGGGACGGCGGAGGTTTGGTGTTGAGCTGGTGGCTCTGTTTCCACAGTACAAGGCTCTCTTGATGCTGTTTCCCTGCTCTGCCTCATTGATTGGCACAGTTTGGCTTCCGCAGCCGTTGTTTTCAAAGGGGGACGATGCTTCACCGGGGTTATACCGTGAAATTTATACAACCTGCAGGTAGAGGTGTGTGATATGGATCAAAAATCAGAGCTTGATATGTTAGCAGGATGGCATGGCAATATGTATATCCTCACATTTCTGTCTCAAAGAAACACAAAGTCAAAGAACATAAATCATAATAAAATTTGTTATTATTATAGTCAAAATCAGGACAGATGGTAACAAAAAAACAAGGAATTTTACTCTCAATATTGGACTTATTTTTTGTTTTGCTTGTTTTAAATGATCATACTCCTCCACTCTGTCTAAATTTAACAAACGCCTTAGCAATGTAAGACAAATTTATGTTATCAGGATTAATAAAAGAGCTAACCATGTGTTTAAATGATGATATCTCTGTCATTTTATTCATCAGTGTCAACAAAAGGACATAACTTTATGATTTTGGTCACATTTTTGACCAAAAGAGAGAGAGCACTGCACAAATACTTACTGGATGTGATTAAGATTGTGCAGAAAACTGACTGCAATTGACTGGGCCTGTTGTTTTGTTTTTTAATCACCAAAAATGTTGGACAATGTAATACACACTGTCTCAGTTGTACAAAAACATTGGTGTTATCTCCATGTTTTGCTGGAAAAGAGGGGAGTAACTTGTCTGTTACACCCAGTTCTTCCAATGATTTTTCATTGCATTAGTGCAATTAAGACAGTGTACTAATGTTTCAGACAACTTTTGATAATCAAAAATAATTAATCAACCAGTACCCTGTGGTTATGACTTTAATTTTTGTTGCCTGGGAGCAAGAATCAATATTTAATATAATAGATAAATCAAAATAAAAAAAGCAACAAACAACACCCTAAAACAAGAACAAATCAATCTGTGACTACTTCATATATTAAGCATATCAAATAGATAACCTTGTGGTAAACAGAGAGTTTGTCATTGTTTTCTATAATCGTGATTTTCTTGTGTTTCAGAATGATAAACATCCATTATTTAAATGCTTATAGCATCAAAAATACAGAAAACTGATTGATTTACAGTCATATTTGGACAAAAAGAGCACTGCCTAAGTTGAACAAAGTAGGTAGAGCTGTGATAGAGCCCTCATTCCCACCAGTTCACCCATTCTTCACAATATTACTAAAATGATTCATGCAATTGGACCATGTGCAGGAGCCTTACCGCAGTTTTTGACATTTTAAAACAAGACATCGACCATTATGCAGCATTTGGACTTCTATTGGTCCTCCTGCTGTATAGCTTATTTTGTTCCAAATAATAAACACAATAAATAAAATGATAATGCTGGATCTGACTAAACACTTCACTCAGATTATCTTGAGATTAATGAGCACACTTCTGTAAGTGGTACTTGCTGTAAGTAGTCTTTCTGCTAAGCATAAGGCCTGCCATCTTTAATTCTCTAAGGCAACATAACTATATTGATATAAGCAACATCTTCCTACCCTATAAATCATTTTAAAATTAACAAAACCAAACATATTTCCCAGCTGTACCTGTGGCATCTTTTGTCTTTCGCTTTCCCTTCTGCTCTACTGAGCAATTTTCTGCAAAGTCTAAATAATTCACGGTAATTGCAATCAGCAGCGATCAATCGGCGGAGATAATTGAGGGGCCTGTCATTGCACCAAGGCCAAGGTGAAGTGTGAAGACAGAGGGGTGGAGAGTCGGAGGTGGGGGTGAGGAGAAAAGTGGAGGAGGGGGGAGTCATTCAACAGATGAGATCCTGCTCGTATAGCTCTCAGGGGTTGCGGAGGAGGCGTCCATCTTTCTCCCTTCGCATTTCGTCATTCCAGCCTCGCATCCAGGAGCGATGGCTGTAAAGACGCATTTAGCAGTTCCTGCCTTGTCATCAAAATGAGTCCCATTGACTTTGGTTGCCTTCTGTTCGCGACAGAAGCACCAACAGGAGCCGGAGTGATTGTCTCTGAATGAGATAGAGGCTGCTAGAACGGAGACGGCCTATCCTCTTAGCAGCACACAGTGGGAACACTCTCAGACTGCCCACACAATCATCTTATTTCAGACTGAAAATTTCACTGGCTGCCTTGTTTCTGATGCAATCTCCTCTGGTTGTTCTTGTAGCAGAGAAAATACACTAAAACGCTGTATAATCAGTAAACAGCAGGTTTCCACATGCCTCTTTATGTCCCTGCCTAACTCATTTAGCATCAGCCTGCAGCAGACCTCCACTTGTAGTATTAATGTCTGTATTGTATTCAGTTTTTATTCAATTACGTTGGCTTCAGTCGCTGCATCCATCCGTGTATGTTTACACTTTAATCACTCAAGCCCGGACGTTTCAGCCCCCGTCTCCATTACCTCCATTTTAAAGACATTTTTCGGTGCCAATACTTTGCAATCCAGCTCATGACTGGGGCATAAGATACTGTAGTGGGTGTAATTGTGTGTGTGTGTGTGTGAGTGTGAGTGTGAAATCCATTGAGAGATAAGAGGTGTGGAGGAGGAAGAGGCAGCACAAGAGGAGTCATGAAAGGAGTAACAAGGAGCGCTAACACCCTCTTAAATACTGTGGTTCTCGAGAATAATTCCTGCAACTGACAAATCAACTTGATGACATTTTATAGCTGAAATGAGGTATAGATATATCAATGCAACTTTAAATCAGGATGAGAATTGATAAGATTTTACTGACACCAATTCCATGATCGATTCTGCTTATCGATCCAATTCTTTAACAATTCCCTGATCAAGTCCAGTGGACTCTCCGTGTGGGCAAAAGTCAGCCTTTATGGGTTTTCAGTGGCAATAATTTTAAAAGAATATTATTCTGAATATGTAGTGCCAGGCTTCAGACGAGTGAAAGGAAATGTGAATGAAAATTAAGCCACAATAATGACCACTTCCCCCTTCTGTCTGCCATGATCACATTTTTAACTTCTTAATATAAAGGGTAGGAATATGGCTGGGTTATGTAGAAAAGAAAAGTCCTTGAATTAGTTTTCTTTCAATCAATGTTTCTGTTTTTTAAGCTTTTACTTAACCAGAAAGAGAAACTTGTTGAGATAAAAAATCCCCTTTTCAAGAATGTCCTGGACAAGATAAGACAGCAGCACAATCAATACTGACATAAAGGACATCAATTTATTTATATAACCATTCAAACAATACTGTCTTATTTTAAATCACATTTGAAAATATTGTAATATGTCTTAAAACTGTACTTCACACCCTATGTAAGACAAAATCCTTTAAATCCATGAATTATCCATGACGGACACGATGTCATTAGGGATGCATGATATTATGGGCACAATATCAGATCACTTTCTGCAGATTAATTAACAAGCTCATTATCTGTATCAGCAGATATGAACATTTCTGCTGATATTTACAAGCAATATATTGGTGATATATATTTAATATATATTGGCCAAAATATTGGCAAATGAATGCACAATAATGCTGGACCTGAAACTGTTAAAAATATCTCCAATACCATTTATTAGAAATTGAAATGTTAGTGTTTGTCTTTGTTACGCAAATGTTTATAACATGCAACAGTGAAGGTTACCGGTCAATCTAAAAAAAGCAGAGACCTCATATTTATATATATATAAAATTATCTTTTTTTCTGTCTGAGAGTGGGGAAATTGTTTTTTTTTCTTTGCTTGATTTTTTTGTGCTGATATCCAATGTGCCATTATTTCAGAATTATCTCTACTGATTTACTGCTAAATGATTCTTAACTGTGACAGTAAAATCTAGCTTCATCCAACTTTTAAGGTTTCAAACACTACCTTACTTATCTGCTGACAGAAAATCAGCCATTTTTGTTGGATCTTATACTTAATATTTAAGGTTAATTTGCAAAATACTTTGTTCTTATATAAAAGGCTTAAATAAAGGCAGCACATATTGTGAGAGAATTTTCATGTGTTCATAAAGACAGATTATACAGTTTTCTTTTATGAATAGAGATGTTTCCAGGCAATGTATTTAAGGTCTAAATGAACACAATTCTCTAAAACATTTGGCATGCTTGTCTTAAGTATTAAACAACCAGAAATTGGTCAAAATCAAACACTATTTAATTGATGCTAAAACAGCCTAAATTTTTAAATAACTAAATTTGATCTCACAACAGTAAAAGCGTGCTGCTCCTTAGAGAGGCCATCAACTCTGTTCTTTCATTGGGCTTGTTTACATCCTGGTAGTAGAGCATTATATCTGCATGGCAGCAGCAAATAACCAAGAAAGAGCGTCTCAAAGTGTTGGAGGGCTTTGTTATGTTTAGACACAACATTTAATCAGAATATCAAGGTTCTTTGCAGACTGAAGCTTTTTATTTAGGACTTTTATGTTTTTGTTTGATTGACAGGACAACAGAAGATCCAGAACTTGGGGGCAAGAAGGTGGAGAATAACATGAGAGGAAAGAGCCACAGGCTGGATTTCAACTTCAAGAAACCAGCTTCTGTACAACAGGTGAGCAGGTATTATACTTGGCTATAAGGCCCCAGACGGGGTCAGCTTTAATTGTTTGGACAAATATATGTGCATCAAAAGCCCTCTGGTTACCTCTTAAGTATCACATTTGGGGTTTGATCATCTACAAATCAAAATATGTCCCAGTTTGCATTATCAACAAGGCTATCTACATTTGGAGAGACGTCCTCTCTTATATCGATATTGGTATTGTCTAAAAACCAAATATAAATCACTGATTAATTAGATTGACCTGTTTTGTGTTGTTTTCTCATACTTTAAGACTGATGTTTTGGTCTGACTGTCAGTTTTAAAGCATCATTGCTGTGGTGTAAATCTCAGCCCAATAACAAAACTACTTGCATGGAGTATTACTGTAAGTGCAGAATGTCAGATGAATAAACACGCAATAAAAAAGAACAATAAAGTGATTTGGCTTAATGCACGCTCCACACTGATATTATAGAGCCCCAAACAATTAGAGAAATGAGCTTGTGGCCAAAAGGTCTCTGGTTTGAATCCTCTGTGGGCTGACAGAGTGCGAGCCAGTAAGTAGATGAGAAACGCTCTTCTATTCCTCTCCATCCGCTGTCAAAGTGCCCTTGAACAATGTTCGGTGGCCAACAACACAAGCGCTGGGCAGCTCCCAGGTCTATAATAAATCAAAAACTCTGCAGTAAATGCATGACACTTGTTCTGCTAGATTGCACATTAGTTTGTGTTTTTGCAGACGATCTCTGCGATCAAAAAGCTGGGATGACGCCCTCGGTTTTTCCCCGTCCCGTGTACGGTGTTTTAGTGACTGACAGATTTACAAACTGAAGGTTTTGAGCTGGCACAGCAGTGTGGTTAGAGAGGCTGTTAGTGCAGATAAGTGCTGGGGAAGGTGCTCCTCTATCTGTGGCACCACCCTGAATAAAAACACAGTTACACCAAATTATTTAAAGGAGAAAAGAAAGTCACTGAGAAGCAGAGCTGCAGTGATCAATCAGTGAATCATTTAGTTAATCAATATATGACTAAACTGCCATCTACTCAAGTGATCTATTAAAGGTTTCAGTTAGTTTCAGACAGTTAGGCCAAAAAGCTTTTTTTTTTTGCTTCCTTATCACGAGGGCAGCATCTTCTTTGTTTTGAGAGGGCAAATGACAACTGAAGAGTGATCCAGAAAGAACTCTAAGACAACTAATCACCGACTATTCCACAAATGATGAAAACCTTTAGTTATTTCCTTATTACAGTGCACACTACAAGATAGTCAGGCCAAACATTACAGCCTGATCACCTCTAAAAGTCAGCAAAGGCCTGATTATCTGATGGTCCTTGGATGATCCTGACAGCCTGCAGTGTGAGGTGGGGTCTGTACTCTCCCAGATCTGCTTGGAAGACCACCAGGGCCTCCCAGATTTGAAGCTGTAAATATCAAAACATGTTGAATATTTACGATCAGTAATTCTGCTGTATAAATGTGACAGATGAGTGTGGACTGCCACTTTGAACAGAACAATAGCCAATCAGAGAGCAAGCTGACCAAACAACATGAGGCATTAAGTTAGATGGATGTCAGAAATGGAGGCCCAACTTGTTGATCCGTAGCAACATCACGAGTGTTAGAACAACATGTCCTGTAGTATTTACCACAATCAAAGTGACAGGGAGTGGAGCCGGACTGAAGGTGCTAACCAGGGAGCTAATGCTAGCCACATTTAGCTTGCTTACTTCATGGTCATATTAGACCATGTGAAGCTTTGAGAGAGGAGGCTGTGGTTCTTGGTAAATTTGTCTGTTAGTGTGTGGTGTGAATGAGGGTCCATTTACACAACAATGAAAATGGCTGAACATGAAGAGTTTTTGTTGTGTCTGCGCCTTCAGTTTACATGAGAACAAAGTCCAGAGTGCCTGAATCTGCAAACTTTTGAAACCGGGATCCAAAGGCAAAAGTTTTGATGAGATTTTAAAAGATGATGTGATAATTGTCTATGTGGAGGATCAGATGCAGCTCTTTTCCCTCCCCTTTGGAAATGCTCAGATCTGAGGGGGCGGGGAGGCCATGTAAAAGAGCTCTGCACCAAACATTGTCTGATGGGAGGGGGGAGGAGGGGTTACAGGCCACGAAGCAGACTTTCAAAACAGTCATGTCGTCTGCCTGTGATGAGCAGAAAACACACGTGAAGGTGGGGGATGTATAGCTATGACATCATAAACTTCAGTAAGTAAAAACAGAGCATTTTAAGGGGCAATTTCTTTGACAGGGGTAGCGCATTTCTCTGTGAAGTTAGAGTTTAGTAAAAGGTGTTATGTTCTTTTGCTCCCTAAGCCCCGTCTAACAACATTAGAAGCAAAGGAAATTGATTTTGCAGGACACTGGGCCTTTGATTTGAAAAACTTTGTAGCATTTGCCAGGCTCAAACAGACACAGCATCAAAAAGTGGTTGAAACTGGGAAGGACCATGGGCTTCCCTCACTGCCTTTCATTTCCAACCACTTTAAACAACGTGTCCAATATCATTTGTGCAAGCTTAACAGGACTCTCCCTCTCTTCTCTGGTTAAATATGACAGAAGTCTTTGAAGGTTCTTTACTTTTTGATAACACCAATCAAATACATTGTGATTATTATTTTTCAAGGTTCCTTTATATTTAAAAATCAAATTCAAGACATGATCTCAGAAAATAACAGATTTGGCCCTGCAGGACAAACAGCAATCAGCATGGGTGTGGTATCTTTATTTATTTGCTCATTTGTTAAAGTGAGATAGTTATTTTACCATAACAAAATTACAAGGCAGGGTGCTAAATATCAATTTGATAATATCATATTACAGCACAAGGAGCAAGAGAGGGAAAGAGATGCAGACTAAAAAGGCTGTATGCATGAACACAGAACAAAAAATACTCTTTTGGCTCAAAGTTCAAGGGTCAAACTAATGCCAGAGTATATTTCTGTTTATTTAAGGCAGCCTTAAAAAGACCATTTGATAAGAACTGATTTTGTTGACTAACTAACTAATACCTAGAACCTCTCATAGCTAAAATATAGTACTCTTTAAGCATTTTTATGGCTTTAAAATAAAAACTCAAATTCAAGATTTTTTTCAGAATATGCAGGAACCCTGTCATCGTTTTGGAGCACATAGTATTTGAGGGAATTAAAAATCTAACAACTGCAATATTCAGAAATGTTGACGATGTGATGGGTACTCAAGGGAGTGTGTAGTCATTTTTTTGAGTATTACATACAAAAAGAGTCAAATATATGTCTTTTCTTCTTTTAAACTATGTTTTTGTTGCTGTTAATAACTAAACAAAGACAGAAATCTGGTAAAAGTGTCATATTATAAAATCTGCATAGAGATATCAATTCTTGGAGCTAACTTATTGATAATTGGATTGCATGTGCCAGAACGACAACATATTTTAGCATCAATATAGGCCTCACTGCTTGTTGCTCTTGAATCAAACAAGTCTCAACTTTGTTTAATCTTTACTAGGAAAAGGTCACAGTTTATTCTTCTGGGATACTGATTAGCTACATATATGTAAGACATATGAATAAGAAGTATTTAAAAGCAATGGGATTCAAATATAAAAACACGAAGCACAGATTTATAGACTCTACCTGCATGAGCACAGCCACCGTCAAAACATTGGCTGTTCGTGCAGCAGCTGAAGCGTTTTGATGGCAGATAAGCCCGACTGTCATGAGAAGGAGTCAGTGGATCAGAGGGCAGGGGGCAGAGTCCAGTCTTGTGACTGCTGAGCAGACTCCACATCATTTGCATTTGGCCGTTTGAATGTCCTCTGGTTCTGTTGCAGGCTACTGCACATCACTCAGCAGCAGCTCCCCGGACGATAGCAGATGTCCCAGTCAAATGGAGCCGCGTCCGACATGGAGAGAGATCTCTGAGCTACAGTGATCCAGAGCTCAAACAAAAGTGCTGCTGCAACTCTCAAACTTTGGGCCATAAATGTGCCGCTTTTAGTTATCTCTGGAAAAAGAGGACAAGCTGAACTACCTTGAACATCTTGTGTAAGTTCAGGTCAAATAATTAAGCAGCTTAAACGCTCAACAAAAGAGAGGCTAAAAGGCAGACCCCCAGACACAGACAGTATTTAGCAAGCTTTAGAAAAGTTTGACTCTTCAACACATTACTTTTTGGTCTGAGTAACAGAGATTCTGTGAAAGGTAGCACATTAACTCAACACATTTTTTTCAGCCTAATCCGTCTATTATGAAACCCAAACAGGCTGCGGCTGGGCAGCTTTGTAAACTGCCCTTTTGGAAGCTGAACTGAAGATGTACTCTGCCCTCGTTCCTGTAACTCGCAGCAAACTTCAGCCCCTGACCTTTTGCCTCTTCGTCGGAACAAAGTCCAGTTAGGCAACAGGACATTTCAGGAGAAGATACACCTACGCAAAGGCCGCTCAGAAAGAAAGAAAAAAATAGAAAGACTGGCTGAAAAACATCCAAGTCTTTGAACTCTATCAAAACACATCGGACATGATGACACAGTGATGTGACAGGCTGCAACTGACCAACTCCACCCTCTGCACACTGGAGTCTGACTAAAGCTATGAACAGGCACAGATATGGAGATTTGTCTTTAGGTTGTCTTGGTAGAACTGCATAAAAAGACAGGCAAGAAAGATTGTGTACTCACCCTTAATTTATGTTAACTTCATACTGATGTTAAAAAATGGAAATAATATAATTAGACAGTATTTTGCAACATCTTTGGCCTCTACTCGGGATGAGCAGTGATTTACAAATATTCAAACAGCCACTAATTCACAAAATTCAAAATGTTTCATTAGACAAATATCTGAATTTGTTTTCTTTACATTAATGTTACTGCTGCTCAAATTTTACCACCACCAGGCAGTGGCTAATGGCCATCAAATGAAAGAAAAAGAAGAAAGTAATGATTTTTAGTTACATGATTGAGGGCTAGAGGTAAACCTGCTGTTTGTCCTCACGTTTGCATCGACTTACATCATAAGTGTGCAAATCTGAGAGCTCAGGCTGTATAAAACTACATGTTGAGTAATGTAAACTGCAGCAGACGTACATAAAGAGCAAACTGCAAACACGGCATCAATTAGACTAATTCTGAGGGTAGATCTACGCAGTCTAATCACAGCATCGGCACTGTCTACACTCCATATCTACATTTTCTTTTGTGCAGCTCATAACTGATTCACTGTAACGGCTTAAGGAGAGACCATGCTATCTAGGCCTTGCTGATACATCAGTTAAATTAATTAATTTAATCAGCAACCTTCTTGCTGTGAGGCATGTGCACTGCCTGCTGTGCCACTGTGCCGCCCTGATTAGTTCCATGTATTTGAAAGTATATCCAGCTAGACAAACTAAGCTAAACAGATGAAATCAACTAAAACTCACCAATTTACACAGTCACTAGATGAACCGTTACACCAAACTCATATCTGTTTATGCTACCCTACCTCTCAAACAGAATTTCTCTGTCATCAGGTCGTTTCACAGACATGTTTGTGTCTGTACAGTCTTAATGAAACAGTTTTTAAAGGCGGAAAATTGTAAACTTAACTTATGAATTGTCTTCAAACCTTTCTGTCATATTTTTTCCTTGTGCTCACTCTGCCAAATCCCCTTAGCCTCTACAATGATTCTATAGGTCTGTGAACATCCCTCTCACACCCACATCATGTTTATGATGGACTCTCACAGCCGATGTGCTGAATTGACAAAAGGGACACATGGTCGCCATCACACATCCACATAATTGACAGAAAATTAATGTCCAACCAAGGAACTTTTCTTTTCCTGTGCTAAAAAAAATCTGTTTTAGGCCAATATCAATTTCTTGTAAATGATCAGATAAAAAATCTATTTAACTTTGCGAAAACAGATTTTTTTTCTCAGTTAAAATAATTAATATTTGCTAAAGGCAATGCTTAATTTGTTGGTGTCTGCAATTTCAGTTATACGCTAGCATCAAGCTTTTGTCCTAAGACTTATTCTCAGGCTTTCACTCGTCCACATGAGTGACAGAGAAGCTGATATGGTCACAAACTGGCAGAAAGACAGTCATCAGGCCACTGGGGCAAAACACTGATGCTACAAAGATGTAAATTTAAGTCTATCATACTATCTCTATAATTTTCTGCCAATAACTTCCAGTGACTTTCAAAGAGTTATTTCCCTCAAATTGTACATCCTTATTTTCTACACTGTATTTACTGTACATGCTAAGGGACTGGTGCCATTGCTAGGCTACTATGTTTGCAACAAAATTGTTGTTTCTGCAAACAAAAGCACAAAAAAATACAAGTGTAAGACTCTTTCAGACGTGTAGCATCAAAACAAAGAAGCACAAAGCTCACAGTGCTGTAAATAAAGATTTCTCATCTGTTAGCCCAGATAACACTATTTATGACTCATGTTCGACATATATCTATGCTATTAGGTCATTTTCAAGGCCTTTACGGTTCAGTCAAAACCCCCTCAAGGTCTTTTAAAGGAGCCAGCAGTATGTAGAGATAGTGTAACTGTGAAGTGATCCCCATCAGTGGAGCTGTAAGTGCTTCAAAATAGGAGTCTGTCTACTGTTTTTGACTCTGTGATGAAATGAATTTACAGGTCACATTAAAACACAAACATGGACAGTCTTACAGCCTGTTTATGGTCAAATGAACTCATATGGTGACATTATTCCTGCAATATTTGTATGTGACAGTAGACTAAATTTCCCACACTGCAGCCAATAACAATATACAGACATGGACGGATTTACCAAAAGACAAAGGTTGACAAAAGCTAAGAGCTTCGTGAATTGAAGGCATTGAGAAGAGACGGATATAGACTTGCTATACACCTAATATTGGGTGATTATTAATTATCAGAAATTGCAGGTGTTTTGTGCAGCACTTTTTAGGAATTTGAATTAACAAGGAGCTCCTCAACAAGTCAAATTACTTTCCCAAATGTTGCCAACTTCTTCTTTCAATTAAAACTGTGCTCTCTTTCCATTTATGTAAAAAAAAAAAATCCTGCACATGGTACAAATTGCACATATACACTGTAGGTCAGCAACCTTTGAAGGAGTAGAGCCTGCAAGGAGTAAGAGTTTCTCCCACTTTGCCAACTTACTAAAACAAATCATCCATCCCTAAATTATCCATGATGCTTTATCCCTCTCTGGGGCTGCAGGGGCTGGAGCCTTTCCAGGCTGGTTACACCCTGGACTGGTTGCCAATCAATCACTGGTCTGACATGTGGAGACAAACGTTCACGCACACAACCACACCTGAGTAGGGCTGGGTGTTTTCAAGCAATTTCACAGTATAACATGTACCACAATGCACGTAAATTGTGGACATTAACAAATTTTCTGACAAGTTTTGTTCTTCTTTGCAAGTGCAAAAAACAAAGACCAGGTTTAAAGGACTTTACAACTCAAGACACATACATTTTTAGGTCCTCAAAGATCTTAAAAGTAATTCAATTTGTAACGTGTGTTGAATCATGGGGTTTGCTTTCCACAGCCATCATTGAAACTGCATTATTGATAACATGACCCAAACTTAATTTAACACCTGCTGCAACAGTGTTCAGTACATTCGGTAGAATTTACATCAATATGTGTATCAGCAAGGAGTATATGACGATATTTTGTCATATTAATTGTACTGAACAGCCATGTTTTTTTTCGGAGGACCAGAGTACCTGGAGAAAACCTAAATCAAATCAATTTGAAAAATAAGATTAAGTTATTAAAACATTTTCAACAGTTGCAAGCAGACTCCTGACACCATCTAATTTCCATTAATAAGCTGGCAATGTTAGCATACATCAGTTGAACTTTAGGCAATCATAAAGCATTTATTGGACAATTAAATAAGAAAATGACTTTTAAGGTCTTTTGAGGGACAAAGAGGCAGTAGCTACAAGTGTGGGTTAGTTTTGGTGAAAGTGAGAAGTGACTGCGACACTCTGACTGGTCAATAATAAATGTGACAGATCTAACATTTGTTCAATCACCTCCAGTTTTTCCTGAAACAAACCCAATGGATATGAGAAACAGTCCATTTGGTGAGACAGGTAACCATTTAAAATTAAAATGTGCTAGAGGAGGATGTTTCAGTTTGCAAATGCTTTGACTGATGACATTTTGCTCTGCGATTCTAAAGTGACTGGTTTTTGTTTATAACGACTGTAATTGTTTTATGTCTATAGCTGTTCCCTCCACCAAGGAGGATATGTTTGCCATCGTTTGTCCGTTTGTTGGTTTGTTAGTCTGTCTGTCCGTCTGTGAGGAAATAACTCAAAAGTTCACCATGGATTCTGATGAATTTTCCAGGGAATGTTGGTAATGGCACAAGAACAAAGTGATTAGATATTGGTGATGCAGATCCAGGAATCTTTGAAGGATTTGCTGACATTGTGAGATAAGGCACTTTTCTACACTACAGCTCAGGACTCAACATGTTCTCAACAGATGTTAATGCCTTTTTTAAGGAATCAATGTAGATCATGGCACAAGGGACTGGGAACTTGATTTTGGTGGTGATCTGAATCTGGATGCGGATCCAGGAGTTTTTTAAAGGATTTGTTAATATTGCGAGATAGAGCAGTTTCCATATTTTTGCTCATACCTCAGCTAACAATGTCAGAAATGCCTTGGCAGAGGTTTGTGCTCTCTGAGCACTTCTAGTTTTATATGTGGTGCTGCATGTATTAGCCAGGACAATCTTGTAAATTCAATTTTTCATTTCAATAACATTTCATGGTTAAAAAAGTATAATTAACACATTTCATTTATAAGATATATTCATATAGAATTAAGTCCCTCGAAAATGCCACCAAACTCCTGACACCATTTCAATTTCACAATGTTATAATTGTACACAAGTCAACACATCTCCAACTTATGACATATTTTGTAACTGTATGCTCTCTCTCTCTGGTTAAAATATAACAGGCAAACTTCGCACTGTCTTAATTTAACAAACTTCCTGCCTGATCATCCACTTTTCCAAGCACTGCCAACTTATTTGCAAAATTTCATCACTATTTATAATTTCGAATTAATTTAGACAATTGTCATTTTATTACTCCAAAATTACACACAATTACAGCCAGCTCTTGCCAGCATATTTGTACATTTTAGATGCAAATTGTGAAAATTATCTGAGCTCCATGAGTCTAAAAAAGAGTTTCATATTAAGTAGTTCATACAAATCAGTGACCTGAATCCCTATGACATGGGGAAGCCCCTGTTGCTCTTTGCCTCTGGCCCCCAAATTGCTGTCGCCGGCCCTGCCTCAGCTCCAGATAGTGTAACTGTGAAGTGTTTCCCATTGGTGGTGCTAAAACTGCTTAAAAATAGGAGTCTGTCTACTGTTTTGACCCAGTGTGATGAACTAGATTAACAGAGCTATGGTTCCATTGCCTCACAGTGTGTGCTGTGATTAAATAAGCTCATGAGGCGTTGTTGTCCATTCAGGTTTTACATGGTAGGGATGTGACAGCAGCCTAAATTACACTCAGGTTCACTTCATATTGATGCGCTCGGCTTATATTAGGAAAAATGATGATATTGACACATAAATGCTCAAATTCAAGGTCCAGTTTACAAGTCCTGCAGCTTCATTCAAAACCTCTTAATGGCTTTGGTGGTGCTGACAGTAATGTACGGACAGTGTGACTGAAGCTGTCTCCTGATTTTGACCCAATATGATGAACCAGATAAACACCGCTCCGGTTACATTACAACACACCATCATGGGCACCCCTGCTGTGTGTTTTGTTATCATACCAGCCCGTAAGGTGTCATTCTTCATTCAGGGTTTACATGGTGGATGTGTGACAGTAGCCTAAATTACACTCTGGTTACATTAGATATCGTTGCGCGCGGTTTACATTAAGACAAATGATGGTTTTGGCGCATGGATACTTCAATTGAAGGCCCTATTTAGCAGTCATGTAACAGCCTGAGATAGTGTTTGGTGTAAATGGACGGTTTATTGGTGGTAACAGAGGGTATAGCTCCGCACACAGCCGGGTCTATTCGCTTCTTTATGCAGCGTTTTCATCGCTATATCCATACGCGCCTCTGCTCTCCTTACGGCGCACAAACAGCCCTCCCTATCCTCGATAAAACACGCTATCTAGTACCTGAAGACCCCGTCCTATGAGGAGGGATATTCACCCCCAAGTGGCAGACATAAGCCTCCCAAAATGACAGTGCGTTCCTGAGGAGCACGTCGAGCCTCTTACCTGCGTTGTCCAGCCTTCATTCAGCCGAAAAGGCGCATCGTTATTCTTCGACAGGAGGAGACAAATCCACTGAAAACGCTCCCGTCCGTCTCTCTGCTTCTGTGACACTGTCGGCGCGGCGAGGCGGGGTTCACAAATCACAATTTTAGTCCGACAAAAAAAAAGCCTCGTCTGCTGAGTGCAGCGCTGTTCAGAGGTGAGTGTGTGTCTCAGTCTGGAGGATTGTTTATTCTCTGAGTCTCCTCACTGTGGAGAAGTGAGCGGAGACAGACACACTGCTCTGACTCCGCCCGCCCCGCCGCCCCGCGCTGCTGCTGACTACACCCTTAAAGAAACAAGCGTCCCCTATGATAATGGAGTACATTCCACAAATTGTTATTAATAATATTTAAGTAGATATATACATAGGTAGATAGATATAGATAGATACATAGTAAATGGGTAATTCCCATACAACAAAGAGTACAATTCAAAGACAGTTTAATATTATATTTCTTAAAAACATCTAATTTCTTTGTTTGTAATTCATATTTACATTCTTAGTATTTTTTATATCTATTGAGGTACATTGATGTAAGGCCTTTCAAGATGAATATAACACACAAAAAGTTTTACTTTTATTTTTTAAAGTGTGTACCAGTGTACCTTACCTGTAGTCTGAGCTCATTTTCATTTACTGAGAAACTTTGATAAAAGTTAACTACTGTGAGGCATTTCAAGATGAACATAAAACACAAGAAGTTGTAATATTATGTTTTTTAAGGAAAACGCTTTGAAGAGCTCATATTTTGCCTTACCTTGAGTTCACATGCTCATTTTTTTTAACTCAAGTTAAGCCTTTAAGATGGTGCTTCCTCTGTGCATACTGAGTACATAAATGTTCCTGTTCAACTACTGTCTCTTATTTATGATACATTTTGCCAATACTGTGTATTGGTTGGGTTAGGGGGTTGGGCTGAGTGGGTTTGTGTCATGCTTCCTGTTATCTTCTTTTAAATTATCCTTCTGTTTGTAAAGCACTTTGTGCTACATTGTCTTGTATGAAAAGTGTTGTATCAATAAAGTTTGATTGAGTGATTGATTTTTAATGACTGCAAGAGCATCATCACTGTCACTAATGTTCTAAAACCCCTTCAGTGTTCATACACCCCTGATCCAGCTGTATGCTCAGTCTGTCTGAGATGCTCTGTTAGTGCTCTTGCCCCTTAAAAGACAATATCCAGTGTTTTTGAAGTTGGGTTGTATCAGGTACTTTACAATAGTGAAGTGTCTCCCAACAGCACTGTACCTTTAAGAAGGGTGAGCTGAGACTATTAGTAAGTTAACTACTGTTGGCAGGGGCAGTGATTTTGCTTAATTGTGCAAGTTTTGTAAAAACAAGCCATGAAACTATGTTGGGTCGACTGTACGACTGGGCAAAAATGTCAGTGTTTTGTGCATTGATTCTGCTCTCTGAATCTTGAATCTCTGAATCTTTCTTCTTCTGTACACTCCAGTTCATAAAGTAGTGCATCCACAGTAAAAGGAACATCATCGTCACTCAAGTCCAAATCACACATATTTAATTCTGTAAAGATTTCTTCTGCTATTGTTCTGTCTTTCTGAGTCCATAGAGAGAAACAACGGATTGGCTGAATCAAAGTGCACACTCATAGTGCATCTCATAGTCATTTGCTGCTTTAAATTGACTTTTTTTTTCTCCTTAGCACCTGCCTCTTAAATTAGATGTGTGAAGAACTTGTGAAGAATTGTGTGAAGAATTTTGAAACTTACAAACCTATAAGTTCCTTAAAATATCAGGGAAACATTCCAAGAGAATTCCCCGGTTTGTTTGTTCACACTTGGCCCTTTAAACAGGATGATTACCTGCAGTTTGCACATCGGTCAGTGTCGGGTTGGATGAAAAATTTACTCTAGGGCCGGCATGGTTAACCTGACAAGCTACAAAAACAGTTTGGTCTATACTATACAGAATGTACTTCACCAGTGCATGTGAGCAGCAGCTCATATAAATGTTTGGGGAAAGCATAACCTTTCCAAAACAAACCTGGAATATAACTGGATGATTCTTTCAATCAAATTCATCAGATGACGTGCTATAATTGGCAGGTACCACTGCAGGGTAAAGGTCAAAACCAAACCTCAAACTGTTTGCAAAAGAGTTTAGTTTTTATTGAGAAATATTATCATTGCTGGTCTTTGGTCTTCATTTAAGATATTTTGTATACTTTGTTGAATACCGGTAGAGGTTAGTGATGGAGGATACTTTTTGAATCGATACAATACAGATACTTTTTGCTGTGTTTTTATCTAATAACGATACTTATACCAATCATCTCCTGCAATGCATACAAAATATTTATGATTTTTTTTTTACATTTTTCATGAACCAAAAACTCATTTTTTTATCTACGTTATTTAAAATGTGACTCTACAATATTTTTTAGAGTAACAATCCATAGAATTGTGTTTTCTGTCTGTCATTCAAGCTTTAGTTTGTAACAAAACTGTATTCAGTTTCTGTGTGTGTGCTTGCTGAGTGCTGTTTGACATGTCTGATTGATCTCCACAGTCACATGACACAGAGAGTGGTGCTGTCTTGGCACGAAGAAAGAGAGGAAGACTGAAAACAGTCCCTAGAACTTCACAGATAGACATTTTGTTGGAGTAATTTTTTGATATGACATTTTAGTGGGGGTAGAAAGTAGAAGAAAGTATTGATACTACGATACTCAAAATCAATACTCCCATCCCTTGTAGAAGTACTACAAAAGCAGGCAGGATCCATGCTAATCTTTGCATGAGCAGCCATTGTTTACAGGCTTGCAGTTTCTGCTGGCTGTCATGAGGCTTGAGGCTCTGATTGGTCCGTGCCTCTGCAGACCAAGCTCAATGGCTCAAGGCTTGGAGCTTCGCAAGATGGATCTGCCTGGTGAAAGACATTGCATCTGATGGATCCAGCAGCACTGCAAGGTGACAGCAGAGTAATTTCAAGGCAAGGTTCTGATGAATATTCTGTGGTTTGTGTTCAGACAGTTTCTGTATTTTTTGCATGTGTGAATAGGGTTTAGGTGTCATAGCAGGCTTTGCACTGAAGTGTCAGCCACAATGAAAATTCAGGATATTGTCAGAGTTTTTTCTGGATGTGTAAATTGGCTTTGACAGGTAAAATGCAGGGAAACTTCCTGTGCTGAGGGACAGGTGGGAACATGCAAGTGTGGAAATTTTGGGGATAGGTCACCCAGAAGGTTTGTGAAAAACTGTAAGGGTTGCTGATTGAAAGCTTATAAGAATAAGCTTTCAATCAGCAACCCTTAAAGTCTACATAAAGTAAAGGTTCTGGATGAGGTAAGCAAAGCGATTAACAAAATACTGCTTTGTTCTAAGAGGGCAGGGTACCAAAAAACTGACTCCTTATAAAAGTTCCACACTGGATCTTCAATGGAGGGAGAGTTACCTTGTATGCAAGTATAAAACCTGTTCTCCTTCTCAAAGTGTGAGGATGGAAATACAACACACTCCATTCATCATGAAGGAATTAGTATATGTTTTAATTTTTTTACCTTAATTTTACCAGGAATATTTTTCATAATCTAACATGTTTTGTCATATAGTCCATAATGAAACACTTATTTTCCTGGCTGGGAATTGTAGCTACTCAACAGTTTATTAACTGACCTCTTGATAGCATGAGGAAGAGACTGAAAAGGCCTTAAAGTAAAAGAAGAATTAAGTAAGAGGTGCCCCCACCAACCTTTAGTCAGCATCTCCAAACTCATCACGAGGCCTCTCTCCTTGGAAGAGGCCCAAACTATGAGAGTTTAAAGAATATATCTGCCTCAGTCCCGGAGATTTACTACCTGCCTCAGCACACGGCGGGCAGGAGGAGAAAATGAACAACGTGCACGGCGTCATCGAGGTGCCCTTGAACAAGGAGGCGAGGCAGCTCCCAGGTGTGAACGTGTGTCACTAAAGTGTGAAGCAGGGTGTCATTCACACACAGCAGATGTGCCATTGATGAAAAGTTTCTGTTACACAGAATATCACCTCATGTTTAACAGTCATTAGTGAGAAGTAGTGTTGAAGTTCTTTTAAAACTTAGCTTGAATAAGTCAGAATCAATGTCAGAGTCAGAGTCAGAGGGGAAAGCAGAGACCCTGACATCTAAAAATAGAGATATGAATGCTCAAATGCTATGCTATTCATTTTATAGTTAGCAGATAGCAAGCACATGCAAGGTTAGCTGAGGTTTCGCTTTGTCGTCAGAGCTGCTACCTTAGTTTCATAAGCTGCCTCTGATGTTTTGTTTATGTCGATCTCACAAAAATAAACTTTGTCAGAAATACACGTCTGCTTAACTCAACCAGCAAGAAAAAAACAAACAGCCTTACCCTCAAAATTACTCATAGACAACCAAAAGGTCTGTGTTAATGACCCAATAGCTCCCATATGGTTATTCTGTGTCTTTAACTTGAGAAAATTGTCCCACTTTTATTAATAACACAAAAACTAAACCATGATGAATTTGAGCACTACTGTGTGTCTGAAAAGTCCACAGTAACATATGACCAAATGAGGATTTAAACTCAAATGAACAAAAAAAATTAAGTTTAAATGAAATGGAATAAGTCTCAATTAAAAAAAAAAAAGTGACACCTACAGAGTGGTGCGGGGGTGACATTTTTGTCGGCCAACACATGAGTTAGCGTCATGCTTGTCCCTTTGACTGCAAGCCCACTAATAGCCTACAGGATTTTTTTTTACTGCGTTTGGATCATTGCCGATAATAACATCTAGTAGAACCAAAAAATATTAAACTTAAATGTTCTGTCTTTTGTAATAATCTCAACAAATAAACCTACTTTTCAAGATTTTTCAAGCTTAAACCTAATTGATGAGAGTGAAAACCTATTAGTAAGCTACTATGGAACTAAAACATGGCGGTTATACTAGGTAGTAGCTACAAAGTTTCCAATGTTTAACATCTTCTTTTATTGTTTCCTTAAAATCAGACAACCTGAACAAGCTGGTCCTCATGGCTGTGGCAACATTGTACAAATAACTGATTGTTAAAAAGCACTCAGAAATGTTTGCCGTCAGGTCCCCGGACATTTTTGTACTCCTTGTTAGCAGTTAGTTAGCAACCATCATTTTAAGCACAGATTCAAAAAGATGGCACCATCAGATACATTTTATCATTACTAATTATACATTAAAATCTCATGTGCGAGTGTTCATCCTAAACCTTATTTCAAGCTTTTATCAGACACCAGTATTTGAAATCCTTTATAGTTTTGGGCTTGAGAAGTGCTAAATGCTAACTCACTCATTCCTGCACCACTCTATGTAGATGCACCTTAATCCTTATTTTCCTCTACCTCCAGCTGGAGGCATATGTGATGGTTACAAAGAAGGCTAATTAGTCTGTTATGAGAATAAATGAGACTATGACCCCTTTCTGTTTTATTCGTCTGTTAAAGATTTCATATCTTGCTCAACTTCATGTTCATATTTGATTTCCATGCATGTGTTTGCATCACTAATGGTCAAAAAAACTCTCAGTTTGAGATGTCTTGTCGGAGCTTCGGTTCCCACATACTGTAGGCGAAATCTTTTCTAATTAAGGGGTGGGAGCAGATATTGCGTGTGCCTCACAGCAAGAAGGTTGCTGGTTCTATTCTTGTGTTGACAAGTTTCTAACTGTGTGGAGTTTGTCTCTCTGTCTCTCTATGTGGCCCTGTGATTGGCTGGCGACCGGTTCAGTGTATACCCCACTTCCCACCCAATGACAGCTGGAATAGGCTCCAGCCACACATGTCCTGGAAAGGGATCAGCGGTGCAGAGGATGAATGAAGGTTCTTGTTGATTGACCAGTCTGCTCTGTGGTGATTGGTCATTTAGCCCAATGCCATGTTTTTAACAACTCTGCACTCTATCCACAGTAAAGGATACTAAAAAAAGACATAATATGGGCTCTTAAATCCATTTACCATTTTGTAATTAGTTTATGGCCTTTATATGTTTAAGTTGTATTGAAACACAATATTGTTAATCTGGTAAAGTGTAATACAGTTTAGAGTAGGAATAAAAACGTAAAGGAAAATGCTTGAAGACATGGCTTTCATCAGTGACAGTGTTCTAATCAAGTAGAGCTGTGACCATAAACGTTCACATCTCCACCAAGTTTAGTCACATCATGGCAAAAATGGGAAATTATATTCTTTAGGAGGGTGTCATCAACATGGCATCATTCACATTTCCTATGCACTGTATGGTTCAAACTTAAATTAAATTAAATGGCTGAGTAATTGCTGGAAGACTTTTACTTTAAGTTCATATTGGATTTTTTCCCTTACAACTGTCTAAGAGTAACAGAGACAACCTCTGAGCCACTATCCAAAAGTTTAGAAAAATGTTGACCTTTTTAAAAGCAAACCAGTCAACGAATGATACCCAAATGATTATACATATTTAAAGAAAAAATAGCTTTGAGTAGTTTGTAGTGTAAAAGAATAATTAGGAATTTTTTTCTTAAAGGGACATGAAGTGAGCTTATATTAAGCTTTAATGATCAATCAATCAATCAGTCAAACTTTATTTGTATAGCACTTTTTGTAGAACAAACTGCTTTACATTATAAATAAAATAAAATAAAATAAAATAACAATAAATGAAATAAAAAGTATGGTAAGTAAGGACACAGCCACCCTTGCAATCCACATACAACACACACTCAATTACTCAAAGACACAAAGACATAAAAGGAAATTCTGACAGAAAACAGAATTAGAGGAACTGGCTTGAAGCTCAGCTATAGTTTTCTGACAGATGTCCTCACATCACCTTTGAGAACCTCAAACCGGGGTCAGGAAGTGATATCTGCAAAGAGAAAGAAAGTCAGAACACCAACTTTTTCTTCTATTTACAGCTGTGCCACTCAGTCATTTTCTGAAAAACAACACGAGTCATAGTCCTGACTGTAAAGGCAAATAAGGTCAATGTATTTTCAAAGTTCACAGAGAAACGGCAGCAGACTTAGATTAAAAACCTTTGTCTACTATAAAGAAGACAACACTCCTCTATGTAATGACAACTGCATAAAAGGTGCAAACATTTATTTACTTAACTTTAAATACCTGGTTATACCTCAAGTAATACAGACAAAATACGACCACATTTATTGCTGACCACAAGGAAAACAAAAGTTTTAAGACACAAGACTTTGTTAAGTCTCATTTGGCTCGACTTGCTGTCATAGTTCTGCAGAACTGAGTGATTTGTGATACTGATTGTCTCAAGACATATAAATCTGTCACACTATGTGAAAAACAACATTTTTTTCTGAAAAGTGTAGGAATCAAACCAAGTGTATGTCAAATTTTCTGGTAAAACCTGCATTATTGACCATTTTTTAATGTTTGTACACAATGGTGGGCAGAGCCAATCCATTAGTAGAATCCATGAGTAGAAACTAAGATGCTTTGAAGTAGCTTTAAGAAATTAAAATCATGGAGTTTAGACCAGCGGGACTCTTTCAATTTGAATAGTTTGTCAGCTGAAGTGAAGTTGTCTTACAGTGACAGTAAAACCCTCAGCAATGTTAAAATGGTTTTTGTGAAGTACTTTTGGACCAGCGAGGCAATGCAATTATCTGCCAGTACTGATACAGCTCCCATAATATAGCACAGCCCTACAATCAATTTTAAAACCCAATTACACTGCAGAGCTGGTTTGGGATAGGGACTAATGTGATATCTTTTCATGGGTCTAAAAAATTCTGGCAGTGCCCCTGCCTACAGGTGCAATGTACAGTTTAACAGGCTGCTTGGTTCTCTCCTTAGAGTCAGGGCTGACCTGCAGCGCTGTGGCTAATTTATTTACTTCTTACCAAGGGCAACCATGAGGGAAAAAGGTAAAGCTTTCTGGGACCCAGAGTCATAAAGGAGCCCATAGAGATCAGAAAAACAGGGTCTATCCTGTATTTAAGCAGTGATTACCTTGTTTTAAAATTAAAACTCTCATCATTAGTTATTGGAATAGACTGTTATTACCATTTACTTTTTATATTTTGGACTTTTTATGACTTTATTTGAGTAACGTGACAGTAGACAGAGACTGAAATTGGAGGCACAGGTGAGATTTGAACCTAGTCATCCTTTCAGGAACTACAGCCTACATATCCTCAAGGCCACTCTCATTACAGTAAGTTACATCTGAGGATGGCCCATGTACCAGGCCTTTCAGGGGCCTTGCCATTTCTGTGGGTGCTTCTTGCATGTACCTCATCCCACCTTAAAAAATACTGAACTGTCCCTTTAAGGTTGTACAACACTGACAATAGCATTGTCTGCTAAGGGACCTTACAATTAAACTGCAAGCATTTTAGTCTAAAGTTGTGATTGTGCTCTAAAATAATTTCCCCCTCTCGTTTCAAATCGTGTTTTTTATCCATCCTATCAGCTCCTCTGGCCGGCAGCCCGTCACTTTGACACGGCCTTGAACAAACTGTCTCTGAGGAGCAGGGAAACATCAGCGTTCTCATGAATAAGAACACAAAACATAACCTACTTCCACTCATCCCTGCCTCTGTTTCTCTTTTCAGGCTCATGATGGAGGGGGGAGAGGGTGTCGCTCCTGTCTCTCTCTCTCTCTCTCTCTGCTCTGCCATCACGTCATGCCGGGTTATTGGCCACTCGTGTTCAGCCAATCGGATCCTGTGCCTCCTAACCTGCAGTGCCCCCGCCATGGTGTTTAAACAGTAATTCAGTTCATTGCCAGCAGTATAAACAGAGCCAGCACTCAACATGTCAGTCGGCTAAATTGGATAGTTTTCTTTTACAAGGCTGTTGTTCACAATAGATGTTACCTGCTATTTGCATTTTGACTACAACAGCAGTTAAAAGTCCGATCAAAGTCCTCACCAAAGTGCTATTCATAAAAAGTTGATGTTACTGTGTTTATTGTTGCTGTACGATGATGGCACCACGAGGCCTTCACAGGACAGTTTTTTTTCAACATCGGCAGCAACAGATCAGCTCAGAATCTCACCTTGTAACCTTTAACCTGGAGTGACCTTTCATCTTTAAACTCTGACCCCAAGTGCCACATAAATGGAGATACAATATCCCCCCCTCCAAACCCCCTCCCCAGCCAGAGGAGACTGAACTTTGGCCTCAAAGCTTTTCACAGAAATGTGGTTCAGGACACGTTGTCCTTTGACCCGTAGCTAAGGGACAGATTGTGGCTGACAGAGAGAGTCCAAGGCCTTTTCCCAAACATTTTGTCATCATTTTATTTATGTTTCAGGGAGAGAAAGAGAGCTGCTTAACAAAGGAGCGGGTTGGTGAAAAAACAGCCGAGAAAAGTGAAAAAGTGTGTCACGTTATAAAACACAAGGTTAACAAGCATTTTAACATCATTAGGAAGAGGACTGTTATTTTACAAGAGAGACTTTTACAATGGTGTTAACACAGTGTCGTCTTAAGTGTGTAAAATGAGGAGGAGGAGGGTTTTTTTTCTCAGCTGGAGAAAAACAAAACAACCAGCAGCTGTAGTGAAATGACAAATTTACATCAACAGATAGTTTGGTTATTACAGCAGAGAAAGAGAAATAATGAGAAGAAGAATAGGAATCAGGATTGATTTCATGGCCAATACTGAAAAAGATGACTCTCGTAAGTTTGTTATATAATCTGAGGCGTGAGCAACTAATGGCTATATGATCACTCAATGGAGCCCGCCTGTTAATTTGAAACACAAAAAAAATAAATGAAAAGAAAAGAGAGGAAATCTGCCTTAAAAAGATGGCTAGAAGTGCCCCAAAACACAAACCTCAGCCAAGGCATTTATAATTTTGAAAAAATGGCAAAAAATATGGACTCTAATGCACAATGGTAATTACTTTAAACAATTTCTGGACCCACATACAGTTTCGGATCCCCACCAAAATCGAATCACTTCTCCTGTGTGCCATGATCAAAATTCAGAAAACGATGCTGCAATATGTGAAGCATGGATAGAAAATGGATAAAGAAAGTCTTGTAATAGCAGGATCATGTCTGAAGTTTTACCAGATGTCTATTTCCATAAGACCAAAGTTTTCTGTATTTACTATCTGCGTGCTTTGAGCTATGACTGAAATTCATGGAGTCTCCCATACTGCTAAAGCGGGGTACACACATAAAGATTATCAGGCTGTTTTTGTCCCAACTTTCCCCCTTCCTGACCAAGGGCGGCAAATGCCCGATTATCTTTTGCTTTATAAGATTGTCCTATAAGATTATCCTGTGGTCTGAGGTGTGTTAAGAGTGAATTTGTCCCAATAAATCTGATCTGAAACAGGTCAGGGCCAACAATCGTAAATATTAAACTTGTTCAATATTTACGACCTAAAATCTTCATGTGACAAAACAAGCATGGCCGACCTGAAACATAAACATGAAGTTCGATGGACCTAAGAAATGGAGGACCAGCTCAAATGTTCATGCTGCCTCCAGGACTTTTTCCACAGTCTTCTCTTTAATTTAGTTCTCGTTTTTCCGTCAAAAATAGTCCAAAGACCACCATCATTCTCTCTTCTCGTATGTCCTCCATGTTGCGTGTTGTGTTTTCCGGTTGTTGCCATAGACAACGTTTATGGTTGTTGCTATGCTTCTTCTTCTTCGTTTTTGTTAGATCACTTTTGATCACGTGAGATTTCTGTCTTGGAGGACTAGATACTAGATCAGTGGTAGGACAGAATGTTATGTGTGTGGTGTGATGTGTTGAGGTTATCGGAGCACACCACACACAGTACGATCAAAACTGTTCAATGCCTGATTTTTAATCCTCATGTGTGGGGTCTCTAACAGATAAAAAAATCTCTTCAGATTTTGAGAATCCTTATGTGTGTATCCCGCTTAACTGACTGAGTAGAGAGCTCACATCCTTCACCCGAAGGAAGTTACAAACACCCAGCAGCTTCTTACAGTGCATTTGACCCCACACTGATGTCAAATAATGACATTTTTACTCCTATATTGTGGTTAAAAAAACTCATAGACAGCTCAGTGGCATTATCAAAATGAATCTGCACCCTGTTAAAGGAATCATTTCACTATTTTTCTGCTTCCTGCTGCTGTTGTCATTCACCATTGGATTAGTTTTCTTAAAGGGTGAGCTAATGTCATTGACCATCCAAAAGCATTAAGGCAGGAAGCTTTCAAAACCTCTAGATCTTCTGTGAGATTTATAACCAGTATCTGTCTCCACTGTGTGCAGGGGTTTGTTTAATCAAACCAACATGTGTGTCCAAACATGCATCAATATCACCTGATTTTTAATATGAACCTCTAAGAGTTGTATTTTAGTCTTTTTACAACCTTTTAAAAACATACCAAATGTTTATATGCCTCAGGCTGGAGGTACTATATTTTAGGTTGGTAGGTCAAAGGTTAAAGGTGAAAGGTTAAGGTCAGTGGGCCTTAAGTTTGTCCTCAGCTCAAAACGCAAAATCTCAAAAATGCCCTGAAGGATTTTCATTACAATTGCTCAACTGTCCGTTCAGATTCAAGGATGACTTGAGGGCAACCTAGTTAGATTTTGGAGGTTAAAGGTCAAAGGTTAAGGTCAATGGGCCTCATGTTTATTCTATACTTGCTAAAGAATGCTTTGAAGGATTTTTCCTGATGTGCAGGCATCTACTTATATAACTCAGCACTTTTTACTCCCTTCCCTGTTTCACTTCTGCATCTTTTATGCATCAGTCTGACCCCAACACTCAGCTAGCTCTGTGGTTCAAAATATATAACGATGTATGCACCTACACCGTTAAAGAAATCAGACTTCTACCGATCACACCACCACAAAAATCACCCCGTCCTCCCTCACAACCCACCTCTGTGATAAAACTGCCTGACAACTCACATTTATACCAACACAGCGTCAGATCAGCACCAGGCCGTGGCTCAGTGTTGATCTGCACTCATATATGACAGCAGCACAATCATGAACACTTGGAGACAGAATCAGAGTCTTGAAACGGAGAGCAGAGGGTGCAAATGAAGCTGAAATAAACATGTTGTTAGAGGTTACGTAACAGGCTGTTATAAATCTGGGGTGGGCAACTGGAGGCTGAGGAATCCCCTCCTCACTGACTGTGGCCTGCACGTCAGTTTCAAATATCAACAGGTTATAAACAAGCTGCTGGGTCTGAGGACAGGTTTCATTCTTTATGTGTCAGCAGGCACAGAATGGCTATAGATTAATCTTAACCCCTAAACTGACCTTGAATGCTTCTGTTAAACTCCTTTATGAACCTGTTCAGACAATGATGATGTCATAGCGTGATATTTTTGTCATGTGATAGCTTGAAAATAAAGACACATTTAGCGTTGCCTTTAGTTTGTGTCAAAGGTGCAACATCCAAGATGTCAGTGGGCCTAGAACAGGGACGGGCAACTTCAGTCGATTATGGTGCCACATTAGTGTTATCCACACTGTTAGAGGGCCATAACATACCCATAATACTCATTTTTTAAAGTTTTTACTCAATTTAATAAAAAGAACAGAAACACTGTACCT
Organism: Cetoscarus ocellatus; assembly: GCA_037902135.1. NCBI lineage: Eukaryota > Metazoa > Chordata > Actinopteri > Labriformes > Labridae > Cetoscarus > Cetoscarus ocellatus. The sequence goes on from JBAMNC010000131.1 coordinate 920,718, forward strand.
CTTCTAAAATTTAACAATACAAACATCAATATTCTAATTTATGCAGACAGTAGAGTGTTACTAAAGGAGCTAAACAGAGAATTTAAGCCTCTAGAAAGTACTTTTTAGTGCAGTAAATGTAATATTTACCTTTTTACCTCCACCAAGGTGATTATGTTTTTGCCTGTGTTAGTCAGTTTGTTTGTTAATGGGCTATTTCAAGAATTTATCACCAGAATTTGTAGAAATTTTCAGGACGGGTCAGAAATGGGCAAAGGACCAATTGATTTGATTTTGGTGGTGATCTGAATTCAGCTGCATATCCAGGAATTCTTAAAGGATTTGTTAACACAGTGAGGTAGAGCAGTTTTCCTCATTTTGGTTGATACAAAAGGTCAAAACAGTTTTGGATGACATGTTCAGGAAATGTTGGTCATGGGACAAGCGATTAGATTTTGGTGGTGATCAGCATCCAGATGAGGATCCAGGAATTTTTTTAAGTGTGTATGAACAGTGTGAGATAGGGCAGTTTTCCACTTCTTAATAAGCTGACCGCCAATGCTTTGACAGATTTTTATGCTCATGAAGCACTTGTTGTTTATTATATATTTATACCGACAGATTGTTTTTCATTTCTACAAATACTTTTAGTAAAGCCCAAGGACAACAGGTTGAAATGAGTTGTAAATTAACTTTAGTGCAGTTATATTTAACTGTTCTCTCCCCTGTAAAAAAAAAAAAGCAAAACAAACAATAATAAATAAATAAGTGCATATTCAAGATTTTAAATAAAGAAAATGGCAGATACAGCACTTATTTCCATTGAAAAACTGAATATATTTCAAAAACCACATATTATGGAAATATTTGGATTTTTAAAATATTTCTATGGAAGATTTTGTATTTTTTTTTCTTCATATTTACAATTTATTGGTATTTGAAATTGACTTTTGGGCCACATTGAGTGAGAGGAAGGGCTGCATTATGACCCCTGGGTTGCGTTTTTACCATCCCTACAATAACAAGACACTTTGATCATTTAAATTTGAAAATATATATTTTTTATATGTATATATCATTAGTGGCGCAGATGGTAGTTTGCTCCATCACCAATCAGGAGGTTAACAGTTGGAGCCCAGCTCAGGCTGTCAAATGCTGATAAGTCCTTGAGTAAGACACTTAACTCCCAAGTTGCTCCCACTTGCTGTGTCAGCTGTTTGTAAAAGAAATCTGCCCGATTTAACAAACCTTATTTTTTTTATCAACTATGAGTTTTTGGCTTACGAGTCAATTTTAGCTTAGGTGTATTATATAATAATATATATAATATATAAAATACATATAATATGTATAACTCTTGCAGAGTGTCACTTTGGCACTCAATACAGAGTGTAAAATAATATGCTGCTTGTCCACATGCTCATATAACAAAGTAAAGCAGCAGTCCCAAACCTTTTTTCTGTTACACAGCCTGGTCCTATGTCAGACAACACAGTTCTAGTCCAGTTGTCAAGAGGGTGGGGGTGGGGGTGACGAAAGCACATGTTGTGCATAACACAGAATCAGAGAGATCCATGGGCTTGTTCCTAGACCAAAACAAAGACACGTTTATATTCATGACTCACTCTGTTTTTATCAGCTGCTTAGCAATGACATTTAGGAACCCAGTCGGCTGAAAGTCAACACTTGACAGGGTAACTGATTAAATTTTCTGAACGCAGAGGAAAGTCTTTGGTCCTGGCAGTGTGTATTTCATCCATTGATCATCAGTCTGAGCTCATTCTGAGGTTTACATTGATCATTGTGGGGTAGTTCATTAGTTCTGACCTCTGAATTGTCTCTCTTCAGGTAAAGAAGTTGAGTGCTCTTGTGTGACTCAAGTGTCCTCCAATAACACACATCCTGCAGAGTCAAACACATTTACAACTAAGGCCAAGCACAAGTGGAAGAGTGCTTGAGCACAAGATTTAACAGCAAGTTAATCTCAGGTCTTACTTTTTTGATCATCACTGCAGTGACAGGGACAGACTGCAGAATGTGAAGTCTGTGCAGTCAGGCCAAAACAGACGGATATGCATGGGTGAGGCAGTACTTTCAAAATAAAACACTCTTTGGTCTCTGTTATTCAATGCAAGGTAATTAAATCAATTATTGTGTCTTACAGCACAGCTTCAGATAATCCTGTCTGGTACCAGGACTGACAGAACATCATGCCCCTGGACAACAACTTTTAAGTCAGGTTTGAGAGCACATGTCGGGGTCGGCACTTTGCCATTCGTCATTCCTGACGACTGGTCTGCACCACCAGCAACATTAACCCTACTTCATTTGTAGGTGTTTACGTGTGATGAAGTTCAAGGGAGCAAGGGTGCAAACCCTGCACCCTGAGGCTCCTGAGGCTCCTGAGGCAAGGGACACCAACCCCCTCAGCTGCCTGAGCAACTATTATAATAATAACATTAATGATAGCTTTATTTGTAAAACAGTTTTTACAAAGTGCTTTGACAAACAGGCAGGAACATACAGACAGCAAAGCACAAGAGCTTAAACACAGCATGAAATAAAAAACGAAAAGCTGAGTTTAAATCAAAGAACCCTCACAGACAAAAATAAAAAGACATACTAGATACTAGCAAGTGAAATTTGTGACGTGAACTAGACAATACAAGAACCCTGTAACATAAAATGAGACCATGAAGACCAAAATAAAAGCTATATACATAAAATCAGTAAGAAAAAGAAAAGGCAATAAAAAGGGGGTGAAAGCAGAAAACAGGAGAACAAATATAAAAAGATAATAGTAATAATATCAGTAATACTAATAATAGTGGCAATTACAAAATAGAACAACAGACATGAGCAGGAGATAAAACAATAAAAAATGCCTAAAAGGTAATCTATAAAAAGATTGAAAGTATAACATAAGGTGAAGCATAAATTAAATAAAATCTGAATTAAAAGTAAGTATCGGCCGATATCAACCTAAAAACTGAAGTTGAATTTTTTGCAGATATTTACAGCCGATATATCAGCCACACATATCGGCCATATATAGGCTGGAATATCGACATTTAACACAAATGTACAACATTGATGCACCTTCTCATCACTGTATGGGTCCATTTAAAAATCAAGGGTTTCATTTTTAAATATTGTTTTTCTTGTTTTACATCTGTTCCTTTACAAAAATATACTTTAACACTGAAGGAAACAAGTCCATTTTTGTTAAGTACAGAGCTTAAGCTCTTGACTAGAAATATCAGTATCAGTTTTGGCGATAATGAATAAAAAAATATTGGCAAAAATCCAATATTGTGAATCCCTAGAACAATGAAGTTGGAAACATATGATGAAATACTCAAGCAAAGTCTCTTTTTTGTCATTCCAAAGCAATTAAATCAATAAAATAGCATTTATTAAAACACATCAGCATCAAAAGACTCTGTCAAGCTGTTTTTATAAAAAAAAAAATACATGTTAATATATCACTGTGAAAAATGCATTCGTTCTATAGTCAGAATACTTTAGTTTATCTGCACCAATCAGCATGTCAGTTCAGAGAGCGGTTACTAGAGCAGATTATTACTCAACTTTTTGGATGAATATGAAGATAAGATTTGTTCCTCAATCCAGGGATTAGGATATCAGACCAAAGTCCTCGTGTAAACCGTATCATAGTAAACTTGTGCTTTGCTCCATTGACTCATACGCTGACAACAGTCTCAGGATTGATAGTAAACATATGAATGTTCAAGTAAAGGTCAGCTGCAGCGACGTCTTCTCAGAGCAGCAGAGCAAACAGAGGAGACTTTAGCTTCAGACGCCTGATTGTCTCAGAGGGACGGAGCCCGAGTGTCAGCAGACATTAACCCTCAACCTTTAACCTCCACTCCCCAGTTTCAGCTGCAGAGTCTCCCAGAGGTTTGAAATGCAGGAGGGTCCTCTCTGGGAGGAGGAGGCAGGTGCGAGGTGCAGTGGGAGGGCCCTCTGAAAGTCACACCACACTGTAACCTTTGAACCTGGGACGGTTGTGACATTCCTCACGTATACAGCTGCAGGGAGGCTCCTTATTCAAACGTGACGCAGCAAAAACCTCGCTGTGACCTCCAGGGCGGAAAAATAAAGCAGAAGTGCTGAAGACCGCAGTTCCTAAAATGTCCACTTGTCAGTCCTGAACAAGTGGTTCTGGGGTGGTCTCGTCTCAGGACCCACCACCAACTGCAGTGAGGAATCAGGACCTAAACTTTTGAAAAACTTTAACCATTTAAATTAAAGGAAAAGAATTTCAGTCTGGACTTTAGAACAAAACATGATTAAAAGAAGAGACAAAACAAAACAAACATATTCTAAAAGCAGATCATAACAGTGGCCCAAAATCGAGGTCACTTAACAGAACACAATAAAAATTTGTCTTAAATGAACACAATATTAAGTAAAACAGAAAAATAACTAAAAGCACACATCAACAAATAGAATCATCAATAATTAAAGACAAAAATGTAAATACAATGAAACAAAAACAAGAAAAGTTAACAATAATATGTGAGATAACACTACAATTCAGAAAACACAAGAGCAAATAAAGGGCAAGAAATTAAATATACCACGAAAGATTTAAAAAAAATTGCCACTTACAAAACTGCAGCAACACATAAACAAAAACCACAAATGACGAAGTAGAACGAAAACAAACATTTTTTTAAAAGCTAGTGCAAAAAATATGACCTGCAACTTTATAAAATAAAAACTTTACCAAGACAAAAAACTAAACAAACAGAAAAATAAACAAAGCAACACTAAACAAAATATGCAACAATACATCAAACAACAGTATAGATAAAATGAATGCTCTGTCCTCTAGGGTTTTTATAGTGCTTGGCTTATTGTGTCATTTGTGTATGTTCGTAAAAGTTCTTTAATCAAATTGTACTTTTCGTTGGTTTGTGCTCTTCTGTTTGTTCCTTTTGGTTCCTCAAAGTTCCTTGTAAACCTTTGTTTAAGTGCTATACAGATACATTTATTAGTAAATTTTTAGATGTAGACGTAAGTTTAACTTCACTTTCCTTTCTGCTTTTTTAGAATAGAACAGAATAGAATAGAATAGAACTCTTTATTGTCATTCAAAATATACACAAACATGCACGCATGAACAAAATGTCATTGCAAAATGGCTCAGATAGCAACACTTAAGGCATAAGTACTTAGAAATAAGTGAATGTTTAAAAACAAAAAAGTATTGAAAAAAATCAGGAGGTATAAAACAGTCAGTAAACATATTAAAGTGATGAGAGTATAAAACTAAAACAGTAACCAGAGAAAAGTGCTGGAATGCTAAGAACAGGAATGAGAACAACTGGATTATTACACTGAAATTTTCTGAAATTACTGCAGAATATCACTGGATTATTGAATTAAATTTGCACAGCTGCATTAAATTATTGCACAGTTATTTCACTGAATCATTTCACTGGATTTTTCATCATCCACAGACCTACTGTACCCTCTACCAGAGGGTAGCTCCGAGAACTGTCAGTGGTGTAATTTGGGTATTTCCACTGCAGATACCCAAATTACATAAATACAGAGCAAGACACTTTCAATAAGGCGTATGTTATATCATCTTCACAGCATATAATATGTGCTGCTCCTCACTGCATCACTGTTCATCTGAAAAGCAAAGTCTCCCATTATTAGATTCTTATTTGAAAAAGGCAAAACAGGAAGATTTCAAGGTCGGCTTGTATCAAATATATGAGCTTTCAGACCTGAATGTGTCTAAATGTTGCTTAAGTGGAAGTGAAGGAGACGGATGAAGCATTTTTGATTTCTTTCTCAATCTTGCTTGTAAAAGACGACGTGAAGGCCGCACATTTTATACAATAATAAACAAAGTGATGAGCTGTTAAATCCAAACCCATCCTTCAAAGTGCATCTCTCAAGGTCAGAGCTTGAACTGGAGTAGCACCTCAATGAGATTGACATCTTTTTACAGACAAACAGTGTCCCTGTGATGAGTGGATTATTCATTAACCGCTGAAACTGTCTTTATTGGTGCCACAAAGTGTGGACCGTGGAGAAGAAAATGCCTGACCTCTGCTCAAAATAAACAGACAAGAGTGATTATGGGTGGATTATGGCCGACATGCTAAACAGCCATCTCTGCCGTCTCAGTAAATATTCCACTTTTGTCCTTGAAGTGTGTCAGGGGGATGAAACTGTGTCTGATAGACGAGTTAGATAATTCCTGTACAACGCTGAGAGAGGAGATACATGAAAGTCACGGCTGCCACGCTGAGAAAAAGGTGTGCCAAAGCGATGATTCAATATGATGACCCCCATCTCTCCTTTTCCACATTATTTTTTCATCAGACGCACAATCAGTACGTTCTGGGGGCTATTTCAGATGCGCTGCCAGGAAGAGAGCTCGGGGACGGCAACGTTATATTTGACTGAGGTCACCATGGGACACAGAGAAATGTCTTGTGGGGTATTTTGATCAGACAGTTGATACTACGCTCCTGGTCCAGGTATGTCAGTGTTATTTAGTGCAGCGGCTTCGTGTTGAGTTTCTCTGGAGAGCAATGATCGCTCTGAAAAGATCCACAGTCAGAGCAGGGAGCAGCTCAGGGATATCAGGATGTTTGGTGCACAATAGAGATGGTGTCTGCTTTCCCATTCAACAGTTCCCTTTAGTCTGTGACCTGTGAGGAGAAGAATAGGCTTTATAAACACCTCTGGTTTCAAAAAACAACAATAAAACCTACAAGGCCATCCTGCCTGGAGCTGTTTGGTTCAGATGATACTGCAGGGATGTCATTTGATCGTCTTCTTGACCTTCACACGCTCAAAAGAAAACTAAATTTATCAAAAGAGTACACAGAGGGAAGATTAGGAGATAGTTCTTGATGTTACAGACATTTATAACCAACGTCACTGTGACATCGTTGCCCTGGAGGCAAAACTAAGCAAAACTAGAGGCAATCACAAAGGCCAAAGGCACAGGCTAGAGCGCAGCACGGGAGTCTAAAAATAATGAGCCATGTTGTGCTTTTGGGTGCCAGAACAGAGGGTCTCAGAGCTGAAATCTGACCTGTCTACTCCCATTCATGAGTTTTAACCTTTAAACACCCTAAGTCGCGATGTCCGAGTGATCTCACACTTTCGGAGAAACCCATGCTATCTCCAGCCATTGTTGAAACAAGCCAAGAGCACCTTACCAACTTGCAGATGCTGCATGGGGATGCCACAGGTTGTGTTGTTGCCTCCAGTGGTGGAAAAAGTACTCCCCTCCATTACTTGAATGAAAGTATACATACTCCTGGTCAATTACTCTAATACAAGTAAAATTTGTTCAGTCAAAGTTTTACTTAAGTTAAAGTACTGGAGTACCTGCTTTTTAAGATACATTAGTATTAAAGTACATTTTCGTTTTAATGTCAATGCATCATTGTACAGAACCTAATGACTGAAACAACCTATGAAATGCATTTACCTGCTTATAGAACCTGTAGAATAAAAAGCTTGAAAAATATGCTGCGAAGGCTACAGAAATGCTGATTGAAACATGACTGAATTGGACTTCAGATATGGCCATGGGTGCTTTGGTGTGAGTTTGTCATCTATATCCTCTGCAGCCATCATTACTGCCAAGATGAACTGTTATCTGAGCTCAATGTTTACCTGATCTGAGTAGTGCATGTGCGAGGTAAAGGTACGGTATCACCACTTAAACAAATCACATGCAGATCGCATTTTAGAATAGAAAAGACATTTCATCTGTTGACTTCAAAGCTATACTTACAAGTAAGGAGACCCTTCATAGAAATGTGGCGGGGATTAAAGTACAATATTTGTCTTTCAAATGTAGTTGAGTAAAAGTCACAATTTTCCAAAAAAAATAATACTCAAGTAAAGTGCAGATACTCAAAAAATATACTCAAGTACAGTACTCAAGTAAATCTAATTTGGTACTGTCCACCTCTGGTTGCCTCACAGCAAGACAGTTGCTGGACTGACTCCTGGTTGTGTTGGGCCTCTCTGTGTGGAGTCTGTATGTAGCCTGAGTTCTCGCTTCAATACCGATGACTGCAAAAATATGATCACAATCACTATTGTTCGAAAAAAGTTCTAGTTTTTACATACTGAGTACCCTGATCATCCTGTAGTCTCACTTGGTCTGATGAACTCCGTTGGAGCCCCAATCATTTTAAGGGTGCTTTCACACATAACATGCTTTGTCAGGACCAAACAGACTCTGGTTTGCTTTTATTCAAGGTTCGGTTGATTTGGGCTGACATAAAAGCACACATAAACTCTGGTTTGGTCCATTTAACCAAACTTTGGTCTGCCCAAAAATGGGGGAACATTCAGTTATCAGAACCAAACAAGAACCAAACAAGCCATCTGAACCAAAAAAGCAGACATAGTGTCAGCACTCATTCCCTTTGATTCAGGGTGCGCAGGGCAGCTGGAGCTTTGTTAGTGTTTTGGTCTGAATATAGGCTGTGTTATTTAGTTCCTCTCCCTCTATTGTGCCACTATAATCAAATACATACACATCACTGTATGGAATATGATAATGCTCATATTTAAGTGCATTTTAATCGAAGCATCCAAAGCAAAAGAACTTATCCAGATGACGTATCAGACATTTCAATGTGAGGGTAAAAGGGAAATGTCTAAAATTATTTAAATCTCCAGTTACAGACAAGATCAGGAAGGTTCATATCTATGATAGACCTGTTTACTGAAAATCAAATTCCAGTTGTCTTTGAGTATTTTATTGCAACATTGTTCCTGCAGGGTCCTTGAAAACACACTGAACAGCCTGTCGTATTATCTGTGAGCACAATTCTCAGTGAGATTTACCAGTATGTAAACAAAAAGGAAATGTAGTTCCTTGTTGTGAGAAAATCTATAATCCTGTGTGTTTTCTCTTGTTTCTTGGAGGTATTACATGCTCTAGATCGCATTGGAATCCAGCAAAAAAAATCCTGTTAAAAACTTTAAACTGAATTTGTCAACAAACAGATATTTAACAGTGGAGGTGGGCTTCTGTGCAGCTCACGTGAGTTAAAACAAGCTCAGTAAACAGCATGTTTTGATCTTGCAGATGTAGGATCAAAATAGCAGAAACACCCTGATCACAGACTTTAGACTTTGGACTAGGTACAGTATAAGGAGGTTTATAGTGCAGTCATTTTTTGCGTCATCAAGTTAGCAACACACCAGCTTCGACCACTCCCAATTTTTAGACAAACACCCAGGACGGGAAGCACACAATCATATATAATTTTAACTGTGTGAGCGCAGGTTGTAAAATGACATCTGCATCAGGCGAGAATTAGACACCTGCTCTTCACACCAAAAAACTTTCTGCCGGGCATTTGATAGGGCCCTTTGTGTTTGAGCCAAATTATATCTGTCAATACGTTTGCCAATTTTGTTAATTAACTCCATCATGGATGTTGTGTCTTTTTCTAGAATTTGTTATTTTCTTTGTAAGTTTGTTAGAATGTGAACAGAATAACTCCAAAAATGAAGACTGGATCTGGATAAAATTTTTCAGGGAATGTTGATCATGGCAAAATGAAGAAGTGATTAGATTTTTGTGGTGGTCTGACTCCAGCTGTGGATCCAGGAATTTTTTACTTTTTACTTTTTTAATTTTTCACATTGTGGGAGTCCGACAATGTGTAACAGTCTTCAGGCACTGAAAGAAGATTTTATGTGGTCCTCTTTGTGTTCTTAGTTGCCCATCCCTGCTCTAAGGCTTTACTTTTCTCAGGTTTGACACAATCAATCAATCAATCAATCAATCAATCAATTCATAACAAGTGTTATCTCAAGACACTTTACAATAGAGCAGGCTGAAAACAAACTCTTCAATTTATATATAAACATATACATATAAAATATGCGTATACACATACATATACACACATCCAGAGATATATCCATTAAGGCAGAGACAAAGGGACTAAAAATAAGATTTTATAATAGTGACAAACTTATGGATGCCAAAACCATAAATCTGTCCTCATCATATTTGTCTCTGCTGAATATAGATTCAGTCAAGGTAAGCCCCTTGAGATGTAGCATCTTGTTTTCAAGAGAGTCCTCCTGTCTATATGGTATTTATTATGGAGGTATAATCAACAATGACCATGGATAGAGAGGTCATTCTAATATTAGCAGTGGTAATATTGGTTTTATGATCATGCCTTAAACTGGTCGTAAGACAGGATGTTATATTAACTGAAACCAGATTTTTTTTATGAAGCACTGTTATAAATTATTGTTGCTGCAGTATTATGTGGTGTTGAAGGCCCAACCACATGGTGGTTTTTCACAGGTGCATGCTTGTAAACACAAAGTGGGAGAGTGAGTCAGAAAAGTCAAAAACCACAAGGAGGAAGAGAAACTGGATCACCCAAACATGGGTCATAAAAGCTCAAACAGGCAGACAGCGTGTCAGCTGCATGTCACAGAGAAAAACTCCTGTTACATGGGTAATCTGAGAGAGCAGAGCTGAGAGCCAGACTGCCACCAGGCCTCTGATCACACGTACACACTCACAGATACCCTCTGACACACAAACAGAGCGAAAGTATCAGTGTCGCCGGTCAATATGTGCAAAAACTATGGCTGTGTTTTATGTCAGACAAGACAATGGAAAAAGACCACTAATAGCGAGAGAGAGAGGAGAAGAGGCAGTTTTATGCTCATTTAAAAAGAAAATCTTACCAGGAAATGCTGCAAATCTGAACGAAATTGAAGTTTCGCCCAAAATATTTTTACACTTTGAGGTGGTGGAAAAGCTGACATGCTGGTAAAGGGAAGACACTTCTTTCTGCTGTGGAAAGTTTGAGCAAATAAATGATGACTTACAGGAAGCTGTTTGAATCTGATGTCACTTCCACTTCACACTTGGAAAAAGAAGAAATGGTCACAGAAGAAAACAGGTTCAGAAAAAGATGTTAAAAACTCTAAGTGGCATTCGAATGGGTGGCAAGGCAAGTCTTGGGAATTTTTACTCACAGCAACACAATTAACTGTATGAATGAGTTTTTAATTCACTCCATCAATTATCTGATGCATTGATTTAGACATACAGCAGAAAATTCTGTTCGTTAACAAATTATTTAGTGGTTAATAGAATTGTAGCAGGTGGAATGAGTTATTACCTCAATCAAGGAGGTAATGTTTTTGCTGGCTTTTGTCAGTCTGTTTGCAAAATAAAGTAATGAGCAGATACTGATGACATTTTCAGGGTGCTGCTGGCAATAAGTGTGGGTGAAACAAGGTCAGTAAAGTGTTTTTTGATCTTGCTGATGTGTCAGTCTCTCCAATGCATCAAAAAAGCAGAAACACTCTGCGCCACAGACTTTAGACTTTAGACCAGGTGTGAGCAGGTTTATAGTGCAGTCATTTTCTGCATCCTTAGTTAAGAAGACATCAGCCTTGCACCTGACCACTCAGTTTCAGACGAACACGCCCTTGGGCACAAATGTTGGCTAACAACCATTTGCTATTTGAACAGCCCAAGCAAGCCTATAAATAACATCTGCCTTAGGTGTAAATTAGACAAGACACCTGCGCTTCATGCTATAATACTTTACACCAGGCACTATTTTTTTAGATGTATACATGTAAAGCATGTTACTTTAAAAGGGCTAAATATATTAAACACTCATGAAATAGTAAATTTCCACAGCATAGGATCCTTTAAACATTATCCTTGCTATCGTTTGGAATTCTATAAAGGACATTATCGAGGTCCCCAGACAGATTGCAGTGCATATCATATTGTGGTATTTGTTTCAAGATACATATTGTATTGTAAAGTTGCTGGAAATAGTCATCCCTACTTTGAACAGTTCATGTATGTGCCCTATAAGGCCTCTTTCCCCACCACTCCTGGTAGATCTACCAGTGTGACTTCCTACCATTGTTTCATCAGAAGTATAAGCCCATTGGTCCAGATTAACTAACCTGACACAGCAGATAGCCTGTGACATATTTCACAAGTCCATCAGGGCAACAGCCCTTAGACAGTGTTTGGGAATGGGCAGAACCTTTCAGAAGCATATCTGAACTAGACGATCATTACATCAATAACATTTATTATGGGCCAATCAGATTGCATAGTAGGCAGGCACTACTGCTACAGAACGTAAGCCACTTTGTAAAACAAACTCTTATTAAAACATGTCAGAAGTGGAGCAAAAACATCCTTACTATAGACCAGTTTGTAATACTCATATCTGTTTTTCATTTATTAAAGAAATGTGTCCCAAATCTGATAAAACTGGTACTAAAGCTGTTGGCATCAATGCTAATCTCTGAATGAGCAGCCACTTCCTGCTGTCATCTTGCTTGTAGCTCCCACCCCTTCCTGCTCTAAAGGACTCTGATTGGGTCATGCCACTTTGGGCTACTCACAATCGTAATTAATAGGACCTTGACAAGATGAATCTATCTGATTATAGACACTGAATCTGGCAGATCCATCTGCCACACACGGTTACCGTGTAACAGTCCCAGTGCAAAGCCTCAACCGTAGAAAGAATGCAGAGCAGAAAAACATGTCGTGAAGAGCGCTGAGTAGGACAGTTACCTCAGATTTGACCAGTAAACCATGTTGACCATGTTTCACCCTGGAAGGATTTTGTTTGCGTGCTGCTGCTGCGCATGCCAGCTTTGGCGAGTGCCAGCACAGCATTCACACCAGGCGTGTGAATGTCCCGCGGCTTCAGTGCATCTCCCTGCTGTCACAACTCTGTCTCTTCATGTATATCACCCTAATAATGAGGCTCTCTTGAAAGTTTTGGAAGGACCATAATAAATCTCCCAACAAGGAACATGATTAATTGATTAACTGACCTGGGAAACCTTTAGAAAGAAAGCATTCTGATGAACAAAGGGAGTTTCTCATCAGAGGAGGCAAACTGAGATTTAACCCTGAGAGACACAGACAGTCATTGAACCGTTTTTATCTTTTCTGCGACATACTCTACCGCTGTAGACATACAGCTGGATTAGGATGAATATGGATCTCTATTTGTCATTTTCTGTCTGTTTTGGCTGAGAAATACTTGCACAAAAGGTGGGCAAACCTCCTATTCTCAAGATTTTTGGCACAGGAGACACACCTGAGACTCTGAAAGTTCTGGTTTGATTACATGCTTGCCAAAACAAAAACGGGCATGCACTTGCTGCCGTCATGCAAGTAAAACTCCTCCGTTGTGAAACAGCCCTTAGAGTGACAAGAGCTCCATTTGAGCATTTTAGACAGAGTGAGAACACAGCTGGATCAGGAGCACTCAGTAAATACATAACTAAAGGTTTTCTAACATTTGTGATTGTGAACATACTGTAGCAGTAGAAGTAAGAGAACATATAATCCAAGTGAGGCAGAGAATGATCTATTGGATGGGTATTAAATGTTAAACAACATCCTAGCCCCATTTTTTTAACCCCCTAACTGTCTGGGCATTGCATTCCTTGTAGAGGGTTATAATCACTAGAAGATGAATCTAATTTTATTTTATGAATATTCAACTTCTGTGATTTTGTGGCTGTATTTAATTATAAAGTATTATTTGCACATTTGCCTGTTCATTGTAAATATATTTTCTCCAGTAATTTCTTCCAGTAGTGCTTTTTGAATCGAACAGAGAGAGACAGAGAAAGAGAGAGGGAGGGGAGGTGTAGAGAGCACTAAAAAAACATTGCGTGTTGTGTTGGCAGGCGTTCCAGTCAAATCCCTTGGCAGTTTGGGGTTGTTTTTTTTTTCTCTTTCTCTCTGGGCGAGCAGGCCCCGCCCTCTGCCATCTGATATTCAAATGCAGAGGAAACCGGAGGAGAGCTCCTCCCAGACCACCCGCAGAACCGTCAGGGATTAGTCAAAGAGCACCAACTAGGTCAACAAGATGCAGGGCCGGAGCGTGCACGGAGGGGACGTGAGGCGGCTCACCCACACCGGAGTCGACCTAGTGCTGCCTGAGCTCCCATTCACACGCGTCAAACTGTGTCTCTCTCTCTCTCACACACACACACACACCCACAACCACACACAGATACAGTCACGCTTTCGCAGTGACCTGTTTTCTCAGCCTTTGACAGTCATCCAAAAACAACTCCAAAATTCCTCTTGATTTTTCTCGTTCAGTGCGAGCGAGTATACGGGTTAAGCATTCGATATGAGGACAGGAGGAGGGAGATGTAAACATCCACTCTCTGTCACCGCTCACAATGATTCACACACGCCACATTTACTCTGAGTGGAAAAAAAACAGTGATGAAATGATGAAACAATCAGTCATCTATTTATACTTAGTGACAACCCTGCTGAAGCAAATACAACAAAAACAAACCGGGAGATACTAAAAACAGAGATAATCTGAGTTTAAAACCCTGATAAAACTAAAGCTACAATTCGCAAAATGTTCAAACTTAATTTGTTTTTTTTCTTTAGTACTTACCTATCCTCCATCTTGTCTTGATTTTCATAGCTGTAATGCTAACCCCCAATTTCCACATAATGAATAGCGATGAATAGCGATGTCACACGATAACAAAACATGTTATAAACTGAGAAAAGAAAAAAACAACACCTCACTTCGCTTCTCTGAGGTCGCTTTGCTGGTCCCAGCCACACAGCTTTGTGATTTATTTCACTTCTATCTGCCATAGGATATCTCAGTTATGATCAGCTATGACTGAAAGGGACTGATATCATTGTTAAAGCCTACATTCAATTTAAAAACCAAAGTTAATTAGACCTAGAGGTTGTTAGTTCACTTTATTTTGAAATCCAGCCCCTGTAGCAAATGTCACAAAATAAACTGTCCTTTGTACAAAATAGCTGATGATCTTTGGGGTAGCGTAGCACCCATATCCAGAGACTGAGGTCCTCAAAGCAGGCAGCTCTAGTTTTAATGTTTGTCCTGTGGCTCATTTCTTGCATGTCATTCCCACCTCTCTCTCTCTTCCCAGGTTATAATTCTTTCTATTGTATAATATCTGAAGTAAAGGCACAGCTCCATAAGAGAAAATCTTTTGTAAGTAACTTGCATCTTGAACAGACATTTTAGCTTTTTGTTAATATGAAACTCACACATTGGTTTAATAATTTGTAAGTACAATTCATGCAAAGCCGTTTTATTAAAGGCGTCATCAGGTCTAAAAAACAAGCAAGCTGTGATGGTATGTAGTGGGGCTGACCAATATGTATACAAACTGCATGTATATATGATTATATATGAATAACTTTATTTATATTAGAGTACAGTTTTAGGCCCTTTTAGGCCTTGTTTGTTTTAATTGTTTGTATGTCACTGTAGTTTGTTTCTGTTTTTATTTACAAGCTGCTCCAAACAACTTGCTCCAAGAGAGATTGTTGTTTGAACTGAATTGAAGTGAATATGTTTTAACATCACAACATCACAAGATGTGCAATGTCAGTCATAGGACACAAAGCGTTCCCTGATTTCAGTTGTGTTGTTTGATAAAAACAATGTCCGCAATAGAAGTCCTCCAAAGTTTCATGACTTGTTATTTGCCACAGACCTTATTATCAGCAGTAATCCAAGAGCACAGTAAAAATCCCAAAGGCTTTAGGTCGCGGGAATCAGGGAGATGCCAACTTCAGTGTTCACCGGCAAAAATATGTCATCTTTGAACCACTTCACTGTGGTGCCATTACCGAGTGATCCATCTTGAAGTTTAGTGAATGGAGGATACACTTTCCTTGTTTCAACACTGAATATGTGGCCTTGTTTTTGTCAACCTGACACACCAGATAGATAATTTAATATATATGCTATACATAATATATTTAACTAATCCATCGGGGAAACAGCCCATAGAAAGCTTTTAGAAAGGGCAAAACCTTTCGACAAAACATGTTGGACAGGTGATTGGATGATCGCTCTGTCAATCACATTCATTATGGGAAAATCAGATGTTGCTGTAGGCAGGCACTACTGCTTGGGTGTTAAGTATAAAACACGAACCACTTCACAAAAGAAATTCTTGCCAAAACATGTCAGAAGTGGAGTGAAAATATCCTTTCTATTGAGAAATGCTTTCAGTGTTGTTAATTGTTATTCACTCAAAAAAGAAATGAAGTCCAGACCTCACAAAATCTGTTATTTAAGCTGTTAGCATCTATGCTAATCTCTGAAGGAGCGGTTGCTTCCTGTTCACTCGTAGCTCCCACCTCTTCCTGCTCTTAAGGACAATGATATGAGCAGATCGCAGTCGTTGTATGAGCTTGGCAAGATGGATCCACCTGATTACAGACCTTAAGTTAGGCGGATCTAGCTGCACTGCAAGGTTAGGTTTTTGTGATACTTTTGATCAAACACAAAGTTTGGATATTTTGGGATCATCCTGCTCTAATGTTAGATTACATTTTACATGACAGCCACACTCTTGGGAAAACCATGCTGCCTCTTAATAAGCTAAATGCCATATTATTTGGGTATTCAGATGAAAACAAAACAAAACAAAACAGGAAAGAAACACAGTAATCTATTTATCATTTGATGTTACAAAAGTAACCTATATTCCTTTTAACTCGGACAGTGGGTCATGCTTGTTTTATTGTGTATATTTGTTTAACGTGTGTGACAGATGAAGCAGCAGTGCAGAGACTAATCCGTAGTCAAAGCTGCTGTGTTGATGTTGGTTTTACTCCGGACGAGCTGCTTTGTTTGACTGAGACTTTAGTGGGAGGACACAGCGGGGGCTGAGCTAAAGAGTCAAATATCAGGGACAGAGGCACCTTACTGTCCCTGCTGCACACATGCACACACACACACACAAACACACACACATCAACACAGATGGTGGAGAGCGAGGACAGTGAAAACACAGCCCAGTGTCCCTGGGCCCCCGTCCTTCCTCCACCCATCCACCAGCAGCCGTTCCCACGGGGCCGTTAACATCCTATTGACCCTGCTCTCTCATTATCAGATCAGCATGGAGCACACTGGGGCACTTTAACCCACACTGTACACACACACACACGTACTCTGGTTGCAGATTACTCTCCTCTCAGAGCTGTATTTTGGCCCCGCTGCTTCAGAGCAACCCTACCCTCAAACCCACAGTGGGGCACTAAGCTATCTTCAGCATTCGCTCCTCACCGGCGAGTGCTCCACCAAAGCCCACTGCTACGTCTCCTCCACAGATGTTAGCGGGTCCCCGGGGATGGCCAAGGCTTCCCAACATCCCCCCCTGCTGATTGTCAGTAAATGTGTTGACATAAATGTAGTGCGGCCACTAATGAGCTGCCAACCAACAACCACTGTCAGCTCCTTAAGACCCGTCAATATCAGACAAGGCGGCTGATTTTAGCTCATTAGTTCAACTGAGCAGTCTAAGAATAGATTAAAAGCATAACAGCCACATATTTTTAAATTCATCTGAGCAGAGGAAATGTCCGTCAAAGTCTGAAAGCAGTGTGGACATGTGGGCCATTCCTGCCATTGATCAGGACTGGGTATATGACTGAGATCACAATAGAGGAGACATGAGTTTTGATATGACTCTCATGAAAATAAAACCATATAGATACATGTATGTTATCATCAATATAGAGGTACTGAATACTCTATATTTGACTATGTCCTGTTTTTGTGACCAATACTTCCTTATGGCTTCCTAAATACTGTCTAAATTGTCAAAACATTTTTTAACATACCTGCACATTAAAGGGATAGTTCAGTATTTTTTTTTAAGTTTGTTGCTAGCGGCCCATGGCGTTAGTAAGTATAATTGCCACTGCAGCACTAACTTTGTCCTTGGAGGGGGATACCTAGCTAGCAATGCTCGGCGATATGCAGCAATAAATGGTGCCTCCAAAAGCCTCGTAATTAACACACTTTTGGTTAATTCTACACAAAAAAACTGTTTCCTGGACTAGATGCTAGTCCAGGAAACACAGATCTTTTTCTTTACAGTGTTTCACTTGTCCTTGACAAAGTTACCTTGTGCAAAAGCTGGACCTGCCTGATTCAAAGTCGGTAATCAGACAGATCTATCTTGCCAACCCCAACCTACAATGATTGTGAGCAGCCAAAAGGCAGCACTGCCCAATCAGAGTCCTTTGGAGCTGGGATAAGAACACGCTACAAGACACCAGAGGCAAATGACTGCTCACACAGAGATTAGCATAGATGCTAACAGCTTCAGTAGCAGTTTTTTCAGATTTTGACCGCATTGCTTCATTAAATGAAAAACAATTACCAACACTACAAACTTCTTTATTGAAAGGATAATTTTACTCCAACAAGATGCACATGTTTTGAAAAGTTTGTTTTACGAAGTTGCTCACGTTCTGTAATGCAGTACCTCCCGCCTAAGACATTACCTGATTGGCCAGTGATAAATGTTGATTGAAGAAACTATCGTCCAATCACTTGCTGAACGTATGAGCCTCATATCCATCCACCAGTAACTTCTCTTATTAGCTGTTCAGGTGAGAGTACTGCATCAGGGTTGGGTTGTGGTTACTGAAGCACAAACTATTATAAATCTAACACCCTGGATATTACTTTCCCATATTTATTTATTCTGAATGTATACAAAGGTAAAAGAAATGGTCAAAATTCTGGTTTCATTCCGTCCTGTATCATGGGCCTTCGCCAATTTTAGCTTATTGTTTATTGACATGGACATTAAGACCCACCCCTCTGCAGCAACCGAGCATTATGTCGGCAGGGCACATTTTACTGAGCAGGACTACAACGCACAACAGCAGTTTTAAGGCTTACTGAAATTAAAGAGATCTGCCGTAAGGTCCAGGAGAAGCGGTGTTACCAGGGCCCACTTCTGACAGCAATGGCCCTCCATGTGCCACAGACATGGGCTCACAGTCAATACATCTGCAACACCAGGTAACTTGTGATCTGTCCTGCTCCTCCGTTTCCCCAACAGTTTACATCCCTCTTAATAGAGCCAGTGTTGAAATTTAAAAATGTGTTAATCACAAGGCTTTCAGTGGCACCACTGACAGATACATATCGTCTAGCGTCCACTCCTGGCTATCTCCCCTCAGGGACAGAGGTAGCCAGGTGCTATGGTGGCAATCATAATTACTAGTGGCATTGGCCTCAAGCAGCCCCACTTCAAAAAACCATAAACCCTTTAAGATTGGCAAAACAGATCGATTGCAAGTCCTTAAATGACTCATTTAAAATGATGTCAGCATTTAACTGATCTATGGTTTTAAAAAATCCAAAAAACCTCATCAAAACAGATAAATCCCAACTTTCAACCTGGACTATTTACGGGATTGATTTCACCTTTATTTGCTCTGTCTTCAGAGGTAGTACCAGAGATGCAATAAAGCTAAGAAGGAGCTTACGGTGCCAGCAGGGGAGCGCAGTGTTGTGAGTGTTTCTGCCTTTGTGTCAATGGGAAACATGCACTGTGACCCACTCTTCCATTTTGATACTGAAACTCTGTTATGTATTTCAAGAATTCATGTCAATGTTTCAAGGAATAATGAGAGTGGACCTTTATTGTTGTTGTTTTTGATTAAATACGCTCTAAAATGTGCTGAAGGGAAAAAACTCCAGTGTTCAGATCATCAGTGGTATACAGAAAACTAAAACTTTTTTAAAAGACAGTTTTTTCCTCAATTAATTTTGGAAATTGTCTTTCATTTCTCTTAAATGTGGCAATGGTGGCCTGTTGACACAGGCAATGACTAATTTCAGTTCAGAACCAGAAAAGTCCAGCATTTTCAGCACTCAGCACCCTGAGCAGAAAATCCCCTCAGCACCTACTGCTTTTTGTTACACTCCATTATACACTCCATCTTTTCATTGAAAACAATTCAGCTTTTTGAACACAGCAGCACTTGTTAATTTGTTCTTTTGTTGTTTGTTTTTGTTTTGCTGTTTTGGAAGATTGAAAAATAGAAATAGGGATTTTTTTCCCCCTCAACCTCTCATTTGGCATCTTCTGGGCTCTCGCAGGTAACACCCATCCTCGCCTGTCCTTTCAACGAAGACACAACAACATCAACTTGAAAGTTGCACTGTTTAAAGAAAAAAATGCTGAAAGTTTTCACCGTTTATATAAAGGTAGGGCCTGACATTTTTGCTCAGGCACATTTCTAGCCTCGTATAGTTAAATAAAATTGAATCATTTAACCTGATTACCTTTACATAACAAAACTAGAGGTGCTCCAAGAGAACAAACCTTTACCTATTGGTCCTTAAAATTTTAAGTGCTTATAATATTACTGTTAATGGTCCTTTTAGGGAACAGTCTTAACTGAGCTTTATATGTTCTTTTTTTTATTAGTATCAACAGTAATGTAAAAGGTTCTGTTTTACACTTTATTTCATTTAAAGATGTACTGAAACATATAAACATGATCCATTGCCCCGCCCTGATTGAAATTCATGACAGGTCCAGGAGAGTGTGATACTGATGTAGGCACAAAGCCTGCACATCTCATGTTTATTGATAGCAAAGCCTACATAGGCTGTTATTATTTCAAGGCAGTATGGGGAAGGCTTAGTTTCAGTGTTTGCATGTGTGTGTGTGCGTGTGCTGCCATGTGTGTATGCGTCCACGGCCTCAGTGTTTGTTTGTGTCACACAAAAAACAGATTAGTGAAAACACTGAGGTAAAATAAGCAGCCTGACCTTGCTCTGAAACTGAAAGGCAATCCTCTGAATGATCCGCGGGTCAGTAGCTTTGTCCTTCAGACAGTTAAAGTCTATCCTTCTCATCCCCTCCCTCCCTCCCTGCCTGTCTCACTCTTTCCTCACCCCTCCCTCCCTCCCTCCCTCTCTTTGCCTTTCTTCTTCTACAGTACTTACATTCATGTTAATTCCCTCATTTTCTGTACCTTATGTAAAACTTACTCTCCTCTATTCTCCGTCCCTGTGAACTGTCGATCTTAATGTAGCACACACACCCTCGTGCACACTCAGAACTCCTGATATGCATGTCATCTTTTCATGTTTGTTCTTTGAACATGGCTGTTTGTGTTATTTCAAGATGTGATTGTTCCTCATGACAAGCCGTGATGGCTCTGATGCTTCTGATCCACCGCCGCACCTCAAAGGCAGACGAGCGAGACACGCATACACACTGCGACAGCAGATACTACCACACCGCCATATTAAAGACTCCCCCCCGCAAACTCTTTGAGCCGTGAAATGTTTGACGCTTTCAGAAACGAGTGAAGCAGGTTGCCAGGTGAGGACTGGTACCCCCCCTTCACAAACCCAACCCCCCTACTCCCAGCTCCTCATGTATGGGATGCAAATGTGTCGGCGTGATCCAGATGTCAGTTACGCAATGTCTAATTACAGTGAGATGCTTGGTTTGTTACTCAGGAAGTGTGTGTTCCTGTGTGTATACATGTTCATGTTCAGGTGTTCAGCCCCATGTAGATGATCCTTCAAAGGAGATGTATGAAAACCCTTTTTTGGGGAGGTTTTGATCATTAGTTGCCAATCCAGAGAGTCTGCCCAACCAAAAAATGCAAAAGAAGACTTCCCAAACCGTTGGTGTAAGGTCCACTTAAGTCTCCATCATATGGTCTAATGGTCCGTGCAGAATTTGGTCTCATTGTGGCATCATAGTGTGCCATTATGATTATACCCAGTATCTCCATCCATATGCTCTCACCTCCACTTTAGGTACAGATGGAGCCACCTAAATTTTCCTCACTTTCTTTGACTGAGTCTCGACTAGTCTGTGAGTGGAACATGTGGTTGTGACGAGATTATGGAAAGTGGTTTGGGCATAAATTTGATGTTGGTGATATCAACTTTAGTTCAGCTCTACTACTCAAATTTGGAGTACATATTGCATTTTGGTCAACTAGTGCACAAGTAGACTTTACTAGTAAAGAACCAGTCAACAAAAATATTTACTAGAAAAGGATTTTGGCACACTAGTGTGAGAGTAGATCTTACTAGTAAAGCAAAATCATCTACTTGTACACAATTTTGTAACACTAGTCATACTACTTACAAGCAAAAAAAAATCAAAGCTTTACTAGCACTACAAGTAACACACAATAGTTTACTAGTAGGTGAGTTTGCTTTATGAGTAAAGTCTACTCGCACACCAGTGTGCCAAAAACCATTCCTAGTAAAACAAAATGCCTCACTAGTAGTCTGTTTTTAGTCTACTAGTAGTACTAGTAAAGCAAAGGATTCACTGGAACTAGTAGACCTAATGCAAATGAAGTAAGAGGGATTATAACCAAATCCAGCACCCTGATTGGTTGTAATATCTTTGAAGGCCAATTTTTGAAAGCCACACACTGACAGCTCAACTCGCTGTCAGTGCATGGAGAGAGTGATGCAGTCAGCTCTGAGTGACAAACGGATCGAATGATTATGGCTATGAAGGGTTTTTTTTTTTTACATAGGTTAAATGACCTCCTCCACAACGTAGAGCGGAAAACAGAGAGGGTTTACTTTACGTGTGTGTTTGCATGAGTATAATGGCACACTGGATTGACCCTCATATTCCTGTCAATCATAATGACAGACAGCTGCCAAATCTTTTTGTCATTCATCAAAAAATTTGGTCAATGAAGGAAAATATTCTGTTAATGCGACCCCTGTTTCTCACCACAATGAACGCAACCCTCTGTGCGTAACGCTGAGCTTGTTTTGCACCTGCCTTTCAAATATGCTAAATTTAGATGCAAAAACTCAGAGCACAATCACTTGCATATTTGATAAATCACATTGCAAATGCTAAATGATTACATTTGCATCTCCTCTTCCCAGTATTTGTGCATTCTGATAATCTGCATGTATTCTGCATATTCATGAAGGAAAACACGCTAAATGGATTGTGCGTGCTATTTTGCTCATTTGACAGATGCAATCCTCGGTGCACCTTGTTAGTAGATCAGCTTTGCGTACGCTATCAAGTTTACACGTGTTTTTGTACATGCAAGCCTCTAGTAGATCAGGCCCCAAGTAACATTAAATGTGGCATGGTTGCTGGTTCCAGATGACCTGGTCTGAGTGTTTTATAATCTACTAATCTACTTGGATCTTCATGCAAAACCATCAAAAGAGCTTGCAGAAAAGGAAAAGAAGAAGAGGTCCAAAATCCAGAGAGCTTCAGTTTTTTTGGGTCAAGATGTCTTGTTGATGTCAGAGGTCAGAGGAGAATAGGAAGAGTGGTACAAAGAAAGCAACAGTAACTTAAAAAAAAAAAGTCACTACATCTGAAGAATGCAGAAGACCATCTCTAACTGAACAACACATTGAATCTTGAAGCAGATGGCCTACAGCAGCAGAAGACAAGTAACAATGGGAAATGTATTCACTCACTGAAATTGGACAACAGAAAAGTATAAAAATGTTCCCAGGTCTGATGATTCTCAATTCCTGCTGTGACTTTCAAATGGTAGGGTCAGAATTTGGCATTAAAAACATGAATGCATGGATTATTGGTTCCCAAAGTTGAGCCCATGGCCTCCAGGGGTGGCGCAAAACTTAGTCGAAGAGGTGCAACAGGGCTAAATTAAAGTTATTAACCATTTTGAATTGCTACTGGAGGATAGCAAATTTTGTGAAATTAAATGAATGTAGCCTGACAGTGATGCCGGGGTTGCTATTCTTTGTGTTTTTCTCTCAAATGTCAGAGATAATTTTTTAATGTGTCAGAAAAGGGCACAACTGATGTGTGTATTGATATACAATTATGTGTTGATGTATATCGTGAAGGGGAGGTGGGGGTGGGGAGTGGAAAGCCTATTATTTTATCAACGGGGGGCCCAGCAGACAAAGTTTAGGCACCTATAGCATAGATCCATCCTGACTTGTATCAACAGTTCATGATGGTGATGGTGATGTGATGGTGTAAGGGACATTGTCTTGGCAGACTTTGCATTCCTTAATACCAAAAGCATCACTTAAACACCAAAGCCTACCCGAGTCTTGTTGCTGACCTCCATCTGTTTATGACCACAGTCATCTCCTCACAGCTGCTTTGGCAGGGTAACACTCCATGTCACAGAGCTCACATCATCTCAAGCTGGTTTATTGGACGTGATAATAAGTTTGCTGTACTTCAGTTCCCACCAGACCTCCAGATCTCAGTCAAACAAAATACCTTTGTGATGTAGTGAAATGAGATATTTGCATGATAAACATGCAGCCAACAAGTCTGACAACGGTGTGATGCACTCATGTCAATATGGACCAAAATCTTTGAGGAACATTTCCATCATCTTGTTGAATCTGTGAATTAAAACAATTCTGGAGGGTACACCTCTGCTCTAGCCAGGTGTACCTAATAAAGTGGCCAGTGAGTGTAAATGTCAAATGTCATGGTGTTCCAATTTTAGGGCTTTACTGACACCAATTGTGTTTTTTCAACTGATCACCTTTTACCACACTGACAAAAGCACAGGAAATAAAGTCCCAGTCAGAAAGTGTTCACACACACATACAGATGATAATCATCAGCATATGGCTGTATACTGGCAGATTATCTTAAACTGAGAGGCAGAGATTTCCATCTTTGTGTTCATCTCTGGCACGTTTTTATCACATGACACAGATAAGCTAAAGGAAGGTATGCTAATGTGTCATCATGATCTGGAGATTAGAGTTGGTTCACCCGAGTTCACCGCACACGATGTGGTTACTCCTCTTGCATGTTATTTCCTGTCAGTTTGGCCCCATTTGGAAACTCATGCTCTCTGTGTTTTACAGTCCTGGTTTCATTTCCATGTCTGCGTTAACTGTGACGTAGACCTAGAACTAGTAATGGTCTACTGTAAGTCTGTTGGGTCAATTTATTGGCACAGGTCCTTGCATTTTTTAATTCTGTGCTTCCTTAATCCACAGATTTGGTCTCATCTTTGGGTCAAAATTTCAATATGGTCCCCCTTTCATTGTCTTTAGACCTGGGTCCTCATTTATAAAACTGTGTGTAGGAAAGATCACTACAGGTGCCTTACGCCAGAAACACAGGAAATGTGCACACACAAAAATTTTCAGATTTATAAAAAAGTGCACATGCATGTTCTACGCCGGTTTCCGTTTATAAATCACAATCAACTCTAAACTTGTTGCACGTGAGGGAACGCTTTGCCCCGCCCATATGGTGCCTACAGAAGGTCAGATGAATGCCTTTGGTGAATATTCAATGATACCAATTCCATGATGGACCGAGAGGGAAAACAAGTAAAAAACAGAACTTTCACTCAATGTGAGGTTGAGATAGAAACAGGTGGGCACAGTGTGGGCATCACTAATGCAGAGTGGAAGCATGTGGCTGATGCTGTAAATAACGATGCCTCAGAGGGTCGGAACTGGTCCAACATAAAAGCGGAGGCGTATTGCTCTTCATAGAAAGAGTGTTTGAGCGACAGGTGGGGGAACGGAAACACCAGAGCTCACCCCACAGATGAAAAACTGTCGGGGATCATCGGAGAATCCCTCCTGAGTGGTGACGGAGGTGGAGGGGGACACTGATGCACCAAATGCGCCGGAGTCTCTCGTGCGCCACGTCCTCCAGCAGTGCCAGATAAGCCATTGTGAGTCTTTAAGCATTGTGAGTGCATGCCTGTTATATCCAACCATCACCTACTTTCCTGAACAGCTACAGGTGTTGTAGCCCAATTGATCAGCAGTTTTTTTGCAACTATCATGTCATTTTAATTACGATTATTATTCATATAAAACTTTATTTGTATGGCACATTTTGGGGACATGGTTTCTGTCCGCTTTATTGTTTATGTGAATGGATTTCATTAAAACATGTAAAGTTGTTTCACAATGACAAAACATAATTGATTCAAAAATATAGGCTACGTATGTGGGCGTGCTCACGAGATAGTTTCCCGTGCTCACGGGATACGTTTCTCATGCTCACGAGAAACCAACAGTGCGTGCACACGTGAGATTCCACGCCATTGACTGGACTTTTCGGGTCAATAAGTCATTAATGAAACAACAAAGTTACTAGCCCGACCCCTCTTTTTAATCACTGTCATGAAGACTTTGAGCTACAACCTTGTTTTCCTCAAAACGAGCCGTCCTTCCAGCCAGAAAACTTCAATTTGTCTAAACACACTGCCGGTGATGGCTCGATGGCTTAGGGACCGTCAAAAAATTGCCATAGCAGAGGAAGGCTGTGAAAGAAAAATTAACTTCACCATGAAGAGATGTAACGTCTTCAGAAACACAGTACACATAAATGACCTTATGCTATTCATACTACATGTAATTCATATGAAATATCTTACAGGATTTTTTGATTGAAAATAAAGCCAATGCCATCATCTATGAAGTCTACTGACAAAACCAATGCCAATGAGCATTACTATTTAAAACCCTCTCGAAATTTTCTCATCTAAATCGATGTAGTGCAGTAACTTGACCCAAAACTGATCATAAATAGAGAAATAAGATGAAGAATATAATTCTGTTAGAAGTTTGTCATTTCAACATGAAGCTCTATAGGGATGTATTCATTTTTGGATGCACACTCAAGTGGCCACAGGAGGAACTGCAGTTCTAAAAGTCATCAGCTACATTTTTTAAACAATATCTTTTTGTCCAAGTAATATTTGAAGAGTAAAATGCCAAACTGATATTGTAAACAAGCTTAATATTAGCATGTGACCAATAGTTCAGTTATAAGTAAATTGTTGAGGATTAAATGGGTGACCCTTTGCTCCCTTGTGTCCGAGCTTGGCTGTGATGAACACATGTACTGTATGTTTCTTTTTCTAACCATGACCTTTAACTGTGCTGGGTCTGCTTCCTGATGGAACAAACAACCCAGTATGGATGACCACAAACACAAGATGTCAATCTCCACGAAATACATAAAACAAACGCTGACAGCTTAACATGAAAGAAAACAGTGCTGCATGATTTCTTTAAACAAAGTGGGAATTTGAACCAAAAAAATAAATGTTAGTACTCTTAAGATGAATGGCCATAGACAAAGAGAAATCCCAGAAATTTGAAATCCGATGTGGCTTTAGTGAAAAATCAAACATAGAGATATCTGTTTGATGCCACTGCAGAAAAGCAGAAACTTTAAAAACCTGAAATTTGGTCATTTTTTGAGTGACAAAATTTGTGTGACCACCCATTGCCCTCAAACCAGTCTCAATTATTTTAGTTAATCCTTCACAAAGTCAGAGACATTGTAGGATTAAATTCAAGTGTAAGGTTAACCAGTTATGCCAAACAGATGTGAATGATCACCATTTTCTTATGTAGGTTGAAACACAGTCATTAAGTGAAGCTGAATAAGCTGTGTACGCTGCTTAAAACTGGATAAGGAACAGCCAAACTCGGCTATCAACGAGAGGTTGAGGGAGACAGTTTCATGTCACAGGTCATACACCACGGCAAGACTGAGCACAGCAATGAGACACAAGGTAGTTACACATCAGCAGGACCTCTCCCAAGCAAAGATTTCAAAGCAGATTGAGGCTTCAAGATGTGCTGTTCAAGCCCTTTTGAAGAAACACAAAGAAACAGACACCATTGAGGACGTAGTAGTCATAGACATGGGTCAAGGTAACTTAGATAGAGGACACATCATGCTTAGTGCCTTACAATATAAAAGGACGTCCAAAAGTGTCATCAGCTCAGAAGTGGCATCAGTGGGACACATGTACACCTGTCTACTGTCTGAAGTCAGAAGTGGTCAGAAGTGGTACCAGATTTTTCTGTGGTAGGACAATGACTGAAAACATGAGGCCAGTGTTATTTAGAAATGTCTTCAGTGTAAAGAGGAACAAGGAGTACTGGAGGAGATGGTTTGACCCCCACAGAGCGTTGATCTGTTCATCATGGAGTGTGTCATGAGTGTAACATGAAGAGGCAGAAGGCTTTGAGCCAGAGTACATCCACATAAGATCTGTGGTTCATTCTTCAAGATGTTTGAATCAGCTAAGTTTTTACAAAGTCTGTGTAAAAGTGTATCTTGATGCTGCCTTGAAAGCAAAGGGTGGTTGCACCAAAAATCGACTTGATTTAGATTTTTCTTCTTAAACTTTAACACTTCTGTTCTTTATACAAAAATTTGTTTCATATTTTGGTTCATCGTCCAGCTGCTAGCTGGCAACAGACTTGTACCTGTTTGATACTCCCTCTCTGTTGCAGTTATTACCTCTGTCACTGTGACACACAACTAAGTTTATGAATGTTGCAGAGACCATGCTAGATGACAGATAGATAGATAGATAGATAGATATAAACCACATCTTTATTTCTTGATTAAGATGTGATATTAAATGTGCACGTGACTTGCATTCATGAACAGGAAAAATAGTTTAATTGGTTGAATGTTCTGTTTGATTAATTTCAGGCTTCTCAGAGAAGCTCAGTGAGTGACTCAGGTTTGGGTTTGTCCAATAACAACAACATTTAAGGTTTAAATAAGTGTAAGATTATATATAAGATATATAAGGTATAAATATCACTTTAAAAAATGCTACCAAATAACATGAAAATGTCCATATTTAGACTTTATATTTCAAAATCACGTTTAAATAAATAAGCATATGCCTGGTGAAAGCTGACTGGTGGTAACTATAGAACATCCATCAATTATCTTTCGGGGTCACAGGGGGCTGGAGTCTATCCCAGCTGACTCGACAAGAGGCGGGGAACACCCTGAACTGGTCGCCAGCCAATCACAGGGCCACAAAAAGGGAGAGACAATCATTTATGCTCACACTCACACCTAAAGGCAGTTTTGAGTCACCAGTTAACCTAATGAGCATGTTTGGAGCGCCGGGAGAGAACCCAACCATGCACGGGGAGAACATGAAAACCCCACACAGTAAAACCCTGACCAACTGGGGATCAGCGACCTTCTTGCTGCGAGGAACATGCATTACCTGCAGCGCCACCGTGGTGCCCTAATATAGATCAGTGATTCTTTAAGTATTTTCCTTAAACCAACTCACACACACACAAAGTGCATCTACGTCAAATCTTACCTTATATTTTAACCCTTAATTGATAAAACTCCAAGAAAAAGACCCCCAAAACATCTATTCTCATCAACATACCTTCTAATTAAGCATCTTCTGAGTTTGTTATCATGATTTAAGTAAGTATGTGCAAATTTGATGGCCTGTGAGCAGATAGAGGCGTGAGGCCCTCCCTGAGATCTTCAGCACCTTCTCTGAGGATTCCAGGACGATAGGTTTGGAGCCAGGCTTTAAACAATCCTTTAATTCAGCATTAGGTCTGGTAGGTATTTTTCCCAAAGATTACTTCACTCAGCAGTGACTGGATGGAGTGAGAAGACGTGTAATAATTGTAAAAACAAACAATAATGATATAAATGTCCGTCTTTCCCTGTCTGTCATTCAAAAATGAACCTGACAACCTGGACATGTTTTCCAGCCCTATGAGATGGAGCTGTGTGATTTCTTTACACATGAGTAAAGCAGTATGGGTATCAACTACAGGTTGTCAGAGTGGTTATAAATACAGCTGTGTGTGCAGTTATGTTAAAAAAAGGCTGTAGTATTAATAGCGCACGCTGACCCCCACCTCCCTCCTGTTCAACCCCCACTGCCTCCACCACTGCCACAGAATGACGGATCGATTGAAGAGTGACAGCAGTGAGGAAATAGAGAGAGATTCAGGATTTACATCGTCCTCTGACACGCTCATATAAACGCCCCCCAATGATAAAGAGACTACACTCTGACAAGGACACCAGTCCTCCTTTAGCTGCTCACAAGTTAAAAGATTTGCCACCTCTCCTCTCCTCTCCTCTCCTCTCCTCTCCTCTCCTCTCCTCTCCTCTCCTCTCTCTATCTCTATCTCTCTCTCTTTTAGCAGATTTCAGCGCAAAGCATATAACCTTTGTGAATTATTTAGTTTATTGACCTCTGCGGGGATTTAATATGAAGGTCGTTTCCTGCTGGCAGAGCGAGCGCCAGCGGGGTCCTCAGGTGACACGGCCAAGGTCGCCCGTCTCCCTCCAGTTAATAATATATTTGTCACACGCAGTGCGTTAGCCCCCGACACAGCGCTACTGCCTTCCACTTGATTAGTGCAACCAATAAGGACTGCCAAAGATAATAAAGTAGACATTGGCTTAAGGAGATGTGTCAAATGTCCACAGCATCTCTCTCTATCTCCCCCCACACAGATACTCAGAGCACGAACACACACATTCACACCCTCTCCCCCCTCCTCCACCTCCTCCTCCTCTCTCTGTTCTTGTTTTATTGTTTCCTAGATGAAGGTTAAAGGGAGATGCTGAACAGACAGAACAGCCGGAGGGCTGTGGAGAGCCTGGCTGCAGCAGGCGGTGCTTTGGGTACCAGCAGAGAACAACCTCTGCAGCCCCCTCCGCCCCTTCACAAGGCCACACAGAGCAATGGTGTGTCAGAGGGGCAAGAGGGTGAGCTGGCCAGAGCCACAGGGGCAAGTGGGTCGCAGCTCCTGATGTAGAGGGGGGGCAGTAGAGAGCTGCTGGTCCCTGACCGCGCCTGTCACTGATAATAATCACGCAGAGCTATGGAGCCTTATTAGCACCGAGACAAAATGGCGCCCCATAGGTGAAACCCAGGTGAATTATGGGAAGGGTAAGGAAAGCATTACAGCCAGGGTGGCAAATATATTCTGGCAGGATTCTGTAATGAAGTTGTTGGAGTCTGCGAGGATGTAGGGCCCAGGGTTTAAATCTTTACGGGGTGAACGAGCCTTAAGTGCAACATTATTGATCAGATTGTATGAGAGCGGGTGATAATGGAGGCGGCTGTGAGGGGCAGGCAGATGGTGCTGGTGGGAAAGGTGTGGCAGTCAGGGCTGAGCTGCAGGCTGTCTCCTGTTTGTCCTCTACCTTGAATAGTTTGCATGAAAAGGTCACTGCAAGGTGAGTCTGATAAACATACAGAGCCGACACCTGTGAGGCACATGTTCGACCTCAAAGACACTGGAGCTGGGGCCTGAACTGACATGGATCTTACGAAGGCAAAGCAAACAAAAGTCACTGCTCAAGACAAAAAACCAGTACAGCAACACCACAAACTACAACCTATGAAACAATATGCTAATAAATAATACAAAAGTGTTGATAAAAAGTGAACATCTTGTGTGATAATAGATGTTTAGGGGTACTCTATAGTGATGTATTTTGAAAAAACAATTATTGTTATTTTCTGTTTTGGGTAAGATAGTATGTCCCATACTAAAACTGGAGTCTTGTTAATGTTATTTCTTATAAAAAAAATAAATGCTCTTGATTTCTAGAGCTGACAACCTGTCACTTGATCTATTATTAGGGCAGCTCGATTATGGAAAAAAACACAATCTTGATTATTTTGACTGATATAGAGTGTATGCAACCTCACAGTGCAGATGGACCTGCCTGATTCATTTTCTGAAATCACTGATCCATCTTGATAAGCTCCATCTTGACAGCAAGGAGTGGCTGCATGTTTGAAAACAATGGTGGCTCCTGAAGCGGTCTTCGTGGATGTGGCAATATCTGCAGTTTTATAACCCCCAAATTCCACATAGAGTGAACGCGCCGCTTACTGGCCTCCTATTGTACTGCGGAGCACTTCGCTTCCTCTGTCGTCTATCAGAGCATTTCCACAGCTGGTGCTTCAGTCCAGCACCAGCACGTGCCTGGAGCGGCAGTGCGCTCCGCTTAGTTCGAGATATGCTGCAGGTTTATTTTCAGCGTGGCTGCTGCCAAATCTTGTAAATTCCCTGTCGTTCAGAAAGCACCAGAAAAAGAAGTCAAACGTGTGGAGTATCCGGTACTTTCAAAATAAAACACAATGCACAGACTTCCAAACGTAAATTTCCTCAATAGGTTGTCATTACGTTACAACTGGAGGCACAAGCAACAGGTTAACAGTCGGTCAGAGGGTCACAGAGACAACAGGACGCCATGGACGAAAAAAAGATAATCGTGGAGGTGAAGAAATATAACATATATGACATCAAACATCCTTCTACAAGGATTAAGGCAGATAGAAGTAATACTAATCACGGAGCTATGTTGTTGGGACCAGCAAAGTAACCTTAGAGAGGCACAGTGATGTGGTGTTTATTTCTTTTCTTAGTTTCTAACATATTTTGTTATTGTGTGATATTGCAGTTCACGCAAGAGCTCGTGGCTCTCCAGATCTTGTTCCCTCCCTTCCAGCTGCACAGGGCTGTGCGCTGCGGCGCTTCCAGTGGGCGCTGTTGCCAGCCTTTCAGTAGGAGCAAAACCATGTTGGCTTCGGTGTATGGTGTGTTCGCTCAATGTGGAAATCCGGGGTAAGAAATGGACTCAACTTCTTCTTTCAAAGAGGAGCAAAGAACATCACTTAAAGCTTTTCTTACGGGAAATCATGTTTTTACTCCTCTCCCGACTGGGATCACTGCTGGGAAACTGGGAGAGAACGCAGAAATGCTCAGAGATTTCCTGTCACATATAAGTGGTAAATGATACATCTGTGTTGTATAATTTAATATAAGATGATAGCCTAAAGACTGAAATCTAGTTTAAGCCAATGGCTAACAACAGGGGGTTGCTGCTACGTCATACTGTGTGGCTTGATATGATTGGTCTGTGATGAGTGTGATGAGCAGAACGATCGTCAGATCACCAGCTGCAGTTGTTTTTGAAGGTTCTGCCCTCTGAAAACATTTTCTATGGGCTCTCCTCCAGATGGACTAGTGAAATATTTCCATTGGAGGTATATGGAACTGACTGTCTAGCCCGTCAGGTTAGAGTGTATGTTATCATGACATCAAATGCAGAAGTCCTGAATACTCTGTCATGTCCTTTTTTGGTTACCAATACTTCCTAAAATACTATCTAAATTGTCAAAATGTTTTTTAACATAACTGTACATGAAAAGGATACTTCAGTTTTTTAAAAATGGGTGTTGCTAGAGGCTTATGGCACTAGTAAATATACTTGCCACTGGAGCACCCAGCCAACTTTGTCCCTGGTGGGATATAGCCGACTAGTCATGCTTGGCGATATGTGGCAGTAAATAGTGCCAACAAAAGCCTCGTAATTAACACACTTTTGCTTAATACAACACAAAAAACTATGTTGTCTTGACTAGATACTCCAGTAGGATTTTTATAGTGTTCCACTTCTCCTCGACAAAGTAATCTTGCACAGAAGCTGGAGTCAATGTCTGTAATCAGGCAGATCCGTCTTGCCAAGCTCCGATCTACAAAGACTGTGAGCAGCCCGAGTTACTGCTTGTACGGAGATTAGCATAGATGCTAACAGCTTAAGTAGCATTTCTATCAGATCTGGACAGCATTTCTTTATTAACTGTAGAATATACAACAACACTGAAAGCATTTGACGTGTTTTGACGATAGTTTGTCATATGAAGTGGCTTATGTTTTGCATTTACCCCACAGTAGTCGTGCCTGCTACTACATTATTTGATTGGCCCATTATAAATGTGATTGACGGAACGATCGTCCAATGACCTTGCAGATTCACTTTTGGAAGGTTCTGCTGATTCCAAAACTCTTTCTATGGCCTGTTGCCCAGATGGACGAGTGAAATACATTGAACTGTCCATCTGGTGTGTTAGCTTAGAGAGGTGCAGGGAGAACATCTTTTTGCTGGCCAACCCAGAAGTTAGCATGGTGCTGGTTCCATCGACGAATAGCTTTTCACTTTGGGAAACAAAAGTTAATTAGACTTATACATTTTGTTCCGCACCTGCTTCCAATCACAACCTTCAGCCTGAGTCAACCTCAGGTGCCTCCAATTTGAGCATCAGCCTGCAGTAGCTATAAGCCGAAGTTCTTCAGCCACTCATCTGACATTTTTTGGATCAGCTCTCAACCTTCCACAGCAACTCAAAAAATAACCTACCTACTTTCATCATCACACACCTTAAACTGATATTTAAGTTTGAGTTTCTCTTTTTGGGTCCAGAGAAATATCGGCTTTTCCTACAACACTTTCAAACTGTGGTCTTAAGTCTGCAGCATGGCTACGACCACAGCTACTTCTTTAACTACGCCCATGTCCTACCAGATCAAGCATCACGCCAAGAACCTCAGTGCCTAAACACACTCGTTAGCCTGGTTATTGCACCTTACCACATGGGCTTAAACGTAATTGGTGAGAGTAAAAAGCTTCAAGCTCTACTGGAACCACAAAATGGCGGTTAGCTACCACACTTCCAACATAGTGCCATGTTGAAGCCTCCTGTTAGAGAATTTCCTCCTAATCTAATGACCTGATCAAGTT
This sequence comes from Cetoscarus ocellatus, assembly GCA_037902135.1. NCBI lineage: Eukaryota > Metazoa > Chordata > Actinopteri > Labriformes > Labridae > Cetoscarus > Cetoscarus ocellatus. Next base: position 954,939 of record JBAMNC010000131.1, read on the forward strand.
GGTGCACACGGCTGACTGTTGTGTATATATTGTCATTCATCAAAAAAACAATCAGAAATGACTGCATTTGGGTTTGTAGTCCTTGTTAGTAGTTTGTTAGCAACCATTCTTCTTAAAAGACACTAAAGCACAAACTCAAAATTCAAGATTTAATAATATGCTTTTAAATTTCAAAATAAACCTTCAAATCTTGTATGAATCAATCAATCATTAAGTCTTTATTTGTATAGCGCCAGTTCATAACAAGTGTTATCTCAAGACACTTCACAATAGAGCAGACTGATGACATACTCTTCATTTTATAGATGCGCATACATACAGTATATACAAATACATATAACAAATATATTGGTGTATACACATACATACATCCAGAGATGTCTCTATCCAGGCAGAGACAAAGGGACTAAATCTAAGAATTTATGATAGTGACAAGCCCATGGACGCTCAGATCATGAATCTGTCCACATCACATTTGTCTCTGCTGAATATAGATTCAATCAATAAATCTGTATTTGTATAGTGCCATATTTGTTGAATACAAATTTATTAAAGGTAAGCCCCTTGAGATGTGGCATCCCCTTTTCAAGATGGACCTCATGTCTATGTGGTTGTAAAGATAGTTACTATGAATGTATAATCAATACAAACATGGATAGAGAGATCAATCTAATATTGAAAAGAATATCTATAATGAATATAATCTGGAGAGGAATGATGTTGATAAATAAAGCAGCATCTAGCTGAACCGCCTATTAAGATGGGTTTAACTGGTCTAAAAGTATGAATGTAGTTGTATGCACGTGTTCTTCGTGGACTTTATTTTAGGTATTTATCAGGAAAGCTTTTTTAAAATCTGTTACATTTAGGCAGCTTGATACATTCTTCAACACTGAAACACTGACTTGACTGTATGCCAATGTTCTTTACAGCTTATTCTGAGTGAAGGTACAGAGGTGCTGGTGGGCTTGGAAGAGGCACAGTATTGTGTTACTCTAGCCCTGGCTCTGTTCTGTGGTGATTGTGCCATGCTCTCAACAACTCTGCACACATTCTACCACCTGCTCTGTACTGGCTTAAACTTAACTATTTTGCCCTGTACATAGAAGAACTCTATCAAGCGAAGGACACATACAAAACAGCAGCAGTGTAACTTGGTTGGTTTGGTAGCTGAGGAGATGCATTTACGTCCCTTGCCTTCGGAGCCTCGGGGTGTAGAGTTTGCTTCCTTGCACCATTATAATTCATCACACATAAACACCTACAAATTAAGTCAGGTTAAAGTTGCTTCTGGTGCAGATGGGTCATCAGGAATGATGAATGGTGAAGTGCGACCCTGGCATATGCTCTCAAACCTGACTTAACATATATAAAACAGGGTATATATCTCCCAAACATTGGTTCCCAGGCCAGAGTTTGGATATCCCTGAACAAAAAAAAAATGAAGGAGATGTTAATGAGGTAAGGATTACAACAATGGTCACTACAGTGTCAGCAAGGTCACACAGCTTCATTAAAACCCCTCAGGTCATGTTGGCAGGAACACTTTGTCTCCTGAAAATCAAAAACAAAAAACAAAGCCCCGTCTGAAATGATCAAATATAAGGGAGCCAGTCGGCTCTGATGAAGCCGAGACCGTCCTAAATTAAACATTGGAGAGAGACTTCAGGATGGGAGTTGAAATGTGCCTGAGCATTAGCATGATGTATGATTGTTCTGGTGGAAGGACGCAGTACATTTTCTCAGAATGAATAGATTTGTTGAGTCTATTAATGACCTTCTATTCTAGACCTTTTTCTCTATTATCTGAACTGGTCAGCACCATCCATAACTCTGAGATCTCCATCTTATAAATCATTGTTCCCATCCCATCTTTGCTCTATCATGACAATTAGGCTCAATGCTGGGAGTCGTGTTTGCTAAATCCAGATTAACTCATCCACCTCTGTATCTATAGAACATATGAGGAGGATTAATGGATACAATGCGCTCCATTATATTTCAGACTGTCTTGTGTCAGAGGGAATTAACATTACAGGGACCTTAATCACTGCAGTGTGTCCTAATGCTGGAAGGTGACACATTTTACAACCTTAAAGGGACAGTTTGGATTTTTTGAAGCTTGTAAAAGATGGCAGCTTCTACTGTAATGTTTGGAGATTGAACCAGATTCTGAAGCTGCAAGCTATGTACAAATGAACTGCTTTTCAAGGAGTCTCATCGTCACTAGTGTCAGTGTATACTTGATTTTCCCATATTTTTACTGATCACCAAATGATCAAACAGTCCTATTTTTGGCTTCTCGGTCTCATAACATCTGAATCCCAATGGCATGTTACCTTGATATCACCTTTTCTGGAGCCAACAAGAGTCTTGGAAAGCAAAGACTTAACTAAAATCTGACTTTTGCATTATTAAAAGACTGGTTTTCTTAAAGTTTAAGAAAAAGTCGGGAGTATCGGACAAAGTCTGACTAACACCTCTCAGAGATCTATGAAGCCCATGTTTGGTGACTGCCAAAACTGTAATCCACTACATGCACTAAGGTGTATTTTATCACAATTTAAATGCACACATTTGACTAAACATTTTACCCTGTCCCAATGGGATAACTTAACAACATTTTTTTTATCTTTTTAAGACAGAATGAAGTATGGTTGGGTTGATGTAATTGATGAAAAAGGTGTTGAAACATAAAACTCAGATATTTTCCCCCTGACTTTATTAGTTACCTATCTTGTCATGCCTGTTAGTGCTTTTTGAAAACAATGCAGGTTTCATTGTTGATGTAGATGAGCCTGCCTACATTCAAACTATAATGTAGCTTTGATTACAAAGTCACAGTCTGCACCCATTCTGAGAGGTAAATTCAGTTTAGTTTAGTGAGATATTTTGATGAAATTAAGGCAAAACTTGATTAATGTAATTTCTGTGTCATTTGCCTTTCCTTCTTTGAGGGAGAAAAAATCAAATGAAATCAGAAATTGAGTTTTTTGAGTAAGTTTTGTGTTCTTCATGTGCATGTGTGGGCACTCCAGCTTCCTCCCACATACCAGAAACATGCTCATTAGGTTGATTGGTGAATCCAAATAGCCCTTAGGTATGAGTGTGTGTGAATGGTTGCCCGTTGCTGTATGTGGCCCTGCAATTGCAGGGCGGTTCAGGGTGTACCCCATCTCTCGCCAATGTCAGCAGGGATAGGCTCCAGCCCCCCCCCCCCCCCCCCCCCCCGACCCAGAAAGGAATAAGTGGTATAGATAATGGATGGATGGAAAACAAGGGCTAATAAGTACTACTGAGTTCTATGTTTGCATACTAATACTCAATGAATAAATTAGTCTTAACTTGTTTGGATGTGTTTAAGAAGATCTAAACTTTCTCCTTAAATTAACTTTGTGGGGTGTGTGTGTGTGTGTGTGTGTGGGGGGGGGGGGGGGGGGGGGGGGGGGGGGCACAAGATATCAGTCTTGAGGGGGGGCATGACAGAGAGTAACTATGAACCACTGGGTTAGTGGGAGTGAGTTGTGTCTTTCAACTCTTTAATAGTTGATCTAATTTTGAAATTGTGGTCTATCTTGTTTTAAGGTTTTAACTGTTTGCAGAATTTATCATCTTTAAGAACAGTAGGGTTTCATTTTGGTTTTTGTACACTCCATACATACATTTTAAAATTTTACAGAGTAAAAAACATAAAAATGAACAAGAATAAAAGGATAGTGAATCTTAAGCTTTGGTTATTGTGTGTGGTTTTAATATGGTGTGCCTTGTGACTTTGGCATGTTTTTAGGTGTGCCTTTGGCCAGTACCGTTTGGAAACCACAGGAAAAACAGGATGGGTAAGTAGACATAAAAAAAAAGCAAACAGAGATTCATAGACACACTTGGTTATGTGTGTCCTTTATCAATTATTACTTCAGCCATGCCATTAGATTGCTAAACACATCATTAATAGACTCACTCACTGGATAAAATGCTCAAATTGAGCATGCTGAATGCACATTTGTCCCTCTGTCCATGTATGTAAAGATAATGTCCCCTCCTGCGGGGCCCTCTCCCCCAGGCTGACGGCTGCAGAGGTCACCAGATCACACACGTATTGGTCTTTTCATTAAGGCGACTGGGGCCAGGAGTCTGGGCTGAGGTCTCCACTTCCAAAGTAACTGAGTGCGGCTAGGACCTCATTTGCAACCAGACAAGCCTATTGTAACAGCAAATAAAACAATATTGATTTTGCAAGTGGCAACGGGGCTGTGCATCTTATTGATCAGGATCAAGCACTTATCACTCTGCAGACCCAGAGTGTGCCAGTGTTAAGCGCAGGTCTCAGGTCTTAATTACGACGGTGGCCTTTACATGGTTCCTCGCCTAATGATGCTCCAATAACACCGCTGGGTTTGACCTTCCACATCAGCCCCACGGACAAAGGAGCCGCACAGTACGGTTCACTGTATGATTTTACATTTAATCCATTTCGGAGCAGAACTGACCGCTATCCTGTATTTGACACACACATGCTGTTCTTATTTTTAGCTTTTTATGAACATCTTTATTGGTTTTTCTGCCTACGAGCTCAATCGCACCATCAGTGGAGCTGTCAGGATCTCCTTATACAAACAGTGACAGGTCTGTTAATAAAGGTCACACATGTAAATAACATGTTTGATCCTCTTGAAGTAATGATGGAAGGTGACAAAGTACCCACGCTGTAAAAATGCAATTCATACTTTCACATTTTTTTTAATTGACTTATTCATTTAGTTGGATTAGGACAGTACCTATTAATCAACATATTAGCTCAATGCATCAATGTAAATATGCAGAAATCAGCACACTAGCTAAATTTCATCTACTTTCCAAATGCAAAAAAACCCCCCCATACAAATCAGGTTTTTTATAAAGGCACTTTTCATACAAAAAATTGCAGCATAAACAGATAATAAAAAACCTGATTTAGTGTGAACTTAACAAATTAAACAAATCAAATCAAACAAACAAACAACGCTAAACAAAAATGTATCACCATTCTGAATATTGGTAGTGTTGCACCCTTTGCACATCAACTGTTAAGCTGGCTGGGAATTGGTGTCTACGGACCGTTGGGTATCATTAGACTCAGCAGCTTCTTCCCCTTCACTGAACTACAAAAATATCCACGCTACTGCTGGATTTATAATGACGTATGGCCACATTTCACGTCCACCCAGTGTTCAACACTAGCACGTCACATCCGCTCCTCCCGCAGGTCCCGCCTCTCTTCCCTGATTGGGCCGTTAAGAATTCGGCCGAGTGAATTCGTTGGACAACAGAGGCTGGCAAGACGGACCTGCAGGATTTCAGAATCAGGCAGGTCTGTCTGCTCAGCAAGGCTATATCATCGTAAGACGTTCCCAAATAATCGATACCAAAAAAATACTTGTGAATGTAATGATCCTTTGATACTCAACATCGATACTCCCAATCCTAGCAGAGACAGAGCTGTGGCAGTGGGGAGATGCAGCAGCACAAATCACAAACACACCCCAGGTATGACAGGCTGCCAGCCTCACAGGTCGAGTGTGTTTGAGTTGTTGGAGTTGTCCTGCAGCCTCAGAGGAAGGTTTCAGCCTCATTGTGCTTACAGCACTAGATACACTGTCGTACATTAACAAATATGGAGACTTGCATGTATGAAATGAAAGGCCAATATAGGTGTGACGGCATTTACAATCTTTTGTCTCCATATATCATCATAAAAGTGTTTCTTGTTTAAACTTTCTTTATTCTAAAAGCTTAATAATGCTCATAAAACAGCCTCCACAGTCGTTGTTAGCCTCTATCTCTCCTAAGTGCAGAGATAAAATGTAAATGTCAGGTTGAAAATGTCAGACAGGCCTTTGGAGCTGATTGCAGATAATCTTTGGCCCTTTATAAAGAGCTGCTGCTGTGTCAACTCAGACGGTGAATATTTATGAATTTCTAGACAAGTCGAGTTGTTTGCATGCTCTTATCAACTTGTTGTGTTCCTCTCTCTCTGTCTCCCTCCTTTTGTGACTCATCTCCTTCAAATGCTCACCTCCACCTCTCAGTCTGCTGGCTGAAGCCTTCACGTCCTTTCCTCGCCCCCGGTCTGTACCAGCCATAATCGTAAAAATAAACGCAATTATCCTTTAACAGACACTAAGCCATTAAAGCTGGGGCAGCTTACAATAATGACGTGCACCTTTTGCATATGTGTTTGCATTATCTGCCTGCGAGGTTAGGAAGTATAGGTCTGATCTGAAGAAGTGGCATGCTGTCTGAGAGATGCACTGCATTATGAAAATAGAATAAAGCATTGAAAAACTCATGAATATATTTACTCAGCCTGATGGGTCAACACAAACCTTGATAAGAGCGTGAAAGAAACAAACACGAAGCGTTCACAGACGGTTATAATGTGCAGTAAGGAGAATGGACTCCTAATAAACTGAAGTATTAGACATGGTGAAGATGTTCCTGACAGTATATTCAGTGTGACAGCAAGTGCAGCTTTGATTTGACTCCTGAATGTCACAACATATTTAGATTAGGGCTGGGAGAAACAGACAAAAAATCATATCTAATATTCTGGTTTAGGGGTGATACATCATGTCTTTTTCTCTTATAAAAAGTTCAAATTTTGTTATAAGTCAGGTTCATATTGTCAGATTTAAAGACAAGTGCTTCTTAAAAAAGTGGGGTGCGACCCTCAAAGGAGGGCGTGGCCACACCAAAGGGGGCACAACTTACCTGGGCAAGGGCGTCGCCATTTTGTGGCATGAGTCTCATACATTTTTGCATGGCCACCCCCTGTGCCAATACAAAGTTCGACACTGTGATTATCAGAAGTGTAAGAAGTGGGACTTATGAAAAATAAATATGGGCTGTGAAACAACAAGATTCTCTTAGCTTTTAATTAAGAGATGTTTAATGTAGAAAAAAAAAATGTTTTTAGAATTTGAAATTGTGACTTTTTTATTCAGTCATCAAAGAAATAGTTATTAGAGGTGCCTCTTAGTTATTTTTTATTTTTTTAACCATAAAATGGGGTAGGGCTGGGGAATATATCGATCTAGTTGATTTATTCAAACTTTATGTTGCAGGCAATTGGAAAAATAATAATAAGATTTCCCTGACTTTATCTGACACTCATTTGGTCACCCCGTTAATGCTTTGTGAAATCGACTCTACTTTCAGTCTGAATGTAGATCAGACTGCCGACGTCCAAACTAAATAATATATCATTTATTACAAAGTTACACCCTCCACTCTAATCCCAGGAGGGAAATTCAGTTTAGTTTTGCAAGATATCGTAATAAAATGAAGGCGAAACTTGTTTTAATTTTATTATCATTTGCTGTTTTTCTTCTTTGAAGTGAAGTCAAGTTTTGTGAGTAAAAATCAGTGATTTAACTGTAAAGCCATATTGTGCAGCCATAGAAATAGGGTTAGAATATTAATTGTGTCTATGTGTGGACATAACAGGGGCAAATACATTCTATTTATTTCAGTGTGTGCAGAGTAATATTTAACATAAAAATAAGTATTACCTGTTTGGATGTATTTATAAAGATCTGAACTTCACCCTTTAATTCACTTTGTGGCAGGTTGGGGGTCACGACAGAGAGTAACTGAGAATCACTGCCTTAGACAGAGTGGATAAGGGTGCTCAGTTTATGAAACAAGAAGTCATTTTAAACTGATGAAAAACTTATTATTGTTAAATCGGAGTAGAAGGTAATCATTATATCGTCTTTCTTTTCTTTTTCTTTCTCTTTCTATGGTATAATGTCTGGTGAAATAATGGGCTCTAATTTCCTGGCGCAACTCAGGGTGGCGCAGCCTGGCGCACCCCGTGCAGTGGTAATTTTGTCCAGTGCACCGCTGTGCGCAGCCATGTTTGCAATTTGGTAGACCGGCTGTGCCGAGATGGGTGTGACAGCACACCAGGGGGAGGTGTCAAAAGATTCAGCTTGGCGCAGTGACAATTTCGTGCCAAAAAAACGCGTGGAAGGTGTGCTGAAAGCCCGCTGGCTCCAACCTGGTCTATTCTCGGCGCAGGCGAGGCGCACCCGGGGCAGTGGTAATTTGGCTGACAGGCGCACAGTGCGCACACGTCACCAAAACCTCACAGGCAGGTATCCAGAGTGTCAGGCACATTTCAATGCAATAAACAATCACAGCAACCACTATTTAATGTAACCGTCTGAACCAGCACATACATTTGTATCTACATTAATTGTCCCGTCACATCTGATGTCAGATCAGAGACGTTTGTCATAACTAACGAGTTCACATCTCTCAAGCCAACCACAAACAGCCACATCATCCGATACGGAGTATCCGGCTTCTCTCATCGCATGAAATTCAAAAGTAAAGAAAAAAGAGCGAGACGCTCGCTGAATAAATGTCAGTCACTCAGTGTCTTAAGGATTTACCTGTGATTGCCCATATTTCTCTGTTTTAATCTTTATTCGTAACGTGATCTAAAAAGATGGAGTACTACATTATTGCAAGGAGGATGAGAAGGAGATATATTTTCACCAAAGGTTCTGCTATTTGGCGATGACAGACCAGGAATGCAGGTGGATCACAAGCATGATGAATGGATTAGCCTGCTGCTGTGTTTAAATGTAATTATCACTTAATTTTGTACTCATATTTATGACACAGGAACAGATTACATCTGTTCTGCGAGGTGGTCCACACGGTGACGCGCATCGTGGCCTCTGATGCGTGGCCCGGTGGCCCCTGCGCTATCCCAGTTGCTGCTAAAATGACAGCGGCTCTGACCTTCTTCGCCACCAAGGTGAAACCGTCACTGCACCTCGCCCGCGGCGCATTCAAAGGCGAGGAGAGGCGTTCATTTGATTGGTGAAGATCACACTCGGCTGTGTTAAACCCACTCACGCCTCCTCTCCTCCCTCTCTGCTACTCTGGCTCTCTGCGCCAGACTGCGCCGGGCACGTAATTTGCAAAATGCCCTGGACACACCCCGTTGGCGCGGCGCAGGGCAGGTGCGCCCCGCCTGGTGCGCCCCGCCTGGTCTACGAAATTAGAGCCCTATATGTTTGCCTTTGATTAAAATGGAAATTCTCCCACAACATTTGTTAAATGCTTTGTTGGTGCACAACAAAGAGTATAGTTTTCTTTTCTAGACTTAATTTGGTATCATGCTCCACAGTTTTTAACATTTCAGATCAGGAAATGTAGAAAAACATGACTTTTTTGATTTAAGCACATCTCCCTGACTTTACTTTTAACCCTGTGACATTTCCAAGTGGAGAGTTAACCTGCATTTGGTGTTTGGAAGCTATTCTTTTTGGACCCTGATCTTACTAAAATATAATAAAGATGCGTTTGGATTGGTCAGTGTTTTTGGACTAATTCTTGTACTACTCTATAAGAGAGTTTTGCATGTGTTTTTCCGGGCCAGTGGGGCCATGTAATGGTGACCTGATGGTAGTAGCTGGAGGAAGTGGTGCAGGAGGTGGGTGGGGTCCTGTGGGATCCTATGGAGGTGGCTTTGGGGGGAGGGGGGGCTGTTAAATTGCCAGCTTGATTTATTATCTAGGAAAGTTTTGTTTTATGTTTAGTGGTGAATAAATTTGATCCACTTTGAGATTATCAAAATTTATTTTACACATTTTACCTTAAAATGATAACACACAGCCTTTAAAGGTCTTTTCACATGAGAGTGTCAGCCAATTTGATCTTGATTTTACCCATGAAAAAATTAAAAATGTGTACAGTCATCTAACAGATTTATACTCTACAGGTCTCAGATGTCTGGGACCACTGCTCTCCTGAACGCAGAACTTAAGAAAAAATATAAACTTTAACTGATCATCTTGTGGGAGACAAACCAATCTTTTCACAGAGCATGAGAGCTTTCAGCTTATTTTATTAAAACAATATAACTTGTACACAAGTGAAGGACATTGTCAAACCCTGATCTTGTGTAAAAAGACATCAAAACATCTCAAACGTGTTCATGTTTCCAGCTCTAGTTTGTAAAGACAGAAGCTTTGGCCTCCCTGTAAGGATTTATAAAACAGAACTCCCTGAATGTAGGAGGATCTCTCTCGTAGATTAGCAGGCTAAGAGGGAGCACTGCCACTCAAGGTTCTGCTGTCAATCGTTGAATCTCAGTACTAGGTCAATCAATGGTTCCCCTGCCCTCTCTCGCTCTCTCCCCTCTCCCTCCGTGTCTCTCTCTCCTCGCAGTGATCTTCTCAGATCAGTGGAGGAGGGAGAAAAATCAATGGAGTAAAGTAATCACTTGGCGGAAGATACAGCGAAGGCCCGAGGCCCGCCCAGCTACCTGAGTTCCATTTCACGCATCAGCAGCTGCAACACAAACACACAGCGCTCGCCTGTACTCCCATCTTAAACAACATGAGCAGCGCGACGCTTCGTACCCCCGCTGACCTATTCCTCCCCAGAGGAAACTCCCAGATTGCACTGCAGCACACCGCCGCTGTCTACCCAATAGCTGGCTATTGATCTGCAGTCCCACACACTCGGGCCCTGACAGCCACGGCCGAGCCACATTTCCAAAATGCCAAGTGGCAAAAATATGCCTCCCTGCCTCTGACATCATCGGCTAATGCGCACAGGGACGATGTCATGTCGGGGCCCTGTTCGATAAAGCAATAGTTTTACAGCTTCGCGTCCACAACATGGTGCACTGAGCCATTTAATAAATTACACAAAATGGCTCCATTTGAATTGACAGGTTCAGCATCAGGCAGAGGAGACTCTGAACCGACTGGAGGGACGAGGTGGCGGGTCAAATACACTGAAGAATCACCACCATTTCTCTTGCATTATTTACATTGAATACACGGTATCATATCATTAAACGCTGAATACTGGCTGGTCAGTCGGGCTTTCTATGTTCTTTTATACTTAATGCATGAAGCAATAAAAGATGACAAAACTGCACATGTACACACAAATGTGAACAATTTAAAACTGTAACTGAGTGGATTTTTTGTGTGCAACCGTACTTTTTCTGCCAAGTTTTTAAACACTTTCCCCTGTGGATGTTTTTGGCATACATTTTCTTTGAACCCTATTCATACTTACAGAAAAAAAAAAGAAATCACCACCTCTACAGTTAAGTATGTTTGAACACAAACAACCGAGTTTCCACGTGGTGTTATCCAAGTAATTTCCTACTACCTGGAATTTTTTTTCCACTTTAAGTCTGGATGAAGTGTGAACGCAGCAGCAAATAATCAGAGAAATTCACTGAGTGGGAGCAGGGAGGGGAGATGACAATATCCTGTGCGACTGGTGTAAAGCCTGAGGATGGATTTTTTTTTTTGATCATAAGGAGTGACACAAACTCAAATGTGTGTCTGACCATTTGAAAGTTTTGTTCCCACTGCACATCATCAAAGTTCTGTAGTCCAGCTGCTCAACAAGGATCACACACCCAAAGAGCTTTCATGCACTGCTTTGGATACAGAGCTAAAACTCTAAAACTCTCTTAACTCTAAACGTATATCACTGAAATAAGGATATAAATGTTGTCATAACGTATAGCTCTGCTGCTTCACTCCCCACATACACTAGGGCATACTCCCTGCTGAGAGGAGCAAGTGTGAATGACCATGTCAGTGAATTACCTGGGCAGACTACTGCAAACAGCAAAGTGTGTGTTAAAAAATAAAATGGAAAGAAATGCTAAGTTTATCAAAGTTTTCTATCAACTAGTGTTGCTGTCATAGGTGATTTAAGCCCTATTTTAGCCCCCCTAATATAACTACAGTAGCCTAATCACAGGGTCCACAGAGAGACATCTGTCATATTTTTAATTTAATCTTCCAAAAATAGCATTAAGATATTACTTCTCTGAACTATCATCTTCTCTGTGTTGGGGGTCTTACTCGAACTATGTAATCTTTGCTCAGCGCTGTGATTTTAGGCATTTACGGAAAGTCACAGGCACACATTCTCATGAGGCAGTGATGAATTAAACAGCACTCAACAATATGAACAAATACAGCTTTTATATTAACATGAATTTTACCAGTAGAAATGCATCTAAGCTTAAATAAAACTAGGAATATTTGATTCTAAATAAACACTATATTCAAGCTATCTGAAACTACCTTTCATCATAGCAATGACAATATTTACTGGTTAATCTAATATCTTTAAATTAACACTCATATTTCTATGTTTTTTCACAAATATATTGGGTGAAAAGACTAAAAAAATGATTATGTCTTGCACAGAAGCAAGAATAAGATAATGACAAAATCTTATTATATAATTACATCATTTTATCTATCATTTCTATGATATATTTTCTCACATTTTTTACTTGATTATTGAAATTCAGCAATATTTAAAGGCCGACATGCATTGTTGTGGTTTTTTGGTGTTTCTGGTCCTTTTGGTTGGAGGGCTTTGTGTGTTTTTTGGACAGTGTCAGGTGCCTGGGCCTGGATGTGTGTGACTGCTTTTTGGGTGTTCGGTTCTGTATATTTAAAATGTATTTATATATTTCTAATGTATCTAAACTCAAATGCAAATAGGAATGTTTGATTTGAAATAAACACTGTATTCAAGATATTTGAAACTACCTGTCCATATTTACTGGTTAATCTGATATATTTTATTAAACAACTATATTTCTATATTTTTTTACAGATATATTTGGTAAAAAGAAGAAAATAATTGATTAGATCTTATTCCTTGCATATGCTAATATCTTATAATATAATTTATGTCATTTTATCTACCATTACTACTAAATTTCCTCTTTTTTTTTTACTTTATTATAAAAATTTAGCAGTGTTGAAGGGCTGCTACGTGTTGACTTGGTTTTTGGTATTTCTGGTCCTATTGGTCAGGGGGGCTTTTTGTGTTTTTGGACCATGTCAGGTGTCTATAGGCCTGGGTTGTTTGTGCCCACTTTTTTAGTGTTGGGTTCTCCTCACTGTTCTTAAAATGTTTCACTTTTATCAGCTCTGTTGGTCTGAGATTCAGTAGTAGCTCTTTCGCTTTGGTTCTCATTGTGCTTCTGTTTATTCTGCTGTTTGTGTTAATTTGTTTTGTTTGACTTAAATTGTGCTTTTTCCTGACTAGCTGTTGAGCTGTCTGTTTATTCAAGTCTGCTTGGTTAACCTATAAGTGCTATATAAATAAAGTTATTATAATTATTAAGTTTGATAGACCCAGGGCATTTAAATATTCATATAACAGTGTTATTATTGTTTGCATTAAAAAAATCATTGGCTTTTAGCTATTAGCCTCACTGATCTTTAAGTTTCTGGGGCATGCTGATGCTGCAGAACTTCTTCTACTTCTGTCCCCATTTTTTGAGTGCATCTTTCACTCTCTCGTACGAATCCAACCCTTGACCCCCACCCTCCAGTTTACATTTGGAGCAGCCTTCACCGTACGCCTGCGATTACCTTTGGCTGGCTTGAGAGGAGAGTGGGTGGAGGGTCACAGTAGGTGTCAGGCAGAAGGAGCCATGGGTGGGTATTTGTTGAACAATTCTACACATGCAAATGATAGTATACTCTGCAGAGTGGCTGTGCTAACAAAGGACCTAAGGGAGAGGTCAGCGGAGTTTCACAGGGGTCATGCAAAGGAGGGATGGAAGCCGCATTAAGTCCTAACAAGACAGATTTCAGCATGTCCCCAGGTCTAAGCAGCCATGTTGTTTATGTATGGGGTCAACGCGGGCTGCTCTCCTCTGCCGGGGTTATCCGTTTTAAGCTGACCTCGCTCGGCTTTAGTAGCTTTATTAGTTTGCACTGAGGCAGAGGGGAGGCAGCTGTGAACTGTGAAGTATATGAGGTTATGTTTTGGAAGAAAGTCGACTCTTAATAAACTTATCAGACATGCTAAAATATTGCTTTGAGCAGAAGAATAAATATGCAGCAGTCTAAGGAGAGGGTTGAAGAGGCCATTTGAAATAATAGAATGCAAATTTAACTTGTGAATTTTAATGACGCTGTTGAGTTAAAAAATCTAATCTAAGAGAAGGTAAAGAATAATTTTCTTTTAGCTCTTGTGTTCAGATTTAAAGGGAAAATTTGTCAATTTATTGAGCAGAGCAGCATGTGAGGAATCTGACAATGAACCACTCACACTGTATGATAAATTGACTTTGGAATTATAAATGTGTGGGTTTACATCCTCACTCCTCTCTCTGATCACGTCCAAATAGAGGAGGATGAATTGGATTTAATCTGATGTAATTTTTCTTAAAAAACAAATAGACAAACAAGCCAATTCATTTGGCACACATGTTCAACTGCTCATTCAAACAAATAGCTAACATGGCAGCAACTCAATGCACTTTGACACAGTCAAGATGTCCCGCTGAGGTTCAAACCAAGCAACAGAATGTGAAAAAAACATTGATTTAAGTGACTTTGAATATGAAATGTTTGTCCCAACATTCCAAAAGAGCTGAGAAGGAGGCAACAAAAGACAGGGAAGTTTGGGGAATGCCAAAAAACACCTGTTAGGAACATTCAACAGGTGAACGGGTTAACTGGAAACAGGTGAGAGTCATGATTGGATATAAACGGAGCATCTCAAAAAAACTCACTTGTTCACAAGCAAGGATGAGGTGAGGTTCACCACTCTGTGAACAACTGAGTAAATAGTCCAACATAGTAAAACAAAAATCTGGAGAAATCTCTGCATGTAAGTGGCAAGGCTGAAAACCAACACTGGATGCCTGTGACCTTCAATCAATTACAACCCAACATCATTCTGTAAAGATTATCAACACCAGGACTCAGAAACACTTTGGAAAATCATTGTCCATTAACACAATTCGGTGCTGCTTTTGCAAGTGCAAGTTAAAACCCAAAGGGAAAGCCATTAACATAAAAATGCTGCTGGCTTCTCTAGACCTGAGCTCATCTGTGATGGACTGAAGCAAAGTGGAAAAGTCTAAAAAAAAAAAAGGCAAAGGACCATGCAGACTGTTATCAGAGCAAAGTTCAAAAGCCAGAATCTGTGATGGTATGGGGGTGTGTCAGTGCCCATGGCATGGGTAACTTGCACATCTGTGAATGCACCATTAATGCTGAAAGGTACATACAGGTTTTGGAGCAACATGTGCTGCCATCAAAGAGATGTCTTTTTCAGGGACGTCCCTGCTTATTTCAGCAAGACAATGCCATGACACATTCTGCACGTTACAACAGTGTGGCTGCATAGTGAACGAGTGCAGGTACTAATCTGGAACATCTGTAGTCCAGTCTCCCATTGAAAATGTGTGGTGCACTATGAATAAAACACAACAATGGAGACCCCAGATTGTTGAGCAACTGAAGTCCTCTGTGGAACAAGAATGAGAAAGAACTCCACCTACAAAGCTTCAACTCCTCAGTCCACAAAATCTTTATCGAGTGTTGTTAACAGGAAAGCTGATGTAACACAGTGCTAAACGTGCCCCTGTCCAGGCTAGTTTGTAATGTTTTGCAGGCATCAAACTGAAAATGAGTGAAAATTTGCAAAACAAAATAAAGTTTATCAGTTTGAACATTAGATGTGTTGTCTTTGTAGTGTTTTCAGATGTTTTTTTCTCAGACTGCATTGTTGTGTTGACATATGTGTGTATGTACATATTTGTTATAATTTATTTGATGGACATGTACAGTTGTTTGGTGTACATGTTTTATTTTGTTTAGATCTGAAGATTGATTTGAAGTTTGAATGAAAAGCATGAAAGGATACAGGCTGTAAAGGATTTGCAAACAATTGTGTCTTGTTTAATTTACATGATGTCCCAACTTCATTGGAAATAGAATTTAAATGTATTTGATGCATCTGACCTACTCACATTTTGTCTGTAATCCAAAGGTTGTAACAAAACAAGGACCCAGAGCTGGGGATATGGCCTAAAAGTAAAATCCCTGATTTTTTTCCTCAAGACTCGATTTAAGATTTTAATTGATTTTTTTCCTCTAAAAAGTACATTCCCAAAACCAAAAAGAATTTCCCTCTGAAAATTAGAGCGTGTCTCATTAAATGTTGATTATGTAGTTCAACGTAGGCAGGTTTGTCTACATAAACACTGAGGTATTTTCACATTAAATTAACATGAAACTCTCTGATTAAAACATAATCACATTTAAAAAAAAACAAATAAAAGCGTATAAAAGTGCTTGTGCAAAACCTGACGGGCCTACCGTCATGAAAACTGTAAATTTTCAGTATTTATATTTTCAAACATTGCAACAACTTACACTTGGAGTTAGTCAAGAAAAAAATCTCAATTTTTATTTTTTAAATCTTCTGCAGAAAATAATTCAAATTAATCGATTAAAGCCCTACATGGACCTACAACATGAACAAATAGAATCACCTCCATTTACACCATCACGAAAACCATCTACAACTTGACCCCTTGACCCATGACTGTCTGCCTTGCTGATGCAGCTGAAGTTCCACTACCAGCTCTGGTGTTTTATGACAGACTAATGAAAACACACCAGGCTTAAAACAGCTTCAAACATCGACAGGCCTCATTGAAACAAAGTTACACCAAACTGAAACCTCCACAAGTCAAAAACAAACATTTCTCCCCAGAGAGTTTTGGGAAGTCTGGGCTGTAGTGTCTTTACTCACCCCGTACTGTAAATGATATCAGAACATGTTATATTTACTCTCTGCTGCTCCCTCTGAGAAACTTGGCTAATCACTTCGCCAAAACATGTTTCAGTCATGTCAGACGGCGATCAGGGAGCGCAGTGGCCCTGCGCTGCAGGAACGTGGTCACAGTCAAGGCCGAGTCTGCAGGATGTTGACAGCAGAGAGATTAGTCAGTGGCAAACTTTCAGCTCCTGCGTTAGCTTATAGGCAGAACATGTTCCTGAGTGGCGCAGGGTCACCCTGATCTCTGATGACTCTCCTCCTCCTCCTCCTCCTCCTCCTCCTCCTCCTCTCTCTCCCTCGTTCTCCCTCTCCTTGTCTGTTTTTTTTTGTGATGTTATCTTTTCACTCTCCTCCCACTCGCTGCCGTTCCCTGAAGCTGTCTCGGGGATGAACGCCTCATTGTTTTTGTCCTTGCTCTGCTTTCCAGAAGTGCGTTGTTGGATGTTGATGTGGAGGGTTTCACACTCAGTTTGACCTTTTGTTTTTTGAAGGGGGGGTCACGTCGAGGGCAATTACAGTTTATCTAATTATACATTTCACTTTAAACAAGTCCAACTACAGCTTGAATCTTGAAGTTTACTGATAAATATTTGTTGGTTCTCAGTGTAAGAGCTTTAAGCTTGTTTTCCTCTTTTGTCTTGTGTCTCTGTGACATTAACCAGGGCCGCTGACATTCAGGGGTGGACAGTAACAAAGTAGATTTACTTGAGTACTGTACTTAAGTACATTTTTTGAGTATCTGTACTTTACTCGAGCTTGAGTTTTGGGAAACTTATGACTTTCATTCCGCTACATTTGAAAGACAAATATTGTACTTTTTCACCACTACATTTCTATGAAGGGTCTCGTTACTCGTTACTTTTAAGTATAGCTCTGATGTCAGCAGATGAAATTTCCTTTCTCTTCTTAAATGCGATCTGTGTGTGATTTGTTTAAGTGGTTCCTCGCACATGCGCTACTCAGATGAAGAAGGTAATTGTTGTGCTCTCGTTGCTCAGATAACGGTTCGTCTTGGCAGTAATGATGGCTATGGCAGATACAGACGACGATCCACACCAGAGCACCCATGGCCATATCTGAAGTCTGATTCAATCATGTTTTAATAGGCATTTCAATAGGCTTCGTAGCATATTGAACAAGCTTTTTATTCTACAGGTTCTATAAGCAGTCATTTTTTCAATCTAAGGTTTATTGTGGCAACCATACAATAATGTATCAAGATTAGAATAAAAAATGTACTTTAATACTTAAATGTTTTCAAAAGCAGGTACTCCATCACTAAGTAAAAATTTGACTGAACAATGTTCACTCGTATTGGAGTAATATTTGACCAGGATTATCGATACTTTCACCCAAGTAATGGAGATGAGTACTCTGTGCACCACTGCAGACATGACGGCCTAAAGTCGTCAATTTATTTGCAGGTTCATTTACTTAGGTAATATATTTGAACCAATATCTCAAGAATGCTTTGTGGGATTTTTTTTTAAAGTTGGAGCAAATATCAACTATCACTCGTTGGTGATACAGTATAATTTTGGAGGTCAAAGGTCAAGGCTAACAGTCCTCAAATATATTGCTTGTTGCTATACTTGAAGAACACTTTAAAGAACCCTTTGCACACAAGTAATTCCTATGTAATTCTTTCTTTTTCATCAATGTAAGCTCACACATCCACAACATAATATCTCTGAGCTTTAATTTTTTTTTCCAGCAGTGTCACATTTTCTAAAGTTTTGCATCCACAAACCCAACGTCTGACTAATTAAAGCACTCCTTGTTGGCACATGCGTCATAGTCAGTCAAAGCACTGAACATGGCGGCCACCTAATTGTATTTGTTCCATAGACCAAAGTCATCAAACCTCCAAGGATCATGAATATAAAGATGATGTATGTAGGAAGATAGAGTTGGAGCTACAGTTTGAACATGATGTGTACATACTCAAGCTTCTACTGTTGTGAGCAGTTGGTCCTGAACCAGCTGTGGTTCAGTTTCAGCTCAATTAACCCTTGCAGCTCCAAGCCTTTTTTTCGGTACTTTCAGTCAATCTATCATCTATACCGTGCATCCATTTCAGGGTTGCAGGGGGCTGAAGCCAATCCCAGCTGGCATTGGGCGAGAAGCAGGATACACCCTGATAGAGAGACAGACGACCATTCATGCTCACATTAATACCTAAGGGCAATTTAGTCACCATAATGACATAACAAGCATATTTTTTTTGTCTGTTTGCCCAGAAAACCCAGGCATGCACAGGCAGAGCACGCAAGCTCCACAGAGAAAGGCCCTGACCGACATGGGGATCGAACCAGCAACCTTCTTATTGTGTACGTGCAGCCCTACTTTCAGTCTACTTTGTATGTATATCTCCAACTTTACCATTCACTGACACCTCAGGGCAGTTTAGGGTCACTATTTGACCGTGTTTTTGTCAGTGGGAGGAGGCTGGAGTGCTCGGAGAGAAGCCATGCATGCATGGGGAGAGATCATGCAAACTAAAAGTCCCTGCCAGGGATCGAATCAGAAACCTTCTCACGGTGAGGAACGTGTGCTACCTGCTGCCACCACTGTGCCACCCCAAAGTAGATCTAATCAGTCTTCATTTTTTGTTAATAAATTGATTAATTTGATAATAAACTGAAGATATAATGTATCTAGATTCAGCCAGATACTAAGATATACCCTGAAGGAGTTTTTGACCTTCTTATACGTAAAGATCTTATTGGTGTTTTATTTAGAGGAAAAATGTGTCACCAGCTGTTAAACTCTGAATTTTTGGTAAGACTCCTTCAAAGTCATAGAAATGCAGCATTACAAAAACTAAGTGTGACTAACAGAGCACCATATTGCTTTTGACAAGTGCCGAGCTCTGATCAGTTGTCTTCCAGTTGTTGTGTGCTCTACGAAGCCGTCTCACGCCACATGTTGAGGCGCCCTCCATCTGTTTACGCAGGTTGTGTCTGTTTATTTTTTATTCTGCTCATGCACGGCAGCGGGTTTTCACACAAATCAAGTGCACCTTCAGATGTCGTTTCTCCACAGGGGGCTGAGTGATCGAGGAGGAGACGCTGCGCCTCCTCATGAGGGCTCTAAAATTGATGTGCCCTTTTGGTGCTAGTGAGGGTGACCTTAAAAAATCAGAAACACTCAGCGAGAGGCACAGTCACCGTCTCAGCGCTGATCAATCTCAATCGTGCTCTCGGCTCTCCTCAGACTGTGGAGCAGTCAAACGCGGAGTGCTCATGTGCTTAAATTCTTGTTATATGCGGGCAGGTTGAAAGAACGCAGCGCAGCCTCGCAGCCAGATAGTGTGCGCTTTGTTGAATATTGAGTGACTGCCTCGTGCATAACTACATTATGTCAGATAGTGAGACAGCCTTGATGGAAAAAGAAAGCTATTAGGGAGGGCGTATGAAGAAGCAGATGGTCCCAGAATAAAAATGTGTCAGGCCTCCATGACGACTGACAAGCCACCACAATCTGACGTGCTCTCAGACTCAGGGAGGATTTTAGGAGAAAAGTCTCTTTGAAGCGTTTGGTAAGGAAGCAGTGAGAGCTTTTATCAGTGAGTTCAGAAGTACTCAGCACACTTTGTCTGACTTTGAATTCAGGCTGGGAAACATGGACCAAAAATCATATCTTGATTTGTTGTAGCTAAATTGCAAATCAAAACATTTACCTCCCTATTGTTTTTTCTGTAAAGAAATGAAAACTCAAATAGAGCTATAAACTTAGATAGCATACATCCACCCATTATCAATATTGCTTATCCTTTACAGGGCCAATTGCAGGGCCACATAGAGAGACAGACAATTCATTCACAAACTCACCCACACCTAAGGACTATTTAGAGTTGTCAGTTAACCTTACAAGCATGTTTTCTGGACTGTGGCAGGAAGCCAGAGTACCTGGAGAGAACTCAGAGAAAATGCAAAATCCACGTACTGTATAAAGACCCTGACCAACACGGGGATTAAACCAGCAACCTTCTTTATGTGAGGCATACGCACTACCTGCTGCACCATCATAATGCCCTGCCTTTGTAATAGCCAGACATAAAATATGATTAATATTCTAACTCTCATTCTAGGGCTGGGCGAAATGGCTTTTACGTTAAATCACAGATTTTTTCTTACAAAAGTTATTTTGTGTTTTTAGTCAATTGTTTCCTCTTAAAGAAGGAAAGGCAAATGACACAGAAATTACATTAATCAAGTTTTGCCTCACCTTACCTGCTGCGCCACCCACTTGAGAAAGCGCTAAGTAAAAATCAAATGATAATGACAACTCTTGGATACAACAGCAACAAAAATAAAAGTATAAAGACGTTTGCACACAAAGGGTGGTGTGAGCAAGCCAAACCGGGAATACTTCAAAGACAGTTTTTGATACTCCTCTCTATTCACATCTGAAGGGATGCGTTTTTATATATAGTGTACATTCTAAAAATAATTGCACCTCCATAAGTCATAACAGACTTGACATTAACTGACTGGACCTGGGCTTAGTTTAATTTAACAGAAACTACATGGATCCATCTGATTTTGTAAAGGAGAGGAGAACTTGGTGAGTTTTACTTTTCAGTTCAGGAGCTGAAACTTAACCACAGCTGCTTCAGGATCAACTGTTCACAACAGTAGAGGCTTCAGTATATATGCACACAATCATCACACTGCAGCTCCAGCACTACCTTACCTCATAAATCATCTCTAAATTCATTATACTTGTCATTTTTATGAGTTTTGTCTGATATAAAGAACTGTGTGAATGTTTTGACAGACTGTGCTTTGATTGGTCAGATGTGGGCTTTCTGAATTCTTGGCAACATCACATCGCTGCTGCATAAGCTTACACTCATTAGTTAAAAAAAAAAAAAACTAAACATAAGTGCAAATTACTTGCACCAAAAAAAATCATTTTTGGTGAGCCATGAGGGAACAGCCCATAGGAAGTTTTTGGGAAAGAGCAGAACCTTTCATCAGCTTCTTCGACATGTGATTGGACGATTTTTCCATTAATCAGATTAATTACAGGCCTATTTGGTGATGTAGTAGGTAAGGTAAACTTCCATGGTGGGAAGCGCATGCTGCTTTGGCGCAATCACACCTGTTGTTGATTAGAGCTTGGTAAAATGGATCTGCCTGATTACAGACTTTGAATCAGGTGGATCCAGCTGCACTGCAAGGTTACCAAGATTTTTAGATTTTAATGACATTTTCCTAGAATATGGAACATGGCACAAGGGAGATTTTTATACCACAGCCTGACACAAAAAACAGGATGATGAGCACTTTTGTGAGCCTTGATGGTCCTCATTCAGAGCCAGGTACATTTATGATTGAGTGCACATGTGGAACAGTGCATCAGCACAAGATTTGATATCTGCTCGCCATGGACTCAGGAGGGAGGCAAGACATGAAAACAAAACAAAATATTGGCATATCCCGTTAATCAGAATAAAAAGTCCGCATCAGGACTTCTTCCTCTCCCCTCTAGACCTACCAGTATGATGTCCTGCCATTGTTTTGTCAGCTGTTTAAGCCCACTGGGCTCACAGTGGCAAGCCTACTGCTGTGCATAGACCGTAGATTGACTGAAGAGTTGTTGACAACATGGTGCTGAGCCATGCTGGATTACCAGAACAGAGCAGACTGAGTTCACGTGGGAGAGGCAGCCTTAAAGTGATATGAGCTCTTACAGTGCATTTTGAAAAGACTTAGAATACAGGTGGATCAGGGATACTCAGTATGGAAACTAGAATGTTTTTTGAACATTAGTGATGGTGAACATACTTTAACAGTCATTAAAAATGAATACATGAACCAGAGTAAAGGCAAAATATGACTTAATTAAGAAAATGAAATGTCTCCTGCACAGATTAGACTGTTTTATAACTATTTCTGCATTTGGATTTGTTTAAAATGATATATGTTCCCATATTTGTGTTGCTTGTATGCTTGTATCTTTGTTGCTGAGGGTTCAAACAGGTTTCAGTGTTCTTTGACTCTTACTAACAACATGCACCTTTGAATGAAATGAAATATAGCAAAACAGAGCTATCTTTTGATTGACCATTAGGCCAGACATATTTTTTTAAAATAAAAATCAACATAAACAATGTCAACATGAGTTATGATGTCTTACTCATGTCTCATTTAAAAACACATCAGTACATCTTTAAATCTCAAATCATGCCCAACTCACTTTGCATGTAGCTCTTTGATAATTGGTGTAGTCCCTGCAGATCTCTCATTAGGACGTTGACCTTGGGTAGGTGCACGCACCATTGACATCTTAACTACAGAGTGGAACATGCTTGCATAATGCACATGGAGGGACACTCTGATCGCATTGTCCGCTGAGGGCCAACTGGAGCGGAAAAGGCAGTGGAAGTTCAGGAAGCGTGGATAAAAAACTGAATGTGATGAAGTGCTGCAAGGGCAAGACGTCTTCAGTGACCCCCCCTCCCGCCTCCTCAGACACACACGGTGGGATTTCAAACACCAGGACACACATACACGCTCCCTATAGCCCATTACCTCAACCTGCCTCTCCACCTCCCCCTGACCCTGTCATCCCGTCCTCCCCCCTCCGACTCATTACTCCCTCTCCGCCTATCTGCCGCCGCTCCCCGGCCCTCCACCTGTTCCCGCTCCCTCTCCTCCCCGCAGCTCGCCTCTCCGCCGATGTCAAGGTAGGCAGCACTGTGAGTAATTCTCCCAGTGATACCGGCTCCTGACCTTTTGTTGCACCTTAAGGAGAAAGGGATTTCGCTCTCCTTCCTCAGCGGCGTCACTCCTCATCCGCCTTGACGGCTCCCGGTGCATTCTGGGGGCTCCGGCCCTGGACTGTGAGCGGAGGAGGTGGTAGAGGGGGTAGCTGTCAAAGCGCAGAGTGTCATGGCTGACCCCCCAGGTGGCCTGCCGGCTGACAGCGGACAGACCTGCTATTTGTTGCCTGAAACACCTCTGAGGAAGATGTCAGGTGGCATCACAGGCACACATCACCTGCCCCCGAGGCCTCTCAATGCACTCCGCCTTCACTTTTATGAACAGCCTCCATCCACACACCCCACATGTGACATGTGCTCATCCATACAGCTGCCACCAGCCTCAGAGCCATGTCCTTGTAGGGATGATCAAAGACCTTTTTCCATTTATGAGAACAAAGTATGTAAATTCACCCACCAGGGGCTCTTAATCAAAATAGTCACTAGATGGTGTTTAGACGGAGATAGGTGAAAGGCACTTGTTCTGGTTGG
This sequence comes from Cetoscarus ocellatus, assembly GCA_037902135.1. NCBI lineage: Eukaryota > Metazoa > Chordata > Actinopteri > Labriformes > Labridae > Cetoscarus > Cetoscarus ocellatus. The sequence continues at coordinate 978,844 of JBAMNC010000131.1, forward strand.
CACCCGCACTGCAAAAACACAGACCTAGTGTGTTTGTCTAATTTCTGGTCCAAAAAATCTCAGTAGACTAATTCTAAGGCATAATTCCCTGACGTGTCTAGATTAACATTTTATTTGCAGATATCAGAACTAAATATAAAGCCTGAGCTGCTTGTAATAAGTAAAAATTATCTGCCAATGAAACGAGCCAAATTCACCTTGAAGGGTGTTTTAAAGTGAAATGTTCTATCCAGACTAGTTATTAAAGCTTAATTTAAGACCCTCAATCAGGAAAACTTTAACTTATTTCATTGGCAGATATTTTTTTTATAATTACAAGCAATTCAATGCAGTTCAGAGGGCGTAATCAATGCACACAGGTAGAGGAACACATAGCCACTTACTGCATCGTTAATTACTTCCAAACACAGAGACTTCCTGGAGGAAAATAAAGCGTTCTGAGCTTTTTTTCACCAACAGTACAATTCACACAACATAGTTTTGGGGGCTGTTTTTACATAAAACTCACAACTACGTGAAAAAACTGTGCATGTCAACAGCAGTGTACTTTATTGTTCATCTCAGCTAGCTCTCCTTAAAGCTACAGCACTGTGGGAATCCCTCTCAGCCACTTCACTGTACTAACTGAACTAACCCTCACATGTAATAATTTTTTTTGAATCCATAGTCAGTCAATGCAAGCTTAAACACCACCACAACGTAATGGTGCTAAGCAAAATTTTGTCTTATATCCTTTATAAGTAAGCCCAAATCTGACCAATGAAATGCTCCTTGTGGGCACTTACATCACAGTCAGTGCAGACATTCAACATGGTGACCTACGTTAACGTCTATTTGTTACAGAGTTCCTTGTTTTTTATTCGACAAAAGTCATGAAAATGTCAGGGATAATGAATTTAAAGATAAAGTATACAAGAAGTTACTGTTAAAGCTGCAGTATGTTGATGGTGTGTATATATTATTGTGTGTATTTGGTGCTGAAGTGACTGTGGCACAGTTTTGGCTCCTGAATCAAATGGTGAAGCTCAAAACTCTCCCTCCTTTACAGAATCAGAACAACAGCCTGTAGAAAGTGTTTGGGAATGGGCAGAAGCTTTCAAAAGCATAATGGCGGGTGATTGGATGATCACTCCATCAATCAAATTTATCAGAAGTGGAATGAAAATATCCTTTCTATCAAGTAGTGCTTTAACTGTTGTTATTTTTTTTTTTTTTTTGTCATTTAATAAAGAAATGTGGTCTGGATCTGCCAAACTCTCACTGGTGCTGTTACCATCTTTGTGGTGACAGACAGGTTGTTCCTTCATGCAAAAAAAAAATTAAGTTTCAAACTCTGTTTAGCAGCTTTATTTCTTAAGTTTAGTGACCTGTAGGGCAAGAGGAGTTTATAGAACATTATGCCAACCAGAGGGTTACATAAATAATACAAAACAGATTAAAAATAGATATAAACGATGTGGCCTAGAGAAGCAGGAAAATATTGTTAGCATTACTAGACTTATTACACTAACTGTATGAGTTTCAGTACTGTAGATATCACACTGGGCCCTACAAATGTTCTGTAAATGTAAACAAAACCCTCTAGCCTTTCAGACAGAGCAGTGATCAGGGAGTAAAAACGTGTTACATGGTCTGTAATTAACCTGCCATAATCATCATCGTCCTGCCCTCTGATTGTGTCAAATATTAATGAAATAAATCCTTCTTTGTTTAGTTCTGAATATTCATGCTTATGTGTTCAATATAGTGTGCTGGTACTCTACAATGTTTTTGTGGGTTGTTTTTACCTTAAACTCTTGAAGTCACACAGAGTGGCCGTGGCCCCCTCTGCAGTCATGCATTGCCCTACCTTCTGTACCAGCTCTTTCTGCACAGATGGAGAGCTGATCTCTGTCTCTCTCAATGACTTGTACCTCATTCAACCCCACTCCAAAAGTCCCAAACCATCCCCTTAAAGACTGTAAAATGGGATTTTGGATATTTGTAAATACTCAGGACAAAGAAACTAAAAAGAAATTGTCTATCCCCTTAAATTTAGAGATTTTAGTCCCCCCCTTCAAATCCACATACTTCGCCTTTGACTGCAGCCTCATCAGAGTAAAGATGGAGTCTCTTTGAAACCCCAAATGTTGAAATAATCCCCCACACCACTTTTCTCTGTAGTCATAATCCTCTGTTTCGTCTGAGCGCTTCCGACTGTCAGCACTGTGGTTCAGAGCGAGGGGGGAAGGGGGTGGGCTGGTGAGGGGGGTCTTTGCTGTCCTGTGGTTTGCCATGAAAGCAAGGTGTTTGATTTCCTCACTGCCAGCAGCATAACCGCTGCAGAAAAAACAAAGCAAGCAAACATATTTGATAGCATGTCATCACATGGAGAGAGAGAGGAGAGAAAACATGAATGTGGGCTGTATGAGGGACGCTGAGGGGGCCGCAGTCACTTCACTGAGAGGATGTTTGGAAGCTTGACTTTGGTAATGGAGCTGCCTTTAGGTACATTTAGATTAATAATGGAGATTCTATTTGAATTGTTCGTTGTCCAGAACTGTTTCTTTTTTGATTGTACTCAAGTAGAACTAGCAACTGGGAGATTTTTACCACTACCTGGTAAAATATGGTTCGTCTTCCAGTGGCGGGTAAAGAAAAGGGTGCCTTTGTGGTACTGTGAGTCGTAGAAATTTTAAAAGCAAGGGGTAAACATGAGTCAGTATGACATGAACCAAAATCCAAGCAAGTACATCCTTGAGCCAGAAAAGACATTTGTACAAAGACTGTAATCTCAAGAATACTCTCCTTCAGTACTCTTGAGATATGACATCCACAAAAAGGTGATAAATATGAGGCTCCATAACCTTAAATCTTATGTTTCTGAAAGTATTCTTGTCTTATCACTTTCACAAGCAATGGCAGATAGAGAGACACAATGATCTCTGACATTTTACCTCTAAGGCTATGTCCACACGGAGATGAAAAGTTTTTTGTATTGACAAAGTTCTTTGTAAGGATGGTGTTGTTTCAGTTAAAGTGTCCGTCCACATAAAAACACTGTAGTACAAATGCCAGGCCTCTAAGTGGCACTGTAATGCTCCTGCATACATCCATTAAAACCAGAGAAGAAGACATGGAGCATGTGCATACATCATTCAACAAACACTGGCGTACCCTGTTCTCCATGTCCTCTTGTTGCTCACCGTGTAGGTAGACAAGCAAAAGATTTTCCTGTTAAAGCCAAAACAAGCTCAGTAGTGGCACCAACACGACACTGTGTTCCTCCATTGTTTGTTGTTGGGGTTTGTGCATGTGGTTTAAAGGAGAGGTGGGGCTATGGTGCTGTCGTTTCTGAAAATATCTGTATTCGTTGTTACGTAAGGCCAGTTTTCTCAGATTTATCCACTCCACGACCCATCTTCAAAAATGTGTAGCCCCTAAAACGCCCTATCTGTGTGGACAAAACGCCTATATGAATCAAAACTTGTGCTGATATGCATGAATTCCTGTGGACAGCCCCTAAATCTGAAGTCGCAATTAAACACTGATGTTTTTGCAAACTTTTGGTGACAAATAGGGAAGCACAAGGCCCAACCAGCTAAGTCAGGCCATGCAGAACTAAGTTAACATCAGTTAGGCCACACTGATGCTCATAGGGTATGTCAGAAAATTTTATGCTACTTTAAATTTCCAATGTTTGATTCAACACACTTAAAAACACCAGAAAGAGTCGACCTCTGCTTACCTACGCTACCCTCAGTTACAGCTGCATTCATCTCTGTTGGCTCCAGCTGCTTCCTCCTCAGATCTGTACTATTGTATAACTTGAGGTGCCCTTTTGGGGACACGGTCTTTCATCCTTAAGGTATGATGTCAAAATATTGAGACCAGGCGCAGCTGCATGTGGTGAAATTGTACATACAGTATGCCCATTTTATAGGGTGTTCACTGAGTGATATCGCAACACGCTTGCACAACATTCAGCAGCGACAAGCTGCGTTAGACCAAAATTCCCCTAAGTTCTAGGGGTACGTTAGCAAACGTTGAAAGCAACAGAAAGTTTTGGAAATCACACACCATTAGAGAGCCAACAGCAGAGGGTGGTTCATTTCTGTGAATCCACATCTGATTCCACCAACTTGTAGCAATATTCTGACAATTTAGAGGTCAGCTGTGTCTTCACATCATGTTTTGTGTCGGCTCAGCTGGCTTGGAACCTTGTCGGAGGTGATACGAAAAACTGTCCCAGGTACTTGGCACAAACACAAGCAAGTTCAGGGCTACCAAACTTGAACCAAACAAGACTTCTTCATGGAAATGTGGAAATGCAGCACTACACAAAATGTTTGTTAGTTCCAAACCTTGAAGTCTAAACCTGTCGTTAAAACCAAAAACAAGAACACAGTGGATACCAGTTGGTTGTTTTCAGACCAGATCAGAGCACATCATGAGCTGAACCAAAGCTGTGATCACACCAAAGTTCCACCAGTGCTGAGGAGGAAAAAACACCTTCATAGCCGTTTGGCCTGGCAGGTTGTCATTATCTTTTTCTAATGGTCTAAAAACTGAAACAACTAGCCGAGTCGTACAGATACTGCGCTGTGGACAAACCACACAAATGGCAGAAAAATCCTCTAGACTTTAGACTTCAGATCAGTTTTTACTTTGTAGTTGGTTTAAGGTTCATACATTTTCTGCATCCTAAAGTTCCTGTAGGAACACACCAGCTTTGGACCTGACCACTCCTCACTTTTAGACAAACACACCCCAGGGAGCAAACAGGAGCTCATGATCATTTGCTATTTAAATACCGTGAGCGTTGGGCGTACGAATGATACCTACATTGTGCTGTTGTGCTGGGGATAAAATAGGGCCCTATAAAATCAGAGCATTGACTGAGGTGCTTGTGGACATTTCGATGCCCCCTGCGGTAACCTCTTAAGTAGGCGGACTGCTATAAATTGCACATTGAGAGGCTCCCAAAAGCAAGAAATTTTTAAGATATCAGGCTTAGATCAACACATGGACTTAAGGGGGTATTTTTTGGATTTTTTGAGGTCAAAGGTCATTACAGCCTCACACTAATACAAAAACCACCTCACACCTCCTCCTTGACCGACCTCTGAATTTTCACTGTTTGGTATTTCTATACATATCAGAGGAGTATAACCCACAGGTCATGGTTTTGTTGACTCCTCCATGTTGACTTTGTTTGGACGGCCTTGGTTTCGAGATCCCAAAGACGAGTGTGTTCGAAATTATTTGTGGATACACTTCATTCACACAATAGCTGAGGCAGCTCTTGTGTGAACCACAATAATAAGAACTAAACCAGGTCTTCATTTAAGATCATGTCTCTGCAGTCATGTCTGGCCTCTAAAGCTCCTTCACTGCAGCTATTTCTCATTTACATCGAGCCAGAATGTTTAATTGCTGATCAGAAAACAGGTTTATTTTGCTCCTCTGTTAAATTACTCCCCTGTCACGGTGATACCGTCCTTCCTGTGCTGCGCTGTGACCTCACAGGCGTCACTAATGCTCCCCGCCTCACACTCTGATGCTCGTGTAGGGGTGGGATTCTCAAAATTAGAAGCGGGATCACACCGGCTGTATTACAAGTGTCAGTTCCTGTCTCTATTTTTTTGAAGGAGGGTGTTGGTTGTCGAACAAGCTCCTCGCTCAGGAGTCCTAATTTCCTCACAGTCCCACAGCGGCAGTGCCTTTTGTCAGTGACGAGAGCTTTGTAGATATTTACGTGCCTGGGGAGAGATTTTTTTATTATTATTATATTAAACAATGGAGCTCACACTGGGACAGAAATGGGTCAGAAATGGATTATCTTTTTTGTGTTTGTTTGTTTTTGACAACACTTTCATTGCCAGCTATATTTAGACATTGTAAGGAAGCATTTCATCAGTGAGCCTTTGATAAAAGTGGGGACAGAGTTTTGCAGCAGAAAGGCTCAGAACAGGGCGATATAAGTCATAAAATGAAAACACTCAAAGTAGTTTGATGTGCAGCTGAGATTTACAGTGAAGTACAGTCACAAAAATAAACAAATAATGACAGCCTGCTCGGGGACAAGATATTGACAGATGGAAAGACAGCTGCATAAACGCTTTATACAATTATGTCTAACAGGACTATAATACTTTCTAACATTTTGTCTAAGAGCTAATGTGTACAATTCTTGTCTTAGGCTAAAGATACATTGCTACATGAATACTAAATAAACGGGTCACAGTAATTATGATACTATATTTATTTGTTTACTATTCACCATTTTTTATTGAATTTATATATAAATGTATTTATATATATATATATATATACCAATGTATAACATCTTATTACGATTTTTTGTTTGAGAGTTTCCTCATTATTAAGTGACCTGATCAAGTTGGTCCTCATGGCTGTGGCAATAGTGTATGAATAATTGTTTATTAAAAAACAATCAGAAATGCTTGCTGTCCAGTCAGTGGTCATTTTTGAAGTCTTTGTTAGCAGCTAGTTAACAACCATCATTTTAAACACACAACAAGGGTTTAAGATTCAAAAGCAGGCAAAATCAGATGTAGTTTATTATTTCAATTTAACCTTAAAAATCTCAATAAGGTGTGTTCATCACACACCTCATTCCAGGCACTTATCCGAAAACCGGTATTCTAAATGTAATTTAATTTGGGGGGTTGGGAACCAGGAAGTGCTAAATGCTAACTCACTTCTGCCTTTTAAGACTCATTCCTGCACCACTCTATTGTCACAGGCGTTTACTGGCAGCTGAGTTGCTGTGATTATACAGACTATTGTTAGCATGAGGCAGCACTGTGATTTTACAGTCACGCATGTTCAGACTACCGTAAAATCACAGGAAAGTGCTGTAAATGACAGTTTTCAATTCACAGTACTCTGTGATTTTACAACACTTGACTGTAATTTTATACTAAGATGTCTGGGTTTCTGTAGAATTACAGTACAGTGTTGTAAAATCATACTACACTATAAATGTTTCCCTATTACTGTGAATCCACAGTAACTTACTAATTTTTCAATATTTATCTGTAAGTTTGGCTGAACTTATTTACTTTTCATTTATATTGCTATGAAAAACTTACATTATTTTACTGAAATCATAGTAATTACTAGCCAGTAATTTGCTGTGAAATTACAGTGATATTTTTTTATAGTGTATATATTGCTGCACATAGTGCCACCGACTGATTGATTAAAACTGGTGAAAACAAGCTGCAAAAACAGTGTAGAGTGAACGCCACAAACAGAGCATTTACAACAACTTACTTACAAGCTTCTTTGTTGAGGCAAAACTCCACAGCACAGTACAGCCAACGTGCTGATTATTGTACTCTCCACGAGAGGAAACAACTGCTACCAAACTGGATAAATGATTTTTGCTGCAAATATGACTGCCATTTACGTTGTTCACTTGGGAATACTGGAGTATACACAGGAAAAACTTCTGTTGATGGAGAGTCAACAGGTTTAACTGAAGGATGGAGAAAACTGCAATGGGATCTGGAAGACTCACGTTACTGTGCCTTTGTATACAGGTGTGTAAATCTCACGCTCATGTCGTCACACTGGATAAAATAAAGTGGTGCCTTTCTTTTGTGTTTGTGCTGTGACTGTTAATGTGCGTGTAGCTGTGGACACATTCACAGAGCATCAGAAGGCTTCATGATATAATTTGATATGTACATCTGTTTACGTACCTGTCCGTGCATTTGCCCCCAACTGTATTTCACTCATGAGATACACATTTAGCCTAATTTTAATTAATAACTGAAAAATAATCAGCATCCTCATGTCTTGGTCATAGTGTGTTTTAAAAATGATGAATGAAATAAACATTAAAACAACAGTGACACAGATGATTGTAAACAGTGACCAATTTACATTCATGTTATTTAGGGATTGTATTCAGTGACTGGTTGCCTTCTTCAGTAAGTCTCTTGTTTCCTGGTCTTTTCGTAGAGTTTCAAACGAGTGCCGATTTATTTAGCTCTATGAACACCATGAGCATCATGAGCACTGTGAAAACTACAGAATAAACAGAAAAATGCAAATATCACTGTAGCTTTACACATAAATCTTCCAAATATGCATCATACATAAATGAAATATGCTCTTAAACAATTATAACAAAAATGATACATATTATACATTATGTGCTTCCTTTGAATTAAAGAAAATACATTTGAAACCTGTCATGTACAGCTTCACCTATAAACAAATTAAGCAATGACATACTCTTTTAATAAAACAGATTAACCTTATTATAATACACAGAGTCAACTTTTTTGACCTCATTTCTTCTTCCAAGGGGCACGAGTGTCTAATGTCAGCCATCCTCGCTAGCATACCTTCTAGCCAACCATAAGGTAGCAAGACCGTATCGTCTGATACAAAATTAAATGAATAAGCAACAGTATATGAGACCATTAATAAAATATGTAATTTATCTGCCATCTACACTTATTTTCACTTATATCTGCTCTCACTTTCCTATGATGACCTTATTAGGGTGACCACGCGTCCTCTTTTGCCGAGACACGTCCTCCTGTTTGGTCATAAAAGTGTGTCCGGGGGATTTTATAAAATTTCCTAAAATGTCTCGGTTTTGCTCAGCTTGTTCTACGGATGAAGCTGTTGCCCGTGACAGAAAAAGACATGCATGATTCAAACTACCATAACTCTTCCAGTATTGACGCTATCCATTTACGTTGCGGTAAAGGCCTGATTGCCTGAGTGGGAGGTCTGGGTAGTGGGCTGAGTGAGCCGGAGAGCAGAGAGAGGATTCAGAGACAAACGTGATTCATTTATTGGTGGTTTATCAGTATTTTTTGTGTAAAAAATGTAAACATATTGTAAATAATGAAATTAATATAATTCTGGAGTATTTTCTTGCTGTTCTTTCTAGGTATTTTTGCCTAGTGCATCGTTTTTGTCATTGTATTTTCATCATAGTTTGTGTTTTATAGATTTCACAAATTGTTAAATGATATAATAATATAAATATAAATAATATAATAATACAAATAAATAATGTAATAATTCAAATAATAATACTCAATAATAATAATAATAATAATAATAATAATAATAATATAAAGTAGGTTGAGTGTCGGTTTTGTCTTATCAAAAGTTTTTTTTTATTTAGAATTGTTCATTAAGAGGAACCTGTTGAAAATTCAGATCTCTTTTTGCTTTTCTTTTAATTACACACTTTTTTAAGCATTTACAACTTAACCAGGGTGAGAATTGATAAGATTTTATCGATACAGATGCTATTAAGAATCCTGCTAATTGATCCAATTCTTTAATGATTCCCTTATTGATTCCTGCATTTCCGAGTAGGGAAATGTTGGTCCGTAGATTTTCAGTGGCAACAACGTCAAACACACATGTCACAGCAAAGATAACTGCTTCTGCAAGTTGCTGGTGTTTCCACTCACTTAAGGTTGTGCAGTAGGCGCCTTTTGTACAAAAATTAAGCCACAATTCTGACTGCTACTGAACCTTGTCAGTGGAGGGAATTGATAAGGGAATTGATTAGCAAAAAGATTCATGATATCCATTTTTTGATGGAGCTGTTTATGATTCTCAACTGGAATTGGTTTTCGATTCCCATCCCTACAACTTAATAATGACAAATACTTGCAAGAATGTTTTATTTTTACCTGAAAAAAGGTGCAAAATAATTTAATCAAAGGGCATTTTCTGACAAATTTATTGACAGAAAAGGCAAAAAAGACCAGGCAGACATTTATATTCATAGTTGGAAAGGGTTCATATTTATAATAAAGTGCTGCACTGGACCACTGGCATTATTCCAATGTACCTACCTGTCAAGATATTGAGCGTGCTTGCCACATGATGCAACACATCTTGCTGAGGGTTCTACTTTTGAGTTTTCAGAATATGGTCACCCTAACTATGATGTGTACCATGTACACAATTATAAACAATTATGATACTGTGATTATTCAAGAAAAAACCTAGAGCCCTGCAAAAACCCTCATTTAAATTCTCTTGACAAACAAATTAAATAACTATACATAGAATAAAATAATCTGTCAACTGTTAGCACTCTGTTAGCAAATTGGGCACACTATTGTACAATTTTTCCAAAATTCACCACAAACGGTTTTCATTTATTTTTCTTTTTTTTCTTAACTTATGATAAACACTTCCAAGGCAACATTACAGAAAGAAGGACTTCTGTAGGCACATCAGTACCACAGAGAATCCTACAGACGTATAAATGGTCTCCAGGTTGCCTCACCTCTGCAGAGATCTGTAGGTGTAAAGGAAGTGTGAGTGTACCAACCCTCTCCAGGCGACACTTTTATTCTCAACACCGAGCCTTTCCCCTTATGATATACGGTGACACCCTGACTACCACCCACACCCCGTCCTCTAATGAATGCAGGAGACAACAGCGCTGAAACACCTCTGAATGATCCACAGCCTCACCGTGCTTTGTCATCCTGCAGCCGTTAACTCCCTTTTACGGCCCTAACAGTCACACCACGTGGGTAATTAGCCCGGCTGTCACCACACCGCTGGGAATGAAAGGGCACCTCCTGACCTCAGGGTCACTCAGGATCAGAGGTCATCCCGGGGCCAGCGGTGAGAGCAGTGAGCGCACATGGAGGGAGCAGTGTGGGCTCACAGAGGGTCCGCTGAACCTCATTATATCTCTGAGTGTATCTGAGAGACTGACGACCTCCACTGACACAGTGGATTATGTAAAAGAGGAGTAAACAGAAGGTCTGGCTGCCCTCTCCTCTTTGGTACATTACTGTAAGGTTGAAGGGTGGACGTGGCCCCAGGGTTACTGCACTGACGGACCGACTGAGACTGACATTTAAGATAGAAACGACATGAAGGGTGACACTGCCGAGCCCCGTGGCCCAACCACCGCACACAGAGAATGTCAGCAGGATGTGACTTCTCCCCAAAACGCTGCAGATCCCCCAATGTCTATAATGACACACATTCACACACACAAACGCACACTCTGCTCTCTCATATCTCTTACACATGTCAGCCTCATCACATGTCAAATGACAGTGAACAGGATCTGCCATCTTCCAGATGTGGATGTACTGTTCTTGCCATAGGCTGGATTTAGCTGCGTGAGATTTGGACCAAACACACGATAAATGTTCCTCCATTTTTAGGATCTTCATGTGGTATCACAGATTTTAACCATTTAATATTAAAGCTAAATTCAGGGAGCTTAATGTGAAATCACTGATCTTTAAGGACCGAAGCACAGGGATTATTTATGTCACCACTGATTGGCTTAAAGTTCTGAACCAGCTTGATCTGCACATATAAAGCGCATGATTTACAACTAACCTCTTAGGAGGCTCGCCTATCTTTTCTGTGAGCTGTGATGTCTTGACCAAAATACACTAGATAATAACAAACCCAAAGTCCATTGAAGTTGGGACATTGTGCAAATATAGTGATTTGCAAATACTTTTCAACCTCTTTCAATTAAATACAATGAAGAAAAGATATTTAATCCTCAAACTGATAACTTCACAGTTATTTTCCAGATTTTACTCGTTTAGAAATCGAGGCCTACAACCCATTTCAAAAATGCTAGGATAGAGGCGTGTTTACCACTGTGTTGCACCACCTTTCCTTTTGACAACACTCAGTAAGCATTTGGGAAATGAGGACACTAATTGCTGAAGCTTTGTAGGTGGAATTCTTTCCTGTACGTGTTGATGTATGACTTCAGTTGCTCAACAGTCAGTGTGACTGTTATCGTATTTTGCACTTCATAATGCACCACAAATTTTCAATGGAAGAGAGGTCTGGACTGCAGACAGACCAGTCTAGTACCCACACTCTTCGAAGTCACGCTGCTGTCACACATGCAGAATGTGTCTTTACTGTCTCGTTGAAATAAGTAGAGGCATCCTGACAAGGTTGTCACGTGGATGGCAGTATATGTTGCTCCAAACCTGTATGTACCTTTCAGCATTAATGATGCCTTCACAGATGTGTAAGTTACCCATGCCATGGGCACTAACACACCCCCATACCATCACAGATGCTGGCTTTTGGTCTTCAACAGTCTGGATGGTCCTTTTCCTCTTTATCCCGGAGAACACAACGTCCATGATTTCCAGAAACAGTTTGAAATGTGGACTCATCAGACCATGACACAGTTTTTCACTTTGTGTCAGTCCATCTCAGATGAACTCAGGCTCAGAGAAGCCAGCAGTGTTTCTGGGTGTTGTTGATATATGGCTTTGGCTTCACACAGTAGCATTTTAACTTGAGCTTGTGGACGTAGTGACTAACTGTGTTAACTCACAATGGTTTTCTGAGCCCATGTGCATCCTTTACAGAATGATGTTGGCTTTTACTGCATAGCCTCCTGCAGGATGGAAGGTCACAGGCATTCGATGTTGGTTTTTGACCTTGCGTTTAGAGATGTCTCCAGATTCTCCAAATCTGTTGAAAATATTATGGACTGTAAATGTTTTGTTCTGCTCTCTTGTTTGTGTCAGAGAAATTCCACTGTTGTGCTGCTGTAATCATTACAGTGGCTGGAAGCTTGAATGATAAAACAAATAGTCTCACAGTTTAACTGAAAGCATATTTTATCTCAGTATGAGTATAACATTTTTTGAGATAAACATGGTTATCGTATATACCATATTGAATTTGTCTCAAAAGTTGCCACAATAGAAAAAACTCAATTAAAAGTTACAGCAGAGAGCATAGAAAAATGTCCAGTTATTTAAAGAGCAAAAAAAAGGAGAAATAAAAATGTTGCAGTTGCCGAGCGAGTTGCTGCTTCGCCTGATGGGCTTTCAGTATCATTCAGCATCAGAAAAAGGAGCAAAAATCCAGTTATCTTATTTATATATGGCACAGTGACCTTTGACCCCTCATTCAAATGGCCAATTCCAGCGGAGCCCAGAGGAGCACAGGAGGCAGGAGAAATTATTTCTCCTTATTTTGCTGAGAGCTTATCTCTGAGCAGGGCTGTATTTTATAAGAGATCTGTTTTTGTGTCCTACATAAGTCATCAGAACTACAACTCCCAAGGAGAGCATGGATCAGATAGGGAGGTCCAGCATCAAGGACAGGGAAGCCATTTAAAGGTGACATTTCAGTCAACGCAGCAGATGCAGACAATCTATCTTCCCCGGCCCTATCGCTGCCCTGGTTTTTACATCACTATCTCTCTCTCGTCTCTCTCGCTCTCCCTCAGCTTTCTTCTTTCCCTCCTCCTCCTCTATCTCTGTCTCCTCATCCCTCGCTCCTCTCTGTGACGTGCTGACGAGGCAGCAGGGAGGAAAGGGTGCAATAAAAGGAGGTGTAATGAAAGGATGAGGAGGGTTAACGTCAGCGTTGGGAGACATTTCTTTTTAAAGCTGAGCTACATTTCACTATGACCATCATTTACTTATTTTGTTTCTGTGTTACACGTGTTTTTACAAATATGAGAGTTATTTTACATCACCAAAATTAAAAACTTCCTCATGATGGTGATTTTATCAAGATACAGTGCTTCAGGTACTTAATCCATGAAGCACTGAGATCTTTTTTTGCTGTATCAGGTAACCTGACATGTATGTTCTGTAACTATGTAATTATAAACAAAGTTACAGCAGAAATGATCACTTAGCTCAGAGGTCCTAAAGCATCAAGCTCCGGACAGTGATAATCATATAGCAAAAGCAATAATGATAAGAAATATATAATAATTATTACAATTAATGTAATTTTAATAATCCATTTTATCAACATTAGTATTGCCATTTTAGCCTCTATTGTATTTGTATTAGAAACAAGGATTTATTGCTTATTTAATTGAACATCTCGATTTGTATTTCCAATCAATATCTGTTTGATGAAAATATTTTTTTGTTTCATCTGTTTAATTTGCCTTTGTTTTAATCTTTTTTGTTATGATGTAGCATTTTGTCTGCTCTCATAATTTTTTATATTAATTTATATTCATAAACTTTACTTATTCAAATGCTTACAAACCCCAATTTCTAATGAAGCTGGGGCATTGTAAAACACATAAAAACAGAAAACATTGACTTGTAAATCCTTTTCGACCTTTTTGAATACACTATGAAGACAAGATATGTAATGTTCAGACTAATAAACTTGCACAGCTGTAAGAAACAAAAGTTGTACATCACCAAGAATGGGGAAAAAAATCCCACCTTAAATGCATCAACAATTAGTGTCCTCTGTTCACGAGTGCTCACCGAATGTTGTTTAAAGCAAAGCTGATGTAACACAGTGATAAACATGCTCCTGTCCCAACAGTTTTGGAACGTGATGAAGGTATGAATTTTAAAATGAGCCAACAAAACAATGAAGCTCATTAGTTTGATCGTTAAATATCTCGTCAATGTAGTGAATTCAAGTGATTATAGGTCGAGAAGGTTTTGCAAATCATTGTGTTCAGTTTTAATTTACATTTTACACAATGTCCTAACTTCATTGGAATTGGGGTTTATACATAAATTTTGATTGAAAACCACTTTGGCTGTCAAACACAAGACAAACTCATATTTTGACCAACAATAACACATTAGATCATCCTACCCCAGTCCCACCTAATCTAATATAAACTCTTCTGTTTCCTCATAAGTTGTGCTCCTCTTCTGTTCTTTATGTGCAACTGAAAGATTGCTAGTTGAAAACATGTTTGTTTGTGAATATTTGTGTGCATCATCTGTCCTTGTGTTCAGCTGCAGTCTGGACACTGAGCATATAAAGGATTATCAATCAATCAATCAATCTTGATGTGTATAGCTCTTCATTTCATAGATACACAGATATGCATACATACAAACATACAATAAATATATTTGTATATACACATACATACATCCAGAGATGTATCCATCCAGGCAGAGACAAAGGACCTAAAAATAAGAATTTATGATGGAGACAAACCCACGGACGCCCAGATCATAAATCTGTCCCCATCACATTTGTCTCTGCTGAATTGACATCAATCTAATAATGATGTGAACGTATGCTGCAGTCACAACTTATCAAAATTAGATCATGATAAAAAAAAGAGAAGAGAAGAAGAATGAGAGCACTAACAGGAGAATAAAATGAAGGTTTCCTAGCATGAGTGATGTGTGTGTGCACACTTGGATACCTGTCTAACATGGGACTAAGGCTACAGTATGTCCACATGAAGCCAGGTCTTTTCAAAAACTTTTTTTTTTCTCCACTGTTTTCAAAATAATCCCATCGACACAAGTGAGTTAATAAAATCATCCCGGAAAAATGTATAAAATGTATAAACACCCAGTCAATGCTGTGTATTACCTTGTTACAATGTCCTTTTCTTAAATTTCTTTGCTGATGCAGTTTTCTATTTCAACAATAAGCCAGGGGTCACCAGTCAACAGTCAACTGGGAAACAAAAACAGTTCTCATCCGAAACATCACCAAAGTTTGTATTTCCCCAGTGTATCTAATCCAGCATCATAGTGAAGGGGGGGCAGAAAGTCTGTGTGTTAATAGTCCAGTTATCAATCCCTTAAACAGCAACAGTTTAGCAAAATCCATTGCAACACATGCAAACAACAGTGAGACTATCACAGGGTGTGACACCACCCTGAGGTGAGGTTGGCACAGAGTGTGAGGTTTTAGGCCCAAAACCTGTTGTCTCTGTCCACATGGTGACACCCAAGACAGAGTTTTTAAGAATTTTAACCTTGGCTGAAGTTATCAAATATGCATGTTCAGTGACCTAGAATACCATTTACATGTGGACAGAAGAACAAAATACACAGACAAGCCTTAGTTTTTAAAACACCAATCCGCATGTGGACAAAGCCTTAATGGGGCAGGGGAAGCAGAGCTGGGATCATGCATAATGTAGTTTCTCAGAAAATTGATATAGTGACTGGTAATATGCTTGCACATGATTCCCAACAAAGTAGTGTGTGGACACAGCTGGATGTTACATCACTCTGTAAAATGTATAATCCAGAACACAGCTTTATGAGGAACAAAAGAGAAAACACCTTGGCCAAGCTCAGCCTCCAATAGCTGATGAGGCCCTACGCACTGCACATGTTCTGCTCATCAATCAATCAATCAATCAGTCAATCTTTATTTGTATAGCGCCAGTTCATAACGAGTGTTATCTCAAGATACTTTACAATAGAGCAGGCTGAAGCTGTACCCTTCATATTATTGATACACATATATGCATTTATACAAATACATATAAACATATATATTTGTACATGCACATACATCCATCCAGAGCTGTATCCATCCAGTCAGAGGCAAACGGACAAAAATAAGAATTACCTTTATTTTAATTAATCTTTATTTGTATAGCACTATATTTGTCTCTGTTGAATATAACTTTATTAAAGGTAAGCCCCTTGAGATGTGGCATCTCATTTTCAAGAGAGTCCTCATGTTTATGTGGTTGTAAAGATGGTTACCATGGAGGGATAATCAATGCATCCATGGATAGAGAGAAGTATGAATTTATGTTAAATGATGTTATATCTGTTGATGCATAGGGAGGGACGGGTCTGCTAAAGTTGCTACTTGCTACTGCTACTGTCTATCCTAGTGAGTTGTACCCTTCGAACTTGCAACAAATCCTGAAATTATCTGGTGAGCCATAAGTTTGAACGCAAACGGACGAGATTTTCAGCAGCATTTTTCAAAAGTCAGTCTGTCTTTTTTATTTACTATCAACTAGTTATTTTCCCCCTCATGTCCTCTACAGGTCTCCGTAAAAATGGATCTTATTTCTTTACATATTTCAGGCCAATTTCTAAGAGAAATTTGATGAACCTTAACAACAAACGTGTTTGCTCAATGATTTTGGTTACACTGACCTAGAAGTAAAGAGGATCTTGACAACTCATGAGAACCCCTGTCTGCAAATTTTGTTTTTATGCATTGATTTATGTTAGCCTTTGAAAGTTTTGCGGGATCTTGCAAAAGATTTTGTTTTTTGCGATACTGAAAAAGTCTGTCCTTTTTTTCCCCCCATAACTAGGTTTTTCTCCCTTTTGTCTCTTCCAAGGCTCCGTAAATTCCTTGCAGCCCTCCTTGTACTTTTTCTGCTGAAAATTTGAATCAGCCGAAGTGTAAATGAAGCAGCAAATAATCAGAGTAATTCACTGAGGGTGAGTAAGGAGGGCTGATGCCATCATCCTGTGCGACCAGCTAAAGCAGAAATGGGAGACTCGACAGGATGGATCAAAACAGATGCTGTTGCAGGAAGTTTATCTTATTGTAAGGAGGGTAAAACAAACTCAAATGTGTGTCTGGACATTTTAAAGTGTTGTTTCTGCCGCACATCATCAAAGTTCTGTAGAACATCTGCTCTAAAACAATCACCACCAGGTCTCTAGTGCATACAAAGAGCTGTCTCACACTGCTTGCTGTTGGATAGGGAGCTAAAACACTGCAGCTTTCTTTCTCTGGCGTACTCATCATGTACGTAAGACGCTGCTTCATATTCATTTCTGCTATAGGGCTCTTCTTAACTCTTTTGTTAATGCTGATGATACACTTTTTAACATGCATCACTGACATAAGGGTGAAAATTGTAATCATAGCATAAAGCTCTGCTGCCTCGTCCGCTGTATTATGAACACTGACTTCCAGTGTATTTTTTTAAGTTTGTGTCCCCCCTACCCCCCTCCACCACTCCTCCCCCGTCCAGCAGGCCATACTCCCTGCTGAGAGGAGCAAGCATTAACAACCATGTCAGGGAATCACCAGGGCGGACTACCTGAGCTTTATCCTGATAATATTAGGGCTGCATGTATGTAAAAGGCTTTGTAGAAGCTGTTGGTGCACATCAGTGACAAAGCATCAAAGTGACCTTGACCAATGACCTTTAACCTTCAAAATCTAATTAATTCATGCTTGGTTCACTGTGGGCATTTAAAGAAAACCCTTCATTGGATTTTTGAGATGTTGTGTCCACAAGAACAGCCCAAAAAGCTGCTGCCTCAGGCCCTGACCTCCTCTGCTGCAGAGGCTGCAGTCAGGTGTGCATGTTCAACACCTCCCCTCTCATTTGACTTTTTGGATCCTTCCCACTTCTACCTCCCCTCATCCCTCTCTCCCCTCTGTGACGTGCTGACGAGGCAGCAGGAGGAAGCGGTGTAATAAAAGGAAGCGCTAATGAAAGGTCATGCGGGGTCAACGTGCTCGCATACCTTCACCGGACGAGCGGAGAGAGGCTTATTCCACGGGGGACGAACTGTTTCACTTTTTGACTGAGGGGGTGTCCAAAGGTCAGGAAGTTGGCAGTAAAGGACACCGGGCAGCGACCTCTGGGCTGAATTTCTCTGCGTCCAGGGGCCAAAGGTCAGGGCAGGAATGCAGCTCGAGCTGGAGGTTGGGAGCGAGGTCAAAGGTGTGGTCTCCATCCCCCGAGTGGACGGGCATGTCGGAGTGATTGTGAGCAGCGCTCGGTGCCTGGAGGTGGGATTCTTCTTACAGGAGGTGTGATTTAATATTATAATCACACTCAGAGGAGGCAGTATAATAAGAGCTGATGGATCATATTATATTCACTCTGTCAGAAGAAGAATTACAGCCTTTAATTACACTCCTCAAATATAACTGTTGCTGCACTGGAGCAAATTTATGTAACTAATATCAGATCCCAGGACAGATCCGAGTCCTGCTCACCATGATTTAAAACTACACTGAGAGATTCTGAATAATTTAGACAAACATGGAGAATATTTAACATAATAGGAGATAAAACCTTTAAAATGTTTCCATACATTTCATTACTAACAAGGATCTTGTGCTGGTGTTAGAGGGGCAGACTTCAGCTCGACAGACGATATGAGCAGATCAGGAGGTGTGGCACTGCCATCTAGAGGACAAATATGGAACAACAACAGCAGAGTGTTACATCACAAAAAGTGAAACATTGTAGTTTGTGAAGTCTAAGAGGCATTTTAACCTTTATCTTGTCTTGGGTGACTTGAGGTAGAAACCTTTTTGGGATAATTGTTTTTTGAATATTTCCATGGATGCTGTACACACCACTGCAATACCATGGCTTTAGGGCCATTTCTGACCTACGATTTTAAAACTACAGACATAATTCAAGTGACATCACTGACTCACTAACCTTGTGCAGCAGCAAAATTTAATGTCTATACTCAGGCAGATCCATCTTGCCAAGCTCCAATCTACAACGACTGTGGTCAGCCCATAACGAGACATCCCAATCAGAGTCCTTTAGAGCAGGAAGAGGGGGGAGCCACGAGCAAGACAGCAGCAGGAGGTGAAGAGATTGGCACAGATGCTAACAGCTGCAGTAGCAGTTTTATCAGATCTGGACCATCCATCATCTATACAGCTTATCCCTTTTGGGGTCACAACGGGCTGGAGCCTATCCCTGCTGACATTGGGCGAGAGGTGGGGTACACCCTGAACCAGTGACCAGCCGATCATAGGGCCATATAGAGAGACAGACAACCATTCACTCACACACTCACACATAAGGGCAATTTGGAGTCAACAATCAACCTAACGGGAATGTTTTTGGTCTGTGGGAGTGCCTGGAGAGAACCTATGCATGCACTGGGAGAACATGCCAGCTCTGCATCGATAGGCCCACTGACGTGGGGATCAAACCAGCAACCTTCTTACTGATAGGCACGTGCACTCCCTGCGGCGCCACCATGCCGCCCTACGAGGTGTGTCAGAAAAGTTCCAGGACTGATGTCACTAAAGATTTATTTAGAGTCCAAACTACAAATTACAAGTTTTCCCCTTCGAAGTAATCCCCCTGGAGTCTAATGCACTTTCCCATCCTTCCCTGCCACGCTTACATGCACTCCTGGAAGGATTCTTCCACGTCACGGCCTTTTTGATGTCGTCCACGTCTTCAAAACGGGTCCCCCTGATGACCCTTGAGCTTGGGGACGGCAAAGTTCTTCTCGGCCAGGAACTGTCAGATGCTCAGGGCATTGTGAGCAGGCACGTTGTCATTGGTGAAGTAGTATTTATTTTACAAAGATTGTGGATGTTCTTTGGAAAATGCAGGAAAAATTTTTCATGAAGGATTTGTGTGCCTGTTCTTAATAATGGATCCCTTTTGTTATTATTTATTTTTCTTTGCCTCTTTAATTCCATTTGTTTGTTTTTATTTTGTTCATTGAAATTGATTTTTTTTTTATTACAGACCCCTCAATTAAAAGATCTAAACCAGGAATGGGCAACTTGGGTCACTATGAGGGCCACATTAATGTAATTCTCACTTTCCAAGGGCCAAATTTAAAAAACTGAAGGATTCTCTGAATAAGACAGACACTATATATGTAATCCAAGCAAAACAATCAATACATGGGTTAAGTCAGACTGTTTGCACCTCACTATAATAATATTTTTAGGCTAAAAAAGCAAGTAGTGGTGCTAGATTTAATAAAAGAAGAAATTAAGAAAGAAAAACATTAAATTCATTTCAATTAAAAACTTTATTTGCCCTCAGGGGACAACTGAAAGGCACAAGGAGCGGGAATGTGACAAAACAGACAGAAACAAATGACTTTAGCAAAGACAAATAGGTTAGAACGTATTAAAAAAATATTAAAAAAAACAGAAATATAATTAATCAGTATACCCATACAGTCATGTAATGCCAGGAGAACTTCTTAACAGAGGTTTATGTAGGTGTGTTTAGAGCTAAATGGGTATTTATTTAGTGAGTATTTATCGTGGTGATTAACAGAAGATAAATATTAAAACAGAGCTTGAGAAACTTATGCAGACAAAAAAAGCGACAATGGTTCACTGAATCAACAGGTCTTTAATACGAAAACGGACCTGTGTCAAGGGAGTCTAACACTAGGAGAGTTCAGAATGAGGATGAAGGAATAAAGCAGACTTTTAAAATCACTCATGAGGAAATTCAATTTTTACACTCTGTTGTTGGGCATGCTGCACACACACAGGCTTAAGTGCTGTCCTAGCAGTTTTGGGGGGTTTGTGCCTTGTTTAAAGGAACGCTCCAACATTTTTGTTGTTTTCGTGTCTTGCCTCACTCCCGAGGTCATGACAAGCAGGTAGACACCATTTTTTTGACTGTGCGTGCAGTAACATAAAAGAGACAGACAAAGCTCGCCCACCGCTAGCTAGCTTGGCTCAAATGCTGGGAGTATATGGGTAGTGCTTTAGCCTGCCCCTAACTACAGTCATCAGATAACTCTAAACAGTCCTCCTTGCTTGTTGTAATTTTTTGTTTTGTCCGCATTATGTTACGTTATCTGTTTTTAGACTAAGATTAATGCTTTATGTAATTTTTGAAAGAAATACTAAGCCACAGGGCGCATGCCCAAACCACTGCTGAAGCAGGTCAACAAAACAAAGCCTCTGTTTACAAGCAGAAGAAGATAGTATGATGTTAGTAGAAGATAACATAACATAACGCAAGTTACTGAAGAGTTTATCTGATGACTGTAGGCAGAGGCAGGCTAAAGCGTTACCCATATACTCCCAGCGTTCGAGCAAAGCTAACAAGTGGTGGACGAGCTTTCTCTGTCTGTTACTTGTTACTGGACACACAGTCAAACGAATGGTGTCTACCTGCTTGTCATGGAGTGAGGCAAGACACGAAAATAACAAAAATGTTGGAGTGTTTCTTTAAGAGAACTCAGAAAGTAAGCTGCTACCTCACCAGCTACAAGCCAGCTTCAAGACCTGTTTTGAGTGGGATTTTAACCTGCCACCCTGTGGTCCCCTAACCCAAGTCCTTTTGGACCGAACCACTGCTGCCCTTGAGCTACTGCTGAACATGGAAGTGAACAGCTGAAGGGATTTTTTAAAGGCTTTAGTCTGGTAAAAAAAAAAAAAAAACGTTAACGATGTCCATTTTACTCACCAATATCAAAGTCCTTTATGGAAACCATAACAGCAAACATATCTGCTGTTTTCTCATAAAGAACAAAACATAAACCAGTCATTAAAGATCCTGAGAGAAATACTTTAATTTTTCAGTCAGTTTTTTAGTCTTCATTTTTATAACTACTTTTTTATCGTTGATGGCAGGCCAGGTGTTCTGTTGCCCATGCCTGATTTAAACTATAAAATATAATTCACTTATAAATAGGCAAGTGGAGGTGTTGGGACCAATAAGACCAGTACAGTTTAAAGTCCAATCTTGGTAAACAGTTTAACAATTATTCCTTATTAATTTGAATTGTCTTAAACTTATGTGTGATTGTCTATGCTAATTTTAATGACCGTAAGTTCAAGAATATGACCAAGGCTTGGGCATGTCCTCTTTCTGATCCACTGGGTATGAAATATTAAACCAGATTTATGTTTAGTCTTCAGTTATGTTTCAGATTTGAGTTCAGTGATACTGAACTTGTCCAACCTTTGAAATTGTTAACAGGTTAAAAGCTCAACATATTGATACTGTGATAATAATCATTACAAGAACACTTTGGTTGATTTGGCTTCTATTTTTTTTTTTAACTCAGTTCTCAGATGCTGTGACAAATGTAATAAAATAAAATGCTTTCTTGAATATTATACCTCAAGTAGCAGTGAAGGTTTAAAAATGACATAAGGTAAAAATACGGACAACTGAACTTTATTACAGCAACCTGAGTAAATGTGATTACTTTTCACCCCTGGAGGTGAAGTTCAGTTCAGCAGCAACAGGCTTCATAGAAATTTAACATGCAGGATAAAGTGAAGCAGCACTAAACAAACATTAAAAATCAAATACATAAAGTTGGTCTAAAAACAAGGAATAGCAGTTGGCCTTTTGTGTAACATTTAGTTGAAGTTTATTGATTTCCTGTCTTATTTTGAAAACATCTCCTGTTGTTTCAGGTCCTGCTCAGTGAATCTTGATCACTTGTTTTTCAGGGCCTGTCTTTATTACTCTCCTGTTCCTGATCAGTTAGTAGCCATCCGTCTAAATACTTGTTAGTTTGCCTCCTCTGGTACTAGTTTGTCTCTGCTTCACCAAGACAGCACTTAGATTTTAAGTTTTTTTATATGTTGTTAGTCCGGGTCAAATGTTTCCTTCCTCAGTGGATTTGTTGTTTTTGGATTGCTTTTCTTCGTAAGGCATGATTTTTGTCTTTAGTAAAGACTCTTTATTTTTTGGGACTTCATTTGATTCTTTTTGAGACCTGGAAACATTACATTTGTTTTCTTTTTCTCACTGAACAGGAGTATACAGCTCATATATGCAACATGCAGTGGCACAGTAAACATTTTGAAAAACTATCTATCTATGACACCATCCAGGCAGCGAATGCAAAACATTATAACATTTAACTTATTAAGAAATAAATGTATGCAAATACAAATGCTGATTTTGTATATGGTGCTCACTTTTATTTCTAATTCTGTTTTCAATCTCTGCATCTGCCCTTGTTCTCTTACGGATCAACTCCCTTTGGTATTTTCATAATTATATTTAATCCTAGAAAATAGAATCTAACTGCTTACTAATGAGTAATGCGTCTTTAGGATCAAAAACTTATTAGACTTAATTTTGAGAAAATATCAGACTAAGATCCCCTTTAGCTTAAATAACATTAAATTAACTTTGACCTTCAGAGGTCAGTCTCTTTATTGTTTAATTAATATTTGGGAACTGAAGGTTGGCTGAGTGTGGAAATGACAAACCTGCAGTTCAGGCCCCGAACAGTAGATGGCAGCACACAGGGGTTCAGTGCTGGTGACCGTGGCTTTAGATGTTTTTTTATGAGAGCTGTAAAGTTGATTCATGATCTCTTCGTGATGCTTTGGTTTGAATAAAATGAAGACACAATAAAACTGTGTTCATCTAGGTCTCATTTTCCAGAAACACAACATTGTTTGGTCTGGTTTTCCTTATCCAAAGGCTGATTAAATTTTTACAGCACCATTGGCATTTCAGATTGTGTAACACACAAACTCTGTAGAAAGTATTTCCCTCTGGTCTAAAAACTACATGTATTTAGGAGATCTTTAGAGTCTGATAGACCCCAACGATCTGTCTTTATTTCCATGATCATGCTTCCCTTTCTGATGAAAACTTAATGCTGAAATGTGTTTGAGTGTTTATAAGGTCAACATGGCTGTGATGTCAAATAAATTCAGGAATGAACTTTTGCATACTTTGGTTGAAACAAGTGATTTTTTTTCCCACTGTTGCCTTGTTATCATCTCAAACTACTCCAGTCCTTCTCCTCTGACCTGTGGCATCAAAACAGGCATCATCACCCTGAGAACCACCACACTGGATATTTTATTTCTTGGATTGTTCTGCGAAAACTCTGGAGACAGTTGTATAAGAAAATCTCAGCAGATCAGATCAGCCCATATGGCACCAACAACCATGTCACATTCAAAGTCACTGAAATCACCTTCTCACTCCTTTCTAAGGCTCAGTTTGAACGAGGGATGTACGATAACATCAGTATGATATCAGCATTGTTCGATATGGACTTAAAACAGTGAGACGTTTTGTTTTGGACCCTTTGTACTTGACACAAGTGGCACAGATCCAATCCAGTGTTAACTTTGACAGCATTTTTTAATTGAATTTTAGTTACAGTCTTTGCCTAAAATATCTTTTGTTTTAGTCATAATTTAGTCATCTAATTATTCTAATTTGGGTCTAGTTGATGACGTTTCACTACATTTTAGTTGAGGAAATCTACTGTAAATTTAGTCGACTAAGATAAAAGTGTAAAGGGTAAGGCGTTTTTCATGTTTCCTTGAATTTCTGAAGTCATGTTTTACACTTGAATAAAATGAAACATCTAATAACCCTTTATTGAATGCTAGTAAAGTCTGAATGTATAAATGAACAGAAACAAATTGAACTTTTGTGTGAAATGCAGTCACCTTTATTTAGGCTACCTGGCAGAGCATCTCAGTTACAATACCAGAACTGACAACAAACAGTGAACCTGCTCTACATGAATATATCAATTCATAAAGAGAGGAGCTCTGATTGGATCGCTCCACAACTTATCCCACCACCACCAAGCTAAGGCAGCTGTGATTGGATGTCCCTCTTAACTCATCCAACCTTTCCACACAACCAAAGTAGCTGTGATTGGATATATTCCTAACTTGTCTCTACTTTCTACATGACCAGATTAGGTCTGATTGGATTAAGTCTCTGTCAAACATTTTAGTATAGTTTTTATTTGTTGACAAAAATGTCAGTTAATTTAGTTTTAGTTTTTGTCCATGTGCACTTGTTTTTATTAGTTACTGTCTAGTTTTCTTCAGGGAAAAAAGGTTGCTGATGAAAACTATGATGAAAATAATTAGTCAACAAAATCTAGACTGGTCCAATCTGACCCCTTTTAGGCATGTCGTTCCTCGCTCTCTCCCAGTGTTCTGACTCAGTAAAGGCCTAAAAAGCCCTTATAGACCAATATATACTCTCTGTAATTGAACACACTTATGTCACTCTTGAGACGTATGCATTTAATCACTGCATAATTATGTTTTCTTTTTTCAAATAATAATCACAGCTCATACGGGAAAAACCATAAAAACATGTTGCGATCTACTCCAATAATAAAAATACAAAAATAAATGTCAATGTTAACATTTTAGGTGCCTGTATGTTCAATATATTGAATTGCAAGGTGAAATTTTCTGGGAGTGGTTATTACAGTCTAGGTTATGTCAATGATTAGTAACAACATTGGTTTTTATGGATTAGTAGTCTTAATGCTAGGTCAGAATAATATTAAAAAAGCAACCTTCCTAATTTTTGAAACAAGAACATTTTTGTCCTCTTCTAAAATGCTCTAAAAATATCATATTAATTTTTTTGCACTTTTTTCTACATAAATCTTTTCATCCACTTCTGTCCTGATTACAGATTTAAAATATTTAATTCTTTTCACATTTGAAGCCCTTTTAAATGTCAGTGTATGTGACGACATCACTGATTTCTGTAAAAAACAAACAAAAAAATACAATAAAATTGAAAAAGTACAAATCCATTAACGCCAATTTTGCAACTGACCACTGATTCATCCAAGACTGTAAAATTCTACCCAGAAAATTCCACCTTGCACTCCATATATTGAAAAATATTTCATTTTTATTGTGTTTTTTAAGGGGGTGCCTCACAGCAAGAAGGTTGCTGGTTCAATCCCTGGGTCGGTCAGTGTGAAGTTTGCATGTTCTACCTGTGCATGTGTGGGTTTTCTCCGGGCACTCTGGCTTCCTCCCACAGAGCAGAAACATGCTCATTAGGTGACTCCAAACTGTCCTTCAGTATCAGTGTTAGCGAGACTGGTTGTCCGTCTCTCTATGTGGCCCTGTGATTGGCTGGCGACTGGATCAGGGCATACCCTGCCTCTCGCCTAATGACAGCTGGGATGGCTCCAGCCCCTCCAGGACCCCAAAAGGGATAAGCAGTATAGAAAATGAATGAATGAATGTTTTTTTTTTTTTTTTTTAACACAAATTGGTGATGCCATCACATACACTGACATTTAAAGGGTTAAAATTGTGAAAATAACTGAATATGTGACAGTTTTGATCAGGATGGAAATGGATTAAAAACTAATGAAGAAAAAAGTTTGAAAACTTAAACGTATGGTATTGTTAGGGAGTTTAAGAAGGAGACAAAATTGTAGCAGTTTTGAAAATTAAGGAGTTTCTGATATCAGGAATGAGGGTTAAGAATCCTCTAACTTCTCATTTTGATCAGCATTGCATCCACATGGAGCAGCCCTGCTTGTACTCATGCATGAACATTCACACTGTGCCAAAACACCAAAATAAACAGGACTTTCAGGGCAAAGTGAAGTATTTAGTGGTTGCACCTAAAAAACCCTCATTTGTGCCCAACATATTAGTGATTCATGCTGAGTTAAATACCTGTAATATTCTGACTCTAAATTTGCCAAACAGAGTGTGACAGGCATGAATCCAGAGCAGGATGTTCACACCGGCTCGGCAGTTGTTTGTACCTCTGAGTGTGACAGATGTTCTGCAGCAGCAGCCACAACATATTAAACATGCAGCCATAACATTTTAATAAGCCGCAGCATTATTAGCTACTTAGAGGATTGTGACTGAAACCAGATGAGCGGTGGTGAAAGGTTGTACAGAGGTTACACAAACAAACATTAACACAGCCAGGTTCATTAGTGACAAGCCAGGAAAAGTCCTGAACTGCTCCGAGGACCAAAGATCAGATTTGGTTATGCTGGGAAGTTTCCAGGTGAAGAGATGGATAAATGTGAGGAAGAGAAACAGAAATGACGATGCCCTACTGGAATAAAAACCTCCCAGTGTTTTCTTCAGATTGTTTGAAATCTGAACGCTCAGATTCTGAGTTTAACATAAATGTATATTTTTAATGAGTACTGTTGGCATCAATAGCTACTGCTTAGTAAATCGGGGGTCATTGACTGGGAAAGGTAGTATCAGCACTGTCACTGCCTGGAGCTTGCATGTACGGAGCCTGAGTCTGTTGAAGGTGATGAAGGTTGTTTGGACTGCGAGGGAAACTCAATTAAGTATTTAAGATAAAGAAAAAGACTTTGTACTTGCATGGAGTCTCTTGAAGCCTTTTCACTCATACAACCCTGATATTATCAGGATAATGTCCTGGTGGCCGACTCGAGTCATTCCCTGACATGGTTGTTCACAGCTGCTCCTCTCAGCAGGGAGTATTGCCAGTAGGGAGGACATAACATATACACAGCAGAAGTTCTTTGTCCAATAAATTGGACAAAGAATTTCTTCATGCTATGGTCACAATTTATATCCCTACTACAGCAGTACATTTTAGAAAGTGTATCAACAGCATCTACGAAAGAGTCAGAGGAGCACTATAGCATGCAGAAGTGAATATAAAGCTGTGTCACTACATGTGCAACCATTACACCAGAAAGAAAGCTGCAGTGTTTAAGCTTTGTATCCAACAGCAGCGTGAGAAGTCTCGTTGTCTGTGTTTGAGGTGATCGCTTTAAATCAGATGTACCAAAGAACTCTGATGATGTACAGTGGAAACAACGCTTTCAAATGTTCAGTCATTTGAGTTTCTGTTACTCTCCTAGCAATCAAATAAACATCTCCCTCAACAATGAGATTTTATCCGTCCTGTCAAGTCTTAACCTGACATGTCAGAAGGACAGTTACATATATCTGTATCCATAAATCCACCAGTTCATCTGGAGAAGAGCCCATAGAAAATGTTTTCAGAGGCAGAACCTTCAAAAACAACTGTTGCTGGTGATAAGACTGCCAGTCCCACTTATCAAAGCCCAATTCATATCCATATCACAGTATGACGTAGCAGCTGGACCCTGTCGTTAGCCATTAGCTTAAACTACATTTCAGTCCTTAGACTATCGTCTTACATTAAATTATACCACACAGATGTATCATTTACCACTTATATGTGACATGAACCTCATCAACAACAATCCCCACCAAGTTCTCCTGGTAAACTTATGAGGAGAGCAGATTTCGCCAGGTATCACTGAGGAACCACAGGATTTCTGCATCTCCCCCAGTTTCCCAGCAGTGATTCCCGGTTGGGAGAAGAGCAAAAACATGATTTCCTGTGAGAAAAGCTTTTCCTTTTTTAAAGCAGAAATTGAGTCCATTTCTGATAACACCGTAGATATTGTTGCATCCATGGAGACCGCTTCAGAGGCCGCCATTGATTTTAAACATGCAGTCACTGTCGCTGTCGTCATGTCTTCAGTTTCCGCCTCTCTTCCCTGATTGGGCCGTCCAGCTTTTGGCCGTGAAGTCATAGGAGACTGAAGCTTGGCGAGATGGATTTGAGTGATTTCAGACAATGAATCAAGCAGGTCCATCTGCACGGCAAGGTTAGTCAAGTCTCCCTTTTGTCATGTCATCACCAATCCCCACTCACCCTTAGTTAATTACCCTGATGATAGGCTGCTGCGTTCACACTTCGGCTCACACACCACACACTTTGCAGGGAAAAAAGTACCTGGGGGGTGAGGCAGTAATTTCCAGGGTAAAAAACTCAGCTGGCACATACACCTCACACGGTAAGCTGTTTTTTTTGTGTTCTCATTTCATTTCATCATTGTGCAGAACACTCACTTCTACCTGATCAGGGCTGGGAAACCTGTGGCTTGGGGGCTAATCTGTGGCCCCCGGGACGTCTTTGTTCTAATTGAGAGGCAAATTGGATGAGACTCCATTAAAACCTTTGGCTTGCATCCTCACAGGTATTTATGCATTTTTGCCTTTTGATTTCAAGGTCAAAACTTGACACAGGAAATTTGGATCATGCGCAAAACGCTTGAGTGTTTGGGTGTAACTGGGTGTTACAGTAAATCAATCCATCCACATTATCAAGGCATCGTAGCCATCATAGGGGAAATTTGATATCATAAGATTCATTAAATTGAACAAATGGATACCAGCTGGTCATATTCAGAGTTTGCTATGTAGGAAAAGCCTTTATGATCTGGTAAACCTTTACAACATTTGTGAACACACTGAGATTCACTTTATGAGGCCAAAAATAACTATTTCATGAATGACATGATGGCTCCGGAGTAGGATATAAGAACCATCTTTGTTCTTCATAACCACAGAAATGCTGATCTCATTCCCTGACCTGAATCTGCTGCAGAGCTCTGATCACAACAACATGAAACATCTTCTTCATCCACGGATAAGAAACGAGACGACGGAGAGGCTGCAGGAGGAGATACTTCACTGTGGGGAGGGGGCATTCAGGAGGAGATTAACACTGAGCCTGACGTTAATAATAATTCTCATAGCATCATTTTCAGAAGCATGTTATAACCGAGATCAGCCACTGAGAGAAGAGGACCAGAGGCTTAAGTCTGAACCTGATGTTTATCCATGGAGACGATGATAAGAAAATAAAGAAATAAGAGGTTTGTATGCAGAGATTTATGGGATTTATGTGAGTAAAAAACATTTGTTATTGTGATACTCAAGGGGAACTCTGATGCTTTCTATTATTACAGATGTTGTCAGCTAATCCATCCTCAGGACCAACCACCACCCCCTTAATGAAAAACAGAGAAACCACATTTTACAATTTTAACCACTAAAATTATTTTTACAAAAAATGTTGTGGTTTTGGATTCCAGACAGAACAAAAGAGCATCATCTTAGTTGTTTCCTAAAGATCCAAGATTTAGATTTTATGATTGCAAAATGGAGAAATAAAATGATTGATAGACGCCCACATGGGGCTTCAGTGTATTATACAAACCACAATTCCAATGAAGATGGGACGTTGTGTAAAACGTAAATGAAAATAATAAAATAATTTGAAAATACTTTTTTGTCATGTCGGTCAAGTTTCTCTTTTCTTTTTTTTCCAGGAGCAAACAAACCTGAAGCCTAAGGTTGACATCATGGAGTCTTGGTGTTTAGCCAATTCTCTCAGACCGGAGCACAGGGACACCAGTTGCTGTGACAAACCAGATCTGTGTCTGCTGTGTCCATTCTGGTCAGTTCTAATGTCATGGACGAGGCACAGAAACAGGGACACAAATGCACAACACCACACCAGAAGTCAAATAGACAAAAAGGATTTAATGATTTACCAGGCAGTAGTCGGTACACAGGAAGCAGTCAGATCAGGCAACAGTAAAATTATGAGGCAAAAGACTAGGTCAGAAAAATGAGCAAGGTTGTAACAGCAAGACAAGACTGTGAATAATACTGGGACGAAAACTGTGAGGTACTACGAACTGGTGGCAAGACAGTGAGAGACATAAGGTTCAATACACGAGGTAATGAGGGGTGATGGGAAACAGGTGAGGTGAAACAATCAGGAGGCAGTTGTGACGAGACGGGGGAAGGGCAGAGAGGAACGGATCTGAAACAGAGGCAAGGGTTAGTGTTTCAATATAAAACAGGGAAGACAAGACATGAGACATGAAATAAAAGAAGAACTTTACCGACATGACTTTTATGACATATTCATTGAATACTCTATAATGAAAAGATATTCGAAGTTCAAATGATAACATTTATTGTTTTAAAGCAAATATTTACTCATTTTAAGTTTAAAGCCCCAGTATGTAATATTCCGGCTTTCAGCTCTCTAGGGGCCTCTGTGGTCATTGAGTGTAACTGCACTGCCGTAAAACAGAGCGCCTCACACCAACGTGCATTTGTCGACATACAGTGGGAGAAGGAGTCGACAGGACGCCCCTAAAGACAAATAAACCATGTGGACTGATAAGGTACAGTATTATCATGTTTCTTTTCGAATATTTTGTTTTTCAAACATCAGCTGTCAGTTGTTAGCTCAGCGTTTGCATGTGTGTTCTGTAACTTTGATCACAGCTCGTAGGCTGTGCCTGAAGGCTTCTCTGAAGGGACTCGTTTATTACTCACTCGTAGAGAAAACTTTACAGTTAGTAAAAAGTTATGTAGTGAGGTTTCGTCTGTTCAGTTGTGTTATTTTCTCTCTTTCTGAATGTATGTCAGATGCATGACTGAGTGTCGACTTCGGATCCCTGCGAAGTTAGAGCAGGGGTGGCCAACCAGCCAGGGACTTCCAGCCAAAATTTTTACTTTTGTTTTGCAAAGAGCCACATTATATATGAACCCACCAACACACACCCTCTCTCTTCCTTTATGTAAACGCACTCACACAGAATGAAATATTAACAATTTACCATGTCACAAATCACTATGAAACTGGAGGTTGACAAAAATGGGCCTAAACACATGGCAAGACTACAGGCCAGACTTTGCTCAGCCAGATTCACACTGCAAGTCCTGCTTACCAAGACTAGTGAGAATTCATTTCACTTTCATATTCAATCACTCACTGATATAAATATCATCAATTGGTTAATGAATCACCAGTGCATGCAATGGAGTGTGCAGCAGGTTGTTCTCCCCACACCACATCAAGGTAATTGGTTGGTTGGCATTTGTGCGGTTTGTGGCCCTTTAAAGCAGTAATAGCCCAATACACACAAGCATAACAATAATTAAAAGGAGAGGGAAGACACACAAAAACTGACTGATTTTGCAGCTTCCAAGCAGCTGGGATAGGCTCCACCCCCCCAACCCCGAAAGGGATAGCCGGTATAGAAAATGAATTAATGAATGTCTTAGTGTTTGCTATTATGCAAACTAAAACTACCTACCATTGTACTATGATTTAGTGCCAAAATACAGAAAAATCCAGGAGATAATAAAACAGAATGTAAGACTAAAGTAATACTACAGAGCTAAAGATCAAATAGACAAATATATGAATAGCAAGTTATAAAAGCATGTATAAATGTTTTTATGCACAGCAAATATGCAGAATATCAGACATGATGAAAGAATATTATTATGTGTCAACATTTTAGTGCTTGCTAATGTGCAAAATAAAACTGCCAAGAATTTCCCTCTAATTTGCTGCATTATACAGAGAAAGAGCCTGAGTGGAAATGAGATTGGAAGGCCCGGTCCACTTTGAATCCTCATAAGAACAACGGCTTCCTGAAGGTCTTAGCCATATTCTTTTGTCTCCTTCAAGGTGTACAAACTCCAGCTCTGGGATATCTTTTGATTGTAGTCCCATGGATGCCTTGAAAGAGAAAAGCAGTTTTATTTACAATTAATTACAATACATCTGTTTAGTTTGCAGTCATGACAATCTGTCTCATTGAAGGGCAACTAATGAAGCAAATACTAAAATCTCTAATGTGTTTCTAATGTTCAGTTGTGTCAGTGTTGATGCCATATCGCTGTTGAGAGTCTGAAATGATTTTTGATTAAAAGTAAAATGACAAAATAAAACCTCAGCAGCTTGGTTTTCCTCCTCTTTTTTTTCCGATCCTCATCTGTCACAGGCCTCTTTCGTATCATGGTCTCGGCTTTCATGACACCAGACACACGCATTTGCAAACTACCATTCATCTCGCCTATCTGTTTCCACAACGCTGAACTCACATTCATGTCGTAAAGCAGTACGCACTTCTTGGGAGATGACGCACTGCACCTGCCCTGCCCTGCACCTGCCCTGCACCGCGCCTGCGCTGCGCTGCGCCAACAGGTGTGTCCAGGGCATTTTGCAATTTCGTGCAAGGCACAGTGTATCTTTAATGTGACTGAGTAAATTGTGGCCAAAACATGTATAAATAGTAGGTATATACTCACATTTAAGGACAGAGCTGTGCAGCCAGGTGGTTTCTCCTCTCCTGTGCGCTCTGCAGCCCTCCCTGTTGATACGGTACATGCAGTTCGACCTCTCTCCATCTTAGTCCTGTAATGTCTCCTCCGTGAGGTCAAAGTGGCATCCTAGCATAAGGCTATGTTGTGTAGCACGCAACATGCGACAAAGAATGCACTGACACTTTGGATACCTGCCTGTGAGGTTTTGGTGACGTGTGCACACTGTGCGCCTGTCAGCCAAAGTACCACTGCACCAGGTGCGCTTTGCCTGCGCCGAGAATAGACCAGGTTGGAGCTGGCAAGCTTTCAGTGCACCTTCCGCTCAGTGTTTTGGCACGAAATTGTCACTGCGCCAAGCTGAATCTGTCGACACCTCCCCCTGGTGAACCGCCACACCCATCTCGGCACAGCCGGTCTACCAAATGTGCCAAATTGATTGCACATGGTGGTGCGCCGGACAAAATAACCACTGCGCGGGGTGGGCGATCCTGCACTGCGCCAGGAAATTAGAGCCCTCTAAGTAAAGAATCCAGGTGTGCAGGGGGGAAAGGGAAAAACACCCTTCACTCTGTTTTAAGACCCTCCACTATCAGACAGACTTGAAAACAGTTATTTTAAAGGGGTAAAAGTTACATGTTGTTGCTTTAATGCCTTCAACATGTTCAAAACAAGCTGGGACACCCTATGACCCCGGGTTCAAAGCAGCACCTGTGGGTGTATTCCAGAACCAACCCACCAGATTTATCCAGGCTTGGGGCTTGCAAGAGAGACCTGAAAGAAACACTCTGGCACTTACCTAGCTGTATTTATTCATTTGATTATTTATTTGTTTTTCTTGCTTACTTCTTTGGATTTTCCTCCTCATAAGTATAAAGACAGTAGTAACTCCAAATGTCAAATATTAACAAATGAACAGTGAGTATGTAGCCATTGGCTGTCCTAAAAGTCACTAAATAACATCATCGCCTGTTTTCATAATTCACCATGTGCATGTAAATTTAATGGATGCTGTAAGAGAGAGGAATAACTTCATGGGAGAGACAAAAAGTGCGTAAAAAACAAGAGTGCCCATAAAGAGACACTCTGTCGGAGTTACTTAGCTATTTTAATTTAATTATTTATTTATGTACTCATTTTTCATGCCAACATAATTGGTTTTGCCTCCTTGCCAGTTTAAAGACAGTACCAGCTGTAAATATCAAACGTGTCCTCACTGAAGGAGGCTATAAAAATGAGCTCTGCGCTGATTGGCTGGTTGTGAAGCAGCACACAAGTGGGTGGAGGCTGTATAGTTATGACATCATTAACCCCAGGAATTCAAAAACTGTGCTTTATTAGGAATTTTCTTTAGCACATTTCTCTGTGAACTAAGAGTTTAGTCAAAAGGGTCATGTTCTTCTGCTCCCCAAGACCCTTCTGACATCATCGAAAGCAAAGAAAAGCAGGAAAAAAAATCCTAAATATGTTTTTAGAGCTCCAAATAAACTTTACTCTGTTGATTCTTGTTTTTTTAATAACACACTTTCAACCCTCCCCCTTTATCTGGGCTTGGGACCAGCCAGAGCGCCCCAAAACAGACACTTTGGCAGAGTGATTGACCTTTATTTATTCCCTTAATTTTTTTTGCTAACTGCTTTGGATTTGCCTCCTCTCCAGTTTAAAAACAGTAACAACTCTAAATATCAAATGTGTCTTCAGTGAGGAGAAGCTACAGGAAGTCATGATAATGAGCTCTGCGCTGATTGGCTGCCCAAAAGTGGGTGGGACGAGTGGAGAAGGGGTTACAGGACATGGAGCAGGCTTTCTAATCGGTCATGTTGTCTGCATGTAACGGACAGAAAGCACACATGTGGTTGGAGGCTGTATAGCTATGACATCATAAACCCCACACTGCAGGTTTCTGTTAATTTAACAGTAACTTACTGGCAACAAGATGCCAGTAAGTTACTGTTTATGTCTTAACAGTAGCATTGCTCTATTTTAATCAACAGTTTAATTACTGGGTTTCCAAAAACAGCATCCTTACTGTACTTTCATTTACATTATCATTGCAGTTTTTTATTCTACAATGTCTTTAATGCATTTGAAATTATAGTGAACTTGCTGTATTGTAATTTACTTAACTATACCTTTAGCTATTTAAATGATCATTTCTAGGATTATAAAGTTTTGTAAAGAAGAAAAATCACATACATTCATTTTCAGTGAATTAAATACTTTTCTCAAGCATTTGTCTCAAAAAGGTGAAATATTTACTAAAAGGAATTGCCTTTTTTCCAGGGGAACGTTTTTCTCTTAATCAATCAACTAATCTTTATTTGTATGGTGTTAAAGCATAACAAATGTTATCTCAAGTCACTATACAGTGGAGAAGACTGAAGCCATGTTGATCCATCGCCCTTTTCAGTTAAGTACATTTTACAGTAGGTAACTGTAAATATGACGGTTATGTTTACAGAAATCAGTTTGCTTTTCCACAATCCATTGCCATTCACTGTAACTTACTGTATAGACCTTTTTACAGTAAGGAGCTTTAGATATACAGTAAAATACTGTTACATTTACAAAAATCAGTTAAAGTGCAGGAAGTCAAAAACTGTGTTTCAAGAGGCATTTTCTGTGGCACATTTCTCTGTTAACTAAGAGTTTAAGAAAAGGTGTCATGTTTTCTGCTCCCCAAGCCTCTTCTGACAATATTAAAGGCAAATAAACTTGATTTTGCAGGACGTGGGATCTGTAAAGGCTTCATTTCAGGGGCTACAGCAGTATCCAGAGAGTGCCGACTCCACAGACAAACCCCTCTCTGATGAGGTTTCAAACCAGGAACCCTCTTGCTCTGTGGTTACAGGCCAACCACTGTTCCACTGTGCAACTCACTTATAAAGCAGGAAGACTTAAATCTCTTTGGGAAACACTCGCATGGCCAAAATGTGAATTTTTTTTTTTTAACTTTTTCACTGTCAGTCAAATCCTGGATTATTTCAGTGCACTTGCTCTGAAACAATAGAGGATTAAAAGTATTCTCGGGCTGATTACAAACTGTGTTATGCAAACGCTGGCTCCAACATGTGCTCAGTGGTACACATTTAACAGCATGTGACAAACCCCCTGTGATACCCTGCATGTATTAAGACAAACCTCATCAGTGAAGCAGTCTGTGTGTCAGGAAACAGTCAGCAGCAGTTTAACCTCTCTCAGTGATGAGTTAATCTCTACCAGGTCATTATAATCATCATTTAGACTCAAGCAAAGCCTGTGTGTGTGTTTTTGTTGTTGATTGTCTCTTTGTCACGGCGGCCTTGGCCATTCCTCTCTCTCTGTGCTGTGTGTGATGGCTCACTGCTTCTATTGGATTATGTGGTGAGGGATTTGACTCCAGGATTAG
Source organism: Cetoscarus ocellatus (assembly GCA_037902135.1). Lineage (NCBI taxonomy): Eukaryota > Metazoa > Chordata > Actinopteri > Labriformes > Labridae > Cetoscarus > Cetoscarus ocellatus. The sequence goes on from JBAMNC010000131.1 coordinate 1,015,400, forward strand.
GCCAATGGGCTGTGGGCAGCGTGGGGGCTGCGTGAGCTCCAGCAAACACTCCATGTATGAGTGTTTGTGTGTGAGAGTGTTTCCCAGAGGCCGAGGTGAGCAGCTTGTTCTCATTTTGGCTCCACAGACCTTCAAACATGAACCTGTTCTGCTTCACGCTGGTAAGATCCATCTGCTGTCAGTTTGTGGGTTTGTGTATCAGCAGCTTTTGTTTGTTTGTTTGGTCCCTGTTGGCCGTTAAGAGCAGGTAGTCAGAGGAGAGGCAGGGCTCACCGAGGGGAGCTCTGCTGCTGATGATGTTATTGTTGTAGACAAGGAGCTGAAAGAGTCTCAGAGGAGAACAAAACTGCAAACTAGTTTACCTCTTTGTTACGTTCATTGAGCGTGTAGAGGCAGGGTTTGCTCACTTGGAGTGGATTTAAGGCGTCTCTCTGTTGAGCTGTTTGTGTGCCACTTACAGCTGTACATGTAGTTCACCTTGATGTAAGGATCCATGTTAGAATGGCAGAATTATCTGGGTGGTATGAGCCGTTCTCCTTCACAAAATGATTTAAACTGAGCTTTTTTGATTTTCTTATGAGAGCATACAGTCACAGTGATACAAAAGTGATATGCTGCATTATGGGAAACTAGAACAGATATGAACAGCACAGGGCGACAACTTTAATGTTGAAAAAAATGTTTAAAAATAATACCAGGATTCATAGATAACACGGCATTAAGTAAGAAAAATTAACTAATAAAGAGCAAATTAAGATTAACAGGCTTAAACATTATCTCCACCAAGGGCACAAACCACCTATCTCCATTTCTTTTTCATAAATCAGTGCTTCTGGTCACCTTCAATGTTGGTGAGTAGGTTTTATAAACTTTAATCAGAGCACAAGAAATTGATTTGCAATCAGGAAAATACAATATTCATCCATAAAGCAGTGGAGAGCTTTTTTATTTTTAATATCCTGAGATGTAGTCATTTTGAAGATGGTTTGTGCCTGACAGTGACAATATGGTTTTGCCGGAAAAGTTTGTCTGTTCGTCTGTGAGCAAGATAACTCAAAAAGCTATGACCGGATTTTGTTTATGTTTTCAGGGCATGTTGGGCATGACACAAGAAGTATGTAATGAGGTTGATCTGAATCTGGATGTGGATCCAGGAACTTATGGAAGGATGTTTACATCACAAGAGAGGACATTTTTCCAAACGTTCATTGATAACTTTGCCTTGGCAGAGGGTTTTGCTCTGTGAGCACTTCTAGATTAGCAAAATTAGCAAAGCCAGTTTTTATCAATATTCACTGTACCTCAGGAAATGAGTCTAAAATTTTGTAAACAGAATTTCATATCAATTAAATAGATTAAAAAAAAAAGCTTTATATTTTAAAATGACAAAGTCAGAGGTAGAGAAATGCAAAAACAGTAAAGACTGTGTTGGAAAATATGCATTGAACATGTATTAATCACTGATTAATCTTGAGCACTTACAACATATACTCAATCATGTGCTCAAAGACAGTTAATCACAAGGTTTTATTAGACCTTTGCCTTATATTTTCATTTTTTTCATATTTTTATGATGTTTTTATCATATTTTCTCATACAGCAGCATTTAAAGCTACATAGAGTTCCACATAATAGTTAGACTTGTCAAAAGATGTATTCTCTATGGTTGTTCTAATAATGTTTAATTGTATAATCTCACACAGTAGTTAGAATTATCACACAAGATGTTCTCTCTGTAATTGTTTTTGGTTTTATTAAAAGTTTTTTTTTTTTTATTTATTTATAACAATTGTAGCGTTACTGAGGGCCAGAATAGTAACATAGATTTTGATTAGGTGCCAGACCGATGACTAACTCTGTCATTAAAAAAAAATAAAAAAATTCTCAGGGTGTAGGCCTAGTGCTCTATGAAACCACGCTACAAAAGAAAATTTAAATAAAGTTTATCTCGCACCGTTTCAAAAATAATTCAGTCCATAAGCAAATTGCAATTAGAGAAACTGAGGTAGAAAATAACAGTTCAATAAGAGTTCAATTCCATTCAAAACTTAGAGGTCCAACGAGTTAAGTAAACAAGTCCAAAAATTTCATAGAACATAAAGTTCATGAAAAAAAAATCGTCAAGCTAGTAATCAGTCCATTAAAGAAAAAAACTGGAATGTTGCAAGCAGTTCATTAAATTAAAAAATGTCCAAAAAAAAACCAGTTATTTATTACCAAAATTGTTCACTAATTCAAAACTCAAAAGTCACATAATTATAACCCCATAAACTCAGTCCTCTGTCCTTTCCTAACCCCAAAAGAAAAACACCAAATGTTTGTTAATGAAGATCAGGATAATCTGTGAGTGTGTGTGAGAGAGAGCTGCAATAACTTGCAGCATGCAGAGGAGGGAAACATGGGATGAAGATGAGTTCTGTCCAGGTTATTGGTTGGAGAAAACAAGGGCCACAGGCAGTGTTACCAAACACAGAGAGGCCCCCAGGAAGCAAAGAAAAAATCCTTTGAGCAAAAAAGCCAAAAAACAGTCACCCACTCCTGGATCTTCATGCACTTCCCCTTCTGTCCTTCATCCAGTCATCACAGGATCCCTGTAACCCCTAAACTTTGGTCCTGTTTGGCAAAACAAACATAAAAACCACTCCCTTCAGCTCCCTCCGCCCTCTCCTCCATATATCAGTTTTTCTTTTGTCCTCATGCAAAAGAAAACATGATGGCATCACAAATGTTTAATGATTTTATTGAAAGTTATTTTTTAATTGAAAAGTTGTAACAGCTGAAGTTAAAAACTGAAAACAGATATTTGAGTGAAGCTCTTATTGTAAATTCTGCATTTACAGTAAACCCTGCTTTTACTGGAACTCTCTGTTTCCCAAAAAGGGGCCACCTGTGTTCACATGGTTTATAGGAAAGACTTGGTTTTCAAGAAAGCAGCAGGAAGAAATGGCATATTTGGGGCTAACAGAGAGAAGCCATTTTACACAAGTCAGCATCAGAAATGATTAAGAAAATGCCATATTGTAATAAGAAACTTTAGACACCATTAGGATTGTTTAAAGGCCTAGGGACAGGAAACATTACACAATTATTAAAAGAATAAACAAAAGTAATTTATTAAAAAATGTGAGGGAACCTTCTAGAAAGGGGAGGAGCCCACCCAAAAAGTCTAAAAGACGGTGCACCGCAACGTTCATCAAGAGCACAAAGTCTGCATTTTAAAAATTGACTTGTTTCTTTTATTGTGACAGTCTATCTATTTATTTATTTATTTTTACTATTTTACAGATGTAAAACAAGAGGAAAAACATTTAAGTCTTGAAAAAACAAACTTGATTTTTAAATATACCCAATGCCGTGATGATAAGGTGACGCTTCGTGTGTTATGCTGATATAACTGCCAATATGTGGCCGATATTTATGGCTGATATATCGGCTGTAAATATCGGCAAAAATGTCAATATCGGCTGATACCAATATCATACCGATAATATTGTGCATCCCAAATATTATAAAGTGTTAAAATGCTGTATAATCCTGATTTTAAGCACGCGATAATTTAATGCTTTATAATGATGATCATAAGTAATCATCATGCAGTGTTTAATAAACATTCTTATAGTGTTTTACATTGTGCTTTGAGCTGTATGAAATTTTAAATATTCACATCGCTTCATCACACCAAATATGACACACAGTAAAGTGCTCCATTAAGATTAATGAGGTTTGATGTTAATTAAACATACATGCAGTTCATTGACTGTGTTTTAAAGATAGATTTTATTGAGACTTTCATTTTTGTTTTACATTGTGATCAGTTTATAACACACTGTGCCCTTAGATGCTCAAAATAAAATGACAAAACTCCTTTTTATGAGCGGATTGTTTTTTTAATCTGGTGAAGAGTCACCATAACTTATAAATTCATGCTTTAATTGAATTTAAAAAAAAAAAAATCAAGTGCAAGAAAAGCAAACAAAATGCTGTAAACTTAATACTTTTTTTTAAAGATTTCAGACCAAAAGTGGATCACATTCAAGGCAATATATGTTCTGTTTATATTAAATACTTGCAAAGGGATCTGCTTTAATCCTTTATCATCTAAATGCAACATTTTCACTGTTAAAAAGAAATGAAAAACACGATAAAGCTGACAATGAAAGTAGAACACTAAATCAACCATGCTGTAAGAAAAGTATCATTCAGTCAATGAACACTGAAATTTATCTCAACTTTTTAAACAGTCCATTATGCATGGATGTTATGTGAGGCTTTACTGTGTGTTAGATTAATTGTTATGAATAACTATGAATATTCATCCTTTTTTACAGTTATATGCAGAGTATAACACACTTTAAGTCTCATTATTCAGAGGGGCTTTACAGAAACTCTCACTTTCTGTTTAATAATAAAGAAAAAAAATAAGATATTTTACTTTCACTCATAAGGAATAAAAATAAAAAGGGGAAGGGGACGACCTTTGAGATCCTGCTTTAAGAAAGACCTCAATCTTACAGTCATACATGTTAAAGTGATTTTTTATTCTGCATGTTTAAAAAAGTGAAAATGCTCTGCTTTGTGTTCACATAAAATAACTGAGCATGAATTAATGAAGGGTATGATCTAAAAAGGCCCATCCTGAGCAGAGTTTGGTAAGTTATTCAAATTTGTGACAACCTGTTTATTAACCATTGTCCTTAAAAGTAGGAACATTTCTTTATTTAGTACGCTGCATTAGAAGCAGGCAGGCCCACAGAAGTGGTTTGGCCCCTGAGAGGCCCCATAAATGGACCCTAGACGTTGATCTATGATGTGGACTGGTGCTCATTGGATCAGTAAAGAGTCCAGTAGATCAGTAACATCAACTATACTTGATATAATAATAAAAAAAAATATCAAAACATTATTTTATTAAGCCACCAAAGCTACAGTTTTCACTGGACTGGAGCATACATGGATTAAAGTTTGTTTTCTTACAATGATTATAATGTAAAGACGATCTGAATGTTTGTTGTACTTGAACATGTACACTCAGTGATCTTTACTCTGACATTTACAAATACTGCACAGAAAACCTACGGTGGCCCTGAAGGACAATGGGAATAAACATTTCAAAAAGTGCAAAAACATTGCACAGAACACAAAAGCATTTAAAAAAAAAAAAAAGAAACACAAATACATTTCACAAAACACAAAAACATTTCACAGAACACAAAAACATTTCACAAAACACAAAAACATTTCACAGAACACAAAAACATTTCAGGGATCATGAAATACATTTCAAGAAACCAAAAAGAGGGGACCATGCTACTTGTCTCTGATTGGCTGAACTGAAGCACATCAGGCATCACGATAATATCATTTCCTGTTTACACTGGATACTGCTACAGCACAGCCAGCACGAAAGTTCAAGCGTTTTCCAGGATGGAAGAGGAGCTTGCCTTGATAGAGCTTTTCTTCAACAAGGGACACACGTATAGTGTGGTTCTAGAAATGCTCTCCTCATATCACAACACACATATACATTGGAACCCTTAAATCACACTTAAAGGACCTCGGACTACAGACAACAGGTGGATATTCTTCATTGATGGCCGTTAGGAGGGCAATATCATCAGAGCTGCTGGGACCTGGACTACTGCTTGGATACTGAATGATGTGGATTACTCTTCAGCAGAAACATGGTCTGTGTGTCAAGAGGGAGACCATCATGAGAATGCTCCGGCAGTTGAATCCACGCTGGACCCTGTTGCAGGCACGTTGCAGGTTAATCCGTCGTACTTATCACTTAGTGGGTCCGAACTACCTGTGGCATGTAGACGGGTACAACAAATTAAAACCCTTTGGGTTTGTGAAAGTGGACTGTTTTGTCCTTGCCTGAACTATGTTAAACTCACGTTTACACCCAGGAGCAGCACAGTAGTGTCCCCTCTTTTTTCTTCTCTACTCTCTTGGCTTACCAGTCTCCATCGTTCCCTCTGTTGTCTCTTTCTATCATTTCTCACTGTGGTGCTCGAAGCAGGTTTGCAAAGCCAACCAAAACTTATATTTGTCACATTTGTTATGTAATTATTGATAAGAATAGGAATCTGTCTGGTGAATAAGGTTAATTTGGTCAACCGTTTCACTTATAAGTCAGCTTACCCTTGTCTTCCCTGGGGGATCAACTGGAATCTTTTCCATTTCAATAAGTAATGCAGGGATTAGGGAAGGTTTTAAAGGCCACACAGCAATGCCTCAGTGCCTTGGCTTGCAGGACATCCAACCTAGTTAATGCTGTTTTTGAAATCATAGTCTAATATTGCAGCAGACTCCATCATGGACAGTCCATTAAACCATTTTATTTCCCACTCTGTTGATGCCGTAAACCCATATTCCGGAAAGAACGTTCAAGAATGGCTTAAGTTTTTCCAATCAGAGACAAATACTATGGTCCCACCCTTTCCGGTTTCTTGAAATGTATTTCATGATCCCTGAAATGTATAATGTTTTTGTGTTCTGTGAAATGTTTTTGTGTGTTTTTTAAATATTTTTGTGTTCTGTGAAATGTTTTTGCATATTGTGAAATGTTTTTGTGTATTATTAAATGTATTTGTGTTTTTTTTTTTTAATGTTTTTATGTTCTGCGCAATGTTTTTGCGCTTTTTGAAATGTTCATTCCCATTGTCCTTCAGGGCCACTGTAGATAAAACAGGAAAGGCCATGATGTTTCAGGATGATGACGTTATTTTCTTGTATCATTTTCAAAAGTAAAAATGTTATTTGGGGGAGTTTGATCTAGATGCTAAGGTGACACATAAACAGGCATTTACACAGTTTTTGCTACCATACATGTGGGGTGATTTAAGGATCTAATCTGACAATTGTTTGAGGAGCTATCGTTGCATTTACAAATGCATAAAAATCCACAACTGCATAAAAGAACACAAATGTGTACACATGGACTTTTTGTGCATTTGTGAAAATGTTTGCAAATTTGCAGATCTGTGTAAACATTTGCAGTTTTTTTGTGCATTTGTGATTATTTTTAACACAGTTGTGAATTTTTATTCATATTTGTGAGATCTTTTTAAGCACTTGTGGATAATTTTTTGCACATTTATTGATCTGTGTACACGTTCATGGATTTTTTGTTCAATTTTTTGTTTTTTTTTACGATTGGTGTTTTTGTTTTTGTAAATGGGTAGATCTGTGCACACTTTTGTGGATTTTTTTTGTCCATTTGTGTTTTTTTTAAAGCTGAGATGTTGTCTTTTGTTCATTTGTGGTTCTGTGTATGCATTCATGCATCTGTGTGCAATTTGACCATTCCATGCATCTGCATGTGTGTAGATAGCGAGGAGGACAGAGACAAGGGGACTTAATTTGAATATAATTCATGTCGGCCCAGACATTAAGTTTGTCCCTATCATTTTTCTTATTGTGGTAATTTTATCCACAACTATCATAAGAGGTAGTTCAGTAAATATCATTAAAGGCTACAGTGGTTCTAAAATAAAGACACCTGTTACTGGTTAATATAGCAGCGATAAGTTAAGTTGCTAATAAATACATTTTGATTGTATTAACAATAATAGTAAGAATAATTTATGTTAAATCGTGCTGTTACTGCATGAGTACGAGGGACAGTTATTTTTTTAATTGACATCCACCATGGGGGCTGAATGTTAAAACAAATCAAAATATCTAAAACATTTTCTAGTTAATGTTATTTCTTTGAAAAATTTGTTACCGTTATCATTATATTGCTGAGCCTTCAAAAGTGAGATCAGTCCCTATCAGCCATACTGCTGCCTGCCACATGAGGCAGCTGCAGTTTCCAGGCTCCTCCTTTCGGGTGCTGTCGTATTTTCCATCACTTGGTTTGACTACAGTATATTTGTACTTGTTAAATGTTGGATTTATGGTGTTAGCTGTTGTGGGGATTTAATGACAAAATATGAACAAAAGCAACAAAAGGTACTCTTAAAATAACAACAAAAACCTCCCTCAATGTTGTGAATTTGACAGTATGCTGGGGTCTAGAAGTTGTCAGGGACAGGATGAAGCAGTTGGAGTTAGGCGGGTCCACAGCAGCAGGTCATCTATGTTGGTCATTATCCTCACAGTCAGTGGTGTGCACAGACTTTTTCAAGGGCAGGGGCGAAAGGAAAAAAAAGGGCACATGAGCGAGTTCTCACCACTGAAGAGGGCAATAAGATTTGTGTGTTTTTCAGGGCACTTTAGACATGTTTATATATTATACAAATGGCACATTATATAGCCTTAAAACAGAATAACTTTACAGAAAACTATATAGTTAGTTTGTAGTTAGGATCAGCATCCACAAGAACTGTGTAGATTCAACGTTGGACTGTGAAGAACACTCAGAAATAAATAAATAAATACTGAGGGGCTCTGGGGGTCTTCCCCTGGAATATTTTCAATTAAGTAGATGACATTTCCTGTATTCTAGAGGATTTTAACACCATATTAACACCAGAATATCCAAACTGGTTCTGTGAGACATACATAGTTCTGGTCAAAAAAGGGCCCAACATAAAGGTCTTGGCAATAATAATGTTTCATAGTATTTCTTGGTCCTAATGGTCTTCTGGACTATAGTCTGTTTTTTCCACACAAAAGGGCAGTTTAGTGTGTGCCCAACCAAGAGGGCACTTAAGCACACATTTTGGCTCTCGAGGGCACTTTAGCACGTGTTTTGGCTCCCAAGAGGGCACCATGTAATTTAATATATGGATGATTCTGAAGTTAATATTAGCAGCTGTAACTAGAAAAGCACTCAGAGAGCGCAGACCTCCGCCAAGCAGCTTCGGTCCACTTTGAAGAAAATGGTCCTATCTGGCAATGTTAAACAATCCTTTAAAAAATTCCTGGATCCAGATGGTGATCCGGATCACCCCCAAAATTTAATCAGTTCTTCCATTTCCCATTCCTGACAATTCCTGAAAATTTCATTCAAATCCGTTCAGAGCTTTTCAAGTTATTTTGAACACAAACAAACAGACGAACAGACAGACAGACAGATCAACGCAGGCAAAAACATAACCTCCTTGGCGGAGGTAATGATAATCTCAGCAATGTTAGTATGCAGGTCCACAGCAGCAGGCTGTCCACACAAGTTTATTTTTTCTTTTAAATTGAAGTTTCAATATTTTTATATAATATAAATTAAAGCAATGTCATCCTGTAGCTCTGCAGTTGTTCAGCTTCTTCAAACTTCTTTCTCAGTCGACATTCCTTCAGACACATAAAATTGATCCGTTTGTTCAATTAGATTAAAAGTTACAGGATGTAGTAGTAGAATTACAGCAGAAGAAGTTTTAAACTAACTCCTGCGTCAAACAGTAGACTGGGATTTTATTCTTAAGGTAACCTTACACAAAGGAACAAAAAGTCAGTGACCTCCTGAACTCAGAGGAACACAACAGTTTAAGGTGCTCACCTGGACCGCCCATGAAGAACCGTGTCAGCGGTTACATAAGGTGTTCCTCCACCTGAACCTCAATAACTGCATACATGTGTTGATTTATCAGGAAAATGTGGAAAAGTAGAAATGTCAAATCATCATGAGAACTTCAGTGATAGGTGCCTGTAAATAGATATAATAAAATGAATAAAATAAAATAATGTTAGCCTGAAACAAAGATCAGACTTTGCCATGTTGACGGGAACACAGGGTCAGTAAGGAGCTTAGATCTGTGTCAGAGTTTACGTGTCAGGTCTTCTTACGATCAATCCCACCTCGCTGTGTACTCAAACACACGTTATCTCTTTACATGTTACTGATCCTGCAGGACACAACCTGACTAACTCGCTCTCAGATGATGAGCAGCTCCTTACAGACGTTTAAGTGTTCAAATGTCAGGAAATTAAGTTTAGTGCCAGGATTTTATTTATTTATTTATTATTATTTTACTTATTTTTCATTTGAACATTACAAAATAAGAATAACATGGAACTGACATTTTCATTGACATCAAAACAAATAAATATAAATTAATGGAGTAAATTAACAAGCTGCAGATATCGACATGAAATTGGTTTAAACAACAGTTATAATAAAAAAAAGGTGGAGACAAAAAATAAATACAGTTTTTAAATAAATAAATAGATACAATTAAACAAATAAATAATAGAGTATAAAAAAGTGTGAGGATTTTTTTGACCATTCCAAAATATGTATAACATTGACTTGACATTTTCATACATTTTCTCTTTAAAAAATTCTTTCTTGTAACTTGTTCATTTCTTTCTTGTCTCACACTCCAGCTGCAACAATAGATCTTTCTCATACACACAACGTGCACAGACAAGTCATCATAAACCAATACAGATATAAAAATTCATAAAACATAATGCAAAGCCATTTATCAACAATAATCACAACAACAACAAAATAAATAAATAAATAAATAAATATAATAAATCAAATAAATGAACAAGCTGTGAATATCAACATGGCATTAGTTTAAACAATAACAGTTATATTAGTATAAAAACGTGGAGACATAAACCAAATAAATTAATTTAGAAATAGATATGTCTAAACAAATAAAAAATAGAGTACAAAAACTGTTAAGACTGTATTTTTTACTTTTGCTTTATTTAAATATTATAAAATATGTATAACATTGATTTGACATTTTCATATATTTTTCTCTTTAAAAAATCCTTCACAACAATAGACCTTTCTCACACACACAACGTGCACATACAAGTCATAATAAACCAATACAGGAATAAACCACATAAAACATAATGCAAAGCCATTTATCAAAAATAATCAAACAAACAAATAAATAAATTGAATAAATAAACAAACTGTGATTATAGACATGAAATTAGCTTAAACAATAACAGTCATAATAATATTAAAAAAATGAAAAAATAAAGGTGAAGAGAAAAAAAACTTGCAGGTTGGAAACCCCTGTGAATCGATAGGTGGTAAAAATAAAATGAAACAAAATAAAAATAAGAGAAACTTAAGAACAAATATTGATATGAAATTTAAAGATAAAAACTTCCTCTCTGATGACAGCCAATTAGCTGTTACTTAAAGGAGCATCTTTGAGTTAGTCCATGTTTAACATTAATTAATAAAGATACCAATAATGGTCTTGCTAACAGTGATGGGCAGTAATGGCACTATAAATAACGCTGTTAGTACCATGCTTGTAGACTTTGCACTCTGACTGGTTATGTTTTTATTTATTCATGTTTTTATTTGTTTTTCAGGAGGGCTCAACAGAAAGCATCTATGAACCGGCCTACAGTCAAACACTGACAGAAGTTTTACCGAGGTACCAGAGCAGTCCGGCTCTGCTGAGACACAAACCTGAATGGACCGGGTCAGATCCAGCCATCAGCTCAGTGAGTGCACCATGTTTGTGTTTTCTGTAACAGATCAAAACCTGAATGCGTTCAACCAGAACAGAGCCTTTTCATATCAGATTATGTTTTTCTACATTCTGAATACCTGATGGACACACATAAAACTGCAGTTTAAGGCACAGCGTTAACATCGGTCAGGCAAACAGCAACGCTTAGGCTAACCTGGTGCCATGGTAACCATAGCCTATTAGCCTTTAAGAAGCATTTTAAAGGCAAGACTATCAGAATTACACTTTTTCAGGAGTGAAAGACTGTCAAACAAGAGCAGAAGAGTTTTTAAGAAAGACACTAGACTCATGCAAAGGAAGATGTTGGCAGGTAGAGCTTATGAGCTAAATGAATGACGACATTTTACTCACGGGATAATCAGCAGTTTTTCAAGGCTGATCTTAGCAGAGTGATTGACAATCAATTCAGAAGTCAGGAAAAAGTGTAACCCTAAAGAGCTAGTCTTCTGAAGTGTCATTCAAGGCCCATGGCAATAGTAAATATGAGGGCCACTAAAGCACCCGCCAGCTTTCTCCCTGATCAGAGATCACTGGCCAGCGCTGGCAAGCGATAGGGGAGACCGGGTAATATTGTAACAGAGGGAGAGTTGTACAGGACAGGAGTCATATAATCATTTCAGTATTCACTCCTCCCCGATCACACATGGCGATTGTCAAGGCTGGAAACAGGTGCATGCAGATTCTATAGAGAAAAAACTGATTTTTAGGTAAGAAAGTAATTTTTTTTTACCAAGACTATGTTTTGTTCAGTACTCAAACTATTGCAGATAAAAGCATTTGACTAATGTTAGAATAAATAGTAGTTTCCCAGGCAAAATGTGATGCATTTTTCCCCTGCTAATTTCAAACCATTATGCTAATACAGCTAGCTAAACAATGGCTGACAGAGGTGGGGTGGGTTGAAACCCATCTTTAAAAAAGTGTTACAACCATCCTGTTACATACAACTAAGACCACTGTCTTGATTTTAATAATTTTACAGAGTGCCTAGGCAGTGGAAAGGAAAGACTGATAGGGGTGTGCCTACAGATGTTTTGAAAAAGCATCTGATGAGGTCACGAAAAAGGGCAAGTCAGTCAAATCAGTAGGAAGGCACATGGGATCTGCCATGTAATTGTCTGTATGGAGCCATTTGGGAACTCGAAGCCAATTGTGGGTAAAATGTGCCCTATGCAGTCTCTGTGCCCACCAAGCCTGCACTCCAGGGTTGCAAACATTTATTTGTCACCATTTTGACTCAGATTAAAAATATATACACAGAGACACACACACACAGACATTGTTTTTTGTTAGATCTACATGTTCTTTATCCAGCTACATTGTAGTGTTCATTAAGCATGCATGCCGTTAAGGAAGTTTGTTCTAGACTCGCTAAGACACACACACACACACTCACTCCTGAGTCAAACTGAGAGAGGATTTGAGATATGGTCACTCAAAGAGAGAGAGAGACATTTTCTGGATTGTTCTTTTATTTCTATAAATCTCTTTTTGAGGCATATCACATGGTGTGGCCTCTGCTTTTGCTTTATTGTCTAATTGTTACAACTTACCCCAGCATGTGTTACAACCTACCCCGGTAGTGGGGTAGGTTGTAACAAAGGATCAGCATGTATTTGACGTCACCTCATGAGGTCTGAGATATTCTTGTAGAGGTTTCAATTGGTGCAATTTGTAGTAGACTAACATGGGTACTTTGTAATAAAGTTTGAGAACTCTAACTCAAAAATTCAGTGAGTTGAAGGTGCTGAAGCAAAAAGTGTTACAACCATACCCAGTCTCCCCTATTGCGAGGCTTTTGATGGCACTACTGACTCGCCTAGTGCAGTTGTTCTCAACTGGTCCGGCTCCGGGACCCACCATCACCCCTTAATCACAAGCTGTGACCCAAATCGAGGAAAACTTACAACTTATCACATTTATTTAATGAAAGATGCTGAACTTTGAACCTGAGATAGTACAAGATATTACTGTATGCCAACAGAAAAAAGTTTAATGAGAAACCAAAATGACCAGCACTATATAAGCCATTGATCATGAGGTTTTCACAGCACACTTCAGCAACTTCAACCTTTTTTAACAGACTTGAAAGAGCTGAGAACAAACATGAGGTAAAAAGGTGCAGCTACTGAGAAGGTGTTTCAAAATACAGAGTTAGCTAAGTACCTACTTATTGAACATATAACAAACAACTTTCTATTATAAAAGGTGTAAATTAGCATTAGAGGGTATTATTGCGTCCTGTTGTATAGGAGTATGAATCAGTGTTAATTTTGACAGCACTCTTTAGTTATAGTCTTTTGCCTAAAATATCTTGTAGTTTTAGTCATAATTTAATCATCTAAATTGTTTTGATGTTAGTCGAGTTTTAGTTGATGAAATTTCACAACATTTTAGTCAATGAAACCTCCTGTAAATTTAATAGAAAATGTCAGTTAATTTAGTTTGAGTTTTTGTCCATGTGCACTTGTTTTTATTAGTTACTGTCTAGTTTTTGTCAGGGGTAAAAAGGTTGTTGACGAAAACTATGATGAAAATAACTCATCAACAAAATTAACACTGGTGTGAATAGACAGCACTCCACTGCATAAAAAACCCCATCAAAATAAAAGCACAGGATTTTTTTTCCAACATTTAGTTTTTTTGGCCAGGCAAAGGCTCACAACCCACAGAAAAAGGGTCCACGACTCACTTTTCGGTCATGACCCACCAGTTGAGAATCACTGGACTGGTGAAGTTTGGCAGTCATATTTACAAGTGCCATAGGCCTCAAGCAACCCCACTTCAAAAACTCCAAACTCTCCCTTTAAGATGCATCTGGAGGGAAATCTGAGAGGACTTTGGTGTTTATTTACCTTAGGTAAACTTCTATACCAATTACCCTGAGCTCTTCAACAGCATCAGTACCATCTATGGTCTGTTGGTATCACAGGAGCACCTCAATACAAACTACCTTTTTAGTTTCACAAACACCAAGATCAAATTTCATGGCAAGCAAGGCAGGCATTCTTTAAATTTTCTACCTGAAGAGACTAACAGGCAGGCATTGTCACAAAATCCAGCCATTCTTCAAGCATTTCTGTCAAAATTTCCAGATTTACATTCACCCATAAGGTACACCAGCTCAACTGCTTGCTAATGCAAAGAGCTAAGCAGCCAATCATATCAACTCAGTGCCTTCAGGCTTGTAGACATGGTCAAGACGACCTGCTGCCGCTGAGGTTCAAAAAGAGTACCAGAATGGGAAAGAAATTAATCTACTGGGATTTTTGCGTACAGCTAACTTCAGGGTTTACAAAGAATACGCTGCAAAGAGAAAATATTATGTGAGAAGCAGTTTTGTAGGTGAACATGCCTTGTTAATTCCAGAGGTCAGAGGAGAATGGGCAAAGTGGTCTGAGATGATGGAAAAGCAGCAATAACTGCGATAATCTCTTGTTATAACCAAGTTAAAAGAAGACCATTTCTGGCTGTACAACATGTCAAACCTTGAAGCAGGCTGGCTACAGCAGCAGATGATCACAGCAGGTGTCTCTCTGGATAGTTAAGAACAGGAAACTTAGTTCACACAGGCTCATCAAAGTTGGACAAAAAAAGATTGGAAAGTGTTTCCTGTTCTGATGAGTCTGGATTTCTCCTGTAATGTTCAAATGGCAGGGTCCATCCTTCTTTGTGGCAACAGCTCAGGCTGGTGGTGTAACGGTGTGTAAAATATTGTTGTTGACAGACTGAGCTTTCTTCTTTTTATTTTGAGAGGGTCATCAGGATTTTTCCCCCTTTTCCCCACAGACTTCCAAAGATTTTTTTGTATATATTTTATATATATGTTATGTGGTGGTGAGAAGTCGTAAAATAAGAGTTTCATTGCCCATTAATGACCGCTGTGTTTCAGTGTGTATATGACAATTAACATCTGGAATCTTGAATTTTCTTTAATTTGTTTTTTTGTTTGACTTCAGGATCGACCTCAGAGCACAGTGAAAGTGAAAAGAATCAACAGAAGGTGAATCTTCCTCAACATCTTACACAGTTATGAGTTAGCACACACATTTGTCCATATAAATGTCTACCAATGTTCTATAGTATTTATATATTTTTCATCAGGAAATGTCAATATTTGTCTTTATTTCTTGTTATTTCAGGTCATTTGTGCCAACATCACATCTGGAAAATGAAGAATTAGGTGAGTACACAATAATCACTAATTATGTTGTTTTGTTAAAGTTTTTTTAATCTTTTTTTTGTAGGTTATGTTTAATGTTGCAAAACAAAAGTCAGAAATCTGATTTCTTTTGTAATTGCAAAGCTTTCTGATTGATCTGCAACTTCAAACAAATTTACAGAAAAAAATTAAGTTATCTTTCAAGGCTAGACAACATTTTAATAGCCAATTAAGTATAACTGGTGTGAGACAGGTTCTTACATTAATGCTTAAACTACCCAGCATACTGTTGGCAAGGTAAGGGCTTTCCACAAGCATCAGTTGCCAGCCAAACAGCGGTCTGCTCTAATATACCCCATTCACACTTGCAAAAAAAAATAAAATAAAAATAAAGAAATATCTGTATGTTACTCTGTGTAAACAGGTAGTTCTCCCCGTAAAGTCTGGGTGAGCCAAAGCGTGAATGGAACAATAAATCATCAGGGAAATTCACCGAGAACTTTATATTACTGCAAGGAGAGAAACACAGATTCAAATGTGCATCTGGACTGTAAAAGTGTTGTTCCTACTGCACATCATCAGCCTCCTCACACTGCTGTTGGATATGAAGCTAAAATTCTGCAGATTTGTTTCTCCAGTTTAGTCGTACATGTAGTGATGCTGCTTCATATTAACCTCTGTGTGCTACAACGCTCCTCTCAACTCTTTGGTCGACTGATAGACTTTTTAACATGTTACACTGAAGTAAGGAAATAAATTCTTATCACAGCGTAGCTCTGTTGCTTTGTCCACGGCATCATGAACATGTTATTGACGTTGTGTCCTCTCTGTTGTTGACCCCTCCACAACTTCTCTAAGGAGCAAGTCTACAACCATATAGGATGGTCTACCCAGACATTATCCTGATAATATTGAGGTTGCTTTGTAAAACAGGCTTTAGTTACAGTCAGCTACTTTTACCTTAAGTTCACTTAACCCTTACATATGGATATATATATATATATACTTATATATATGTGTGTGTGTGTTGGTTTTTTTCAGTGTGAATTTCATGTTCTATTCACAGTCTGTGTCTCCCAAGTTATGTTGCCTGCATAAGGTATAAATATCTACATTAAGTCATGTTTTTATAATCAGGACCAATTTAAACTGGATTTTATGAATGATTAATTGCGTTCTTTTTACTTGAGAGTAGTCATTAACATAAGCTAGAATATCATAAAAAATAAGCAAAAGGAAGAAGTTACCAATGATCAAAAACAAACAAAATATCTTCCTTTTATAAATACATTAATTCCCATGGAGATCCCAAAGTAACATCTTCCTAACAATTTTAAAATCAGTGTTTTGTAAAATGAGACTGGTTCGTTAGCTGATTGGATTGTGAATTTGCTTTGTTTGTGTAAAGATTAGTTTTTTGGCCCCTTTAGCGGGGGTAACCTCCTTATGCTCTTGCATGTTTGATGATGAATTTTAAGGATGATGACATCTTTGACTGTGGTGTGAATTGATCCTGCAGAAAAGTGCAAAACCCAGAGTCAGAGCAGCACGCTGACAAGAAACGGCAGCGTGAAGGAGCTGAAAGCGGACAGGAACCAGAACCATCTACACGCTCAGGTAAAATTGCAAAGGGCTCACCTCAGAGCAGGTTTGATGTTGAATAGTGCAGGGCCTTACAGTTTGGAGCCTCTCACTGCTTTAACAGCAAAACAGTTGACTGAATTTGTTTTTATACTTTAAACCTCGTCAAAGGGATGATGGATGATTGAAGGCCAACCTTCAATTAGCATCATGGGTTGCATTGTGTATAAATATGCATATGACTTTATTACAGTGGATTTGGTATATCTGCTAAAATCAACCTATGTGGAGAGACTTGGTTCATAACATTTGAGGCAAAGTAAAAGGCTTTTGTTAGGATACAAGATACAGAGAAGTAATAGGCCCAAACAGCCATATGAGGTAAATAAGGAAAGCTGTCAAAATGTTAAATTGAAAGACAAAATAAGATAAAAAAGATACAATAACAGTACAAGGCCCCAAAGACACAGATCAAGTTGAACTGAAGTTGGCCTTTTTTCCCAGCTTTTCAGCATTCATAAATTCTTGGCATATCTCAACTTTGTTCTTGACATTTCTAGACATCATTTTTTTTGTTGTTGAAATTGTTTCAGCATTGCTCTCAATATTTTGATGTTTTGTTGTTGTTGTTTTAGGCCCTGTCCACCCTGGGACAAAAACTTTTTCATTTTTAAATGTTTTCTGTAAACACAGCATGTCATGAAACATGGCTCAGAAAAGGCAGACACAATTACACAACACAGAACACAGTTGGGTAAAAGGCGAAAGGGTTTAATCCCTAATTCAGGCAGGAGTTCAGTACACAAGAAGGCAGTCAGAGAAAGCAACAGGATCCAAAAAAACGAGAAACAAGAGGCAAGGTCAAAAACAGAGTGGCTTATAAAAGCCAAGCCAACTTGGCTATGACTATGAATGCTGGGACAAAGACTATGAAGTGCAACGAACTGGCAACAAGACAGTGAGACACACAAGGTTAAATACAAAATGTTATCAGTGTTAATTTTGACAGCACATTTTTAATTTGGTTGTAGTTATAGTCTTTTGCCTAAAACATCTTTTAGTTTTAGTCATAATTTAGTCATCTAAATGGTTTTAATTTTAGTCTAGTTTCAGTTGATGAAATTTCACATTTTGAAATCTACTGTAAATTTAGTCGACTAAAATATGAAGTGTAAAGGGTAAGGCATTTTTTATGTTTCCATGAATTTCTGAGGTCATGTGTTAGACTTGGATAAAATAAAACATCTAATAACCCTTTATTGAATGCTAGTAAAGTTTGAATGTATAAATGAACAGAAACATTTTAGTCTTGTTTTTATTTTTTGACCAAAATGTAAGCTAATTTAGTTTTAGTTTTAGTCAATGTGCACTTTTTACCTCCGCCAAGGAGGTAATGTTTTCTCCAGCGTTGGTAGTTTGTCTGTCTGTTTGTTAATGTTCAAGATAACTTGAAAAGTTATGGACAGATTTGGATGAAATTTTCAGGAAATGTGTAGAATGGGATAAGGAAGAAATTATTCGATTTTGGGACTGATCCGAATCACCATCCGGATACAGGAATTGTTCAAAGGATTCTTTAACATTGCCAGATAGGGCCATTTTCGCCAAAGTGGACTGAAGCTGCTTGGCAGAGGTTGCGCTCTCTGAGTGCTTTTCTAGTTTTCATTAGTTACTGTCTAGTTTTCATCAGGGGAAAAAAAGGTTGTTGACGAAAACTATGATGAAAATAATTGGTCGACAAAAGTAACACTGGAGGTAATAAGGGGTGATAGGAAACAGACAGGTCACCATCAGGAGGCAGGTGTGCAACGGGGGCAGGACAGACAGGAACACGTACCTGAAACAGGGACAGGGGTTAGTTTTCAAAATAAAACAGGAAGAACAAGACATGAGACAAAATATGTGCACAAAATAAAGGAAACTTGACTGGCATGACACAGCATCGTTTCAAAAATGTGTCCATCAACACTGATTTTTGTAACCAGACAGACATAGTCAGGCTTTTATCCAAGTTTTATGTTGATCCTCTACAGCTTTATTATGGTGAAAACAGTAGCAGCTACATTAGAAATAAATTTAATTCTGTCTATAAGGATTTCATTTAAGTGGAAACACAATTTTTGACCGTCTTTTACAATAAACTTTACATTTTGTTTGGAGTGGGACAAAATAGTTTGTGTAATTTCTGAGTTGAGTTTATGTTGGTAGTAGAGTGTACATCAGATCCCTCCTGGGTTTGGGGCACAACAAGCTCAAATGAGCAACTGCACTTTTGGAACAAGCCAAACAAAAAAAAACAACACAACCCGCAACTGCCAATATTTACAAGCAACATTTGAAAAAAGAAGCCCAAAGTAGCTTATAATAAGCAGACCTGGCAACTATGTCTAAGAGGGAGGAAATGGCTGAACTTTGAAAAAAAAAAATTCAGGTGATAAAAAGCTGTTTTAATGACACCCCAAACATGATCTTAAAAATTAAAATCAGAATATAATGTATTCTTGAATTGTTTCCATTTCGTCGTTAGAGACAAGTCATTGTTTGGTCTGATGTGGTGCCCGAAAAAAAGACAAAGAGCAGTCTGATCAGCCCATTGCTAGAACTCATCCATCCCACAGACTTTGAAACAGTGGATCCATCAGAACCAAGATGCTAACTGTGTCTCTGCTGCAGCACGTATGGACACGTGAACACAATCACTCCACTGAAACAAACGCTGATGATTGAGTGAAGCCGTGCAGATCAGTTTAGTCTTTAGTAATCCTGAATCCACATGACAGCCACACACACACACCTGACATTTACCTGCTGATCATGCACATGCTGATGCACGTGAGGGATGATTATTTATCTTTGATCATCTCACACTCTGATTATGTAACTATGAATGAAAGAGGTCATAGTTCAAAACAGTCGCTTAATTACAAACAAAGAGGCTTCATCTGGAAATTTGATGGCTGATTGAAGCATTTTTGTTAAATGTTGTTAAATACTTGAATAAAAAGTAGCTTTTTATTCAAGTATTGAATATATTGATATTTTTCAGGTTTTAGGTATCAGAGAGTGAAAGTGATCATGAAGTCACCCTGAGAGAGTCAGTAAGTCAGATAAATCAGATCCACAGTTATCTGTAATCTGCTTCCTAATCTTTAATCGTCTTTGTACGGATCACTTGTGTCTCCTCGGTTTAACTTTAAACAGCGGTATTGAGCTCTGAGTAAGAACTGAGAGCAAAGAAATGATTCAACAGCATGTACAGCACTGTACTTGTTATATTCATTATTAAAGGAATAAAGAGTGTTTTGAAAACTACATCACAGTCATTAGTCGACTTACAAACCCCTGGAAGGCAGAAAGTGATGTTTGTCACTTTTGTTCCATATTTCTCCATCACCAGATGTACACAATAGCCTTTACATCCTAAAGTGTTGTTACATGATTATAATAAACAGATAAAAACAAAGTGAACACAATGACAGTGACAGAGGCAGAATTCAGAGGAAAAAGGTTAAAATTATACTGCCAGGATTCAACGGTTCATGGATTCATACCTTCAAAACTGTGTTTCAAGGGAAGGAAAACATGGGATCTCCTTGTCATGCCACTAATGTTGGAAGCCATCATCAGCGTCAAGGTTACATTTTTTCTCATCAGAGAATAAAACTTTCTTCCACCTTTCAGTGTCCCATTTTGGTGCTCTCAGAATCATGTTCAGCTAGTGACTGAATGATCGTTCTGTCAATCACATTAATTACGGACAAAACTGATTATGTCTTAGGTGGACGCTTTTGCGTTACAAAATGTGAGCCACTTCGTAAAACAAACTCTCGTAAACACATGTCAGGAGAAGTTTGTAGTGCTGGTTTTTCATTTAAGAAAGAAATGCAGGCTAGATCTAATAAAACTGCTACTGAAGCTGTTAGCATCTATGCTAATCTCTGTATAGCAGCCACGTTATAGACTGGAGCAAGTCAAGATGGATCTGCCTAATTACATTACATTAACATCCAGCTGCTGCAAAAGGTTAGCATAGCACAGGTTGACAGAGATCAATGGGCCTGTTACTAACCAAAGAGACACTGACAAGCTCTCACTCTTGTTTTTAACAGCTGCTTCAGTTGTGGCTTAAAAACACAACAACAGTTTAATATTCAAAAGGTGGGGATGGTGCAAAATGATGCTTAAAGTCTTGTATGCATGTATTCATCATGGGCCTCATTTTACACATTCATACGTAAAAGCCATTTTAAAATCCTATAGACAACAGGAAGTGCTAAAATGCTAGCTCACTCCCACATTCTTGGACTCTTTCCTGCTCCACTCTCTTGCCCTGTTATCTTCTAAAAGAACACCAGCTAATCAAAGTTATTGCATTAACCCTTATTGTGGCTGGTACATAGTATAACTGCACTGATACCAACACTTCCCACATTTTCTGCCTTTTTCTTACAGAGTGTTGGAACTCCGGCTGACTCAGCAGAGCCAGTGAGCACCACAGGCAGGATAAAGAAGCTGCAGAGTCTGGTTCATACAAAGAAAGGACAGCAGAGTTCAGCCGGGAAAGGAAAGAGCTTCACAGACAGTCATGGTGAGTTATTACAGATGAAAAAGTGTCAAGTACTGAGGATCCTGGGGGCAGTATTTATTCTGAACCACATCTCTGCTCCCCCTCAGATCATCTGGATGTCTTCAGCAACAGCAACCCGGTGCTGACCTGTATCGGTCTGGGGAGGAGATCAGAGAAGTCCCAATCTAAAGCACCTCAGCATCAGCAGCAAAAACCAAGAGACGCTCCCGCAGATCTGAAGGATGAAGGAGTGTGGTGGAGTCCGTTTGAGTGTCCTCAGCCCTGGTCTCCTTTTTATCACACCTGCCAACAACAGCAGCATGAACTGTGGGTCTGTGGGGGGGCACTGTCTCTGCCCTGGACCTCAGAGTGGGATCGGTTTGAGAGTTTGATACAAGAGCTGGACAGGAAACAGCCCGACCTGTGTCCTCCTCCAGTGACTGTCCCCTCCATCAATGAGCTGCAGTTCTCACAAAACACAGTAAGAGACGTTCTCATCACCTCCGCCAAGGAGGTTATGTTTTTGCCAGTGTATGTTTGTTTTCTGTTTGTTTGTTAGGAAGATTACACAAAAACCTCTGGACAAATGCAGGAGATGTTGGTAACGGCCCAATTTAAAAATGATTAGATTTTGGTGGTGATCCAGATAACCACCATAAGCAAACGATTGTTTTTGCTCAATAACTGCCTAACTAATAATGATATCAACATGATTCTGAGTGCTAGGTGTGAGTTTCAGGGTCATGAATCATATTATGATGGTAACTTTATCATGGAACTATTGCTTATAGGTGTAACAGCAATATGTGAGCTACCTTGGCAGAGGTTTGCACTCTCCG
This sequence comes from Cetoscarus ocellatus, assembly GCA_037902135.1. Taxonomy (NCBI): domain Eukaryota; kingdom Metazoa; phylum Chordata; class Actinopteri; order Labriformes; family Labridae; genus Cetoscarus; species Cetoscarus ocellatus. The sequence continues at coordinate 1,037,951 of JBAMNC010000131.1, forward strand.
AGTGCTTTCTAGTTTTAATTGTGTTAGAAAACTGGCAGGAGCACAGCCCAAAAGAAAATTACTCTGAATAATTTCATAAGGGGCAAATGAAAAGTTTGTCTTCTGAATCTGATCATTGCCCTGCAATCGACTGGCGACCGGTTCAGGGTGTACCCCGCCTCTCGCCCAATGACAGCTGGGATAGGCTCCAGCCCCCCGCAACCCCGAAAGGGATAGTCGGTATAGTAAATGAATGAATGAATGAATCTGATTATGTTCTCTTCTCATGTGTTTTGGTTAATTCTTTAAGAACAAGTGAAACTAAGCTTTTGTGAATATGATCTTATAGGTTGAACAAGAAGCTTAATCATTCTCATAAGTTACCTTATACTTGGCTTCTTTTTTCTCCAGTATACTGGGTTGCAGAGCGTTCATTTTTTTCTAATAAACTTTTATACCCTTGCAGAGCAAGAGTATAAAAGTCTTCTAACTGCAGTTACAATTAAGTGGCCATTCCTTTAGCCCCATCACATTATCATTACAGTTCCTGATATCAACTATATATATATATATATATATATATATATATATATACATATATAAATGTATGTATGTATATACATATATATACATATATATATAGAGGGAGAGAGAGAGAGAAATAGATAAAGCTATTATTATTATTATTATTATTACTATTATTATTATTATTATTTTTATCTATCCCGCTTATCCCTATTGGGATTGCAGGGGGCTGGAGCATATCTCAGCTGACATTGGGCGACCATTTATGCTCACACTCATACCTAAGGGACTATTTAGAGTCACCAATCAACCTAATGATCATGTTTTTGGTCTGTGGGAGGAAGCCCTGCTCAGCCTGGGTATCGAACATGCCTGTGAGGCATGTGCACTACCTGCTGTGCCATCGTCCTCCATTCAAATTACTAAAAATGGCAAAATATATGAATAATTTTTCTTAACATATAATACACAAGAAAAAAATCAAAGCAGTGTCAGTCTATGAAGTTATCACAAATAAATTCAGACGAAAACACATCCTCTTATTTCCTCTTTAAGTTACTCACAGAGACAAAAACCTCCTAGTTTTGATTTAAAGGACAAATGAGCGACAACGTTTTGGAGCATGAAAATAACAGGCTCTTTCTCAGTGTTCTGGTTTAAACACATACTCCTCATAAAAAGTCTGGAAATGTTATTTTAGTTGATTATTTCTCCTCTCTAGTAATGCAAATGGTACTGTATTGTATTTTATATTGTTGGAAAGCCTGATTAGTCACCTTTACAATGAGGTACAACTTGTAAGGATTGTGCATTCATGGAATGAGCAACACAGCTAAATGTTTTGGTAATGCTCACAAAAGAAATGTGCCAAAATCCCCTCTCCCCCAAAAGAAAGGCAGTGGCTCTTCAGTGAAGCAAGGGTGAGTAACTGGTCTTCTTGGGTTCTGTCCTTCTTTGTGATCCGTCTTTGACTTCACCAGTCTCATGGTTCTTGGTCCTAAGTTTGGAAATGGTACCAGGGCTGACACCAAATAATACTGTAGCTCTGAGTACTACAACACAAGCTTCCAGTTGCAGGAGATTTTGGTACATTTTGTTTGGGGACGACCCACAGGTTTGTGTTGTGTTGCTCATTCCATGAATGCATCATCTGTTCAAGTTGTACAGGCTTTCCAACAAAACAATATACAAAATAAATTGTTATTGATAAAGTGAGGAAATAAAAAGAAGTAGATTTAAAGATCTCTGAAAAAATAGGAGCAAGTTTAAAGACAGCTCTATCAACAAGTAAAAGAGCTTAACACAGCACAGTTTAACATTTGAAAAACGTCTGTTTTTGGTTTCCAGTATGAGGGACAACTTTTGCTGCTCATTTAACCACTTAGTATCTGACACGGGGTCTAATTTACTGACTGCAGATGTTAGAAAAGGAGCCATAAACTCTGTAACAGATGTCCTGAAAATTTAATGACTGCTTTACAGATGCTCATATCAAACCAGGACAAAATAATTCAGTTCCTCTGTTCTGACTCTCTGTTTGTGGTACTCATTAAAAAGAATAAAAGACCACAGATGTGCCGATTAGAAAATACAAAGTATCAACAGCGAGGATATGAGCAGAGATACTGATAACCTCCTCTAACCTTACTGATTGAACAGTGCAGTATCAGTGAAACATTATCTCCTAATAGTCATAATATTTTGCTTCAGGATGAGACAAATAAACCATATCTATAAGATTTGTGTGTCTGCCAGGGTTTAACCTAAATCACAACACAGATCATAAACAGGGAACAAAGAGGCAGCTGTTTATGTTGAGGGTCACCCACACAAGGACAGATAATAAATCCATCTGTCACCAGAAAACACTCTAATCTCTGTTTCCTGAACAGTTGGACAGATTTGGCAGATGTGAAGCCTCTGAGCCCCCACCTTCAACAAAACCTCAGGATGAAGTCAGCAGGGTAAGAGAATAGACCTCCTAAAGCTGAGATTTGTCAACTAAGAATTTAACCCGTGCCATATGTTTTCAGAGAGGGGGGAGGCTTTAATGAAAATATGTTTGGTTTTTGCAGCAGGAGCAGAAAAAAGAAACAGAAAAAGTCTGGCTGGAGAGGAAGGAGATGCAGACTTCATCACAAAGTGAGAGGGGACACGCTCAGGCCTCATCGGAGAAAGCACCTGCCAAAGTATGTGAAGCAAAACCAAATTAACTACTTTAAAGGTGAAGACATCCTGCTTTAGATGTGATCAAACCTAACAAGGGCTGCATGCAAGTGCAGGGGTTAGCGCTGCTGCTTCAGAGCAAGATGGTTGTTGGTTTGAAACCCAGTCAAGGCCTCTCTGTGTGAAGGTTTAATGTTCTCTCTGTGTATGCATAGGTTTTCCAGCTTCCTTCAGACCAAAACCATGCTAGGTAGGTTGAGTTGTGACCCCAGAATGTCAAAGAACATGAACCAAGCAGGCCTCCTACCTTATGGCTACAATATCATTAAGATTTGATGCATTGTTGAAGGGGAAGGCAGATTTTTTTTGTTTTCGTGTCTTGCCTCACTCCTGAGTCCATGACAAGCAGATAGACACCATTCTTTCAGAAACAAGAAGAGACAGGTAGAGCTCGCCCATGGCTAATTAGCTTAGCTCAAACACTGGGAGTCAATGGGTATTGTTAGCCTGCCTCTGCCGACAGTCATCATATTAACTCTTCAGTGGCTCTAAACAGTCCTGTGTGCTTGTGGTGAATCATTTTTTTACCATGTTATGTTATCTATTTTAAGACTAAAATTAGCACTTTATGTAATTTAGGTAAGAAGTATATACGAAACTAAACCGCAGCACGCAGGCGATTGTAAGTATGTCAACAAGCACTTCCAAGGTGGTTTATTCATGTGCCCTGTGCTTTAGTTATGTATGTATTTCTTTCAAAAATTACATTAAGTGCTAATTGTAGTCTAAAAATAAGTAATTTCACGTAATGTAGTAAAAAAACAAGTCACAACAAGCTCTCAGGACTGTTTGGAGGTGCTGAAGAGTTTATCTGATGACTGTAGCCAGAGGCAGGCTAACACTACCCACTGACTCTCAAGGTTTAAGATAAGCTAATTAGCAGTGAACAAGCTTTGCCCGTCTTTTTCTTGTTATTGCACGGTTGAAAGAATAGTGTCTATCTGCTTGTCATGAACTCAGGGGGGAGGCAAGACATGAATACAAAAAAAGTTGGTGTATCCCTTGACTTAAAGGCTCAGGTATCCCATTAATGGCAACTTACAGAAATGAATTGTTAAAAAAAGGGCTATTAACAACCTGTTGTGAGTGCATGTTGGTGGAAAGAGGGATATCGACCTACCCTTTTTTATGAATACATTTTGACTGGGGCGACTTGAGGTTTATCACAAAAAAGAGCTGAGAAAGATCGATATAGGTCATCAGCTGAGCCTGCACTTGCTCAAAATGTACTTGTCATTTCTTTATTTATATACTGGCAGAGACATTACTCCAATTTAATCTTGCTTGATTTAATTTTGTCTGGTTTAAATTCATTTTGCTTTTACTGGTTTTTCAAAGACCGAGTGTCTAAGTGGTTTCAGTTATTCTCAGTTGTTTCCCATGGCGCAGTAAGGTTACATAACCGTTGGCTTAAAATGACGGCTTATTGACACCTCGTCTCTGTGGTTCATAGATCAGTGTGTGCGTGTGGACCTTTAAGTTCCTCTAGTTTAAAGAACTAAAGCTACTTTAAGGAAAGTACTTAGTATGTTACATATGCAGCTCACAAAACGTGACTGTATTCTTCTTTGTATATAATTATTATTATTAGTTTTGGCATGTCAAATTTACTTGATCTTACACACAATGATAGATTAACACAGGTTTCTCTTTGGTTTCAAATGCATATTGCAGGGGTGGTCAACGTGGAGCCCGTGAGCACCTGGTAGCCCCCAGGACATTCTAAAAATAGAAAGTACCAAAGAGCCTGAAATAAAGCACCTTTTTATTTTAATTTCAGTGACTTGCAAATAAATCATACTCATATCAATACAAATAAAAGCAAATTTAATATGTGTGTTCTATTTGTCTATGTTCTTTGGGGGATCAGGGTTCCAGTTTTATGCAGCTAAAATCTGGAACAGTCTTTCTGAAGATGTGAGACAGGCCTCTACACTGACAATGTTCAAATCTAGGCTCAAAACAGCTCTGTTTAACTGTGAATATGACTGAAAGGATCTTATCTGCACTCTTCTCTTTCTTTTAAAGTTCATTTTATAATGATTATTTTCTTTTTAATTTGTATTGTGATTTCTATGCATTTTTCTTGTTCTGTAAAGCACTTTGAATTACCTTGTGTACGAATTGTGCTCCACAAATAAACTTGCCTTGCCTGGTTTGCCTTCTTTTAAACTTTGACCTGTGTGGAATCAAAGTTTACGTTCATGCACCAAAATCTCCACTGATGCAAGCTAGGGCCCTTCTAGAGCCACCTGTACAAAAAAACACAAAAGTGTGATTGTTGTACATGTCAATTAGGATTAACGGATTAATATCTTTTATGGATGCATTTACGTTTCAGAAGAAGGGGTAGGACTTGATAAGTTGTGATTCCTCCAACTCGTTTTTGAATATATTGTATGTAACAACACTATATTTTTTTTTCTATTTCTGTTTTATTTCTCTTTTGAATAAATTCAAAATAATCAGGTTCAATTCAATTCAGTTCAATTCAATAGATTGTTAAAGATGCATGTAACTGTAATGGTCTTATCACCGTCTGATCATTAGTGATAATTATTGTGAGGAATAATTAAAAGTAACAAGTAAACATTCAGGGCTCTAATTTCATAGACCAGGCGAGGCTTTTGACGGCACTACTGACTCGCCTAGTGCAGTTGTTCTCAACTGGTCCGGCTCCGGGACCCACCATCACCCCTTAGGGCTCTAATTTCGTAGACCAGGCGCAGGTGGGGCGCACCTGCCCTGCGCCGCACCTGCGCCGCGCCGACAAAATGTCCAGGGCATTTTGCAAGTTTCGTGCACGGCGCAGTTTTGCGCAAGGAGGCGCACCCACGCCTCCGTCCCTCCCAGCGGTGCAAGTAGCAGAGGAGAGGAGGGGTGAGTGGGTTTAACACAGCCGAGTGTAATCTTCACCGATCAAACGAACGTCTCTCCTCTCCTTTAAATGCGCTGCAGGCGAGGCGCAGTGACAATTTCACCCCGTGGCGAAGATGGTCAGAGCCGCTGTCACTTTTACAGCAACTGGGAGAGTGCAGGGGCCACCGGGCCGCGCATCGGAGGCCACGATGCGCGTCACCGTGTGGACCACCTCACGGGACAGATGTCATCTGTTCCTGTGTCATGATTAAGTGATAATTACATTTAAACACAGCAGCAGGCTAATCCATTCATCATGCTTGTGATCCACCTGCATTCCTGGTCTGTCATCGCCAAATAGCAGAACCTTTGGTGAAAATATATGTCCTCCTCATCCTCCTTGCAATAATATACTCCATCTTTTTAGATCACGTTAAGAATAAAGATTAAAAGAGAGAAATATGGGCAATCGCAGGTAAATCCTTAAGACACCGAGTGACTTACATTTATTCAGCGAGCGTCTCTCTCTTTTTTCTTTTCTTTTGAATTTCATGAGAGGAGAGAAACCGGATACGTCATATCGGATGATGTGGTTGGCTGAGCGATGTGAACTCCTTACTTTGCGTCACTCTTCCAGCTGCCGTCAGGTTGAGTTTCCATTATGACAAACATCTCTGATCTGACATCAGATGTGACGGGACAATTAATATAGATACAAATGTATATGCTGGTTCAGACGGTTACATTAAATAGTGGTTGCTGTGATTGTTTATTGCATTGAAATGTGCCTGACATTCTGGATACCTGCCTGTGAGGTTTTGGTGACGTGTGCGCACTGTGCGCCTGTCAGCCAAATTACCACTGCACGGGGTGCGCCTCGCCTGCGCTGAGAATAGACCAGGTTGGAGCTGGCAAGCTTTCAGCACACCTTCCGTGCGGTTTATTTGGCACGAAATTGTCACTGCGCCAAGCTGAATCTTTTGACACCTCCCCCTGGTGCGCCGTCACACCCATCTCGGCGCAGCCGGTCTACCAAATTGCCAAATTGGCTGCGCACGGTGATGCGCCGGACAAAATTACCACTGCGCGGGGTGCGCCAGCCTGCGCCACCCTGAGTTGCGCCAGGAAATTAGAGCCCTCAGTGTCATATATAGCCTAATTAATGCGTAATGTCAATCATTTTAGGGTAAACTATATACATTTATATTACTCAGAAACATTAAACAAACAAGTGGCCATCCATAATACTCCTCACCTTGATTAGCTTTCAGGCTCAAAAATGTTGGTGACATTAACTATATAAAATGCTAATCATGTTGGCTTATATATCTCAAATATATTGATCTGTCTCCACTTTAGGTCTTGGTGCTACTCACCCAGTATCTAATGCTTTTTTGGGGCTTTAACAAGTATGGTGCAAGGTGTGAGAGTCTCAGCACAGGAAGAGGAAGTTAAAAGCTGAGCACAGGTAGTTTGGGATTAAAGCTCCCAGCACACCTCCCACTGTGCAGCTCTCAGCTATAAAAAGCAAGGCAACCCCTGCAGGATTAAGAGTTTTGCTTGGCAGAAAAGCTGCATGTCCCAGCATAAACTGGAGAGTGAGCTGTTGTGTCACACGAGAGGTCAGATGTAACTGTTCAGAGGCCTGACTCAGCGTTCTGCTCCGGTAACTTCTCTCCTTTGTTTGCAGTGAAGTGGATGATAACACAAGCAGTGAACCAGAAACTTATGAGGCTGTTAAAAACTGTGGTTGTTTGTTTTGACTGTGCAGGATGGAAACACGCTGAAGGATGAGGAGAAGAGGAAAGGTGGAGGTGGAGGTGGGGGAGTGTTTTTGAAGGCACATCGGCGCTCTGGTGACTCTCTGGAAAGTCTCTACAGCCTGAACAGTGGACAAAGCTCCTCGAGTAAGCACGTATACGGGCACAGAGCCATGATGCAATCCTCTTTTCAGTATCTCATACTCCCCTTAAGCTGCGCTCATCTGTAAAGTTAATACCTTACGATCTAAACAGATCCTCCTCTTAGACTACTACTGTTTTATTACAAAGGCCATCGGCATCAACACATTAAACCTCCCAAAGTTAGAGTCCAAAATTAACGCATCAAATTTTTATTTAATCACTTGATATTCTGTCACTTCTGTGGTCCTTAATTGGCAACTGTTCACTGAAGAATCTGCCACAGTTATGCTGGATTAGGCTCCTTTTAAAGCGCCCATATTTTGCTTTTCTGGGTTTTAAATGTGATTTACATGTCTCCTGTGCATGATAGAGTACTTCTATGCACTAGACAAAATGTCTTAAGGCATCAGGACTTCTCCCTGAGACGGCTCGATCCCCCAGCCCCCCTAAATTAAACTACCAGTGTGATGCCTTACCATTGTTTTTTCGGAAGTTAAAGCCCATTGACTCAGGGTGGCAGGCCCAGTGCAGAGCAGAGACCAAAGAATGAATGCACTGCTGTTAATAACGTGGATAGCAGTGCTGAACAGACAAATTCGCACAAAACGGATGGGTTAACCAATCAGAGTGGACATGGGGAAGGGGCCTTGACAGGAGTACCTGCAGAGCATCACAAACAGATTGAGAATAAAGTTGGATCAGGGTGCTCAGTATATGAAAAGCAGGATTTTAATGATAGCAAACATACTCCTGTAGTCATCAAAACTGAATGTAGGCAAAATATGGGCTCTGTTTTGCCTTTAAGAATCTCACAGTGGATTATTGATGAGTAATTTGCACCTTGTAGTATTAAAAAAGTCACTTTTAACTGCTCCTTTTGCCCATTGTTGTTTACTCTTTGATCCATTATAAGTTATTTTCACCATAGTAAAAGCAATGGCAACGTCAGAAAAGAAAATGTCTCTGATTTCATTTGACTGACAAATCAGAACAGTGGCAAATCAAAACCCTGACATTGCTAAATAATCAAAATTTAATTAGGACATTTAAACTTAAATCAAGCATTTTATGAATTTAAATTTAACAATCATTTATAATAACAAATTCACTTGTTAGTTGTTTCTAAAATCAAATAATCTTAGTTTCTTGAATTGTAAAACTAAATGCAACATTTTCCTGTGTGTTATTTAACTCTCTTGTTTGTTTCCTCTTCTTCAGGTGGAGTGATCAGTGGCTCTGGCTGGTCCAGTAACAGAGACAGTCTACGTCTGGATGATGATCTGTTGTCCACACGACAGTTCTGTGGCAGAGCGAGAGTCCACACCGACTTTGTGCCAAGTCCATATGACACAGAATCCCTCAAACTCAAGGTGAACGATTTAAGTGAGGGTTGATCATGGCACAAGGAAGAAATTATTAGATTTTGGTGGTGATCCAGGATTTTTGTCAAGGATTTGTCAACATTGTGTGATGAAGCAATTTTCCAAACTTTGAAAAATTACTCAGCTAACAATGTCAGATGACTCGGTGGATGTTTGTGACCTTGGAGCACTTCTGGTTAGGGTTTAAAATGGGACAGAGAGCCGAAAGACAGCATGAGTCATTTTAAAGCTCTCCGTAGAGTGCTTTTCTCATGCACACACCAGAGTACTCCCAAAAACAACAAAAGTACACTTAATTCAAGACTGTCAAAGAACATGAGGTTCCTTTTGCATATTTGTGTACATACCAATGAATACCACTGATAATTATGGTCACAGATTTTAATAAATGCTTTCCAGTGTGTTTTACAGATACAATAGAGAATAGAGCTAAGGATTCCCACGGAAAAAATGAGACAATCCATGTTTGAAGCCAAAACTTGTTTTGTCTAATGTAAAAAAGTATAACATAAAGATCAGTGTGATCCTGTTGATTTTGATGATGAAAATGTGAAATCCTAAAGGTCCTCTACAGAGACAAAATTTGTAGTTTTTTTTCATCTTAAATCAAATTCATGCTTAATAGAATAAGCCAGATTATAAACCCTTAAACACACAAAGACATGGGACCTTTGTGTGACTCAATTTATGTTTATTTATTGTATTATTATTTATCTATAACCCCTCCTACCCCCTCCCATCGGACGTCATTTGGGCAGCCAATCAGCACAGAGCTCATTATCACAGCCTCCATAGACTTATTTTTCCATTGTGTCTTATGCTCTGGAATGCTAAATGTAAAAAATATTGATAATCTAAGTAAGCAAATATCAATAAGACCCAACAACTAAACCTGACAGGCTGCCTGGTGCAAACTGATCTACAGGGAACAAAAGCTGAAAGCAGGGTTAAATCCAGTGCAACTCCACTTTTCTCTTTTAAATTATTTTGTGCTTTTCCCACAGATCATGAAAAAACAATTATTTAACTATCGTATTTTTCAGGTGGGAGATGTGATAGACATCTTTTCCAAGCCCCCCATGGGAATCTGGACTGGCATGCTGAACGGCAAGATTGGAAATTTCAAGTTCATTTATGTGGACGTACTTAATGAGGAGAGTCCTGACTCACATGAGGAGACACAGAACCATAAAATGACTCAGAAATCACCCGTCAAGGAAGTGTTAAGGCGTCTCAGCTTAGAGGTAAATGTTAATTATTTGTGGTTTTGACTGATTATGTTGCAGCATTGATTTTTCCACACCAGGGTGTTTTATCTTCTTTTGTCTCCAGGAGTACGCCTCCTCTTTGCAGCTAAATGGGTACCAAACAGTGGACGACTTGATGAGGCTAAAGGAGCACGACCTGATGGAGCTGAATGTGACTGATCCAGAGCACCGCCATCGTCTGCTCACCGCCGTGGACTCCCTGCAGCAAATGCACTGTGAGTAATGGAAAACCCTCTAAAGGTTGTCCAAGGACAACGCACATTTTCAGACATGATAAAAGCACAGAGAGATTCAGTGAGACGTTTGGGGTTCAGGAAGTAAAGAAGAAGAGTGACACTGCACCTGAAGCAGATAAGACTGGGAGGGTATCGGGGCCACGGCTGAAGAGGTTAAGGATAACGGGATAACCTCAGACAGCGTTTCTGAGAATAGAGCGGGACACTCAAGGACAGCAGCAGCAGACAGATTGGCTGTTGAGCCTTAATGCACATGAATAATGGCTGTAAAGGATTACTGAGTGCTCATCCATTCTGCTCTGTGACAGTACATCCAACCGGCCCCTCTCCTCTGCTTCACAGCTGATTGGCAGACGAAGAGCGAGGCCAATCAGGAGGCCGAGACCCCCGGCGAGAGCATGAAGGCTGAAGTGAGCGGCGGCCCCAGAGACTCCGGCTGCCACATGTCGCCTGACAGCTCGGACAACAGCGCAGAGGACGCACACCTTCACTTTTACCTTCAGTATAATCAGCCTGCTGAGACGGCAGCTTCATGAGAAACACCCTCACTGTATGAAACACACTTTACGATCCTCACTGTACCGGATGAAGGCTGTATTCAAAACTGTCCTCGACATGATAATGCCACAGCAGGATTGAATACAACAGTTGGTCAGAGGTTATTTTGCAGTGTTCAACAGGTGTTTTTGTCCTGAGCCATCAAAACCCATTACCAACTTGTCAAAGGAACCGGCACAGTGCTACATTTTTGTGTTGGCCTACAAAAATATTGTACGTCATCCCCGAACACCACACTGTGTAAAGTAACAGGACAGCAGATTTTGTTATCATACCTAGGAGTTAGCATGAGAGACTCCTTTCACAAAAGTCCTGTGCGTTTTTACCTTCAGTTTTCAAATCATCGCTGAAAATAGGCACCCTGGCACATGAAAAGGAGCGTCCATGATAACTTTGCCGCAGCAGCTGGATCCGCCTGATTCGTTGTCTCTAATCAGGTCTTAGCTCCAGTCTACAACTACTGTCCCAAAAGCAGCATTGAGGAAGAGGTGGGAGCTATGAGCAAGAGAATACAACAGGAAGTGACAGCTCACACAGAGATTAGCATAGATGCTAAAAGCTTCAGGTGCAGTTTTGTCAGATCTGGATGTCTTTATTAAATGAAAACAAACAACACTGAAATCATTTCTCCATAGAAAAGATATTTTTACTTCACTTTCAGTATGTTTTGGCAAGAGTTTGTGTTATAGTAAAACCGACTTTACACTGTAGCAGTAGCATGTGCCTACTACATTATCTGATTGGCCCGTAATGAATGTAGTTGACAGAATAGTCATCCAGCCCATGGTGGATATACTTTTGAAAGGCTCCATCCATTCCCAAACACTTTCCCAGATGGATTAGTACAAAAATATTGAACGGTCCATGTGGTGTGTCAGGTTAGAAATTACATTAAACTAATCAAAATAAAAAGCTAATGCTAGGCTACCAAGGAAATGCACCAACATCAACACCACTAAACTTCCTCCGTTAAATACTGTCTTCTTACTGTGCTCTGATTAAGTAAGTAATCAAGGTTGTTTTAATTATGAGTCTGATATTCTCTGTAGTAAGCCATTTTTTTTGCAATTTCCCTTTGTAAGATGTGAAAAATACATCAAATTTCACCTCATTTTGGGCATATAATTTAAAACTCATCCAAAAATCCTGAAGACTTTGAGACAATTGGAACAAGAAGTGCTAAAATGCTAACTCATTTACGTAATATGAACTCATTGCTGCACCTTTTTATTGGCCAATGTGCCAGTGCTGGCAGGCCCACGCTTTGCATTGTAAAAAAAAACAATAGACAAGGGAGATTTTGGCCAAATCAGCACATGTGGCAAGTTTACTAGGCAGTTTTGAAGACAGCTACACTTTACAACCCACTCTCTTGAAAACTGTCAATGCTGTATCACCTGTTTTGAGGTGACTTTCCAGACATAAGCTATTTTATATGAATTTTAACTGTGTAATATCTCATACTTTACAATAAAACATCCAAACTGAGCCTTCATCAACGCTTATCCTCATATTCAGCAGTGAACTTGTGTCTGTACAAAGTAAGATGTTAAAAAAAATTAAGAAATAAACATTAATGTGTTTGTTTACATTAAAAAATAGGTGTGTATTTTACTATGGCCTTTAAAAGACTTCAGAATGATTAAATAAACTATATGATAAATTAAAATCTGACTCCTTTTGGCTTGTTTTTGTGGTCTAACAATGGTGCTTCACTTGCTTCACCCATGAATATATACTTTCCTAGAATTTCATCATCAACATCAACAACATCTTGGTAGCTCACATCTACTTTCTGTGTCAGAGATGTAGCCTTAACATGGAGGAATCAATCAATCAATCAATCAATCAATCAAACAAACTTAATTTGTATAGCACTTTTCATACCAAGTCTTGTAGCACAAAGTGCTTTACATAAAGGAAAAGAAATAACATCAAAAAAAAAATAATAAAATAAATAAAAAGTAGAAAATGAAAATAGAAGACCGTACCCACCTTCGCAATCCACATACAGCACACACACACAGTCACTTACGCTCACACACAAAAACAATAAGAGGAGGTTCGAACATTGAGAGGAGAGGATGAAGGTGGCATGTTGGTGAACTTTGCGCCCCTAACATGAGTGCTGTTTGATTTACTGTGGACACAGCCAATGGCGGTAATAGTCTTTGTATTCCTCACACCTCACATTTAAAGCTAGGGTTGGTAATCAGATTTAAATACACTTTTTGTTATACTGGTTAAAATGATTGTTATGTCCTGATGGCAATCAATGCGTGATGTGTCCTTAAAAGAAAGCGAGAAATTGCCACTGTCTACAGCAGGAGTAAAGCAGGGAAAACACCAACCAATCACAGCGATTCTGATCAAATTTATTAAACCAATCAAATCCCATACTGTCGGTCTGCCCACCTTCTGTGTGTAAATTTTGCCGGCGTGCACTGACACTGATTCAATGTGCATAGCCAGATGAGAGGGATCCAAGTACACTGGAGAATGGCAGAGAAACTACCTGTACCCTAATTACTGGTAACCGCTCCTCCTGCTAAACAGAGCAAGAAAAGAAAGATGGAGGCAGAGAAGGCCAAAACAAAAAAGAATTTGGACAAAGCCAGGGCAAAAACAAGAGTCAGCATCAGGTTATCTCCAAACCATCCAAGAACAGAAAAGGGTTTTACCATGTTCCAGAGCGGAGTAACCATGGAAACAGGACAAAACCATATTTTTCCTAATAATGTTTGGGTGATTGGGGCAGGACATGTAATCACTGACTAATACTCCTGTAAACATTTACTTTTATCATTTACTAGCTTAAACTGGGATCAAAAGCACTGTGGGGACTTGAGTTGGGAGCAGAACGTTTGCTACTTCAGCCTCTGCTAACCAGGGAGCACAAAAATGGCAGAATTAAGTGATTAAATATTTCAGCAGGAATCCTTGGCTCTATTCTCTGTTGTGTGTGTAAAACAGACTGGATAGCCTGTATTAACATCTGTGAGCATAACTATCAGTGGGATTCATGAGAATGTGTACAAATATATAACCATTTCTCCCTTGTGCCACGATTCACACTCCCTCAAACCAAGGCTGGAAGTCAGTCTAATAGCTGGAGAAGCACCAGGTCACTGCCTGAGCATTGCTGAGGTGCCTTGAGGAGGACACAGAACTTCAGCTATTCAGGTGCCTTCATGTGCAGCCCCTCACTCACACCTGACTCTTCTTCATTTGCCCGTGATCATAAGATCCTGTTTTCAAAGTTTGCGTAACCCTGGCCTAGTCTTGTGTCCATGTTCAATAACATACAACCTCAAAAACCAATGAAGTTGGGACATTGTGTTAAACATAAATATAATTAGAGTGCAATGATTTGGAAATCCTTCTGGACCTACATTCATCTGAACACACTGCTAGATAGACAAGATATCAAATGTTCAAACTAATTCATTTTTTGCACATATTCACTCATTATGAATTGATGCCTGTGATGTTTTCCAAAAAAGCTGAGACAGAGGCATGTTCCCAGCACTCAATAAGTGTTTGGAACTAAGGACACTAATTGTTGAAGCTTTGTAGGTGAATTTTTTCACTTTTTTTGGTGAAATGAGTAGGGACGTCCCTGCTACTTGGATGGCAATATATGTTGCTCCAAAACCTGTGTATACCTTTCAGCATTAACGGTGCCTTCACAGATGTGCAAGTCACCCATGCCATGGGCACTAACACACACCCATACCACAGATGTTTGACCTTTGCTCTGAAAACAGTCTGAATGGTCCTTTTCCTCTTTAGCCTGGAGGACACCATGATTTCTAAGAACAATTTAAAATGTGGACTCGTCAGACCACAGCACAATTTTCTACTTTGTGTCAGTCCATCTCAGAAGCCGGGATTGTACATACATATATATATTTGCTTTGCATGGTAGAGTTGTAACTTGAACTTGTAGATGTAGCGACAAACTCTGTTAACTTACAATGGTTCTCTGAAGTGTCCCTGAGCCCACATGATTATGTCCTTCACAGAATATCTGTATTTAATACAGTGCAGCCTGAGGGATCAAAGGTCACAGGCATTCAGTGTTGGTTTTTGGCCTTGTTGGTTATGTGCAGAGATTGAAAAAATGAAAACATGAATCTTATTATAATATTATGTACTGCAGATGATGAAATCCCTAAAGTCTTTGCAATTGTATGTAGCATGCTCTCGAAGGCATCAAAATTAAATTAATAAGCCCAAATTGAGGCAGAATATGGGATCTTTAAAGGTGACATATATGCTTTAAGAGCTTATAAGCTTCACAGTTTTGTCATCTTCATAAACCCATTGAATTACAGATTCAACCTCCTGTTAGATGGGTGCCCTGCTCAATGCAGGGATTATATTGTGTCTCTGTTGAAGAATATAATAATAATAAGTTTCATCCAGTGGGTAAGAAAAAAAAGAACAAACTTTACGTTAACTATCCCATTAAACCCTCATGGCCAAGCTTACCTGAATTAAACCTGTATCTAAAACAAAAGAGAAACAGAAACCCCTTCAATTAATGAAAGAGAGAACATCACTTTTATTAAATATTTTACATGTCTGCAGCTAAATCAATACATGTTACATGAAATCTGAACCTCTGCTGTGGACTAAAATATGAAATAACCCTACTGGTATATTGTTTAAACAAAAAGGCAGCAATGTGAAAGTTGTAACATCTTAATAACTACATAATAAATCAGTCATGGCATCACAAATAGAGGCAAAGGAAAAGATTAAATAATGACCACCATTCACTCCTAAATCCACCCCGACCCCTGACCCCATTCAGGAAACAACACAGCAAGTTTTTACAATTGTGCCCCGTCTGTCCCACCAATATGAAAACATTAATCGTACAATTATAAATGCAAACACAGAGCAAATAACGTGTCCACGTTATGTAAAACCCTCCACGAGGAATGTAAAATAAAAAATAGCTCATATATTTACAACACTTTACATAAAGAACGTCACACATATTTATTATAAAAGGAATTAAATCGATATACTTACATTTTACCCTTTAGTGTCTGAAATTAATTTTTAAAATGTCACTAGAGCTCATTTTAACTTCAGAAAACTGATTTTTAGCGTTGTTTGAAAAATGTTATTCAATAAACTTCATATCAGACAAAAAAAAGTTTGCCACATCAACAGACCAAATTTATGCATAAATATCACCCAAGAAATAAAATTGTATAAATATTTACCACATTTTAAAACCATTCATTGAGGAAACAAATGGGAAAAAACAACCACCCAGTAGGTGCTATTTCAAGAACACTGAGGGTTGAAAAACAACTGAAAAGATTAATAATAAAGTATTTTTATACAAGAGTAAAAGATTGGAAGTCTTAAGGAAGAGTCAGGCATAAAAAACAATGACGGATTAAAGTTTATACAGAGCTCAAATTTATTGGACCACCTGTTATAAAAAGGAGAAAATATAAATATTTCAAAATCTTTCAAAAACTTGTTTAAAACTAGAAACTATATAGTCACTTTCACACATAATAAACCCAAAAATGTTACTTAGTATGGCCTCCTTTGGCCTTGATAACAGCCTGCATTCTTGCTGTGATGGCAATGAAATGGTCACTATCCTGGAGCACAGCAGATTACCCCCGAATCTCAGCCACTCACTGGGCTTCTCTGAGAAGTCAGGAATGAATCAAGCAGAATATTCAGCCATTAAAACAAATTATTCTGCTCAGGAATGCAAATAAATAACAATAATTTGACATCTTAATCAAGAAATAGTAACATGCTTTACTATTTTCTATTGTTTTTCTGTAAAACAGTAAATTTGAAAATTCTCGAATAACAATAATAATTATATTTTAGCATTAAAATTATCATTTTTGACATGCTGGTGTACTTTGGTAATTATCAATGCTGTTAATTTAGGGCAGCTGTGGCATAAAGCTTACACTGGGTGGTGATCTAATTAATTTGTTTAGCACTGTATGTATACATTTTAATAAATATGCATTTTAACATAGTTAGTTTTGTTGCAAGAAATAAGACTAATATTATCCATCAGTTATCAAACGTAAAAATACTTTTTTTTGTATTTTTAAATCTAATTGAAGATGATCGACTGATTCTTCTATTCCCAGCACAATAAACACCTCATTTTGTTTGATACTTTTAGAATATCCATTTAAAATATCCCATCTCTCTATTTTTTGCATATGCCTGACTCATCCTCCTCTGTCCAGTCTTATACTCGTTAATGAGAAAAACACCCACATAATATATTTGACATCAGACATTTTTCACATCAAACTGCACAAAGAAACTGAAACATGTCCCTTCAACACCGACGAGTCATTACAGCAAACTGAAGAGACAGTAACAGTCCAGATAATGTCTGATGTCCATTCTTGTTTCACCCTATGGACTCACAGGACCGTTTTCTCTGATGACAGTATCATCCAGACCTTCAGAGTCTTGAACAAAAACCTTCACTCTTCAAACCATGGTATCGTCCCGTGGTCATCAGCTGTGACCTCCTCGAGAATATCTGGCATGACCATTTTCAGGAAAGAGTGAGAGCTCGTCTGCGCTGCCCAGCCCGTTATTGATATCTGAACGACAACACAGGAAAGAAAATTAATAACTACAAGACTCATTTTATCGTAAAGGAGAAGGTGAACAGTTGAAAAGTCATCAGTTGAAGTGCTGTGATGTTCAAACTCTGCTGAAGTATGTAGTGATCACTGGCTTCCTCTAGTGGTGTGAACATGAACTGTTTGCTCAGTCTGTGGTTGTTTGTCTTGTGCAGCTGTACTTTATATCCTTGACGGTAGTTAAATGTTTCATCTAAAGAGAGATCATGTCATCTTGTGACTTTCAGTCGCGAAAAGCTTGTTGAAGATGGACAGGTTAATGACAAATGTCTCTTTGTTTAGGTTTTCATAACATCTGTATCTGTTGTGCATTTATGGCCTTGTAATGTTAAGGACATGTAAAGTTTTTAACATATCTTTTACAATGGAAGCAGCAGACACATCCCACAAAAAGTTAGCAGACACCACAAAAACCCTTTGTAAACTGTCATGCTCTGTATTTTGTTGGACCTGATTACACAAAAATATCTGATAAATCTCAGTATTTAACCCTCCCAAATCAAATCAAAGGGATCGCCGGCACCCCCAAGCTGTAACACTGACTTTATTTACTCATATCTTTGTAATGTTTCAGTGAGTGATGCACTGATTGTGAAAAGCAGGGTCAGTGCTGATGTTTTCTAATTACCTTTTTTTTTTTGTATAATTCTCCCACAGTTGCAATATTTTCTCCCCAGTGTCAACTCATGAAAATGGATCACAGTTTGTCCAAAAAGTCAATTATACAGTCTTGAGAAAAATCTTTCCTAAAAGCACTGAACATGTTTTACATAAGTGACACCAGCAGCGCATGCCTGTGTTCATTTCAGCCAGCATGTTATCAAGTCAGAGCTTTCAGACAGCACAAGACGTGCTTCTAAAGGTGCGTTCATACCGAATGCGACTTTGCGACCAAGATCGCGTCACAAACCCAAGTCCTGTCGCCTGTTCATAGCTCATTTTGTTTTCGTTGCTGTTGCTCAGTGATGTCACGCCCACTCGAGTTTCACCCCGCAATCATATCATATATCATATAATAGGATGTATAAGCTGGCATTATTCCAACTGTATCCTTTTCACTCACCTACCAACCACTAAACACCGCAGCTGAAGGCCCTACAGCAGCATCTTCTGTGAGTTTTCTGTGGTCCGTCTAGGCGGAACTAATGTACTCATCAACTAATGTTCCCCACATGGACATAGATTGTCACTCTGTGGACCGGAATAAAAACAGTCTGTCACGGGTGTCAATCACGCACTCACACAACGCTGATTGGCTCTCATGGTGCGACATCGCCTGATAAGTTAAAAAATTTCAACTTTGACGACGGAGTACAGCGACCTGCTCTGCGTCCAAAGTGACCCCAGAGTTCCCATCTGCAGCAACAGGGGCGCCGCCCCCATGTCTCCAAAGATGCGACCAAGTCGCCCAGAACGTGTGCTTCACATCAACCTCTCAGACAAACAACTCCCCTTGTTTGTCTGAATTCTTTCATCCTGCAGGTTTCTTAGGTCAGTTATGCAATAAATCAGGTTCTTGATGGGAGATTTATTGTGGTCCAACCAAAACTTTCAAAAGATGATCATTATTGGGCTGACTGATATATATCTATATATCTATACAAACGTATACTAATACCATATGTATATATATATATATATATATGTGTGTGTGTGTGTGTGTGTGTATATATATATATATGTGTATATATATACACACACACACATATATATATATATATATATATATATATATATATATATATATATATATACATATATATATATGTACAGTATATGGCGACATGTGGCAGAGCTGCTTCCAGTATGAAAATGGTATGATAAGACAAATAAACATCGAAATACTGATATCTGTTCTCTCTTCTTTAAGTCGCTGATGGCTGATGTTTGCAATAAGGGCCAATATGGGCTGATATCAATGCTGAGTGTGCCGATGTGCATGCCCGCCAATAGGGGTGGACAAACGGGTCTGTTGTCCTGGGCCCAGAGCTGGGCCCTCATTAAATTATGGAACAATGTTTCTGTATTTTCAAAATATGACTATTTGTGGGAAAAAATGTAATTCTTGAGACACATAAATGATTTATATTTGTTGTCTTCCTAATTATCCTTGAAATAGTGGTCAAGAACCCCCACCGCAACAGAAAAATGGTTTGGGCCACTGATCAAAATTTGATGATGTCATTTATTGTCATTTGATTTGAAGTTCAATACGTGCTCAAAACGTCCGCAGCACAAGTACGGTGCTCTGAACAGAGAAGAAGGGAAGAAGAAACTAGAGGCCTTAGAGATTTGACAGAAACAGTTGAGTTTGGTAGCTCCATCAGACAGGATGAGACAGAGGTGACAGATCCAGCTGCAGTCAGGTGTCCGATGAGAGAGGGTCACAGTGGAGCGGGACAGGCCCGCTGCCCCGTCAGAGAGTCTGAGCAGGATGGATCACAGACTGATCAGACACTTAATTTCAGCGATCCTGCATTATGCATTGAAATGACCGACTCTGACAGAGCGAACCTCGTAAGTTTGATGGCAAACGAATGCCTTTCTCTGAGAGGGCAAAGATGAAGCAGCAGATGCAGAGGGCAGAGAATTCCCAAATATTCCACATCCCACAATGGACAGGAAAATGGACTGGATATAATAGAGTAGAGCAGAGGAGAGGAAGAGCAGAGGAGGAAGAGGAGGAGGGGTAAGGAAAAAGGAGAGATCCAGGCACATGGGTGGCGCTACCATGGTGGCACATGGGGCACCCGCCCCCCTGAAAACTGATAGCCTCCCCATATGTCCCCCTATCACTGGCCCTTACTGATTTCAATCATTGTGTAAAGTCTCCGTCCACAACTGGATCATTAAATGGAAACTAGACCAAAACCAACAAATTACTGAGCATAAAAATTGGGACATTGAATATGACGCTCTCTCCGGTTTTATTTTGAAATGGATGCACAGGAAGTGGTTCTAAAGACGAATCATAACTCTGAAATTCAGGACTCCCAGTGTGTTTCGTGTAACTGTAGCAACAGTGCAGCCAAAATTTGATGGCCCCCTTAATTAATCCCACGTTACCCCTTGTGTCCCCCATTTAAAAAGTCTGGCTCCACCCTGTCCGAGCCATGGGGGGGCCCATCAAACATTATTTTGTCCTGTGCCCAAGCAAGACTGTCAGCTGGTCTGTAGATGTGCAACCCTTCTTTCAATAGATCTTTATGGGGACAACTGAGTTTGGAAGCTCACTCTTGTCATTTTATGGAAGGTTTCAGGTCAAACAGTCTTCTTAACCCAACTATGAAGTGCAGTGGTTTTTCAGAATATTTTTATTTGTGGCTCCACAGTGATAACTCTGTAACTCAAAACTTTTCATATGAAAACATGACGTGACGTTTTAATTCTGACCCCTCCAGAAAGTGACAACCTCCTGTCAGTCTGTTGACCAATCTAATGAAGTCAATGTCTAATTTTTTGTTTGATGATAGTGTCCAATCAGGAGCAGCCAAAAGTCCACAAGAGACAAGAGTTGTCTGTAATTTCCCAAAAGAATCGAAAAGGTTTGATTAATGTTATGTTTCCCTTTAACATTTGAGGTAAAAACTGCTTCCAAAAGTGGCACAAATCAGTAAATGGAGCTAAAATATGTTGGGAGAATATGTTCATAGCTTTTGCACTGAGTTTCCTTGCATACTTAAATGTTGTTTCTCTAATAGCCGAGGCTTGACAGAACTATATTCAGATGTGAAAATGCTCGTTCATCATTGATCTTTGTGTGATTTGTATTAAGTTCTGCATGATTTTTTTTTATTTTTGTTTTGACTCTATGTCACACATCTCATAAACACCAGTCTGATATCACATCATTCTAAATATTCTGATTGCTCAAGATGTCCTTAACAAAAACATGTCTTTAACTTGACTTTGCTTGAAAGATGTGAGGTTTCACATGCATTCTAATAAAAAACAAAAGAACAATAAAAATTCAGGTGGACTTAAAGTAGTAAAAAAAGTGGCCTGGAGCTACAAAGGTTATCAAAGTACATGAATATGCTTTAACAAATGTCTGTACATTGAGATTTTCTCTGTTATCATTGTTGAGGGTCAGTAACTACAAACTACATGACGATGTAAGATAACTTAAATGTCCATGTTTTGCATTTACTTTGAGCTACTGCTGGAGAAATTTATGCCACTAGTTAGGCTTTGCCCACAAAATACGTCACCACAGTGTATAAACAAGCTAAAAAACCTGCAGGGCTGATAAAAGAGGCACATGCAGAAGTGTCATTTGAGGATGGCTGCAGAAACCTGACACCTTAATAACTTTATGTAAGGAAAAGACATTTTTAAGACCTTAAAACACATCAGCCTTGTTTAAAAAATGACATAAAATTCATCTTTGTGCTACCACTGTGTGTGGGGGGGTTATATCTCATCTGTTTTTCTTCTATTGAGAATTTATTGAGGATTTCTGGTTTTTGGAAATATGGTGTCACTATTGGTCAGATGGCCTTAGGTATCACCTGCTTGTATGTGAGTAGGTTGATCTAAAGTTCAGTTGAGATGACTTGCAGTATGGCAGCGTCCATTAGAGGACATCACCACTGTTCAAACAGGCTCCTGTGATAATCCAATGGCAGCCGTCACAGGTTCATCCAAGTTTTTCAAGGCTTATGGTCTAACTCTGAAAATGGTCTATAAAGGGGCAAAAGCTTCACCTGAGAAGATGAGCTTCTCCTTCATGACGTTCACTTCCCGATTGGTCCGATGTGACACGGCGCTCAGCATGATCTGTTCAGGGTTATAGTTCTGCATCCCGCTCATCTTCCACCTGAGACAGCAAACACACATGCACATAAGTAATCATCAAAACTAAGAGCATGAAGGTCATCATCATTTAGACTCAATAGGCTTAGGCTGCTGCCCTCGCGAGCCGACGCCGGATGGTACAGTACCATAATAGATGTGATGAAGAAGTACTGCTGTGCTCACCAAGTTGTTCAGTGTAAACTTTTGACTCGACAGCTTTGCCTTCCTTTACACTTGACTGATCAAACTGCTGAGACTGCTATATAATGTCAGTCAAAATGACCGATATGATCATGCTAAGAGATACACAATCCAGTAAGTGTAAGTGTAAAACTTTGCTGATCTTAGTTTTCTTGTTGCGAATCCCTGCCTCCTCCACTTGCATCTCCTCCTTGTATTTTAGTCCGTCCCACTAGGGATAACTGGAGAGATGCAAGGAAATAATTTAATTATAATTCTGATGGTCATGCTCAAACAGCTGATTGTTTATGTAAAAATAAACAATAAAGTAATTATCATAAAATACAGATTTTAGTGTGTTTGTCTCTGACTTTTTATGTGAGTTTATCTGTTTGGTATAAAAAACTGTTGACAATTTAAGGGCAGAATACCTTATTGAATTAATAAATGATTCTGTTTAATTCAGTGATGACATTAATAACATTTATGATTGTTATTTGTGTATTTCATTATCACAGATGATGTTAGGATGTATTTATAACCTTGGGTTTTACTTATTTGTTTTTAATTTCATTAAACCCTAACAATTATTAATGATCAGCCTTTTGATAAACTGAATTAAATGATAAATGTATGAAGTGTTTCCAAATGAAAACAGACTTCACCTCAGTTAGACTTTGATTTAACTTATAATAATATAAACAGAAAACAAATAAGAAATAATCCTATTAAAATATTTCTTTAAATTGTTCTTTACAGATAAAGACTTGAATTAAGGATCAGGTCATCGGTGATTACCTCTGCCAAAGAGGTCATATTTTTGCAGGCGTATGTTTGTTTGTTCATTTGTTTGTTAGCAAGATTACACAAAAACTACTGGACAGATTTTGCTAAAATTTTCAGGAGATGACCAACTTGAAAATGATTCAGTTTTGGCGGTGATCTGAATAACTGCCATTAGCGAATGATCGTTTCTGCTCAATAACTGCCTAACTAATGATATGAACATGATTCCAGGTGTTGGGTGTGGGTTTTCAGGGTCATGAATCATGTTATGATGGTAATTTTATCATGGAACTATTGCTTATGGATGTGACAGCAATACGTGAGCTACCTTGGCTGAGGTTTGCACTCTCCGAGTGCTTTCTACTTTAGAAATAAAAAAAATACAAACTCCAGACTGATTTACTGATATTGAAATGATTTTGTGAGTTATTTTTCATTGAAAATCTTGTCAAACACTTTTTAATCTTTTTTTTTTTTATTATTTTTTTTTATCACAGACCAGCTCTTTATAATGATGGTGTTTAATCATGTAAGTGTAGCGTCTGTTATAAGGTCTGCTCCTTCTCTGTTATTAATCTCCACCAATGCTCAATGTTTTGTTCAAGTCCACTCTGCTGCAGCATCTAATCAGAAAGTGATTGGACGGGTCTGTCAGTCAAAACACTTCCACGGGGGAAGCTCTCATATATCCTTGGTTATAGTTCCCTCCACTCTTCACGATGTGCAATTACAATGATCCGCAACATGGCGTGTCTGGACCAACTTCTGGTTCGACCGAGAAGAGAGACATGAAATTCACGGATCGTCACATGAGTGATTGGATGTTAACTTTGTTTTATTGATTTGTATCACATACTACCTCTTACAATAAAGAGATTTTAATTCATGCACTTTAAAATGTACTTTATACAATATCTGTTGTGAATGCATATCTTAGATTGTATTTTTATTGACATATTTATTGTTGGTGTTTTGTTTGTAACCTGCCAGGGGGCAAAGGGTTCAGTTTAGCAGTAACGCTAACTCTGCATATACACTGATGTTCATTAATGTGCAATGTCCCTTTAAAATAAAGAGTAAATAAACAAAAAAGATAAACATAAAATAACATACATTATATGTCAAACACACATAAACACAGGAGGTAAACAGCACAGTGGCAGAGAGGAGGTAAACAGCCTCTGGGAGATGTTGAGAAGAGCAGGAGGAGGACAGAGGAGGAGGAGGAGGCAGAGACAAAGGGCAGCAGCAGCAGCAGTTACCTGATCATATGATAGCTGACAGACGCCGCGGGCAGCAGAGGAAAAGATTCATGCAGATCAGACAGAGCAGAGGACAGAGCGAACGAGAGGGCAGAGAGAGAGGACACAGAGAGGTCACAGCACAGAGGAGGAGAGACAAAAGACATGAAAAAACACAAAGAAAGAGAAAAGAGCAGGAGGAAAATGTCAGAGTTAAAGCAGCAGAGTGAACAGACACTGAGCTCAGACTTCAAGTTCTGCCACTCCTGATGGAAGGCATGAATAAATCCAGAGACAAGCTCTTACTGATGCTTATTACTGTTTATGAATACAGAAGATAAATGAGGATCAATTAAATTTGGACAATTAGCCTAACTGTGTGAAAACAATAAAATAAAATACGGACTATGGATCATTTAAAGATGAAATTGTACAAAATACACTCATTATAATACATGAAGAAATGAACTGCCTATAAATGAAAATTTTACTTGTTACTTCTTGTTTTACTTCACCGTGCTGCCCCATCAATACCATGAATATACTTGAATATTCATAGTAGTGATGGGGCAGCACGGTGGCGCAGCAGGTAGTGCGCACGCCTCACAGCAAGAAGGTTGCTGGTTTGAACCATGTTGGTCAGGGCCTGTTTGGAGTTTGCATGTTCTCCTTGTGCGAGCTTCCTCCCATAGACCAAAAAACATGCTCATCAGTTTAATTGGTGACTCTAAATTGCCCTGTGGTGTGGGTGAGGGCATGAATGGTTGTCTGTCTCTCTATGTGGCCCTGTGATTAATGACTGGTTCAAGGTGTACCCTAACCTGACACACCAGATGGACTGTTCAATATATCTCACTCGTCCATCTTAGAGCCTATAGGCTCAAAAATAAAGAAATGTGGTCCAGATCTGATAAAACAGCTGCCGAATCTGTTAGCATCTATGCTAATCCCTGTACGTGCAGTCACTTCCTGCTGTCGTCTTGCTTGTAACTCATTCCTTTTTTTGCTCTAAAGGACTCTGATTGGACTTTCCCGCTTTGGGCCGCACACAATCAATTGTTTGGAGTTTGGCATGATGGATCAAACATTGAATCATGCAGATCCAGCTACTGTGCAAGATTAGACGTACCATGCCTCTTGCCCAATTGTCTAAAATTCTCAGATAACTCATTATTATACATTTCAATTCATAAGGTTCTTTGCATTGACTGTTTATGGTTAAAAGTTGGTATGTAGAGGGAGGATATAAAAGCTGATCTATTTAAAGTGGATAAAGATTTATAAAGAGAACACTGAGTAATGGTTTGCATTCAATTTTTCCTTTATTAATCTGAATTATTTTGATTGCACGTCGATTTCAAGTTGTGAAATATAGTGGTAGTATGGATCAAATGCACTGTATGTTCCTGTCCGTCAAAAAGGGGGCTTCATTGAAAGTGTTGCCATTATCATTATCATAATTATTTTATAAATGAGACCCCTGGTCCTGCTTTTTTGTACACTAGTCTTTGAATGTTACATGTTTTTGTGGAAATGATAAACAAGCTGTCCGTCATGGTGGCTGTGTCACTATGGTGACAGGCAATGCACATTACAACAATCACAATCAATTGTTTCTCTGTCTTTGAAGAATAAAATAATATTTGAGGCAGTTTAGTTGATTAGCTTAAGAGCTGTAGAACATTATACTGTTCATTTTTTTGTTATTAGTTAAAGAGATGAGTTAGTTCCCTTTCTAAAAAAAAAGTTCATTTTTATATCCAACAAAGAGATTGATGTTTATTCGTGAAGACATTAGGAAATCAATATCTGGTGGTAAAAACGGTTCAGTCTTCTTGTCGGTGTACTGAATTATAGTCTTTGCTGGGAATAACAAACTCAATTGTTAATATAAGCCATAGAATCTTGCTCTAAACTAAATGTCCTCATATGTAAATATTTAGAAGCACACACTTGAACAGACGTGGCTTGTGTTGAAAACATTTTTTGACAGGTTCTTGTGACTGAATGGTGAAGCATTAGGGTGTGGACTTACTTCTGATAACAGAAGATCCCTATGACCACAGAGAGGGAGACCAGGTCTGAGGTGATCCAGATGAAGTTGTAAGCATGATGGCTCTGAAGGAAAACACAGAGAGATGTGGTTGACAGTTACACCAGCAGAGGGCGCTGCTATCAACATCCCTTAAAGACAATACAAAGCTTTAACTGAGGAGTCTGCATCATTGTTCAGATAACTGCCATCATCCAGTAAGTATTTCCCTCAGATTATTTCCCATGATCCTTTTCTTCTGTAAACCCATGCTAAGTTAAAGTCTGCGGCTGAGCTCCCTCGTTTTCTGCATCTTTGCCCTCCAGTCTGACTGAGTCCTCGTCAGTCTCTGTCCTCTCTCCTGCTGTCCTCGCCTCTCGCTGCCTGACCTTGTCTGTCTTATTGTGTGTGTGTGTTTGTGTGTGTGTGCTGTCAGATTAGAGGAGAAAACTGTTTACCATGAGCCAGATGGGGTAAGGCACCTTTCGGAGGACTTGGGGGGCATCAGAGGACACAGAAGGCACCCCGCTGCACCACAGCAGAGAGTAGAGCCAGGGCTCGTTCACCGGGTACACCGTCACACTCACATTGTTGGCCAGATACTCTCTGAGCACACAAATGCAGGTCATTAACACTCTGTAAACACATTAACACTGTCACCTCAGGGCTGGAGATAAGGTTCATTAACACGTCATAATATCAGAAATGAGAAAATTAAACCTCAAAAAGTTCATCTACAGGTTCAACAAATCTTTGTTTACAATTCAGCACTGTCATTTCATCAGTACAGGTTCACTTTAATGTTAGCTTTAAAGGTATAATACGTGAGTTACCGAGTAGATCCAATCCAATCCTCTATTTATATAGCACATTTAAAAACATTCAAGTTTACCAAAGTGCTGCACAGTTAAACCAAGGGAACAAACACTGCAGAAGTAAAAACAGAAACACAAAAACATAAAAGAAATACAAGCGATAGAAAAACACAGGGATTAGGACCATGAAAGACATAAGAGGACAGAGACCCTCCGGACTTAAAAGTAGGGAGGGTGGGGGATGTTTTGATCTCGAGTGGCGAATTATTCCACAGTTTGGGAGCCACAGCCGAGAAAGCTTGGTCACCACTGGTTTTTAAACAAGTTTTGGGGACGACGAGATGAAGCTGATCAGCAGATCTCAGGGAATGTGGGGGGTGTAAACATTTAAGAGGTATTAAACAAACAATAAAATTTTAAAATAAATTCTAAAATGAACAGGACGCCAGAATAGGAGTGACATGATCATGTTTTCTTTTACCTGTTAACAGACGAGTAGCAGCATTTTGGACTAACTGTAAGTGTGCAAAGGAAGCCTGATTAACACCAACGTAAAGAGCATTACAGTAGTCCAACCATGTAGAAATAAAAGCATGAATTACCCGCTCAAAATTGTTAAAAGATAAAACCGATTTAATCTTGGATAAAAGCCTCAGATGATAAAAACAATAGAGTGTATTTGTTGATCCAATTTAAAATCCTTGTCATCTTTTACACGAAGATTTAAAACAGTGGGTTTAAAATAAGGTAAAAGAGGGTCCAGGTCCCAGAGAAGTGCCTCCTGGGCTCCACTAGAGCTAAAAATGATCAGTTCTGTTTTCTTTTGGTTAAAATTGACAAAGCTCAAGGCCATCCAGTCTTTAATATCTTTAAAACAGTCAAGCAGATGCTTCAGAGAGCTGGCATCATTTTTCTTTATTGGGAGGTAAATCTGAGTGTCTGCGTACAGATGGTAGGATATTCTGTGCTTCTTAAAAATCAAGCCAAGAGGGAGGAGGTATAGGGAGAAAAGGATGGTACCAAGAATGGATCCTTGGGGAACTCCACAGGGTAGGGGGGCACAAGAAGAGACACAGTCACCAATTTGTACTTTAAAACACCTCTCACACAAGTAGGACCTGAACCAGTTAAGAGCTGTACCTGTTAAACCAACACAGTGTTCGAGGCGAGCAATGAGAGCTGTGTGAGCTACAGTGTCAAAAGCAGCTGTTAAAACTAAAAGCATTAAAAAGAGCTGAGTCACCAGTCAGTGGTCAGTAAAGATCATTAAAAACCCTTAAAAGCGCAGACTCAGTGCTGTGAAATGCCTTAAAACCAGATTGAAAAATGTCAAGAATAAGACTGGATTTATAAGAGCACTGCTTTCTCAAGGATTTTTGAGATAAAAGGAAGCTTCGATATTGTTCTGAAATTAGATGTCAAACGTGAGCGACAGACTCTCACATCAAAACATTGAGCATCACATTCTTTCCTTCTCCATCGTTTTCCAGAGCATTTCCATCTGATGCAGCTGTTGGTGAGACTGATTTTGTTTTAGGGTTTTTTCAGATTTTTTTGATGCATTTAAGGCCTTTAATCACGACGGAGAGACAATGGACAAGCTCAGAAAGGGCAGTGAGATGGGGGCGGGGCACGTGGCAAATAAGACTCATGTCAAAATGACACCCGGCATGAAACTTCATATAATACATGCTAGCCCTGATAAATCACTTTTTACTTGACCTCAGCAACACAGTTTTATTTATTGTTTGGAACTTAATTATTTGTTAATCAATTTTCTTTACATTACCCTACTTTAGCAGATTTTATAACACATTTGGTGTTTGGCTATCTCATTTAACCATATTATTATTTTTAATTTTTTTATTATTTATTTTTCCCTATAGTATTTTTATCTCATTTCTTATCATCATTTTTTTTTCTTTTTTGGTTATGTCATTTTAGTCTTAGCTCCTGTGTTTCCTCATTTTTAATTACCTCCGCCAAGGAGGTTATGTTTTTGCCGGTGTATGTTTGTTTGTTTGTCTGTTTGTTTGTTAGAAAGATTACGCAATAACTACCGGATGGATTTTGCTGGAATATTTCTCAGGAGATGCTGGTAATGGTCCAACTTTAAAATTATTTTATTTTTGTGGTCATATGTGTATTTGTCTGGATGCAAATATTCCCGAAATTTAAAAAAATCCCATAAGCTAACATTGAGCAGAATTTTAAAAAATTGTTTCTCTGCAATTTTTTAACAAATTTGTTTCCAATTTTAAATTGTGAAATTGGAAATCCCATTGACGACATTCAATAATTCATATAAAACCAAAATATTGAGTGATGTTCCCAAAACGTGTTGTGTTCACACAGGAGTGTGTGTGCACAGTGTGGATGGATGTGGAGGGTGGGAAGTCTCTTGTATTTTCATTGTATTCAACCATCTACTTTTAATGTTTTCCTATTTTTAGTTTTTATTTCTTTGTACGACACGATTTTGTATGAAAAGTGCTATACATTAAAGTTTGATTTGATTGATTTAAAGGGCAATTTGGATTTAACAGTGAACTTAATGAGCATGTTTTTGGTCCGTGGGAGGGAGCCAGGCTGCTCTGAGAGAACCCACACATGCAGAACCAGACTCGTGTTGAACAGAAATCCACCAAAGCAGTGTGACTATACATTTGTCCCCATCATATCTGTCTCTACTGAATTGTTCTTTATTAGACGTTAGCCCCTTGAATTATTGAATATTGTTTTCAAAAGGGTCCTCCTCTCTATATGGCTGTAAAGGTTGTAAGTATGGTGGTATAATCATGAATAACCATGGATATAGAGATAGATCTCATGTTAACATTAACTGCTGTAATGGTTATAAGGTGGAGAGGACTGATGCTGATCAATATAGCAGCAAGTAGTTGAACTGCAATTGTATTGGGTTAAATCTGCTTAAAATGAAAATTTATGCAAAATTTGCATTTTCTAGTTACAAATTTAAGGATACCCTGGACCATAAATTTGACCTCATCACATTTGTCTCCACTGAACTGAAAGGTCAAACCCACACATTGTGCTTTGTGCTCCACATACAGCAGGGCCCTGTGCATTTTGGGGGTCTTGTCCTTACTCTATATCCTGGTGGTTGGCCTTGCTGTAGTGCAGGTTCAGGCTGGTGATTCCTCTATGCCTTATCTCTTCGATTGACAGCTTCTCATTTGCACCCTGCTGCAGCCCCCGCACCCTCCCCCTGTCCGAGTCAGGGGTCCACGTCACCTGGCACAAGCACATGTGACAAAGAAAGACCCTGATCAAACAGAAGACAGTATGTGCCTCTGATTTGTAAATGAAAAATGTCTTGATAGAAAGGTGCTGCTTGTTGAATGTAGAACATCAACATGATGAAAATAAATGGTAAAGTCTTGTTTTAAGCAAATAAAGTGACAAATGAGAATAGTGGCACCTGGTGGCAGCTGTTTTTGACTTTGTGGGGTTTTATTTCTCCAAGCAGCACCTTTAAAAATATCAAAGTATGATTATGGTCGACCTACAGTCCTCACCCTCTTCTGGGAGATCCCCGCTTTCTGCACGGCCCACAGCGTGTCCATGAACCAGCTCCGATGGCGGGGGTGATTGGGTGGAGGTCTGCGGATGTCGAGAAGGGCGGAGCTGTTGGCCCTGGATGCCAGACGCAGCATCTCCACCAGGCTGCAGACCGACTGGTTGGCTATTCTCATCCTGTCCCTGCCTGTCAGGGTTTTTGCCGTCCAGTAGGGGTCGCTCTGGTCGAGGAGACACAGAGAGGCAGACAGAGAAGTGAAACACTTATTCAGTAGAATAATGATGACTTGTGGAATCACATTTAACTTTTCTACACCTTACTTCTTTTTAATTCCTGTTTTTTCTTTTATGATATTACACAGAATGAAAAAATGCATCTTTACTGGAAATTAAGATCCTGAGACACGCAGAAAAGTAAAAACAAGATACATGTTGATTTATTATCTGAAAGTTTAAAACACAGGTCAGCCATTAACATTTTTTTATTTTTCTGCTGGAATCCTTGACTGTATTCTGTAACGTGCATAATAAGGACT
Organism: Cetoscarus ocellatus; assembly: GCA_037902135.1. Taxonomy (NCBI): domain Eukaryota; kingdom Metazoa; phylum Chordata; class Actinopteri; order Labriformes; family Labridae; genus Cetoscarus; species Cetoscarus ocellatus. The sequence goes on from JBAMNC010000131.1 coordinate 1,069,477, forward strand.
AAACAATTCATAATATCTGTGGATTATATTGCTAGTAACATTCAAATATATTTTAAAGATTTATTAAAAATCCAACTCTGACATCTTTTGAGTCTGTCTGCCTTTGCATAGGTATCTGTGTGCAGTAAAGGTCCCATGTATTGCAAATGCAATTTTCTTTGCTTTTAATGTTGATAGAAGGGTCTTAGGGAGCAGAACATGCTTTTACTAAACACTCAGTTCATGGAGAAACGATTGTAAAGTGAAACTTCAAAAGATGTTGATAAAGGGTTACACAACAAAGACAGAGATACAGAAAGAAAATAAATGAAGAAAATGAAAGTGCTGTTTGATGGTCTTGAGAAGAAAAAAGAGTAACGCAAGGGAGGTTTTATGATTATGAACATGCATGTATAAATGTGTGTAAATGAAGTGAAGTGAAGGCAGATTATTGAAGAAGATAAACAAGGTTAAGGATGAAGGGTTAGTAACTGAGGTAATAGGGAATGTGGATTTTTATAAGCCTCTGTGTGTGTGTGTGGTGGGAGGGGGGGACTTACCTGGATAGGGGTGTGACCAAATTGGGACATTTTGATTGGCTGTCCCATGTTCTAATACAAAATTCTACACTGTGGTTGGCTATTTGAAAGTCAGAGGTGGGATTACGTAAAAAGCATTGAGGGCAGTGTAACACTAGTGTTTTTTAGTTTAATCTCATTCATACTTGCAAAAAAAGCCTTAGATTATCCAGCCGTCACATGGGTGAGCCATAGGTGTGAACGCAGAGTTTTTTACTTGGTCTTTACACAGGTAATTTCTTTTGTCACAAGTGTTGAAAGATTTTTCTACTGAAATATCAACCAGGTCAGAAAAAACAAACCCAAAACAAGCAACCTCCAGATATTGTTTTATAATGCGATATATTAGTTTCGTTTTTGTTTTTTTTTCTTTTAGGAGAAATCTACATAAAGCATGATTTGATTTTCATCAACATTATATTTCAATTTCACAGTGACATTTTTTCTTATTTGGCTCTTAAGTTACTTATTCAACATCCTTTTGTTTGGAGGTGGAACATCCTTTTCTTCATACAGAAGTGAAGTGAGGGGCTACTGTTATTTATAACTCTGTTATGGCTTTTCAGTCTGTCAAACCTTGATTTTTGTAACCAAACAGACATAGTCAGGCTTTTATCTAAGTTTCATGTTGATCCTCTAAAGCTTTATTATGGAGAAAACAATAATAGCCATATTAGAAATACATTTAATTCTGGCTATAAGGATTTCTTTTTGGTGGAAACACAATTTCTGCCCCTCCTTTTACAGTAAAATTTACATTGTGTTTGGAGTTGGAGAAAATAGTTTGTGTAACTTCTTAATTGAGTTTATATTGGTATTAGAGTGAGCATCACATCCCTCCTGGGTTTGGGGGAACAACAAACCCAAATGAGACACTGCACTTTTGGAACAAGCCCAAAAAAAGCAGCCTGGGACTGACAATATTTAAAAGCAGCTTTTCAACAAAAGAAGCCCAAAGTCGTTTATAATAAGCAGATCTGGCAACTGTCTGTCACTCATTTTATCATGTCTTTTAATGTTTTGTGAAAATAGTTTAGCTTTTTGTGTAGATATAGATAAGCCTGTCTTTGTCCGATCTACATAATTTACACCAGAATACAAAGTTAGAGTCTGTACTCCACTTATATGAGGGAAATTCAGTTTAGTTTTATGAACTGTTTTGATAAAATTCAGACAAAAGTTGTTCTATGTAATTTCTGTGTTATTTGCATTTTTTTCTTTAAGAGGGAAAAAATGATTGAAATCAAAAACTCAGTTTTGTAAGAAAAAATAAGGTGTTTTAATTTTGGGTTGAATCTCCCAGCCCTAGAATGAGGGTTACAATATTAGTTTTATTTAAAGCATTGCTATAGCAGAGGAAAATAAGTTATATTTGTTTCTATGTTTGCATGCTAATACTTAATGGAGAATTTACAGTATTCACATATTTGGATGTATTTAGCAAAATCTGAACTTTGCCCTTTAATTCACTTTGTGGGTGGTGGAGGTGGGGAGGTGGGAGGGTAACAAAGATATAAACCACTGATATAAGTGAATGTTAAAAACTGCGGGCTGAGAGTGAAGATAAGTGCTGATTTAACATTTTAATACAGTGTGTTACCACATATAAAGGATCAGGGATAACTGTCCTCTACACAAACTTCCTGTTCACCTCTGTGTCCTTAAAACACCTGATCAACACCAGCTGATCAGTTTTACCAACAGAAATGGGACATCAGCTCGTTACGTCAGGGTTTATGAAAACAACTTCTGACACAGAGCTGCCCCGTGGTAGAGTCAGAAATGATGCCTTACAGGAGGAAGGTTGCTGGTTCGACTCCTTGTGTCGGGCAGGGCCTTTCCGAGTGGAGTTTGCATGTTCTCATCGTGATATAGAGGTTTTCTTTTGGTACTCCAGTTTCTAATATATGTTTCTCTACATGTCTGCCCTGTGATTGGCTGGTGACTAGTCTATCTTTCGCCAAATGTCAGCTGGGACAGGCCTCTGTAGAATATCATGGATAATGACTGGAAGGAATTTCTTGTATATCTTTAAAAAAGACCCTGAATGTTTGACTTTTGAAGCAAATTTGGACACGAAGTGTTTAAATAATGACAAAACTGTGCCATTAAAGACACAAAAACATGTTCAACCATTTTGCATTTGACAGAATGTTTTGTTGCTTTAGATAAATCTAATGCTTCTTTTAAGATTTAAAGTTTTCAACATTTTTGAGCTTCTGATTTTCCTAGTTTGTATGTGATTCATTAAATTATTATGATTTTCACTGAAAAATTGTAATGTAATGAAATGTAAAAGATGTAATTTACCTTTTTCATGTTTTTTTTTTATAAAATGTTCTTCAGATTCATTGAATGCTTTTGTTTTACACAATATTTTTAAATACAATGTTTTTATTCATTAAACATTTTTTCAAGATTAGTTTTACTAGTATTATTATTATTATTATTATTATTTTATAAATATTATTGTTTGTATTATTATCATTATTATTTGCATTAAAAAAAATGTCCTGTTTCAAAAATATTTTGGAACATCTTTTTTGTTTGTCATAATTTTTTTTTTCTATGATTCAACATATTGTTAACCTTGCAGTGCAGCTGGATCAGCCTGATTCAGTGTCTGTAATCAGGCAGATCCATCTTGCCAAACTCCAGTCTACAATGACTGTGAGCGGCCCAAAGTGGGATGGCCCGCTACAAAGTGGTTCATGTTTTGTATTTTTACACTATGGCAGTGGGGCCTGCTGCTACATTATCCGATTGGCCCCAAATGAATGTGATTGACAAAATGATCATCAATCACCTGGATATGCTATTGAAAGGTTCTGCCCATCCACAAACACTCTCTATGGGCTCTTCCTCAGATGGACTAGTCCTGCCAGGCACAAATGTCCTAACTGCAGTTTTTATGCTTTTCTTTAAAACAAAACAAACAAAAAAAAAGCTATTGGTCACCTTCTACACTGACGAGTGGGTTTTATATGCTTTTAACCAAATTAAAGAACAAATAATGAATTTGCAATATGATATTAATTTATTCAGCAGCTGGATAAGAGGTTTGTGCTGACAGCGCAGTATGTTTTAGTATTTCACAAAATGTTTGGGGGTACAAATTGTTCTTTTGCTTCACACAAGTAAAAATACCATTACATTAACCTACTCAAGTAAAGGAAAAGAACTTCATTGAAAATCCATTTAAATCACTGATTATTTTAGTTTTATCTACTGGGCAAAAAAAGCAGCTGGAGTGAGTTGAGTAAAGAACTCAATAGCCAAATAATTGTGTAGAATAATAACATTTGAACAAACTAAATGACCACTGATTGGTGACGTAAAAATCTGCATAAAAGAGTTACGTTCAGGTGTAGTTCAGTACCTCCAGAAACCACTGTCCTGCGTTCAGAGTGCGGATCTCCGTCCAGTTAAAAGAAGAAGCATCATCGTACTGCCTGGAGGGAAAAACTTTACTGACGTCTGTGGTTCTTCGCAGAGTGCTGTCACGCATCAGGAACGGGACGCCATCCACACTGTTGGAGAGAACATGATAAGAAACAGCTTTAAATGGCTGTCTAAAATTTACATTAATGCAAGGAAATGCAAAAATCTAATAGACACAAAAATAAAAGCAGAACAGTAGTGCTCATTTCTTCTGGTAGTCCCCTCTATAGTTTCCATTTTTCAACATCAACAACAGTCTGCATGTCGGCTCAGGGGATTATGGAGTATGATATAAGCTCAATAAACATACACAGCCAGGATTAAGATGTTATGACTGTAAGTTTAATAACCTGATGCTGACGTCTGCCTCCAGAGAGCTGGCTCCATGCTGCAGAGCTCGATTAAAGGACACCATGGTGTTTTCTGGAGCGAGCTGAGGACATAAGACAGAGAGGGTGTCAGTCAGTACAGGAGGAAAATATGATTTATAGGCTTGACAACAAATTATTGAATGGAAAACAGTGATGTTTGTCATTCAGATGGATCTATGGAATATAGATGTGTTCACCTAAACCTCTAAAAATCACAAAGAGCTGTTGATCCTATCTTCTGCAATATATATAGCTAAAGATCCTGTTCCAGCTCTTTCTGTACAGATGCAGCACTGATCCCCGTCACTGTGGCAGAGACTCAGGCTAATGCCATGCAAACCAACTTCAACCCACCACTTTTCTTTCAACACTGAAAAAGAATACACACTTAGAGGGATAGTTTGGTTTTTTTGAGGTGGGGTTGCTAGAGGCCCATGGCACTAGTAAATATGAGTGCCAATAAAGGAACTTTTGAGCTTTGACCTGGAGGGGATCTGTCCGGGGTAGACGCTGGCCGTTCATTTCAGTACATGGTGTCACTGAAAGCCTTGTAATTAACCCACTTATGGGTTAAAACTACTCAAAAAAAACAACACTGACGCTACAGTGAGGTTCTTTGCAATGTTTCACTTTTCCTTGAAATAGAGGTTCTGTATCCCTCTGCCATCAGCTGGTCAGGTCGTCAGAGGAAACAACAAACACCAACTTCACTGAAAGTGAACTAAAAATGAGAGATTTTGACTCAACTGACAACAACATACTGCTAATCATGGGTACAAGAGGATATCCTTATGAACTGGATAAATGTTATAGATGGAGTCACAGGTAAAAAGAGGGATGGAGAACCGAGGAGCAGGACAGATCACAAGTTACCTGGTGGTGCAGATGAACTGTGAGCCCATGCACATAAACTCGGAGGTTTTTAGGTTGCTGTCACATCAGCGGGAGTCAGTAACACAGCTTCTCCTGGACCTTCATCAGAGCCCTTTAATTTTGGGGAGCCTTCAAACTGCTGTCGTGTGTCATAGTCCTGATCGGTAAAATGGGCACTGCAAACTCAATGTTCTGGGGTCCTGATGTCCATATTTAACAAAAAGCCTAATGTGGTGAAGGCCCACGTTACGAGACAGAAAGCTGTGAAATCGGAATTTCGGCCATTTATTTGGCTTTTTTAAACATCCAGGATAAAACAGGAGCAACCCATCTTCATAATATCCCAGGAGATAGATTTATGTCAGTTAGAGCTCCAGTGACCACGACCTGACCCTAGCACTCTGACCTGAACATCTAACGAGGGGAGCTGCCGGTAGAAGAATACATAGCCCTTTGTCGCATCACAAAATTGTTCTAAACACAGGGGCTTTGTTCAGGAAAAGTTAAACCCTGTAAAGAATTTCACTGTAGCGTCTAGTTGAAACTGGTTCATCGGATATCTCCCTTTAGGGACAAAACTCACAAGTTGCTTTATTGGCACTCATATTTACTAGTGCCACTGACTTCAAGCAACCGCACTTCAAAAAACCTGAACTATCCCTTTTAACATTGTCAGTGGATTATCTTGTGGTCAGTCAGCCAATTAGTGTCTCTGGTTCTTACCAAAACAACTTGGCCAGGTAGCTTTTTTTAAATAAACCAAGGTAGCTACCAAGGTAGCTCACATATTGCTGTTACATCTATAAGCAAAAGTTCCATGATAAAGTTGCCATCATAATATGATTCATGACCCTGAAAACCCACACCTAGCACTCGGAATCATGTTGATATCACCATTAGTTAGACAGTTATTGAGCAAAAACGATTTTTTGCTAATGGCAGTTATCTGGATCACCACCAAAATCTAATCATTTTTAAGTTGGACCATTACCAACATCTCCTGAAATTTTCAGCAAAATCCATCCAGTAGTTTTTCCATAATCTTGCTTACAGACAGACAGACAAACAGACATAAGCCAGCAAAAACACAACCTCCTTGGCGGAGGTAACAACACCATAAAACTCAATATCTAATTGAAAAACTTGTTCTTTCGTCCATCCCTAGTTTGTGGTATCTACAGAGGTAGAGGGGAATCCAGGAGTGTGTGTCCATGGCTGTGAGTGTGTTCAGAGCACAGAGGAACAGCTCTAAACATCTCAGTACATTTGTTTGTGGTCATTCATGTGGAACAGTATTTGTTCATCCGGCTGTGAAATGACAGTTCAGTCTGTAGTCGAGTCTCACGCTCACTGAGTCTGATGATAACAACAGAAGCATGCTGTGAGTCCGAGCAGCACTGCTGAGTGAGATACAGCACAGGGAGGAACACAGGCTGTGAACACTGGTGTAGGATGGTGGGGTGATAACCATGACAAAGTGATCAAAAATTAGACTGAAAACGGTAAATTCTCTCTGTACATGTCATTTCACACTAAAGTTACATTTTTGTTGATTTTGTGGATTTGATTTGATTTAATTTAATTCTTATTGTCTAGTTGCCTTGAATGAAAATAAAGCACCAGGGGGGAATTACCTCCTGTCAGGTATTAGCAGTGTTACTCAGCCCACAGAACAGATGATCCATTAGATTCATTATCTGATCAGACGGTGAAATCTGGTAAACAACAGACTCACCATGGGAGCTCCCCGTCGACCAACGACGTCTGGTCGAGGTTTGAGGCTGTGGCGGTCCATGATGCACGGACAGGTAAAGGTGAGAGGAGCCAGGTACAGAGCCACGAGGACGAGGATGTAGGCCAGCAGCACCAACACCTGAAATGCTAACAGAAGAATAATACAAAGATTAGAGACATGATATTGGATTTTTGCAGATATCATATATGTCAGTATTTCTGTACTCAATATCGCTGATACAGGGACCAATTTTGACAGTGTGAATTGGGTCGTCTAAAAAAATCTGTGTAAGCCAGTACACTCACATCAATCACGCAGGTTATGTTGTGAATCTTTACTTTCAATTCATTTCAACACTTACTTGATCTTTCTCTGCGGACCACGTATCCAGCCACCAACCAGCTGATCGCTGTTATTGTTGTCAGAGCTCCGATGTGCAGGAAGGGTGCTGTAGACTGATAACAAAAAAACAAATGCACAACACTTATTAAGTTGGTTTATTTTTCCCTGCATGCACAAAACACTAGGAAAAATCAATCTAAAGATGTGAAAAAATAAAATACACAAGTTTTTTTTGCACTCTGTAGAGGTCAACTGATCCAGAATAAGCTCAAAAGCACTATAATTACTTTTTTTTTCTTTTATCTCTGTCAGTCTTAAAAATAGTAATACTGAAAACAAACAAAAAATCTTTTGGCTGCTTCTAAATATATTTGGTCCTAAAACCCTGTGGCTGAGAACTTCAAATCAAATCCAGATATGACGTTTAATTTATACGGTCATATCTTCTTTGCCAGTGTCTACAAGTAGAGGTGTTTTTATACTTACAGGATCTTAACACGTTTCTCTGGCATTTTACCTTAAATCAGGTCCATATATACATTGACTGGTACAGTATAATCACAATCTCTAATGTTGACAAACCTTCCCGTTTTTTATTCAGAGTACCCCTGATCCAGCTGTATTCTCTCTCTGTCTAATACCTTCTGTTTGAGCTCCTGACACTTTTAGGCTCTCTTCCCCATGTGGGGCCCAGTTTGTTCTGATTGGTTCACAGGCCATCTCTGTGGTAATTGGTCAATTCAGCACTGCCCAGCACCATGTTGTTAATGACTCCTCATCCAGTCCGATGTCTCTGCGCTTTAATGAGCTTGTTACACACAGCCAATGGGCTTAAATGGAAAGGAAACAATAGTGATGTCACAATGGTAGGTCTTTTAGTGGGATCCTGGAAAACAAGATGTTTCAGGCAGCTGCTGGACATAAACACCATAAACACGGTGCGAGGAAGAAGTCCTGATACTAAAGACTCCTTTTGTTCATAGAAGTGTTATAGCTCACAGAGAAAACATGCAAAACACACTACAGTCAACTCAAATCAAGTTTATTTATAAAGCACCTTAAAAAAGACAGCAGTCGATCAAAGTGCTGTACACAGGATACACAAAAAGAAGTAAATAAATAATTAGATTATGATAAAACAATAAAATTAAAACAGAGAAATAAAAACAGTAAAAGTAGAAAAAAACTACAGTGCCTGTGATTTGCGTGTGCTCATTAATGAAATGCCAGGGAGAAGAGGTGGGTCTTTAGGGCATATTAATTAATGCTAGTAAAAAGAATGCCTTTTGCAAACAAAAAGTATTCTTTTCTATTTCTTCTTTTATTTGAAACCACAAAGAGACATGTGTTAAATAAGAGGAGATTCTTGTTGTTAGTAGATTGTATGTTTTCTTGTTCTGGTTCATCTTTATGCTGGCTGATCACACTTCAGTGTCAGGTGCTCTAAAGACAAAAATCCATCCATTCATTATCTTTAATCCCTTTTCGGGCCACTAGGGGCTGGAGCCTATCCCAGCTAGAATTGGGCAAGAGCCAGAGTATAACCTGAACCAGTCGCCAGCCAATTACAGGACCAACATAGAGAGACAGACAACCATTCACAAACACAGTCACACCTACAGGCAGTTTACCATCAAGAAACTGAATGAGCATGTTTTTGGTCATTGGGACCAGAGCACCTGCATGCGCAGCGGGAACATGCAAGCTCCCCAAAATATGGCAAAACCGCCTGGGGAATTGAACCAGCATCCTGCCTGCTAGGAGACAAAAGCACTAGCCTGCTGCGCCGCAGTGCTGCCCTCATGTAACATTTAAGATCTAAAATTCAAAACAGCAAAAACAGAAGTGACTCCAACCTGCAGTGACACCAGCAGGATGTCCCACTCCTCTGCCCAGAGGTCATCAACAGAGACGATGCCAGAGATGGTGGTGAGCAACGTCGCCAGCACGCCGATCTGGGGAGAGAAACAGACATCAGCCCACTGTCAATATATTTAAAGGCTGTTAAAGCTCAGAAAACCTGTCATAGATATTAAAGGTGTGATTCTCATCACCTTATGAACCCAGTAGAGATTCAGCTGCTGGCCCAGAGAGATGTGGAAAAGAGCTAAAATCTGGAAGAAGCAAGAACCTGTGAGTGATACTGTAACTGAACCTAAGTACGATTAATAATGTTACAAGTGTTTAATTAACAACAGACTCTTTGTTACCAGTAAGAAAGTGATGTAGGTGAACCCTATGGTGGTGGATGCCAGGAGCGGGATCGTCTCATCGCTCCAATGTCCAGAGAGGTTGTACACCGACCTGCAGAGAGAACAACAGATAAAGTATAAATGAAAGTAAATTAAGTTATGATTCTGTCGTATGGTTCTGGGTCCTTAAAGGGCTTCTTTGTCCAATAGCTGCTCTACTATGACTAACTCACATGTTGAACTCGTTGATGTCATTTTGAGCCACCAGCCAGAAGTACGCCCAGAAGAGCAGCAGGAGGAAAGAACTGCACAGGATGAAGAACCATGTACACTCCCACTGTGAAGAAACAAACACAGAACAGAGAAAATGTGTCAGGAGCTGATTTATTCCATCTTTTTACATGTGGAGTAGAAACACGGTTCTGAAGCTCACATAAAGAACTTTCAGTTGTCATCAGCTATATTTGTACATCCCAGTAAGACACAAAGATATAGATAAAACTTAAAAATCTCCATCATATCTTGAATATTCTCGACTAAACACAGCCCAGTTACTGAGGAGCAGTCGCTCATCAAATTTTCCTTTTTTCTTTTTGCCTTTTGACTTCTTTATTTCTGACTCCTTTCGTCTGAAACTTTTCTTTCAGACCCCATAATTCTTTTTATTTGTTTTTTTTTTTTATTGTTCAATACCATTATATCTATGAACTTTTTATTTGACATGGGACAGAGGTTTTCCTGAGACCTGATGCTTTTTCATCTGAGATCTGATATTTGACTCTGAGACCTTAGGATGCCCTGGTATTAAACACCACACTCGTGTCTCCCCTCCACTTGACAAGTCTGCAAGACCTCCAAAGACATCCTGATAAGATAATAAAACCACTTCAGCCGGCTCTTTCCAATTTAAACAAGCTGCAGCTTAACTCTGAGACTGCCTCAGATATCTGAGCTCACACCCTGTCTCTAATCACCAGTGGCCCCATGATACGATATTACCATGATACTTACAGACGTGGACAAAAATGTTGGTACCCTTCCGTTAAAGAAAGAAAAACCCAAATTGGTCGCTGAAATAACTTGAAACCGACAAAAATATTAATTAATAAAAATTTACTGAAAATTAACTAATGAAAATCAGACATTGCTTTTTAATTGTGGTTCAACAGAGTCATTTCGAAAAACAAAATAAGGAAACTGGCCTGGACAAAAATGATGGTACCCCTAGAAAAGATTGAAAGTGATTTGACCATAGGGACATGTTAAATTAAGGTTTGTCCTGTAATTAGCATCACAGGTGTCTTCAAACTTGTAATCAGTCAGTCTGCCTATTTAAAGGGTGAAAAGTCACTGTGCTGTTTGGTATGGTGGTGTGTACCACACTGAACATGGACCACAGAAAGCTAAGGAGAGAGTTGTCTCAGGAGATTAGAAAGAAAATGATAGACAAGCATGTTAAAGGTAAAGGCTATAAGACCATCTCCAAGCAGCTTGATGTTCCTGTGACTACAGCTGCACATATTATTCAGAAGTTTAAGGTCCACAGGACTGTAGCCAACCTCCCTGGATGTGGCTGCAAGAGGAAAATTGATGACACATTAAAGAGACATAATATGAATGGTAACCAAAGAGCCCAGAACAACTTCCAAAGAGATTAGAGGTGAACCCCAAGGTCAAGGTACATCAGAATCAGATCGCACCATCCATCACTGTTTGAGCCAAAGTGGACTTAATGGAGGACTCCCCTGTTGAAAGCAAATCATAAAAAAGTGAGACTGGAATTTGCCAAAATGCATATTGACAAGCCACAAAGCTTCTGGGAGAATGTCCTTTGGACAGATGAGAAAAAACAGGAGCTTTTTGGCAAGTCACATCAGCTCATATTTCCACAGTATATTATTCTCATAGATCACACCTCACAAGCCCCATGTGTCATGTTTATGTCTTATATCCCCTTTAGTCCAAATAAAGTCAGGTTTTAATGAAGGTGCATTCATTTTTTTCTGTCTCCTTTTGTCATGCTTGATTACAAACTCTCCCCTGCACAATGACTGTGATTATAGAATCAAAAGCTTTATTAAATGTGGGAAATTAATACATGAAAAACTGTGATACCTGGCAGCCATGAATCGATTTATCTTTGAATATTGCCGTACAATTGTGAATCTATTTTTCCCCCACTCCAACACGAAACTCTTTTCAGCCACTTGCATCACCTTATCATTCTTTTGGTCACTACCCAAAGCTCATCACAATATAGGCTGAAGCATGGATTGACTGATATATCTTTGTCTTTTGCCTCTGCTCCCTCTTCACCACAACAAGTCTGGCACAACACCCACAACACTGCTAATGCTCCACCTAGCCATCTGTCAACCTCACAATCAATTTTAGCCTCACCTGTAAAAATGACCATTAAATATTTTAACACTTAAAGCAAACACAGATTCCCCCACCTGCAGAGAATATTCCCCTGTTTTCCAGCAGAGATCCATGGCCTTAGACTTGGGGATGCGGTCTTGTTACACCTGGATGCAAATCACCCAAAATCCAGCAGAATGTTCCAAATGAGAGAAGCTCCTTCGTCAAAGTGCAACGTAAGATGAATTAGCTTCAGTCCAAACAACAGATTGCTTCCCATTGAGCAGGTAAATTCTAAACCAATCAAGCTTAGCACTCGTTACCCCATGAACTTGGAGCTTAGTTAATAATATGCTGTGATCCACGGGGCCAACAGCTTTAAATAAGTCAATAAATACTCCTATTAGAAACTCTAAATTATCTAAAGCTATATTTATCAGCCAACTGCAACAGAGCCATTGCGTACTTTTCACAGAATCCGTATTGATGATCATGTAACTGTGCTTCAGCATGTTTGACTTTATTATTAATTACCGTAAGAATTAGAACTATTTATTGATAACCAAGGTAAGCCAGGCAGAGGGTACACAGTCTAGCAGAGGAAAGAGTTGTTCAAAAGATCTTCTGCATCATGATTGAGCCTGAGAGTCCAGCAAACACAACACAAGTCTGACTCACAGATGGCTGAAATGGCTGAATCACGTATGGATGAAAAGGCTTGTAACTGATATATTTAGCCTAGTGCTGGTTCCCTGGGGCTTTAATTCTGGAGTAGGATCCTCACTGGCACCAGCACAATGTCAAATAACAGGATTCTGTGAGAGCTGAGAGAAACTTCCAGTGATGGGGAAGAGTTCTGGTAACACTGGAAATTAAATCAAACCCCTAACTTTAAAGAAATGCCAAACACACAGATTTTTATGTGGACAGACAATACAGTGGACTGCTGTTCAAAGCTAGAGTGAAGTAAATTCACATTTTACTGCAGGAGTGTGTTAAATTTAAGAAGTTAGCAGGACAAACATGGCCCCAAAATTAGTCATTGTTTCTGAAGACTGACAAACTGTTAGTTTAACATGCATGTATTAAAAGCCTTCCCTAGCATGTCTTTTCCTTCTCGGGCACCCAAAATGTTGTGTAAACAAACAGCAAAAAGGTTTAAATACTTCATGAAAACAGGGCCTAAGTATACACAAAGTAAAGAACATGGTTATTGACAGCATTTCCATAGAAATTCAACAGTGTATAGAAGTTTGTCTGCGATATTGACTTTAAAAATTGAAAAATTGCCCAACGTTACATGTCTTGGATCTCTGCTGGTTGCCAGGGAAACAAATTGGTGTCTATATAATTTAGTTTTACAAGAATTATATCAAAGTTCAGAGTTACTGGCATGGTTAGACCTGACTATTTCTTTACAGAAAACAATCAAGATATCCTCTTTATATCATGTTGTCATTCAGCTAAAAATTAATGTCCAGATGAGATTGTTTGGCCTTTTTCTGTGGAGTCTGCACAGTTCTTTATGTTAATTATTGTTTTCTTACAGACACCATAGCTATACCTTCTGTGCTGTAACTGAATCTTGCTTTTCCACACTTACAACCCACCCCATCTGCACAAATACACTTCTAACCACAACTGCACCTCTAACCACCAAACAGCACAACTGCAACTCTAAATCCAGCCACTGCAACTCATCACCCAAATACTACAACTTCACCTCCAACTACCACATCTTCACCACCAGCCAACTTGTCTACACCTCCAACAATAGAACTGAAACTCCAACTACCAGAACTACACCTAAAACTACCACGATTGAACATTCATCAACCACAACTACACCTACAACTACCACAACTGTATCTTCAACCGCTGAATGGTGTTCATTATGTCTACAGTTTCTTAGAAAAAGCTTTCTTTTTTCCTTGACATGTCAAGGTACGTGAAAAGTGTACATGTCTGAGATAAAGGAAAAAAGAAAACTGTATCTTCAACCACCATAACTACTGAAGCTACCATAACAGCACGTCAAACTACCATATCTTCACCACCTACTAACTCATCTGCACCTTCAACTACCAATGCTGCTCCTTCAACCAACACAGCTACTTCTCCAACTACCACAAATACATGTCCAGCTACCAAATTTTCAGTACCAGCCCACTTATCTGTACTTTCAGCTACTATGACTGAACCTTGAATCACCAGAACTCCTCCTCCAACTATCACAACTGCACCTCCAACTACTTTATCTTGACCCCTGGCCCACTCACATGCTAAGCTTCTGTAACTGAACCTTCAACCACCACAATTGAACATTCAACCATCACAACTGAACCTTCAGCCACCACAACTACAGCTACCACAACTGAACCTTCAACCATCACAACTGAACTTTCAGCCACCATAACTAAAACTACAACTACCACAACTGAACTTTCAGTCATCACAACTGAACCTTCAACCACTACAACTTAACCATCAACCACCATAAGTACTGCTTCAACTCCGACAACTGAGCCTTCAAACACCAAAACTACACCTCCAACTACCACAACTGAATTTTAAACTACCACAACTGAACCTTCAACTGCCACAACTACATAAATCTGTCACAATAACCAACCAACCCTCCAACCAAGACAATTGCATGTTTAACTGACTACAACCACACTTTCAACTACTGCAATCATCCACCTAACCACCTCAACATAAGCTCCAACTACCACAACCCCAGTCTCAGACCTTCACACAACAGCTCAACCTCCAACCACCAAAACTGCACCTACAACTACAACACCTGTATCTTCAACCACCACAACTACAACCACAACCACCACAATCAGCATTTTCACACATATTCGCCCTCAAAAAGCAGCTCGATCTACCCTTTTAACACTAATTTCAACGCCAGTCTCACATTTATCAGAATATTTGCATCTTTCATGGACAGTTACATCCCATTCATAAGACACAGCATTCACAGTGAAGAACAAGCCGTTTCCAGAAACATTAATATATTGTGTTTCTATTTACAGTTTTTAGACACAACATCAGCTGTTTAGTGTCGCCTTTCCCACAATCATTCAACATTGTTCTGATTATTAACCATTTTAAGAATCAGCCTCAGCAGCTGAGCCCATTCATTCATCAGGCAGTATTCAGAGTGCAGTCTCTTGAGAAACTGCATCGTCTAGTTAAAAAATCAAGAACCAATCACCATCCTTTCAGCTCTGATGTGCTGCTCACAGTACTGGGTATAGCATTTAAACCCGGCCGTTAACCCCGTCCTGTACATGGCCGCCATGTGGGGCAAAGGTGCAGAGGAGAGCTTGAGCAGCAGTCAAGGACTCCTCTCTTCAGTGGTTAACAGGATTAGCAGCTAATGCTCTGTGTGAGGAGCTGAGGAGTATGATAGGACAGTCCACACAACCTGATGAGCATTGATCAGCTTTACACAGCACCAACTCTCCATTTCCAGCAGCTTATGTAAGAGGCTTCTGTGTGTGTGTGTGTGCAGGTAAAGAGCAAATGGCTGCAGTGAGGAGGCAGACAAGGCCACACACAAGGACTCGTATAAGGTTTCAGAATATTTTATAACCGGGGATTACAACGTGATTTGATTGAGCTTTAAAGGTCAGTGTGCAGATATAAAACACCCAACTAGACTCAAATGTTGACTTCAAATTCAACTTTAGTCACATGACTCAAAGTATGAAATGCTGCCATTTGTGTGATATTTAACGAAAACTAAAATCAAACTTCTTGTTTCCTTGACCATAAAACTTTTAAAGGATATCACTATGAATGGATTTACTGAAGACCACACTCAGAGTCTTCATGTTATCAGGACTTACAATACAACTATATATGACACCTCTCACAAATAAAACTGAGTAACAATTTAAAGACTGACCATGTCAAACAGAAACTTTAAATGATTTTTTTTCTTTGGTCCTCTTTCTGTCATCACTCTAAATTACTCATTAAACTGTAGATGTTTTCTTACTGATCATCTACACAAAGAGGCATTTGTAAAGATATTATTGTATAAAAACAATGCATTTGTACAGTAACTGCTCTAAAAAATATCCAATATCATTCAGCACTACTTCAGCATCAGCTATACTTGGTTTAAACTCATATATCGTCTATATATTTAACATATTTAATCGAGTTATTTCCATTTGCTTTAATTTACAGAATCAAACCATGTCCGTCATAAACTGTTTTAAATGTTTAAATTCTGCCATAAGAGCCGTGTGTTATCTGACACCGGCTCCTGAGAGCTTAATGGCTTTCAGACGACTCCCCATCCCTCTAATTAGAGCTGCTGTTACCAAACTACATAAAGACTCATAAATCCTGATCAATATGCTGACCTCCTGTATGGAGAACCTTTTTCTGTTCAAGATTTATTCCACCTCCTCATCAGTCTTTATCCATGTCTATGTATCTATATATTTAGAGAGAGATAGATACATAGGTGTAAAGAGTAGTGAAAAAAAGTTTTTAAACACCCTTAAAATTTTACACAATCTCAATATTATTACAAAATATTCCCCCAAAATGTTTTGTTTGTGTTTCAAAAGGTGTGGTTGCATCAGGCAGACAAACAAATGCAAGTGGATCGGGATGTCGTCACTTCTTGCTGAAGAAACCCTTGGACGTCCAGATCTTGGTTTGTATCCAAGCTGTTGGTTTGTTTGTATTTCTGTGTAGCATAACCAGTCATTAGTTGATCAGTGATACCAAAATGATGAAATATGCGAAAATGAATTTAAATGGAACCACCTTATTTTATTTTTTAATGGCTTTTTATGATTTGATAGTTTTTTGGCTGTGACTGCACTTAAAAAATTTCACTTGTAGATGAAGAGTGATTCTTAATTTAGTATATCATAAATGCACAGGGTGTCTGTAAACTTTTTTCCACTACTGTTGATAGATAGATAGATAATAGATGAAAAAGCAATGCATCCATTTCTCAGAGCACAAAATCAACAGGATAAGACAGTGCGTTTTTTTTAAAACAATCAGCCACCACCCACAGATACATCCTCAGTACAAGTCCAGACAGAGGTAGTGCCTGAATCAGTTCTGAATCTGTGAATTCTGAATCTGTTTCTCAATGGGGTAGCACAGTGACGCTGCAGGTAGTGTGCATGTCTATCAGCAAGAAGGTTGCTGGTTTGATCCCCATCTTTGGTCAGGGCCTTTCCATGTGGAGTTTGCATGTTCTCTCTTGCATACGTAAGTTCTCTTTGGGCACTCTTCTGGTTCCTCCCACAGACCAAAAACATGCTCATTAGGTTGACTGGTGACTCCAAATGGCCCTTAGGTTTGATTGCGAGGGGGAATGGTTTTATTGTCTCTCTATATTTACTATACTGCAATTGGTTGGTGGCCTGTTCAGGGTGTACCCCACCTCTTGCCCAATGTCAGCTGGGATAGGCTCCAGCCCCCCCGTGGATTGTGGATGGATGGATGTTTTTGGATTGGATTCCTCCCCTCTGTTTTTGACAAATTGACTCCTCGTCTTTGGTAATAATCAACACAACTGGGCTTTTACTCAAATATTATTTTGTTTAATCACACATGATGTCATTACAGGGAGGATGTTAACACAAACAGACAACGAGAACCTAGTTTGAGCTCTTCTGTTAGTTCTTAACAGTAAAAGAAAGTCTCAGTAAAACTGAGATGAAACTACGGAGCCAGCCCTTCTTAGTCTGTCCAGAATGAGAGCGGCAGCAGAGAACTGATGTCCACAAAAAAACAAACTTATGATTAAAAGCAGCCCTGGTTATACATCTGCCCATTTCAAACAAGACTTTTATTATAAACTAAACCTCTCTAACATTGCAGCGCTGCAGCAGAAACAGACATCCTCTCAGTGTTTGATAACTAACCTCTCTGCTGATGTCTCAGCTCTGCAACTGTGCTGCATTAAACTGTAACAGAGTCACAGGGAGGGTCAGAGGCAGCTGTGTTGATATATTTCACCCTCTAATCATTGGTGCCAGGATTACAGATTCACTAAAAGGCCTCATTTATGTCAGAGAGGCCTCTGACTCTTTGTGTTGAGGAGGACGTTCAGCAGTAGTTGCTGTGGCTGCACAGCGGGATCAGACACAGCTGGGTGTCTGCTCTGTTTCACACTGAAAAACACTGAGCTGGTTCTGTGTCTCTCTTCACCAAGACCATCATTTTGCTCTGTTGCCAGGCTATGGGGGAAGAGTCTTCAAGAATTCAGAAAGGACAAGATGACTTCAACTTTCAGAGGGTTTGACAATAATCTGTTTGATTCAAAAATACTCCTTTAATTCAGTTTATACCTAAAAACACTAGAATTAAATGATTTTTGAGCTTCAATTTCTAGTTTGACTCATTAAAAAGTTCCAATTCTCATCAATAATTGTTTTCTAATTTTGCAAAATCTTTGGTCATCTTTTAAACAGGCAGGACACCCTTAAGGGGGCAAAAAGGGTCCAGCTTTCTGGGGCCCAGAGTCATGAAGGAGCCCACACAAGTTAACACAGACATGGTCTATCCTGTAATTTTTTTATTATTAAACTTTCCACATGAGTTATTTAAGCAACACAAATCTACATTTATTTTTACTACTGTCAATTTATTTTTGCCAAGACCTACTTGAAGCTGATATGAGACATCATGCATCACTACTTATTACCATCAACTTTTTTTTTTATAATTTGGGCTTTTCATGACTTTATTTGAGTGACAGCACAGTAGAGAGAGATGCAAATTGAAAAAAAAAACAAGCACTATGGGATGCACATGTCAGATTTGGACCCAACAAGCCCCTTCAACAACTACAAACTGGAAACATAACCCCAAGGAAACTAACATTACAGCATCACCCGAGGAGGGCCTTTCAGGTCAGGTCAGGTTTGAAAGCACATGCCAGGTCGGGATTTCACTACTCATCATTCCTGACGACTTGTCTGCACCGACAGCTACATTAACCCTACTTCATTTGTAGAGGATTTTATGTGCGTTGAAGTTTGCAGACCCTATGGCCCAAAGCTCTGAGGCAAGGGACACCAACCTCCTCAGCTGTGTTACCAACTGCCATAACTGCTGGGAGTGCCCCTGGAAGTCAGCTTGCATCACCCCAACTACTAAACCAACCAACCAACCAAAGTGTGTTTGACTGGGACTCAAAACAATCACCCTCAAACCCTTAGTCCAAGCCTTTACGGACTGAGCTATACTGCCACCTTTCAGGGTCCCAGCCATAAAGGGCCCTACAGACTGGCTCTACAAAAACTAACTTATAATCACCGCTTTGGATTTCAAGCATGTAAAGTGAACTGGCTTCCTTTTTAGTACATTTGTAGTCCAAGCTGATTTGACCTGTAAGGAATCAGCAGGTTTTATTATCAGTCTGAAGACCACTAAATTAACTCTGATGCTGACATGCAATAATGTTTACTCCTCCGCTGTCTGTAATGTCATCCTAGTCATCATTCAGTCTAGATGGTGTTTGGCTGTCGTGCCATTACTTCAGGCCAATTTGTTGCCGAAGCTGGATATTTTTATATTGAGTGAAGGGTCAAAAGAGGCAAATAACATCGCTCACACAAAAAATACAAACTGTTTGCACAACAGCTTCCCCACAAATAGTCGCACAACAGAACTGTGACTCAAACATACAAATTTCATGTTATCCTATTCGTGTTTGAAATCGTGTTTGGTGTGAACACAGCTTAAGATTTAATTAATTGTCAACATATTTGCATTCATACCAAGAAATTACTGTAGAAACAGAGCTATGAGATGCAAATTTGTGTTTAGATCCCCAGACTTACCCAAATCTGATCTCTTCAAAGCACATTTTCAATGTTGCTTTCCAATCCTCTTGTAAAGGGCCTCACAAAGCTTACAATTTACACCAAGATAATGTAACTGATCTGTTAACATGTTTTCCTGTTGCAGCAAACACAGAAAAAATCTGGATCCTCTTGGGATTTGTCCACCTTTTAAAAAGTCCATATTTTTCCTTCACTCAGGTCCAAATATTTTATTTTGATGATGGCTGGAATATGTTTAAAATCACTAATATTAAAAAAGAAAGTCTAGTTTTTATAGGCAGAGTACCCCTGATCCACCTCTATTGTCAGTCTGTCTGAGATGCTCTGTTGGAGCTCCTGTCACTTTAAGGCCCCCCCTTTTTCACCTGGACCCAGTCAATTCTGATTGGTTGACGAGTCTGCTCTGTAGTAATTGGTCCATTCAGTGCTGTTTAGCACCATGTTTTCAACAACTTTGCAGTCATTACATATTCTCTGCTACAACAAGGCAATAGGCTTTATCTGCCAATGACACAATGGCAGGATGTCAAGCAGCTAGGTGTAGTTGGAGGGGCTGGAAGAGTTAGCCATTTAAGGCAATAGTCCACATTTTTTTGTTTTCTTGTCTTTCCTCAATCCCGAGTCCACGACAAGCAGGTAGACACCACCCATAATATTACTGAATACGTCGAGCAAATAAATTAGAGTCTTAATTTACATTTAGAAGTTCCATGACACTTCCTTAGTTATCTACAGGGTAGGGGCAGAAAAGAGGGCAAGAGGGAAAACAAAACCTTTAAGAAAAAACCCAAACCTCTACTGATAAAGGCTCGGCTCACACACTGAACTAGAGGCAATTGGCACTGAACTTTTTACAGACAACCTCCGCAACTAAGATAAATATCTGAATGTTTTCTTGGTCCTTAATATTAATCCCATGATGTGAATAATAATCAAGCTGGTTTATAACATAAATCTACCTTTTGAAAACAAAGTCCATTTGTCCGTCCTTCCTTGTGAAGTGGACGATGGCAGTGTCACACAGTTTGTCCTTTGACTTGAGCTCCAAAAGAAGTCCTTTCTCAATGGACATCAGTGCCACAGCACCCAGGCAATCCTGTCCAGTACTGTTCCTTGCATGCGGAGTTGGTCTTCCGTTTTTTATTATTTCTAGCTTTTTGGTGAAAGGCCACCTTGAAAAAGGCAATGCCACCATGCTAGCCACAATGTTTCTCTCGTTTACTGCCATTTAATTCTTGCGCTCTAACCACTCTGCTGAGATGACGTTGGTCAGACTTCAAGAAGGCTGGGGGATCTGTTTTTTTTTGTCCTGCCCACATAAAGTCAAACCGTGATTGGTCAATTTGCCCCTCAGTCTCTAAACCATAAAACATGGCTTTGCCTTACCACAGATTCATGAAGTCTTGACTGGGTCTTAATAAAGACGAACAATTCTGATTGGATAACATCAGTCAGGATGTTATCCAATCAGAAATTAGGATTCAGTCACTGTCAGGATTCTTGACCGTAAGTATAACTTTAGAACGTAGATGGAAAAAAATGTATTAAATGTACTGTATTAAATGAGATAGAAATTTTATTTTTGATCTTTTTTCAGGCCTTCTCTGAAGGCGTACAAGGCCCTGAGGGTTCCCCTCTGTCTAAATGTCTAAAACCACGTTGCACAGCAAACTCAACCGTCTCAAAAAACAGTCACTTCTCTCCTAAATGTTTGCTTAAGATTGACACCGATTAAAAAAAAAAAAAAATTGAATCCATGGTAGAGGAACCTTCAGTTCTCAAGTGTCAGACCTACTTTGTTAAAAATATGTATTAGTGTCGTCTTACCCTGGAACTGTCGTCTTGGGAGCGCTGGTAGCGTTTCCAGCGACAACCATAGACCCCAGTGACGAAGGACAGAAAGACCTGCTTCTCATAGACCTGTAAAGGTTGGTGTTTCACCATGCTCCGTCAGCCTCAACGCTCCACCAGTCCGATAACATCCCACACAGGACTGGAACACCCTGCAGGAACACAAAGAATTAAAACGTAAAAGCATGCAGAAAAATAAGCTCAGACATTCAAACACATTATTAACCTTTTCAGGTCATGATGCTGGGGTGTATTTTCACAAAAACAGTGCTGAGCTTTGTTTGGAGTCACAGCACAGTAAGAAAGAGTCAACACACATCAGTGAATCATGTCTGACACTGATGGAATGACAACAGCATATAATTTACATTCATGATGTAAACACTCATGACTGTGCAGAAACTGAAGCATGAGGAGGTGGTTAAATTCACCTTTAAACATGAGCCGAAGCTGAAACCAGTCTGAGGCAGAGTGCCTCCTTGTCAGCACTTCAGTCTCAGAGAAAAGCTTGTTGCCTCGGCTGCAGGTAAAAATGTGTTGGCACAGGAGGAGGTGTTTCCCGTGGTTTTTTTGCCTTGAGACTTGCTGTCGTCTAATAAAAGACAAAAATTACGCTTTTGTAGGCCTCAGCGTACTGTCAGTACAAAATGATGTCAGGGCGTAAGCCTCTTTGCCCATTTTCATAGACTATAAATGCTTCATATAAATGTTTTCACTTGTTTTTTGTTTAAGTATAATTTTTTCCAAAGTCTGTGGCCTTTCAACTGCTGTTAATGCTCTCAGATTACCAAGAGAGCCACATAAAAACTTTTATCCCTGCCTGAGGGCTGCACTGCTACAAACTGTCAGGTACTATCAATGAGAACATATATATATATATATATATATATATATATATATATATATATATACACATAAATAAATATATGTATATATATATATATATATATATATATATATATATATATATATATGGAGAGAGAGAGAGAGAGAGAGATAGATAGTTATACATAAACAAAAATGTAAAAATATAAAGCAGTCAAAAAATTGATTTAAACAAAAAATCATAAGTTATGACTCAAACAAAAATATTAATGAATAATTAAATTAGCTCCAGGTAGAATTAAAGCCAATTTAAGCTTCTTTAAATGTGCAACTAACCAATGAACATTTACCAGTTTAAAGTAAAAAAATACTCTACCTTTACCATTTTCTAAATAACATATTAGCACATACTTAACATTATGTTCTAATTTCCCATGGAAGAGATTTTGATAATCATATCATAATTATTTTTTTGATTACTTGCAAAATACAAAACATGAACAAGCACTCTTGATTGGGGTGGGCAACTTGTGGCAAATGGGCCATGTGTGACTCTGCTACCCCACTAATGTGGCCTTACAGCTGTTTAAAATATACAAAACAATCTATTTATTTTAGGGATATTATTAAAACAATATGGGTATCAGCAGATAATTGCTAAAAAACAAAGGGGGGGTGGAGAGTTGGTACCAGCAGACACCAAAATACATCAATCCATCCATTATCTATAGGGCTTATCCCTTTTGGGGTCATGGACCATAATGTTCAACCTCATCATCACTCATCATCCACTTTTACAAATGAAAGTAACATTTATCAGAGAATAAAACTTTGTTTTTCTTGCTTCACAACCGTTTCTAACACATAAAGACAGAAACAAGGAAAGGAATTTATCGGTTTTAATCAAGCTGAGACTTTGTGCTCTTGACACATCATATCAGTATCGATTTCGGTATTGGTGATAATGACTTTGGAAATGTATCAACAAAAAATTCAATATCAGGCACAAATGACATTTTTGAATAATCAGAGTGGGCATTCGGTGATGTTGAGGTAAACCATTATGGCCCATCTGTATATTTGGCCAATGCAACAGCCAATATATGAGATATTTATAGCCAATTTAGTCGTTGATTGCAATTACCCAATTATTTTAAGTTTGAGCATGATGTGCATTTATTGGTATTAAACACTCTCAACATGGCACCACCTGAAACACGTAGAAAAAATATTGTGTCAAACTGATAAATAAAGAGAAATATATTAAGATTAATCCCTTAATCTGGATCATATATTTTTTAATAATTGTGACTGAAATTGAAACTTGATTAATTGTCCAGCTCTAGCAATGCCTGTTTGTGTTGAGATGACCCACTGGTCACATTCAAACAGCTTCTTACTAATTTACAAATACATGCTGTATTACTTCTAGTAAAATAATCGTGTTTGTGACTGAATGTTTTCTTTAACATTAATTTTCTGTGAACTGTGTTTGTGTGAAACTGTACAAACTTTAAGGGTGAAATACTTAATAATAAAATGAATGAATGATTTTATTCACTAACAGTATTTGCTGATTGTAAATTCTGTTTTTCATAAGCACGGATGCTTGTAGTGCGTTTGCAACAGTATAAATGATGTATTACCTTCACCATGGAGATTTGTTATTGCCAGCATGTGTTAGTTAGTTTGTTTGTTAACAGGACAACACAAAAAGTAAGGACTGAATGTGATTGAATGTCCATGATGGGTCATAAATTGACCTTGTGCAGCAGCTGGATCCACCTGACTCCACGTCTGTATTCAGACAGATACATCTTGCTGAGCCCCAGTCTGCAATGATTGTGCTCGGCCCAAAGCAGCATGGCCCAATCAGCTTACTTTAAAGCAGAAAACTACTGAAACTGAGACTGATGCTAACAGCTTCAGAGGCAGTTTAATCAGATCTGAACCACATTTCTTTATTAAATGAAAAACACTGACAGCATTTCTCAACAGAAAGGATAGTTTGCTCCTCTTCAGACATAATTTAGAGAGAGTTTGCTCTACAAAGTGGCCTACATTTTGTTCTTTACACCAAGGCAGGTGCACTCGCCTACAATTTTATCTGACTGGACAGTAAAGAATGTGACTGATGGAACAATCAACCAACCACCTGCCAGATATGCTATTGAAACACTTGTCACATTCCCACACACTCTTAATTGGCTGTTGCCCAGATGTACTAGAGGAATATATTGAACAGTCCATCTGGTGTTTCAGGTTACTAAGAAATGGGCAAAGGACCAATCGATTGGATGCTGGTGATGATCAGGATGTGGCTCCAGGAATTTACAGGAGGATACGTAAACATAGCATGATAGGGCAGTTTCCCACATTTTGCATAAAGCTCAATCTCAACTTATTTTGATGACATTTTCAGGAAATGTTGTGCATGGCAAATGAGAGAACTTGTCATGGTGATCTGAATCCGAATGAGGAAGCAGGAATTTTTCAAGGATGTAACAACGTGAGATAAGGCAGTTTTCATATGTGTGAACACAAAAAGCTGAGTTTTTTTCACTGGGACTCTACCTGGGTAATTTCCCCACACTCCTCTGGTATTTTTTCTGTGTAAAGTCGGAGAGAGCCAGTATGTGAACACAACAGTGAATTATCAGGGTAATTCACTGAGCCCATTGGGAGGGGTGATGACATCATTCTGAGAGACCAGTTTGGAAACTGGAAAAGGCAGACTTGACAGGATGGATCAAAACAACCGTTACAGGAGAAGTTTATTCGATTGCAAGGAGAGGAACACAAACTCAATTGTGCATCTGGACATAGCAAAGTGTTGTTTCCACTGCACATCATCAAAGTTCTGTAGGGCATTTGCATCACTTGTGCATCCAAAGAGCTGTCTCGTACTGCTGTTGGATACAGAGCTGAAATACTGCAGCTTTTTGTCTCTGGTGAAATCACTGTGCACACAGGTTTGCTTCATATTCACTCCTGTGTGCTACAAAGCTCCTCTTAACTCTTTCTTCCATGCTGTTTCTTAAGAGGTATCACTGAAGTACGACATAAATTGTGGTCATCACTGTACTGCTTTGTTCGCTATGAGCCCTTACCTCCACCATTTATTTTTGACATTGTGTCTGCCTAGATGCAAGCCCCCAGCCCCCCTCCAACACTTCTTCCTTATCTCGAAGAGCAGACTCCCTGCTGACAGGAGCAAGTGTGAACAATCATGTCAGGGAACTACCTGGGCGGACTTTCTTCTGACAAAATCAGAGGTGCATGTGTGAAATGGGCTTGAGAGTCACAAATCAGTCTAGTGAGCATGTGTCTAGTGTCCACGGAGGACTCACATGCAAGGATGAACAAACAAACTGGACATAGAGAGGCCCTGACCAGGGTTTGAACCAAGAACCTGTGGGCAACAGCACTAACAGCTGCCCCAATGAGTAACCTTTTAATGTTTAAAGGATAAGTTCATTTTTTTGACACCTGGAACTTATTTTTAGGATTAAATACGCTTGTAGACTCACCCAGACAATTTTGGCGGAGCTCGGAGACGTTTTCAAGCAATTTAGATCCATCCGACGGCGTTTTTCTCTCATGCCATAGTAGCAGACGGGGCCAGAAATCGAAGCCCCTAAATTAGACATTATCTGCTGCGAAACTCGCTCATTTCAGCTACATTTTATAAATGAATGGCCAGTGTTATCATCATGTCAGCTTAACTTTGTTGTTATGGTCATCTGGGGCTTTACAAGGATGGGTAACTTTTGGTGATGTCACAGACATGCGTCGCAAGAGCGCAGCTGAGTAGAGCCGCTGTTGTTGCTAGGCTACACGGCTACACGGCTATTTTTGTGCAACATGGCGGAATATTTATCCAATAAGTGTCTGACAACGACTTTGAGTATAATGGATGCCCGTATCGTTTTCAGCCAGAATATACCGACGAGGAGCTATTTGAAAGGAGGATGCAGAGGGAAAGAGCCGAACAGCTGGCCAGAGAACAAGCAACTACTGCACGTCCACGAATGGGGGCTAACTGGTGGTGTTGTTGTGGACATTGCACGGCAATGGCAACAGAGGAGGAGTGAGTCTTTTTCTAGACTACTAATAGGTTCTACTCTGAGGAGGTGTTAGCACTTAGCTAGTTGAATACTGGTAGTCACTTTATACAACACTGTCCACATTGCAGTTCAACAGTATAAAGCGGGGATTGAATACAACAGTGTCTTACTGATGATGGACTTCAATAATTTCTCTTGACAGAGATGCAGAGGTACACAAAGTGAAAGTTCCTGTTAGGATTGTAACTATTACCGCTAAAATGACAAATCGCGGTAACGTTTTCCAACGGTTGGTATAACTTTCCTATTTTAATTATTGTTAAAACTGTGTTTGATTACCTCACTATGTCAATAACTCAAGGTGATGCTGCTCATTGCCTGGAAAGTAAGAAAAGTGAAAGTAAGGCAGCTGGTGCCTGTATGGACACTGTACCAAAGATTTTTTCCCCCTTGAAACGGACAAAGTCTGAAGTCTGGTAATATTTTGGATTTTACAAAGATGCTGAGGTGAAACTTATTGAAGATGGTCACCCTGTCTGCAGAAAATGCAGAAAAAAAGTCTCCGGGAAAGGAGGCAGGGAAGAACCACAAAGCACCAGCAACACCTCCATCACAAACACCCCCACAGCAGCATCAGAGGGAAGAGCTCTGGCTGGATTGTTGAGACCTCAGCAAGAAACCAGAGAGGTGAAGAGGGTCAGGTTCTGACCACTGCAGATCATTCTTAAAAATTAACATTATGTTTTACTAAATAAAACTTTGTTGAAAGATTTCAGTGTGTGTATAGGTACTTTTTGAACATTTTGAGCACACTGCACCAATATGACGGATAATAATGATAACTGTAATAATTTTGGTCACAATAACCGTGACATGAAATGTTCATACCATTACATCCCTTGTCTCTGTAATTCTGACAGCCAAAATTCTCCCCCAACCAAAAGTCATCCAAACTTTAAAAAAGTCTTGCAGCCTAAAAAGTAAATCCTTTTCACTGTGAGCATGTTTGCATGCTAATCCGAAACAAGAGCACGCTGATAGATGATGCTGCTTGGAGAGGAGGTGAGGGCCAGACTAATAGGATCTTAGAAAATGTCCAGGCCAAGTAACTTTAACCACACTGTGGCAGGCCAAGTCGTGACGGCACGTGTATCTGCTGTGGTGTCCCGCAGTGCTGAGCAGGGCTGTATCTTCTCAGACTAGTGTGTATGATGACAGTGATATCGTTTTTAAGTTACATTTAAATGCAGCTGAAGTGTGTCTCTCTTCAAATCCTTTAACTGTGATGAAGAGCATACACATTCTTTGTCAATACTGAGTTTAGCTTTTATAATCAGAGCCTTTTTGACATGGATGTGTCAATATTAGCACCAACACCAAGGCACATACTCTGAGCAGGAAGTCAAAGCTGGACCTAAGACTGCCCTTTGTCATATTCTAATATTCACTAGCATAGTAAACAGAGTAGAGATCTCAAAAAGTGCACCAAGAAGGGAAGAGGAGTATATAATGAAAGAAAAATGTAAAATACTTTTGAGAATTGCGACGTTATCAATGAACATTCCTGTTTGTACTTGGTACCAGAGAGAAAGGACCTGTTCTTGGTCTGGCGCCTCCCTGATATTGACTGTCAGCTACTGAGGAGAACTACACCGTCTACTGTTGCACTTAACTTGAACTCTGTTGTCCTGGAGAAAAGTCGTGTGTTTGTAACCATACAATCACTGCCAACCGTCACCAGATCTTTGCATCGGTACAACAAAGCCAATTAAAAGAAGAGACAAGAAGGGCAAGGACAAAGGGCTTCACAGTGAGGGAATGGTGTTTACATGTTGCCTGTGCCTTCGACTCAGACAACACACCTAAAACTGAACCAGTCGTGCTAGCTGGTTGGAGCAACCCCTTAAAGCAGCAGGGGGTAGAAAATTTTGTATAACCGCATTATTTAAAACACACAATGTGCTTTCATGTCCCCCGGTTAGACAACATTCATTTGTTGACAGTGAAGTGAGGCTGACAGGAAAAAAAACCTTGTTGACTGACCAGGTGCAGTAATTTTACCGGATTTTGCCTAAAGAAAATGCCCCTTAAAATGCTCTGTATGTTACTTCCTGGTGTTTATTATGTCATAGCCACACAGTCTTCTGTTTTGAATTGTTCTGGCAGACAATCAGTGTAGAGCTTATTATCATAGTCTAACATAGTGAGATCTGCTGAGATCTGAGCATTTCCAATGGGGAGGGAAAAGAGAAACATCTTATCCTCTGTAGAGACTTTTTATTTTATTTTTTTCGAACTTGAATCAAAGTCTTGCTCAATGGACACAAAACACATGATATAAACGACCAAACAACAGGACATGGGACCTTTAAACTTGCCTTGGCATATTACGGCTAACCTGGGCTAAGAAAGACACAAATTGCACTTAACTGCAAAGCCAGACCCACAATTCACACCAGCAGAAACAATATTAACCATGACATTAATAAAAATGACTTGGCAAAGGGCGGATCACACTAAAACCCTATATACAGCAGAACCTGAAGAATAAAGTATGTACCCTTTATGTCAAAACCAAAAGCTGATTTATCTAAGACCAGGACCATTAACAATACTATCAGTTTAAAATGGATGGCATAATGATTCACTTAAAGGGACAGTTCTGGATTTCTGCTCTGCGTCTGTACAGAAAGAGCTCGTATGGAGGGTATGGCTATATGTTGTTGCAGATTGGGCCAACAACACTCTAGATTATTCATAATGTTTCAGGTGAAAACAATCACAAAAGCAGCGGGGTAAGTGCACGTTACATTGAAACATTTACAACAACTGACTTTTCCAATTTACCAAGCTGCAATGTTTGGACACTAGTTTAGGACATGGCACGACTAAAATGTCTCTCCACCTCCAGTGCTGAACAGCTACAGTGCAGACTTTACAAGAGATAATACCCTTTACCAAACTGTAAACAGTGAACATGACTGCAGTTTACTTTGGATACTTGTCAATACTAACACGGACTTGAGTCCCAGGGAAAATGTCTGTAGATGGAGAGTCAGCAGGTCTGAATTAAAAATGGAAGAAACTACTATGGGTACTTGAGGACTGAGAAAACTCACTTTTCCTTTTGATGAAGGTGTGCAAATATTGAGCTAATGTCAAACTTGATGAAGTAAGAGTGGGATTATTAAAAATCAATTAAAGATATTTCAGGATCAGAGGAAACCAGTGACTTTTGTTCATGCCTGCTGCAGTCTGCGTATCTCATCATGCAGGGCCTCCCTGCTGTACTCAACATTTTTACTTATACTGATCAGATTCACAATTTTGTTCAATGACGTGACACAATTTTTTTGTGTTTCCATGGTTTAGTTAAATTTAAAAAGGGTAAAATTTGGAAATAAACTCACAAATTACTTGAATATATTCTTTTTTTCGAAGACCTAATTTAAATTTGATCAAATTTTGAGAGACTTTTCAGGGGATAATGGTAACAATGTCAATGTGGTGTAACCATAAAAACTTGGTACCAAATACTTTGACTTATTCAAAAAAGGTGAAATTCTCAATAAAACACATTATCAACTAGTTTGGCATAATCTTACATTTGTCTTGTTTAACAATGAATAAAATAAATGGAAAACCATTGTTTAACCATATTTCAAACCATAGTTTAACTAATTTGGGGAATTTGTGGACTATATATATTGTCAATGTGGTGTAACTAACATTCAAGGAGCCAATTTGTTCATTTTTGTTAGAAGATCATGTGACAGGAAATGATTTCACAAAGAAGGACCCCTGATTAACCTAACTGCTGCATGCTAAGGTTAGATAGCTTGACATTTGATAATTTGACATTTTTTGGGTATGGTCAGGTGTGCTTGGGGTTACATCTCAAATGGTGTGACCTTAGAAAACCATGTATAATTCATAATTACAGTAAAAATAAGTATTTATTTAAAAAAAAAATGTGTTGGAAATCTTCACATCAAGGTCATGTGCATACACAGGTGTCCATCATAATGCCTGTTAAATTTTAATTTAATTAAAATATCAAATGGTGTAACTGGTTACACCATCTGATGTTGGAAAATATCAGAAGTTTTTGATGCCGATTAAAGATGTAATGTGAACTAAGTGAATATGTGGGACTATTTTTAAGTGTTATATTTCTCAGAAAAAGTACTGATTTATCCACAACTTTATTATCAAATCTCTGGAAGGTTAGGATAAAATCATTATTCTGCATGGCTTTATTATTTTTGCTTTAATACATATTAAATATATAATTAATACATATTTGTTTCCCATTCACTTTCAACTTTAAGCTCTATATAAAAGAATATAATTAATTTCATAAATTTAGCAACAGTGGGTGAACAATGACAATGTTGAAAATGAACAGCAGCTTTAAAAAGACATGAAACTCCAATAACATGTAAAATGTTTGCCAAAGATTTAAATTTAGAGCTGTAAAATTACATTTATTAACTTAATATTGTTTCATGATTATTGCTATATTATAGAACCTCTTTTCCCCAATAGATGCTGTTTTCAAGCAAAGAAAAAGCAGCTCCACACAGAGCACGAGTCCATGCAGATCCTGCTGCAAGGGCCATTTATTAATTCTTAAATTAATTAATAGAAAACATCCAATTATTGTTGTTGGTGTTTTTTCTTCATTGAAAATAATACAAAGCACAAGTTCAACTGACTTTGTTAACTGTCATGCTTGATTTGTAGTGCCAGTTTCTTCTGTAAAAGCAACATGGTCAGGTTGTGTAACTGGTTTTTATCAATTGGTGTAACCAGTATTTTTTTAATAAAAATATTATAATTTACATGGGGAATAAAATGTAATCCTCTTTTGCAGTGTAATAAAGTATTATTAAACAGCTTATACATAATTTGTCAAACATTATTTAGAAAACACAAAGTGATGTTCGGTATTTGTCCTGCTCTATATCGCAAAAACGCATATAATTGTATTTTAAAATAATCCTTAAAAATGTATCTTCAAGTGATAATTTAAAATTAAGTCACTGTTTTTATAAGTATCCTTGCATACACTCTAGGTGTAAATAAATATTTAATATTTCTCCTTTTGTTGTGGTTATAGCGCTTGACATTTTCAGGGGCAATCCGTCTATCCTTTTGTAAAAAAAGGTTCAAAAGCTATTTGGAATTACATGAAAACAACAGAAAAACATAATATACATTTTTGCAAACCTGATGCAAGCTTTCAAAACAATTTATTAAAACATTTGAATTACTCATCATGCAAACTCTTATTTGTCACTGACCCTTTTATAAACTATTAGGAATAAACAGAAGGGCTCTGTGAAAGTTTGTCTACAAAGTAAGTATTCTGCTTACACTGATTTATTATTGTATAAATACAGGAGCTGTGATTTTGATAACAAGTTTACTTGCTCAAAACACACTGTATATTTATTGTTGAGAAGGTAAAAAAAACACTCTTTACCAAACTGCCTGTACTTGCTCAGCAGTATAATCTTTCAACATTTGTAATTCTAATTAATAATCATTTAGGATACAGTAATATTAGTTTATTCTACAAAATGAAAGCAAGACTGTTGGCCAGCATGAATAACTGTTGTAAATGAGTGCAATACAGTATGCGATCATCCTGCACTGTTTTTTTGTTTTGTTTTGTTTTGACCTCAAACCCTTAAAATTATTCAGAGTGCCAGTGGTCCCATCTGCAGTAATATACAGCTCTAGCTTCTGTGCTGGCTCTTTCTGTACAGACACAGAGCTGATCTCTGTCACTGTAGCCTATGTTCAGGCTAATGCCATGTTCTTCACACAGCCCCACGTCAAATATCCTGAACTATCCCTTTAAAGTTTGGCCTTTGGGAAGATTATTTGACCCAGAGACGACACAGGGGTGAAATCTAATTGGATGAAAGCTGTTTATATAATACGCTGCACTGGAGAGTGTGGTCAACAGATTAAGATTAACTTGTGTTAAAATTGCAGCATGATACATATAGCACATATAATACTGATGAGAAAATATGTATAATATTACAAAATAAAGGTTTATGAATCTGACTGTTTTGGCCGGCAGAGACAGCCCTGAAGAGGGTTATTCACCACATGCTGGTTCAGAAAGGTCTGTTCGGTTTAAAATTTACAAAAGAGATTTAAGATTTACTTTTGCTTATGAGATGGCTTTACTTATAAAAACCTTGGACATACCTCAATGTGTGATTCCAAGGTGGTTCTGACCCCCGGAGCTGTACCCAGACTTTGAAGCTGGGGCAGATTTTGCTCCACTGTGTGTCATTTGTATTACAGTGTACCAGGGATCACAGCCCAAACATCAACTCCAATCCAGTCTGATGGTTTTCTGACATTTTTTTATATTTTTGTCATGCAATTACATTCAGTCACACACTGAGAACAACTACGAGATGATTCTCTAACTTGTTTTTATTTTGTGCCAACAGACAGCATCTCATATCTCCTAGGTGTGACGAGTCTGCAGTGAGTGACTTTTATTCCCTGGACTTCCCCTGCCTTCATGCTCTCTGTCTGTTCCTGCAGCCTCCTCACTCTGGGAGGGGGCGTGGTCTCCGGCTGCAGCAGCTCTCTGCCTGCAGCCCACCTGGGTCCCATCTCCTAATCACCTCCTGCTACTTAAGCCTCCCATGGCCTCGTCACAGTGTCAGTCGATTCTCACATCTCCTGCGGTATTGTTGGCCTCTTCTCTGGTTTATCTCGAGTTTACTAGTGTTGTGTCAGTGTGAGTTTTTTGATGTGCCTCAGGTTTTGCTCTGGACTAACTTGTGTTTTTCTCTGGTCTTTTTCAGTGCCTCCGTGCGCCCAGATGCACTTAGCCACTCTCTGGTCCCCATCTTCCTCTGCTTTCCCTACTCCTCTCACCCCTCTAGCCCTCTACCCTTCTCCTTGCCTTCAATAAAACCACTTTTTGTTGCACCTTAACAGACTTGGGTTTTGCTCTTTGGGTTCTCGATAAACACCACAGTCTCGTACCGTAACACAGGGATGACGTACTTTTATAGGCCTACGCAGAAATTAGCATCGCACTGGTTCCCTCGACTGCAAGCCCACTACAAGCCTAAGGGGCTTTTCACTGTGTTTTGGATCACTGTTGACAAAAACGTCTGTGGAGAACAAAGAATTATGAAACGTACATGCTCTGTTCTCTGTGATAATCTTAACAAATGAACCTACTTTTCACAATATGTTAAGCCTAACCGTAAACGTTGAGAGTGAAAAGCTAATAGTAAGCTACTGTTGGAATACAACATGGATTTAAAGGCAACTACAGTATTTCCAAAGTATAACATCTTATTATGATCTCTTGTTTGAGGGTTTCTCATAATCAAATGACCTGATCAAGTTGGTCCTCATGGCTGTGGTAATAGTGTATGAATATCTGATAATTAAGAAACGATCAGATATTCTTGCTGTCCACAGTCATTTTTATGGTCCTTGTTAGCAGTTAGTTAGCAGGCAACATCAGATGCTTTTTATTATCTCCCATTAAATATCAGAACCTCATATATGTTTGTTCACCACAAACCTTATTTCAGGCACTTATCCAAAACCAATATTTTAAATCACATGGGGGTTTGGGAACCTGGAAGTGCTAAATGCTGACTCATGTCTGTGTTTTTGGACTCATTCCTGCACCGCTCTGTTTAACTGACCTTTTGTCAAGTCCCACAGATTCCAGGAAGAACCAAGTTCCACCCTCCTTAGTTACTGTTGATAGGTTAGACGAAAACAGTTGCTGCTGGCCTCTCCCCCATTTCAAACAACTGAAAATTACTCATGTTGATTAACTTTCATTAATGTTTAACTACTATGATTCTTTTTAGCCTAAATTAATGAATACTGACTAAAGTAAAGTAGGATGTATGAAGAAAATTTGAAATCCCTAAAAATCTTCCAAAACCATGAAAATTATAATAAGTGAATGACCTGTTGTCATCTGACACTGGCTGTTCCCATAAACAAAGTGCATTTAATATTGCTATTAAATGTTCCAGAACATCAAATATTGTCAGTATCAAAATGGTTCCTCTTACCTTTGATTGTAGGGTAGTTTTCTTTGGGACTTTCAGTGTTGGAGTCACAAATTACAAGAACAATTTCACCATAGTGCATTAACATGGACCCTGCTAACACAACAGTTTTCTGATGGAGTTGCCCAGCAACTGCTGCTTAGAGTTCTCTGGTTCTGATTGGCTGGTTTGTTAACCAATCAGAAAGCCAACTGGTCAACTGAAATGTAATCATTGTTATTATACAGTGCTCAGCATAAATGGGCACACCCCTTCAGATTTGTCAGAAAACCTTTTCTTACTTTCAAAATCAACATTTTCTATGGCATACTATACCACAAAATACTCCCCCAAATGTGGGTCATTGATTGCAAACAAGATTTTTTTAAGTTGTACGCAAAAAAGTGTTTTTCTCAATTTAAGATCAGGATGCAAAAATGAGTACCCTCCAATTAAAGGGGTGGAAGCAAAGCTGAATTTTAGTTATCATATTACCCTTATTTTCATCTTATGGTAAAAAAAATGTTATGTTAAACTCAGCTTTGTCAAACCTTTGGAAATTGTTCTTTTGTTCATTTAGATTTTGATTAATACATTACTTTTAATAGGGGGTGTACTCATTTATACTGGCCACTGTATGTACCTTCAAAAGTAACACATCTGAACAGTCTGAAATTGTCTCAATAAATTACAAACAGCTTTTTAAATATGGTCAAATGAAGTTTTGTTGTATTACTGTCCTCCTTTCACAATCTTTGGAGCAGTTAGATGAGGCCAAAGCTGGTTTAAGCCATTTTTTTTAACTTTCTTTTATTTCCTTAAGATTCAGAAAAACATATCGCAGCAGCAAGTGTTGAATAAAACAAGAGGAATAGCCCACTAAGACACTAAGCTATGGCTTGTAAGCCATTTATCCTTATGTAACCCATACAAAATATAGGGCTACTACACCCATATGTGCCATCTAAATAAACAGTTTTGTGTTTTGCCCACTAGACGGTGCTTGATACCAAGTGCAAATGCACTAAAGGAAATTAATACCTGCAGTCTATCTTAGTGGGGTGTCGCTTCTGTAACTACGCGCTGCAGACGTTCGGTCTTT
Source organism: Cetoscarus ocellatus (assembly GCA_037902135.1). Classification (NCBI taxonomy): domain Eukaryota; kingdom Metazoa; phylum Chordata; class Actinopteri; order Labriformes; family Labridae; genus Cetoscarus; species Cetoscarus ocellatus. The sequence continues at coordinate 1,105,101 of JBAMNC010000131.1, forward strand.
AGCAATGAATGAGCAAATATACTAACTGCTATGAAAAACAAAAACAATCCAAAAACCATGATCATTTCATTTGAAATCTTTTAAGTTGGTATTAATAAGTTGTTCTCTTAACAGAACACAAGCTGTGAACCAGAGGGAGCTAACCTCTGTTGAGTTATTTATGGCAGAAGAAACTCCGATGAGTTTAACCACACGTTGAAAGCTGGTCTGTTGTGTTGCTAACCACTGTGAGGAGAAAATGGCCTATATAAGCTATTCACTGTTATTATAAAACCAAACGGAGTTATGGAAAGGTTTTCCAATGTTAACGCCACACTTTAGTGCACTCTGTTGCATAGTTTTAATGGTTTAAAAAGATCGCAAACGCAAATATTAAATGCTAATCGTTAGCACGGGATGCTAAAGCTAATGGGTGATCCCTGTTGAGGGTATGCTGTCCTACTGTTATGGTAAATGTTAGCTCATGCTAATCGCTAAGCTAAATGCTAATACTGCAGCCCAGATAACGTATTAAAACCATAAAGGGGCATTTAAACTATTTTTTTTTTTTAATTTTAAAGTCGTTTGTTCTAATGGATTTAAGCCACTAATGGTTTAGGACATAACCAAAATGTTTAAAATTGCTGTTGTTATGAAAAAGGCTCATTCCAAGGGGAATTACAGAAAAAGCTCAATTCATATTCATTTTTAAAGTGTAAAATATTAAAAATTTGTTTAAAAGAGTTAAAAAAAAAAGACATATGTCAAGTTTAAAAGCTGATTTAAAAAAGGGTAAATGATGAGTGGAACCTGGTTAAAAGGATAAATAAGTCATTTATTTCGCTAAGGGACTTTGACAAAGGGTAATTCATGACCAGTAATTCAGTTACTTTTGTGGTTATCAGTCTTAATTGTTATAATACACATCAATGTATTTCATTGTTATTTGAAGTATTTCATTGGTCTTTGGATAAACATTATAAAATAAACCAAGGAACAAAGAATTTAATAAGGTCTCATGTTAGAAATAGTATTGATAGCTTACAACTCTGCACTTTTTCTGTAGGTTGGTTTTCTGTTGTACTACAAGAAATTCTGATGAACATAGTGATGGCGAGCCCAGCCCAGTAAGTCTTAGGGTGGTCTTGGAAGCAGTGTGCCAGTCATGGGACCAGGCAGAGGACATTGGATTTGCTTGATTCACTTTTCTTAATTCCAGATAAGACACTCATGTGATATTAACCGAGAAGCAAATAAAACTGACACAGGATGTGAAGGACTGAACTTAATTACACTGATAACCCCCTTTGCTTAAGCATTAAAATTGTCATCTGTTCATGCCAACACTAACTCCTTTTGTGGGTCATGAAGGTGCTTACTCCTCATGAACCTAAGTGATGTTAGTGTCTCATCTACTCAATTCGGTTAGGACCGGAGGTGCTACATTTAGTTAAATGATCCCATCTATATCATATTCAAAACACTGAGATAGAGGCGAGAGTACAAACCTTTGCCAAGGCATTTTCAACATTGTCAGTTAAGTTATTGTCAAAAATGTGGAAAACTGCCCTATCTCACTGTTAACAAATACTTAAAAAAGACCTGGATCTGCATAATGGTTCAGATCACCATCAAAATTGTATCAGTTCTTTCTCATGCCATGACCAAATGTCTCTGAAAATGATGACAAAAATTATGAAATCTGTAGAGAAGGTATTGAGTTATTAGCAAAATCAAGGAAAATTGCTGTTTCACAGAAAGATAAAACAAATCCTTCAAAAACTGTTGGGTCCACATCAGGATTTGAATCACCCCCATCATCCTATCAGTTCTTCCTTTTGCCAAGACCAACATTTCCTGAAAATGTCTTCAAACTATTTGAGTTATCCTGTTCACAAAGAAACAAACAAAAAAACACTAACAAATGGCAAAAAAAAATAACCATCTTAGTGAAGGTAACAATGCTATGCAAATGGCATGTTTTCTAGTATTGTGTTAGCCTAATCATACCTAAATGAAATAGAGTAGGCAACCTTCTCTGTTGGAATTCACTATACAGCACTCCACATACTGTAAAATCTATTTAATATTGACAACTGTAAGGTCAAAACCTAAAACCGTGTTGTTTTTAAAACTGAGAAAAATGATGGTAAAGAGCATCCCATGTCCGTTTGCAGAAAACAAAGTACAGAGGTCAGAAAAGAGCTCATGCCTCAAGCTCCTATTGATCTAAAGCAACCTGAAGCCCAGTCTGAAAAGACCTTCAGAGGGATTCCTCTAATGGGCTGAAAGCCTCTGTGTGGAGTGAATCCTTTCAAGGTGAAGCTGTAAACCATCACTCATCATATTGTCTTTCCCTCCAGCATGTATTGTTTTGCCGATACGTCCAGGTTAGATGAGAGAATCATCCCGTAAGCAGCAGTCACAACAACTACAGCTCTGCTTGTTTCTACAGTGAGATCACAAGTTTAGTGCACAGTGTCACGTAGAAGTCCTCACGTCAGATCAAGTTAAATAAAGCTGTCTATCAGCCAACATCTTGTACTGCTCCAGTATCACCATAAAAATATTGCCATACTGGCTGATTATTGAAAGTGTAAAAGACACAACACGTTTTTTCAGAGTATTTACTTGGTGAAGCCGGGCTGCCAACTTTTGATCTCAGGCCAGAGTGAGATTTTAAAATTAAAATTGGTTTTATTAGAAGTCAGCTGCTGTTTTTTTGCCCCCACAATTTAACGGGTCTTATTGTTACTTTGTGATGTTAGTATATCAAGTAAAGATGAAACATAATAATACACATATTATTGTTCTTTTTGTATTATTTATGTCCAACACATGACCATGCTCTTTTAAACTAAAAATGTGCAGTTTTTATATAGCTGTATGTTATTTTTTGATTGGCTGATGGTAGTTGATCTTATGGCTGGGTCGTGTCAAGCTCCTGTTAAGCTCTATGATGCTCAAAGCATCTTGCTACGACTCCATGAATGCATATGTAGCGGCGTAACTCGGTGGGCGTTACACAACAGATCACAGATAAACAAAAATGCTTTTAGTCAAAAGAAAAAAAAGGCTTTTGATATGCACTTCAGCGTGAGAAATCAGAGGTGTGGTGTGAGAGTGTGTGAAGCCAACCAAATGCGTGAATCTCACGGCCAGTGTGTGAGAGTTGGCAGCCCTGGTGAAGTCACTAGGCCCTTGAGCTTTTGAGAGAAAAACCAAACAACTAGCACAAAGCTCCTAATGCAGAAACGAGATGTGCACCTTGAAAATATCTATATTAGCATTATGAAAGGCACCTGTTGTTTAACCTGACAAGCTGTAGCAACAAGAGCAAAGCAAAGACCTAGGGCCCTATTGTATGACTGGCACAAAGTGTTTTGGTCTGTGTCATCCCTAATTTCAGCCTGACACATGTGTCATTTACAGGGCCAGTCGCTTAAAACTTTAAAACTTCCCCACTTACCCTGACATTGTCTTGGCGGGTCCCTGACAGGTCCTCCCCGCCCTGACAGTCATAGATTACATACTCTTGGCCATATTTGGGTGAATTTGTTTGCTCTCAGTTGATTTGGCAGCTGATTTTCTAACCAAGGAGATGATTAAGGCTATGTCATCATGTGAGGGAAGCAGCATCTCATGGAGGCACCCTGCAAATGAATGCAGGGACGTGCTTTCAGTGGATTTTAGGCACCGCCTCAGAGAGGTGGGCAGGCTTCCAGCAGCTGGTAACTGTCTGGAAGTTGGCAGGCTGCTGGCAGGGAAGGAAAAATTGAAGCAGCAGGATCTGTATACGTTGTGTGCTCATGCTGCTTAAATGGAAAATGATCATCGGAATCAGAAATACTTTATAAATCCCCAAGGGGAAATTCCATTGTTTCAGCTGCTTTACAGATAGTATTGCAAAGAACACCAAGGACATTAAAATAGATAAGAGCACAAAATTAAGTAAAAATAAGAAAGCAGGTTGCAACGTGCAGAATCTTTAAGCTATACTTCAACTTCCTTATGAGGGAAAATAATAAAATAAAATAAAATTTTATAATTGTACCCTTGGGTGTGTTTGTCTGAAAATGAGGAGTGGTCAGTCACAAAGATAGTGTGTTCCTCACTTGAGAATGCAGAAATTGACTGCACTTTATACCTCCTTATACCTGGTTTAAAGTTTTAACCAACACTATGTAGTTTTTCCACCCTAATACAATATTTCTAGAGTCATTGTGATGGTACATCGCTTTACAACAGGTTGAATGACACCTCTGTCATGATCTGAGGGGGTCTGTATCACCTTCACTGGCACAATGTAACTTCGATGTGGATGGTAGGAACACTTCCACACTAAAAAACTACACATTTTTACTGCTTTGACTGCTTTACGGCATACGTCACTTTCCCCTGAGGCGAAAGCTAAACGTTGGGAAAAGGAGAATATAAAGCAGTTTATGAATTTTTAAAACCAATTTAATGAACAGAATTTGGTTTAAAGTAAGTATGCACTTATTTTCCTAATGGAAATAGGGACCTCTGGCTCACACTCCTGCATAGTGGGTGGAAGTAATGCTCCTCTGATACTGAATACAACCCGCTGTTAAGAAGAAGAAGAAGAAAGCTAAATGTAGCGTTGTTATCACGGCGAAGCAGCGAAAAACCCAAAGAAAAGTTTTATCGAAGGAGATGAAAAAAGAAAGCGGAAGAGTAACAAGCTAAATGTCCTGACAGGGATAAACACTGGCCTGACGTTCACTCGCTGGCGTGAGCTGAAAGACGAGGAGGGATGTCCGACTGATGCTGATTTGGCCCTGTTATTGTTGGACTTGTAAGTACATGATGATTTATTCGAAAAGAAACATGATCAGACTGTACCTTATCAGTCCACATGGTTTATTTGTCTCTTGGGACATCCTGTCAGCTCACTTCTCCTTCCTCTGTATGTCAACAAACGCATGTTGGTGTGAGGCGCTCTGTTTTACGACTGCGCAGTTACACTCAACGACCATAGAGGCCCCTAGAGAGCTGAAAAGCTGGAATCTTACTTAGTGCGGCGTTAAAGTCTGAGTGTTTCTACTACATCTCTATTAAAGAGATGGACACATATCAATGAGATCAAAACAGACTTTACCAAGATTGTTTCACTCACACAGGATGCACAGCAGCACTTCTATCAGTAAATATCCAAGGATTTTTTGAGAAATTCAATTTAGATTTCATAACGGGACAGAGAGATGGTGGAACGGTGCCAAAAATGGAATGACATGCATCAGTTATTTGGGTTTCTCGTCAGAAACACACGTAATGAACTGAGCTAAACTAAACCAGATTGCATGTTGGAAACAAACTCAAGTATGCTAATGTTTTTGAACAGTAAAGAAAAACTGAATTTGGGCAAAAATTGTTTAATTTATGTTCCTATTTTGGGGCCAAAATTCAGTGTACTGGTCCATAACTGGCGAACTCATTCATATCCATGATAAAACTCAAGTCTCCATCAGATACTGATACAAGGCATGAAACAAATCTTGTATGGTAGGGCTAACATGTCCCCCAGTGATCTTAAAAACAGATCCATTAAGAGCTGAAGCCCCCACTGTAACCCCTGTCATGACCATGGTTTAATGCTTTGACCAACCAGGATTTGTTAACAAGGTCATCAAAGAAAGATATGCATCACGCTGAAATAAATCCCCCTTCATTGTTTTGTTTATCTCTTGGCTGAAAGCAGTGATGAGCAGTAATTTCCTGCTCTGATTAAAGAAGATTAGACTGTTTCCCGGTGAGCAGAGCTCCTCCAAACAAACTGCTCCTTTGTCCTTATCTCTAGGCAGAGAAATTACAACATGACAGGAGGTCAGGGCCGGATGTATCTGACTGGGTTTGTGTGAGGCTAACACTCTGTCTCCATGTCACCTCAAAGGTTTGAGAGATTTAGAAAGTCTTTGCTGATTCATAAGCAGGGACAGACCAGGTGAACAAGCTCTGAGTCTACTCTGTGATGCCAAATTTCTTGGCGTCATCATGGATCATAGGGCTGAAAGATTATCGTTTTCAGATCTAAATCACAATTTCAGACAACGCAATCATGTGATCGCCAAAGCTGCAATTTTTTGCAGCGCTCCTGACTGACCCAGGATCTGTTATGTCAACTATTTTACACATACTGTTTAACAAATGTGCAGACAATTTGCATTTACAGAAGTGCTGGTGAGCAGGTCAACAACTCAAAGCCTCTGTTTAGGAGTAGAAGTTGGAGTATCCCTTAAATAATGAAAACAGATTATTTATCATCAATATTAGATGATGAATAATGTGTTATTTGCGTTTGATCATTGATTTCCTTACTGTTATCTATATTGTACACATAGTGAATATTGCACTGAAGCTTGATTTGAAGAAAATCGTGAATCGAACTGAAATCACAATATCTGTCTGAAAAATCACAATTAGATCTTTTCCTAAAATCATTCAGCCCTAATGGATCATAAACTGTGTTGAAAGCTATATATAAATATTGTTAAAATTAGGATGTCTAAAATGGTTGCCATTTCATGTAAAGCTTGGAGTATTCTGAATAAGAAATCAAAATGTAATTTATACAGTCCCCCCATATACCTCCCCTATTGTGTGGAGGCTTAAGGATGTGCTTATAAAAATAAGACTGACTTTATTTCTTAGTTACAAAAGAGTCTAAAAAAAACTATATCTTCACTTCACCTGGTTTTGATAATGATCATAACCGCTCTCTCACTTTGATCACCCCTCAGTCTTCCATCACACTGTCTCTCATCACAGCAGGGATCAGGCTCTAGAGATGTTTTTTAAAGTTTTGTCTCCACATAATGTTAAAACAGTTGCATATAAAGAAAACACTCATATGATCTCATAAATAAAGCACAAACAAAGCAGGTTTGACTGATGAGACTCTTTAGTAAGAGACAATTTGGAGTGCTGAGCCATAACCTGACACGCCAGATGATCTGTTCGATATATTTTACTAGTCCATCTGGGAAAGAGCCCATAGAAAGTGTTTGGGAATAGGCAGAACTTTTCAGAAGCAAATTTGGCAGGTGATTGGATGATTGTTCAGTCAATCACATCCATTACAGGCCAGCCAGATAATATAGTAGGTAAGGCTGGGCGATATTACCTTATCTCAGTATCACGATAAATTGAAGCTTTTACCTCGATTACAATTAATGAACGATTAGTTTATGCTATGCTGGAAAAAATTGGTGGTGTTGCAGACGGTCATCGAAATGGTCTTCCTGCAGTATTTACACTTAACTTCAAGGTCTACAAGGTCCTCTGAGAGATTGGTGCATTTCTCCTCCATGTTGGCAGCGTGTCCTTCACTCTTGGCGAAAGTGAATTCAGACTGTATGGAGGGAGCACAGTCATGTGACTTACACAGGGAAAATAATCTAAATAATTGACATGAGTAAAACTACTTCGATTAGAGGGTCTAAATGTCGATTTCGATTATTTTTCCATTAATTGCCAAGCCCTAGTAGTAGGCAGGCGCTACTGCTACTGTGTAAAGGACTGAACATGAGCCACTTTGTAAAACAAACTCCCGGCGAAACATGTCAGGAGTGAAGCAAAAATATCCTTTCCATCGAAAAATATTTAATGTTGTTTGTTTTTCATTTAATACAAAAATGTGGTCCACATATTTTTGTCAGGTGGCCTTGAGTGTCATGAAAGGCACCCTGAAATAAAATGTAGTATTATTATTATATATGATAAAACTGCCAGTGAAGCTGTTTGCATGTATGCTAATCTCTGTACGAGCAGCCACCTCCTGTTGTGGTCTCACTCATAGCCCCCACCTCATCCTGCTTTAAAAGACATTGATTGGGCTGTCCCGCTTTGGGCTGCCCACAATCGTTGTAGATTGGAGCTTGGCAAGATGGATTTGCCCGTATTACAGACATTAAATCAGGCTGATCCAGCTGCACCACAAGGTTAGCTGAGCCGAGCAGGAATTCACTTAGCAATAATTATTGCCAGAGTTCTCCAATAAAATAAGCAACGATAAAAACAAGCCAAAATCAAGCAACCTCCAGCAGATTTCGATGGATATAGGGCCGAAGGATATTGGATAAAAAAATAACTTTCTAGTGTATATGGTAAAAGGTAAATGGACTTGAGCTTTTATAGCTCATTTCCCTTCTACCCATTCACACCCAGCAGCTTCTCACATCCATTCACTGAGGGTTGGATCTGTCAGTGACCCATCAGTATCACTTTCACGCCCTTTCATACCCATGTTCACGCCACTGATGCAGCATTAGGAGCAACTTTGGGTTACACATCCAAGGACAAATCACCATGTGACACCCTGAGCTGGGCTTGAACCTGCAACTTCCTGATTACTGACCAAGCGCACTATCAGACTGCGCCACCAACGCTCTGTTTGATGGATCTTTCTTTTGTCAGAAGAAAACTACAGAAAGGGTGTTTCATTTTTCATGGGCATTGAATTTCAAGCGGGAGGTATGTGTTTTCATTTCAGCTGCTGTTGTATAAGAAATGATGAATTTTGTGACCAATTAACAGGCTGCAGTGCTTTTAGCTCCACCCTTTCGGGTCGGTTTGGTACGCTCAACACCCCTTCAGAGGTGCGCCAAAGAGTGGAACAGATGAGCCAAACTGAACTGGAATACTTGGTGGAAACACAGCTGCACTGACCTTAAAATTAACTTCAGTAATTCCACCAATTTTGAAACCTGACACGTCAGATGGACTGTTCAATATATCCGCCACGGAAATATTTCACTAGTCCATCGTGAGAAGAGCCCATAGTATGATGTAGCAGCTAGACCCTGTTGTTAGCAATTAGCTTAAACTACGTTTCAGTCCTTAGACTATTGTCTTAAATTAAATTATACAACACAAATGTATCATTTACCACTTATATGTGACATGGACCTCGTCAATGACAATCCCCACCAAGTTCTCCCGGTAAACTTCTGAGCAGAGCAGATTTCGCCAGATGTCATTGGGTAACTACGACTCCAGGCTACCTTAGACTAACCGGCATCATCCGCGGAGCATTTCTGCATCTCTCCCAGTTTCCCAGCAGTGATCCCCAGCTTCCCGGCTCCTCTGATTTGATTCTCCAAAACAAAAAGATATGATTTCCCGTAAGAAAAGCTTTAAGTGATGTTCTTTGCTCCTCTTTTAAAGAAGAAATTGAGTCCATTTCCTGTAAAACTGCAGATATTTCTGTATCCACTGAGACCGCTTCAGAGGCTTGTTTTCAAACCTGCAGTCGCTTCCCTCTGTCGTCACGTCTTCAGTTTCTGCCTCTCTTCCCTGATTCGGCCGCCAGCTTTGGGCTGTGAAGTCGTAGGAGATTGGAGCTTGGCAAGATCTGTGTGATTTTAGACAATGATTCAGGCAGGTCCATCTGCACTGCAAAGTTACCAATTTTAGTTACTAGTACACAAATAAAGCCACGTACCATTTTACTCAGAGGGGGGTTACAATTTGAAAAAGGTTTTAAAGATCTTCTGCTATTAGCAGGTAATGGGACAGAAGAGGACTGGGGCCACTGACAAAAAAAGATCATTAATAACAGTGGATAGTTAAGGGAGATAGAGAGAATGGGAAGACACATGGCCAATGGGCCTTAGACAGGATTTGAACCTGGGCCACACACACAAGACAAGAGTCTTCATACTGTATATGGCACATGTATGGTTACTATAAACGCAGACAAACCAGCACCCTGGAATTCTGACTTCTTCTCTGAATTCTGATATAAAACTCCAAATTCTGACTTTTTTAAAGATACAGTATTTTTGGCATTTATTGATAGTGGAGAGATGGTGGATGGACTCAGAGAGGGGAAGAGAGAGAAGAGGAAGACACGTGGCAAACAGGCCTCAGGTCAGAAGACCCGGGCCACACACACAACGCAGGAGCCGTCATATATGGGACGAGTATGGTTTCTACTCATGCCACCAAACCAGCACCCCAGAATTCTGGCTTTTTCTCAGAATTCTAATATTACAGTCAGCATTTTCTAACTTTTCTCAGACTCAGAAAGGGGGGAGATAGAGAGAAGGGGAAGACCCCCAGCCTCAGGTTAGATTCAGACCTAGGCCGCCCACAAAATGTAAGACCCTTAATATATACTGGAGATGCATGGCTGCTACCCAAGCCGTCCAAAGCAGCACCCCGCAATCCTGATTTTTTTTTCTTTTTTTTAGAATACTGATGTTTTTCTATGATTTTTGAGGGACTTTTTTGGCCATTACAGACACTGTTTTGAACAACGGGGCTCAATCGGGGCTTAAATGATGCAAACTGGGCTCCAACGGGGCTGACGTCATGTCAGCGGGATGGAAATTCATGGAATCCTCGTTGAATTGTTGTATTGACCTAATTGAAGCGGGACGAAGGCCCTGAAGCGCTGTAGAAGCACCATAGAAGTGTTACTGATGGTGTATGTACGGGTGTGTCCGGGGGAGACAGTCAGTTCACCACCAAACCAGCACCTCAGAATTCTGACTTTTTCTCGGACTTAAAGAAATGTTTTATCCTCTTCTGTATAAGGGAGAGCTATCAAGTAAAAACAGTGTTGAGAAAAAATAACAATTGCTTGGATTTAGGATGGACCATGTCATTGCTCATCATTTGGGGCCCCTCTTTGACTCTTGGCCCCAGAAGGCTTTACCCTTTATCCACCCTTATGGGCGGCCTTGTTTGGAAACATTACAGACAAAAACAAAAGATAATCCAACCACATGCTATTCAGCTATTTTCTTTCCACCCCACAGATGCCTGAAAGTCCATCACAGTTATGCTGGTTGTTGTTGAACACGTTAATGAAAAGTTTAACTCCATCCATCAGTAATCCTCTGGAGATCAGTGCTGACGTTTGTTTGGGGTTGACTCTCCTCTAAATCCAGACAACAATCTTCAAAAGGCGGAGGTTGTTATGTATCCACCTCTGACTGTTGACATTAAAACATGGGAACACCCGAGCCTGAGGCGGTCTGCTGTTCGGTCAGGGTATGGGCAGATTATCAGCGCCCTGAATGACCCCATCGCCCTCACAGGGGGAGAACTGAGGCTGGAATCAGAGAGAGGAAGGTCCAGTGTTAAGTTATGGGATTTTTAGAAAATTTTGGGAATTTTTTGCATCTACACAAATGCGCGGATCACCACCAAAATGTAATGGCTTCTTCCTTTGACCAAACCACACCTCTGGTAAAATTTTGATGTAAATGTTATCAATCCATTTTCTCACAGTGATTGTTTAGTGGGCAAGAACACTTGTTTAAGCATATCGACTGGCAGCCTCACATGCTCACCCACATCAACCTGTACTCAGGCTATGGAAACATCTCTTTGCTGTAGTCTTCAGTGAATTCTCCGTTTTTGCTGACAGCACATTGCTAACCCTCTCATTTACCTGCAGTTTACCTCACAGGCCCCAACTGCTCTCCTCTTACTGTCGCACCTGCTTCTAAAGTATCCTGGTGACTCTGCAGACACCTCACTGACTCAAAGTTGAATATTATAAAATACTTCAGTAAGTCTCAGGTAGACAGTCTGCCATATCAGTCTATTATTAGCCTTTCATCTCGGTCACTGACTCCTTTTTCCAGACTGCCATTGTTCATGTCATTTAAATATGCATGCTCTAATAGAAGCCTTAATCTTTTAGAGGATTTAGCCTAAAATAGAGTTTCCATTAGTGCCCCTCACTTATTCTCCACTCACAGGGAGGAGTATGAGGATGACTGGACTCAAAGCTGCTCTTAAACTCATAAAACCAGATTAGATTAATAAATGTGGATGTTTTCATCACTATGACTGAACATGCTGTCATCAGGTGGTCATAAAACACGAGCTGTTCCAGGTAAAACCTGCACTTCTTAGGCCAAGTATCCTTTGGCCCAGCTCTGAGGATCCTCTGAATTATTAAAGGTGATGTAAGTCTGGCACAGAGTGAAGGTAACGCTGCAGCAGATACAGAGAGAAGGTCTTTCTTTCACCAATCTGATTTTGAAGGACAAGACGGATCAGTGCAATTTAAGATAACTTCTTTTGACTTTAGCAGAGGCTCTTAAGGCCGTGTTGATGCCAGAGCTCAGAAAAGACAGAAAGGCAACAGCAACTCAAATAACCACTCCTCACAAGGTATGAAGAGGATCATTTCTGAACACAAAGCACGTCAACTCTTGAGGCAGATGGGCTATAGCTGCAGACGACTACACCGGGTACCACTGCTGTCAGCTAAGAACCAGAATCTGAAGCTACCACTAAACCAACAACACACAATAAGATTGGAAAAATGTTTGTATCAGGAGCTCAGGCTGGTGCTGGTGGTGCAATGGTTTAGGGTAGGGATGCACAGTATTTTATGCCTATTTTGCATATATTTCAAAACTTATTTTGGCCAATAGCAAAATTTAATAAAAAAAAAAAAAATATGGCTGAAAAATCAAGCTTCATCAATCAATCTTTTTTGTTGTTAATATATTTTATTTTTATTTTTATTCTATTAATATTTAGATTCTGTTTTATTTTTTCACTTTTAGCTCCAGTGTTTTCTCATTTTGCACTCATGATGGCGTTTCCATAGTTCCATGCTCACACACACAGTTCTGTTAAATCAAGCTCTTCAATTTTTTTTTTTTACTTTGCTTAATTTGGGTTTGTTTGTTCTTATTATTGTTATTAAAGTTTGTTTTACACATATTTTCTCCTATTTGTTCTCTGTATCTATAAAGCACTTTGTGCTACATGTTGTATGAAAAGACAAATAAAGTTTGATTGATTGATTGATCTGCCATTTTACACACTAATTTACTTTACCTGGTGACGAAAAATCCACCCTATTTTGGGACTTTATATTCTCAATTTAAGATTAATGTGCACAATCTTGATGCACATATCTAAGGCAAAAATGTTGGAAGGAAATATTGGGAGAAATTTTTGTATCTGCTAATGCCCAAATCATACCAATAATGTGCATCCCTGGTTTTGGGCATATTTTCTTGGCCCATATTGGGCACCATTTCAACTGAGTATTGCTCAAACCAGGGATCCACAATATTATCAGTATGATATTTGCAGCTGATATATCAGCCATACAGCACATATCAGCCATACATATTCCTTAAATTGGTTGTATTACCAACAAAATGCACAGTTGTTTTACCTTATCATCATTGCATGGGCATATTTAAAAAACTAGAGTTTCATTTTTCAATAGGGAAATGATGTTTTTCTTTTACCTCTGTTCCTCACACAAACAGACTGCCACACTGAAAGCAACAAGTCAGTTTTCACAAAATAAAGACTTTGTAAGCTTGGCAAAAAATACCAATATCAGCGATGGTGGGTATATAAATACTGACACTCCAGATATCGTCAAAAACCCATTATATATATCACATCCCTAGTTCAAACACCACAGGCTACCTGGAAGTGTTGCTGACCATGTCCATCCTGTTGTGGCCACAGTGTACCCACAAAGCTCACATCATCTCAAACTGGTTTCCAGAACATGAGGATGAGCTCACTGTACTCCAGTGGCCTCCAGAGTCACCAGATCTCAAACCAATAGAGCACTTTTGAGACATGGTGGAACAGAAAATTGTGATCATGGATTTGCAGCTGATAGATCTGCAATAACTGTGATGCTATCATGTCAATATTGACCAATATCTGATTAGTGTTCCCAGCACCTTGTTGAATCAATATCATGGAGAACTGAACGAAAAGGAGGTCCAACCAGGTTCTGCTAAAGAGTGCCTAACAAAGAGGTAAGAACGTGTATGATGGCCACATTTATTTTACTCAGTTTCAAGTATTAATTCAAAATGTAATGTACTTAAGACAGATTTAAAGTTACCAGCACAAAGAACCAGCACAGAGGGCTATACACTGAGGTAAATCAGGCCAAGAGCTCTTAGTAATTTAATGATTTTTAGACGTAAAAAGCAAATACTGGCCCTGGGGTACTGTATACTGTACTGAGCTTGTTTACAATTCTTTGCTTTTATGCAAGTGAGCGCCTTTGTTACCTCTACAAAGCAGGTTATGTTTTACCGGTGTTTGTCTTTCAGTCTGTCCATGTGTCCATTAGTAACTCAAGAAGTTATGGATGAATTTTAATGAAATGTACAGGAAATGTTTCTTATAGCACAAGGAAGACGTGATACGAATTTGGTGATCCAAATCCAGATGCAGATCCAGGAATTTTTTAGATGGATTTGTTAACACTGTGATAATGGCTGTTTTCCCACATTTTCACAAATAATTTGGCTAAGAATGACAGAAACATCTTGGTGGCGGAGGGCTGTGCTCTGTGAGCACTGTTAGTTTTGGTACTACTTCAGTCCAGGCACTTTTCTTCTAAAGTATCACTCTTGGTCCCAGAGAGTACATGATCAGGCATTTCTTATTAGGCTGAAACCTTCTATCTTGAAAATCCCTACTTGGATGGAGAAAACATTTTTTGTTAAAAAAGCAAAAAAAAATTTACTTTAAAAGTGGCAGATAATTTTTAATTTAATTTAAAAGTAAATACACAACCACACAATTGAAGTCACCAAAAGTACCGACTGCTGAGGAAAACAAAACAATCATTAAAAAAAAACAAAAAACCACCACACAACGTCATTACCAAAAACTCCAAAACAACTTACTAGTCAGCACTTGCCCTCAGGTCTGGATGGTTGTTTTGCTTCCAGCTAAGTCCCACCCTCTAAAAAATATCACACAGTTTCCAAACACCAAAAAGAGTCTGCAGGGGCCCCACATGGGCCCCCCAATCAAAACAGTGTTTACACCCCCTTTCACAAGTCAATAAGTGACTATCCTGCTACATCCACTTTCATTAAGACTGCAGACTCTGTGGAAGAAATAAAGTAAACGCAAGGTTACATCTGATAAAAAAAATAACATGATCTGCCTCTCAAGCTTTATATTTTCTCTTTCACTTTCACTTTTCTGCCACCTAAATAGGACAATCTTTTTTGATTAAAATCCCATCTTTAACATGCCTTTGACTTGAATTAAGTCTAATGAGATAAACAATTTGGTGGAGAAATGTTCTTTGCATGGAGCTACTCCACTGACTGTTCTGTGGATGTCAGAGTAAATTTCTCATCTAAATAAGTTCTTATGCAGCTGATGTAAACAGACAGTACCACTCATTTCATATTTTTGGTTAATCCACCCTGCATCTGCTTCGTCTTCATTTTAATCTGTTGCATCTATTCGTCCACATATGCAGCCTTTAATAGATAAACCGTGTAATCACGTGATGACATCCGTCAGTGTCAATGACAGACAATACACTAATAATTTCAGTTAAATTATGACAATAAATCTAAAGAAAACATCAGTGAAGAAGCTCACTCATCTCACTTTCAGAGTTAATCGCACACACTCAGAGCACCCAGTGCAAGGTGACAGCCCCTCAGATTATATGAAGATAATCCGGTGAAGTGCGCACAAACATTCACTTACCTCCACGACAGCCTTTAAATCCTCAATACTGATGAAAAACTGGAAGAAGCTGATCTGTTAATCACTTATTTACAGTATGTAGACATGATGTCTTCTCTTCTTCTGAGCTTCTGATAACTCAATTAAGTCCTGAGGGTAACTTTGCACGACCGTAAAACTCGGAGCAGCGGCGCACATAAAATTTTCTGAGCAGTAAAAAGTCAGATTTAAAGCGGTGCTCTCCCCTTTTTATTTCAAACGTTAAATTTACTCTCAGCAGAGTTTCTCCTTGAGCCTGGACGAGCCTCCAGTGGTCATAGCGGAGTTACAGTCTGTAATCCTCACACACACTGGGGGCGGAGCTGAAGAGCACACTGTAAAAAATAATCCATCAATGCAGACTTAAACAGCTCTTAAACCAAGAGGTTAAAAATGTAACCTTTCACAGCGTGTTGCAAAGATAGTGCTGCAAAAATGCTGAGGTAATCTTCTTTCAGAAATCAGTGTGCAGACAAATAAATCCAAACTGATATTAAAAAGAGAGACTAATAAAATCTCTTGAAAAGATGAATAAAATGTAGATTAAATTAATTACATAATTTATGCCTGTATGTACAGATATTAAATTGTTGGTTGGTTAAAGGACTGAACAGGTTGATGAACAAACAGACCAACTGAGTTTTGAATGGATGGATGGATGTTCCAACAGATGGATTCATGGTTGGCTGGTTAATTGGTTGGTTGGTTGGATTGATGAATATTTACATGGATGCAAGGAAGTATTGTTTTTACATTTATGCAAGGATGGATTGACTTTTCAACAGATGCATGGATGAATAAATTGATGGATGTCAAATGTTGGATGGTGTATGGATGATAAATTAATTAATGTTAAAAAAAAAAAAGAGATGCATAGACGATGGATGGATGGATAAGGATGGTTAATAAGATGTTTGGATGATTGAATGGATGGGTGGATTGCTAGTTTGACGGATGTCTGGGTGGATGCAACTTGGATGGAAAAATGGATTGATTTAAGGTTTGGTTGGACGGATGGATTGATGGATGGATGGATGGATGGATGAATGGATGCATAGATGGATGAATAATTGGTTGGATAGTTGGGTGAATGGATGGTGGGTTCAATGGATAGAGAGATGAATAAATGGATGGTTGGTTGGTTAGGCGGATAGATAGTTGGATGGATTGATGGATGGATAGTCAGATGGATGGATTCGTTCACGGATGGATACATTTATGGGTTAATTGTTGGATTATGAATAGATTGATGGATGGTTGATTTGAATGATGGATATATAATAATGGATTAATGGGATGTTGGCTGGTTGATTAGATGGATGCATGGATGGATGGTTAGTTGGCTGTTTAAATGGGTTAATGATAATTTGATGCAGAGATGATTTGTTGGTTGGTATGTTGGACCTTCTGTATGGGTTTATGGATGATGGATGAATGGATGGATGGTTGGATGGGTAAATTAATAGATGGATGGTAGGTTGGATGTAGGCTGGTTTTGTGGTCATTTAGATGATGGATCGACAGATGGATGGATGATTAGATGGTTGGTCAGTTATACAGATGAATGGAAAGATATATTGACAGATGGTTTGTTGGTTGTGTGGTAAGTTAGTAGGTTGGATGATGGATGGGTGAATGGATGGATGAATGGATGAATATATAGGTGGATGGATTGTTGGTTAGTTGGTAAGTTGGATGGATGGTTAGTGAATTATTTTGATGGATTAATGGGTACATACACTGAACGTTGGATGGACGGTTGGTTGGTTTGATGATGGATGGATGGATGGATAGATGGATGGATAGATGGTCTGTTACATGGATGGATGGATGGATGGATGGATGGTTAGTCAGTTATTTTGGTAGGTTAAAGGACAGATAAATGAATAGATGGATGGTTGGTTGGTTTTGTGGTTTGTTTGATGATGGATGGATGGTAGATGGATGGTAGATGGATGGATAGATGGTCTGTAACATGGATGGATGGATAGATAGATACAGTAGATTGCTTGTTGGTTGGTTGCTTGGTTGGCTGGATGGATGGTCAGTCACTATTTTGGGTAGGTCAAAGGACAGATAAATGAATAGATGGATGGTTGGTTGGATGAACAGATGATTGGATGGTTTAATGGACAGACAGATGGATAATATCAATCTCTATTGTTCCAGAGCTAAAGGGTAGAGTGTGTATTTAATGGAGGGACGTTGTGTATAATAAATATTTTCTCTGTGTGACATCCAGCTGGTTCACTGCGGCAAACTTTCAGCCAAGTCAACAGACAGAGGGATTCAGGGACTGAGAGCTTATAACCACCTGTAGCTTTGGCCTCAGTTAATAAATCAACTCTCTCTCAGCACAAGAGACCAGAACAGAAGTCCAGCACTTCCCTAATCGAGCCTTTATTCTCCATAACTTAACTTAAATGTAAACGCACTGAGTCTAAAGGTTACAGTAACTTTTTTTTTCTGTTGGTGACTTCCAGACAGCATTGAGATCTTTTCTGGCTCGAACTCCAGTTTCATTTTGTCTGCACATAAATCTTGAGACATAAATTTAATATCAGTGATATTAAAATTACAAAAGGATAAAGGGACAGAGATGGATGAAGAGAGGAGGAGGAAGAGGAGGGACCATTTAACCTATGAGAGCAAGTCTCCTCGATTTAATTATCCTCTTGTTGGCCCTCCTCCAGACTTTTTGCTCCAGTCTGAAAACTTCAGACAAACTTACATCTTAATGTTTGATGTCTGGAGTTGGTGGTGAAGATGTTCTGAGAGGATTAAAGATGGAATAATTGAATTAAACTTCTCTGATGGTGGTCCACGCTATGAGGAGAGATGGTCCTGTCTCCTGGTTACAGAGCTTTGAGCTGAGAGAAGTAGAGGGACAGAAAATCACAAATAAATCTGCTTCTTATTTATTTGACATGTTAAATCAGACTTTTTCCTATCAATAAACTCAAATTTAATCTGACTTTTTAACACTTTATCTTTTCTTTAAAGTCCAATATCTGTCATTATCTATTATTTTAGTCAAAATGTTGTATCTGTTTTAAAAAATATTCTAGGAAAAAACAAAAACTCACATTCAAAAGTAAAATGATCTTATGTTTTGGCCACAAAGAGTCAACGAGAGGTATAAAATGTCCTTGTATCTTGATCCTATTGAGTCTTAAAAGACATTATTTCCCTCCTGACTGTAAATGAGAGTTATCACTCTTATGATGTGAAGAGATTGAGATTTAAATGGATTATTAAATGTTTTGAGCACACACACACCTGGCACACAGGTAAAGCAGGTGAGTAACGTCTTGTAGGAGATCTATTCCCGGCCCAGTGGTCAGAGATTAACTGCTTGGCTTTGGATAATTACGTCAGATCCCTTTAATCCCAAACAATTTACAGGCTGCAGCAGCTCCAGTGAAGGTCCCTCTGAGAGAGCTGTCACCGCCGCAGTGCATGCTGGTCCTGTGACGTAGCGTGTTTGAGGAAGAGACATCAGAGGATCAGTCACAAGAGTAAAACTGTGGAGGAGATGCAGAAGGGCAGTAAAATAAAATCAAAGTACTTATTAAAACCTGAAGAGGGATTCAAAACTGTTCTTTACTTTCTAACATGGACATTCGATGCATTTGTGGCTGCATATTCACATTGCACATTGACTTTTACACTTAATTATTTTTGCTCATGTGTTTTTGCACATTGAAAAAAGTTTTTCCTCATCTACAAGAGCACAGAAAAACTCTTCTATCATTTGACATTACAAATAAAAAGTACAAAATTTTTGCTAATTTGCTAATGCATTTTGAATTATTGCAAATGATCCATCTGTCGTTGTGGAGGGGGATGGGTGTCAGAGGTCTCTTTTTGGGTAATTAACAATAGGCACAAGCTTAGAGCAGCTTAAAAAAACTTCAGCTTTTATTTTATTGTATTTTATTTTATTTTATCAATGAGATAAACAAGTAAAACAGAAAAACTATTGTACTACAAGAGCTCAAAATATCCAGCTGCCCTAAGTGACTAGAAGAAGTGTTGGTAGAAAGGAGTAATCTCAACAAGAAATAAAAAATACACTGCAATAATTTCCAAAATAGATATTTTTTACCACAGCCTCATAACGTTTGTCTGGAACAAACCTGGCTCCTCTGCAAGTATAACTGATATGTGTATTGAGCTGTCTACTGGTGTGTCAGGTTAGAAAGAGAGAGGCCAACAGAAACAAAACAACAAAAATAATTCATGTATTAGCAGATTTTTACAATTATGTTTACAATAAACATCCATCCATTATCATTTATCCCATTCAGGGATATATATATATATATATATATATATATATATATATATATATATATATATATATATATATATATATATATATATATATATATATATATATATATACATACATATACATACATACATACACATATATACATACATATATAAATATATATGTAAACATATATGTATATAAACATATATATATATTTATACATACATTTATAAATACATGTATACATATACATATAACATGCAATTCTTTGGTTCCTCAAAGAAATTTTGCATATCAATCAGCCACTGCATATTATGTTTTTTTACATTAATTACACATGTAGATTTTGATCAGTTTCAACATGCTTGAAAAAATGCACACTTACTATTTAATTTCCAAAAAAT
This sequence comes from Cetoscarus ocellatus, assembly GCA_037902135.1. NCBI lineage: Eukaryota > Metazoa > Chordata > Actinopteri > Labriformes > Labridae > Cetoscarus > Cetoscarus ocellatus. The sequence goes on from JBAMNC010000131.1 coordinate 1,125,276, forward strand.
CCCAGTGATCTTTATTTTGCAAATCTATCATGGCAGGCAGAGTCGTTTATTTTTATTTTTTTATTATATGCAGTTCTGGGACATCCATCACTGCAAATTGCAATTTTACATGTTATATCATGAGAAAAATGTAAATATTGCTTTTGAAAGTTTTACACCTTTATTTTTACAAATGAAAAAAATGCTCATTTATCTTTGGAAATATACATTTTGCACATATCGGGAAAATGTGCTTCAACAATCATTCATAGAAAATTTGCACAAAAACAGTTGTAATAGATTAACTAAACAAAGAACTTTCAAATTTTTCTTATTGCACAAAAACATGAGGTGCATTTTTCACTGTGTATGGCAATTTTGTCCATCGCTATTTCGAATAGAAGTTCAACACATTTGTAACAAAGCTGACTTGATTAAGGAAGAAAATCGCCTGTTTTTGTTCAAATATCATTGCACATAGATATTTTGCATCAGCAGTATGTTATTACACAAAATCTGTCTCACATCTATTATTGCACATTGAGATTTTACACATATTATGGATATAAAAATGTGAAAATCTTTTAATGCAAACTAAGTAATGCTTTTATATTATCAAACAGAGATCATTCCCCAAGATCAGTCAAATCTTTAACATCTACAGACTCTTTTCCCTGATTACACGTGGATATTTTTGCACAGTTTCTAAAATGCAGACACATTAAGCACATCTTTGATTGCAAATACAATTCTCTCAAAACTTTTGATGTTTATTATTTGCACACACGTACATCACAACAGTCAAAATTCACACATATATCAATGCACATGTAGTTTTTTCACATCTAATTTGCACCTTTACTTTTATACATCTAGTTTTCACATGAATAACTTGCACACAAAAAATGTGGTCTTTTATCTGGCTATTAGCAATTTTACACATTAATTATTAAACATGGCAATTTTGTAAGAATTTCTGCGCACCTTGTCTAACACATGAACAATTACCATTCTATTATAAAACAGAAATTTTCCATTTTCTCCCAAAACAATGAAGAAGTTTTAATGCACATGGACATTTAACGCATCTCTTTGGAACATATTAATTTTGCACATTAATTAGCTGCACATATGGAGTTTTTCTGCCTGGTCCTGCATATGGTTTTTGGCCTATCTATTATTTTGCACAGATATAAACAAATATTTTAACTCATTATGGCATTAATTTATTTTGAATTAACTTTTTTTCTTTGGAGTAACAAATCAAACGCTTTTTATGACCACGAAGTCACAGATTGCTGGCTGTAGTAGTCAGAGAAAACTTCAGCATAGCCAAACTGTTTTTTTATTTTTGGCTCTTTGTCGACATCTAGCGGTCACACCGAGGACCTGTAAGTCATAATTTCAGCCAGCAGAGGGCGCCTGCTCCCTCTGAGTGTGAACCTCACCTGCCTCTCTGTCCCTGCAGAGGGATACTGAACACACTAAATGTGACCATGGAGATTAATGCAATTAACCTGATAATCCTGAAATATATTTCCTCCCTTTCAAAGACAGAATAGGCTAAGCATGAATATTATGCAGAAGGGAAAAAAAAAGATGAATTTGACAACCACAGTTAATGAATAAAAGACACAGGGGAAGTAAACTAGTAAAGTAAAGTTAACATCACTTTACTTCCTTGTTGACCTAGAGCATTACTATCAATATTAAAGAGTTTCAGCATTCATTTTTTTAAGCACACTTCTAATTACAGTAACATGAGTAAATAATTGGTTACTTTCCAGCCCTGATGTATTGTGCTTGAACACATGATGATAACAGCCTTTCACTGACCAGTTCCTTCTGTAAAGTGAGACAATTTGTCACTGCAATCACAAATACTTCAGTTTTTTTCCAGCCTTCTTTTCTTACTTTCTTATTTTCTGTTGCCATTTCAGTGTTCTTTTTCAGTGGTTGAATAATGATCATTGTCAAAAGTAAAAAGAGCTGAAGTACTCTGTATTTCATCATCTCCCTGGATGGTCATCATGTTACTTTGAATAAACGAGGCTTCAGTGTAGTACAGTGCAGTGGTTCTCAAAGTGTTCCAGGGCGCTCTGGTGTGCTTTCAGGCAAGCCAGTGTACCTTAGGAAATGGCAGAGCAGTGTTATTATCTTGACTATATGCTACAACTATTTACTACTATTAATTCAGATAAGAAGGATTTTACCATTTCAGGAAGAGAGACTTTACACTTTAAATCAGGCTGCAACAAATCAAATTATTTTTTCAGCTTATTAAGAAAACCTGGCACACCAGATGAACTGTTCAAAATATTTCATTAGTCCATAGAAAGTGTTTGGGAATAGGCAGAACCTTTCAGAAGCATATCTGGCAAATGATTGGACGATCATTCAATCAATCAACATTTATTACGGGCCAGTCAGTTAATGTAGTAGGGGGGTGCTACTGCGTTACAGAAGTAAACCACTTTGTAAAACAAACTTGTCAAAACATGTCAGAAGTGGAGCAGAAATATACTTATTATAAAGAAGTTTGTAGTGCTGTTTCTTTTTCATTTAATAAAGAAACACAGTCATATCTGATAAAACTGCGATGGAAGCTGTTAGCATCTATGCTAATCTTTGTTCAAGCAGTCACTTCCTGCTGTCATCTCTCTTGTATGTCTCAGCTCTTCCTGCTCTAAAGGACGCTGATTGGGCCGTCCCACTTTGGGCCGAGCTCAATTGTTGTAGACTAGACTTTGAAAGATGGATCTGCCTGATTACAGACATTGAATCAGGCAGGTCCAGCTGCTGCACAAGGTCATATTAATAAATCCTAAGTATTATGGTTGAAGTTGAAAGGCAATTCATCTAATTTTAGGATTGACCATGTCTTTACAAACCTTCATGGGCCCCTTTCCCTTTTATCCCCCCTTATGTGCAGCCTTGTCCCTGCTTGCCATGACAGGTCTAGGATCCCCTCTCCAAGCACAATCTTGAGAGAGGGAGGACTTCATGTAAGGAATAAAATCTTTAATTTCTTTGTCTAAAAATGTGTCCAAATCATCTAAATCTTTACATGACCTTTACCAGCCCCTGTACAGATGTTTTATATAAGATCATTTTTATAATAATTCTCTGAGACAGTAATGTTTGGCAGAGAGACGTGAACATAATAGTCATTACATCTGCATTTACTTTTTCATACTGCATACCAACAGCTGCATGTACAGCTCCTGAGAACAGAGGCTGCGCCACACCGGACACACATCCTGCTGTCTGACCCACTTCACAACACACACACCGAGGGGGTGGGGGTAGTTTAACACACACACACACACAACTATACACACAACACCAGGAAGAAGAGAGGAGGCATTCATGGGAAAAAAGTGAGACCATTCAGTTCCCATACTCCCCTCACAGAACAAGGCTTACACACTGCACTGTTCTTTAAATGGAGCAGTTTTAATAATGTTTCTGGTACTGAATATAAATGAAAAAGTGACTGAAGAATGTTTTAGACTGTGAGGCTTGGAAAAGTCAAACAACAAAGAGGTCGGTGTTACAGTAAACAGGAAGAATCACATAGAAAGACATCCTGTCTGCCTCCAAACACTCTGACGTTTTTATTGATTGTGTATTCACTCAGTGATCAACCATCACATTTTAAATCATGAATCTTTCTTTTGCTCTTTCTTGCTCTTTTGATATCAAGGTTAGTTCAGGGTTTTTGAAGTGGGGTTGCTAGAGGCCTATGGCACTAGTAAATACAATATGAGTGCCAATAGGATATAGATGGTAGCCAGTTTATACCAGTACATGGTGCCACTGAAAGCCTCATAATTAACCCACACAGAGGTTAAAACTAGTCAAAGAAAACTATGTTGGCTTAACAGTGCACTACAGTAAGATTCTTTACAGCTTTTAACTTTTCCTCGACAAAGTCCCTGTGTTAAAAATTATTGTCTGTTTGGAATATTGGTGTTAGGTATCCCTCCACCATCAGCTGGTCAGGTCGTCAGAGGAAACAAAAGACACTTAGGCCACGTTTACACGACAATATTTTCTCTAGAAACGGAAAAGTTTTTCCTTTGCATTTTCAAAGACAAACCGCGTCCACATGGAGAAGCGAGAACGACTTAAAATGCTGTAGCGTGCATGCCAGTCCAGTAGATGGTGATGTAGGTTTGCAGAGAAACGGCGGTGTTACAACACACGTACGAAGGAGAAAAACTTTTCACAAACAACAATGGCGAGTGGACACACGAAGAACAAGAGTTTCTTGTTTGGACCACAAATCTGTCTGGATAACAAACTGAGCACGGTAAGCAGCGTACATGTTACTTGGCAGACAGCCGAAGCTGTTGTTGCTCCTGGTATGCGCGCGCAACCTTCATGTGAAAGAATACTGCGCATGCAGTGATGTCAGCATTTCCCCCTAAAACGCTGAATCCCGTCTATGAAGCCGGGCCGTGATACGTTTTCAAAACTCTCCACTCTGGACCCTGGTTTCAAAAGCTTGCGGATTCAGGCACTCCGGGCACCGGTCTCGTGTAAACAGGAGGCGAAAACACAATGAAAACTCTTTGTTTTCAGTTTTCAAACAGAGACTTGTGTAAACACCACCTTACTTCACTGAAACTGAACTAAAAATGAGAGACTTTGACTCTAGTAATGACGACATGCTGTTAGTTGTGGGTATGAAAGGACATCTTTATGAACCAGAGTACACAGAGGAAGAACTTTAGCAGGTAGAGTCACTGAGAGGGCTTTCACACCGGCACAGTTCTGGTTCTTGGAACTTTCTCTGGATTCTCAGATCCTCGGTGCTTTCAAACGAACCAGCCAGCATTCATACCAGTTTAAGTGGAGCCAAAGTAGGAAGGCCTTTTCCCTTGTTACTCAGGCAGAAGTAAACAACACACCAGCAAAATGGCAGACATGTTAAAAGCATTTGCAAACGTAGGGTTTTTGTTTTCATCCAGTAATCAAGCACTGTCCTTCGAGCTTCATTTTAAATTCTGGTTATGCCCAAATTGCCATCAAACCTTTTGTCTCCTCACTCAACCACTGCACGCTCTTCTTCTCCATTTTCCTCAACTTCCTGCTCATTTTATCAACACAGAATACGACATGCCCACTGATGATGTCCCGTTTCGCGAGCTGGAACCAACTTTTCAGGTTCTGAACCAATTTTATTCCAGTCTGATCACGCTGGCTGGTTTAAAATTAGGTTTGGGAACTGGAACCAGCATGGAGCCGTACCGATGTGAAAGCCTCAAGTTACCTGGTGGTGCAGATAAATGAACTGTGTGTCCATGTCAACAAACTCAGAAGCCTATTGCTGTCATGAGTGGGACATAGTAACACGGCTTCTCCTGGACCTTTCAGCAGAGCTCTTTAATTTCAGTAACCCTTCAGACTGCTGTCGTGTGTCATAGTTCTGATCGGTAAAATGGGCACTGCAAACACAATGCTCTGTCACAGCAGAGAGGTGAGTCCTGATATCCAAGTTTAAAAAACAAGCCACATTTAGCCAGTTATAATGGTTTGTGCTCCGGTGACCTGAACATCTAATGAGGGGAGTTGCTAGCGAAAGGATACATAGCCCTTTGTTGGATCACAAAATATTTCCAAACCCAGGAGCTTTGTTGAGGACACTTATTCGCTGTAAAGAATCTTACTGTAGTGTATAATCGAGCAAACATAGCTTTTTGAGTAGTTCTAGCTTTTCGTTCCATTTTACTCACTAGGCAGCGTGAATCCTATGAACAATGCCTGTATTTTTAATTGTTACTGTCCTCAAAACTGTCACACTTCCACTGTCAAATTGTTGATTTTTTTTCCGTATTTATTGTTTGTAATTTATTGCCTTAATCTTTTCTTGAATTTGTATTGATTATGACATGTGCTGCTGACCTGTTGGCCAGGTCCTGAACTTAATGGGACTTATCTGGTTAAATAAAAAAAATAAAAATAAAAAAATAAGCTATAAGTAGGTCAATTATCAGGCTTTCATAGGCACCATGTACTGCAAAGTACCAGTGTCCGCCCCCTGATGTCTCCCCCCAAAGCTTGCAAGTTCCTTTATGGGGACTCATATTAACTTGTAACCTGACACATCAGACAGACTGATTTCAGACAATGAATCAGGCAGGTCCATCTGCACTGTACGGTTAATTAACTAGTGCCAGGGGCCTCTAGCAACCCCATTTCAAAAAACCTAAACTAACCCTTTATCATCCTCAAACTATTTCTCTGTTCTTTTTTACGTGTCACTGTTTTGTCTCTTGTCTTGCACTGTATTCTGCTTCCATTATATGTTTATTTGTTTAACAAAAGGACAGAAAACAACAGTCAAAGTGTCCTGTACTTAATTCTCATGGCAATTGCTACCAGGTATGTTACATATTTGTCTGCAGGCTGTTAAAGTTGGCTTCTTCTTTGACAGTGTCAGCATTATTAGTTATTTTACACAGGCATCAGTCACATAGCCTGGGGGTATGTTTTTGGAGCTGCATTTTTGGGAGCTGCCTGTTTGTTTGACTCTGAACGGAGGCTTTTAAGCTCATTCACATCTGCTTTGAGTTTTGTTCTTTGAAAAACTTGTAAAGTAGGATTTTCATATCAGTGGGGTTGATACAGTTATTATGAGGAACATTCTTTTACTTTAGTTGGAAGTTAACATCAATCAATCAATCAATCAATCAATCAATCAAACTTTATTTGTATGGCACTTTTCATACAAACTTTCGTAGCACAAAGTGATTCACATAGAAATGAAGAAACAAAATAAATTAAAATAAATAAAAAATAGAAAATTGAATACAATGAAAAATACAACCCACCCCCGCCCCACCCCCACCATCACAATCCACATACGGCACACGCCCTCACCTACACACACACATACAAAGAAGAAAACATAGTAAGAGGACTGAGGAAACGCCATCTTTAATTAAAAATGAGGAAACACTGGAGCCAAGACTAAAATAACAATAAAAAGAAATCCTTATAAGAAATTAGATTAAAATAAATAAATAAATAAGCATACTATAGGAAAATAAATAGGTAAATAAAATGCAATTTTAAATAATAATATGGTAAAATGAGATAAAATGTACTGAGTTAAGGTAGTGAAAAGAAAATCAGTGAACAGATAATAAAATTCCGAACAATAAATCTGAGCTAAAATTGAGAAATAAAATATATTAAGAGGGTTAAAATGAATTCATAAATTCATTATTATTATTTAATTCGATTAAATAATAATAATGAATATAATCAGCTTAAAGCAAGATTAAAAAGGTAGGTCTTGAGTTTGCTTTTAAAAATACTAACCGTAGGTGCTGCTCTCAGGTCTTCAGGTAGACTGTTCCAGTTTCTCTCTCTGAGGACCTGCACCGATGACTAAACCCGAGTTTTGTCCTGGTTGAGCTGAAGAAAGTTGTCTGCCATCCAAGGCCTGACGTCTAAAATACAATTAAAAAGGGCATCAATGGGCCTGTGTCCAAATAGTTTTATTGAAATAGAAGGGAAAGGGTCAGTGAGGTGTCCAACTTCAAAACTGCTCTAAGTACATTCTAGAGTCAGAGTGATCAACCGTGCAAAGTTTGAAGCAAATCTCTTGATGTAGCCTATTTAAAGGTTTCTTGAAAACAAACAATAGATAAACATTAGGGCGGTTTCAGACTGATGCATTTTACTTGTGATCCCAGTGGTGTGTTCATGCCTGCTTGAGTTGTGTTATGAAGTCAGAGCTTTCAGGCTGTCAGTGTCAAAGCAGACATGAATATGACAAATAGACTATTTACCTTAATCCAGCTGGTATATGTGTCCACAGTGGTAGAATAAGTCACAGAAAAGATAAAAACTCACCAATAACTCTTCCTGTCTGTGCCTCTCAGAGTTAAAGGGATAAGCCAACATTTTTTTTGTTTTTGTGTCTTGCCTCACTCCCGAGTCCATGACAAGCAGGTTCTTTCAACTGTGTGTGCAGTAACAAGGAAGAGACGGACAGAAACTGTTAGCCTGCCTCTGCCTACAGTCAGTACATGAAGTGCTAATCTTAGTCTAAAAAGGAAACGTAACATAACAGGGTTAAAAAAAAAACAAACGAGTCACAACAAGCACACAGGACCGTTTAGAGTTGCTGAAGAGTTTATCTGATGACTGTAGGCAGAGGCAGGCTAACGCATCCCACTGACTCCCAGTGTTTGAGCTAAGCTAATTAGCGGTTGGTAAGCTCTACCCATCTCTTCCTTGGTACTGCATTCACAGTCGAAAGAATGGAGTCTATCTGCTTGACTCAGGACTGAGACAAGACAAGAAAACAAAAACAGTGTTGGAGTGTCCCTTTATGGCTCAGTTTGCCTCTGAGCAACAACTCTTGTTCATCAGAGTGCTTTAATTCTGTGGGTTTCCAGGTCTGTTATGCAATAAATCAGGTTCCTCGTGGGGAGACTTACTGTCTTCTACCTAAACTTCAAATAGAAACTCATTATTGGCGTGACATATATACAGAGAGATAAAGCTGTGACAACAAGGAGGCATGCCAATAGGCAATGACATTCACACGCCTGGTGTGAAAGCTGTGGTGGCACTTGCTGGAGCTGACAAGTTCAGCAAACACACACGCAAACAGGCGTAAGGCTCTATTTTCCTGACCTTTGACCTTCTAAATATTTCTTATCTCAGGGTAGATATTTGTGCTTTTTAAATTATTTTGTTTTAGGTGTTGTCCAGGCAGCACAGTGGTGCAGTGGGTATTGCACGTGCCTCACAGTAAGAAGGTTGCTGGTCCGAATCCTGTGTCGATGGGTTTCATTCAGGCACTTCGGCTACCTCCCACAGAAAAAAAGCATACTTTTGTCTGCGTTAAATTTGTTTAAACTATCTCCACTTTAAGATCTTTTCTTGCTGCCATTTTATATGTGGGTGGGGGTGTAAATTTAAGGATGTATCATAGACATTGTGTATAATTTAATGTAATTTTTAAAAAGATATTTTGTTTCTGTTTGCCTCTCTCTTTCATCCCTGACACACCAGTAGACAGCTCAATATATACTATATAGCTGGGGTTATCAACTGTACTTGCTCAGGGTCCAGGTTTGCTCCCTACGTTATGGGCGCTGTAGTTTAAAAAAATGTAATTATTATTAATTTTTATTTTGTGTTTCTTGTTGGGATTACTCCTCTCTACCAACACTGCTCATAGCCACTTGGAGCAGCTGGATATTTTGAGCACTTGCAGAACAATAGTTTTTGAGTTTTACTTGTTTATTTCATTACTAAAATAAAAGAAAAGCGGAAGTTATTTTAAGCTGCTCTAAGCTTGTGTCTGTTGTTAATTACCCAAAATTAGACCTCTGACTTCCCCCTACAGAGACAGGTCTACGTGGCAGAGGGGTGGGGGAGGGCTGAAGAGAATTAGTCAAAACAAAGATCATCATTTAACCCTTCTTGTCTTTTCATCACTTTCCTCATGAGTGAAATACAAAGAAAACGCCTCGTAGAACAACACCGAATACCACACATTCCTCATGAGTTTGTTTTGTAGACAAGAGCAGCTCAGATAGAAAAGAGCAGGCAGACAGACCTGCCTCTACATGAAGATACAACCATGGACTGGCTTTAGGTTATGGCAATGTATGCTATATTTATTTATATAGATAACTGTTATGTGAATAAAAAGATGTGTTGGTAAGAAACGAGGTAGCCTCCATAAGTGAGCAAGTACATAAGTAAAGAAGGAAGGGGTCATGGTTGGAAGAAAGGAAGATTATAAAATAGTAAGCAAGAATATGAGTAAGAAAGGAGCTTTAGAATACAGAGGATGCTTATATGAATTAGGAAGGACACCTTAATTTAAAGGAGGAAGTATATAAGGAATAAATATGGCCAATATGGCTGCACAAATGTATGCAAGTACACAAGTCAAGGAGGCATAAAAGTTAAGAATTTTGTAGTTCAAAAAGGAAGGATAGAAGAACAGAAGGATGGATGCAAAAACATACCTCCAGGTAAGGATGCTAGTAAGTAAGTACTTAAGGGGATGAGGAAGTGAGGAAGAGAGTGAGGAAGAAAGGTAAAAAGAAGGGGAAAAGTAGGGAGGAAGGTATGAAGGTAAGAAGTATGTGGTGAATTAAGGATGTATAAGGAATGAGGACAGTAAGCAAAAAGTCAAGTAAGGATGTATTTATGAAAGGTAGTAAGGAAGGAAGTATAAGAGGAAGTTAGAAAGTCAGGGCAAAGACATGAAACTAAGAGGATAACGGTGGTGAATTAGGGACATATAAATGTAGGAAAGGTGGCACAAAAGTATGCAAGTACGCAAATTAAGGAGGTAAGTAAGAGAATGAGATAGAAGGGTAAAAAGAAGTGGACAAGTAGAGAAGACGGAGGAAAAACATAAGGAAACAAGGAAGGAAGGCAGCAGCATGAAGTCAAGGATGTATATATACATATGAGGTAAGAAAGTTAGGAAGTTTGTTGTTAGAAAGGAAGTAAGAAAGGGCAGAGGAAAAGAAGGATGATGCAAAAACAAGGATTCAAGTCGGTTAGTAATTTAGGATGTAAAGAAGTAGGTTAGAGAGTGTGGAGGAAAGGTGAAAAGAAGGGGAAAAGTAGGGAGTATTGAAATAACAAGGTAGGAAATAAGATGGGAAGGCAGTAAGCATTAAGTCAATTAAGGATGGAAACATACAAAGAAGGGGAGGAAGTATAAGAGGAAGGTAGTAAGTCAGGGGAGGCAAAGATATGAAAGTAAGAGGATAACTGTTGAGATTTAAGGACATATAAGTGAAAGGAGGGTGACACAGAAGTATGCAAGTTAGCAAGTTAAGTTTGTAGTTAAAAAAAGAAAGGAAGAAAAGAGAGGAAACGAATATAAGAGGATGGAAGTAAGTCAGGGAGGCAGAGGTGTGAAGGTATGAAGTATGTGGTGAATCAATATGAAAGTAAGAAAGGAGGCACAAAAGTATGCAAGTATGCAAATTAAGGAGGTATTAAAGTAAGTAAATTTGGAGTTGGACTGCGTAGAAGAAAACAAGGATGGATGTAAAGACAGACGTAAAGGATGCAAGTGCAAGGGCATAAGGAAGTAAGAAAGAGTACAGGAAGGAAATAGAAAAAGAAGAGGCAAGTAAGGGAGAAAGATAAAAGGAGATAAGGAAGGAAGAAGAGAAAAAGGTAAGGCAGAGGGTAGGTAAATAAGTTCAAACATTTGGTAGAAACAAAAGGGAGATGGATTGAAGTTAGTATGGAGTAGTGGTTAGTTGTAAGGATGCAAGCAAAAAAGCAAGCAAGGAGGAAAGTAGACAAGGAAGTAAGGAAATAAAGTTCCAAGTTTTAATTCTAACACAGCGCATTTATGGAAAAAAAAAGACATTTAGTTGCATAATCACCCTTAACAGTGGTGGCTTTGTTTTAGAGAAGCTAGGACATACAGATGAAAGAAACGCCAGCAAGACTGAAATTAAGTAACCATGTGTGACTTTTATAACGGGTCACTGGGCGTCTCCAGCTGGGCTGTAATTCCTGCCTTTTGGACGCCTAAGCAGAGGGACTGTTCTCCCCCTCCCCCTGGATCCTCTGGGCGGGACCGGCCTGGAAATAAGATTCCAGTGCAGAGATTTCCAGACTGTGACAACCCGGCATGAAAACTCCTGCAGCTCCCTCAAACTAATCTGTCTTCGACTTTTTAAAGATTCACATCAACCGGTCTACTGCTGGTGAAGACATCTGAGCAGCTGTAAGGACAGACCTGCAGAGTCACCGAGACAGCCTAATAAGGTAAGATATAAAGTTGTGGGAGTCAGAGGGGGAAGGGAGAGGCTGCTGCAGAGCTCAACTAGTAGGAAATGTTCAGGCATGTGAGAGGAGGCCACAAAGTTAGATCTGCAGGATGAAGATAAAGACCTCTTTGAGCATTTGTAGGCCAACTTTGCTGTAAAAGAAGTCTTAAAAAGTAAAAGAAAATGCAAAAGTAGGAGCATGATGTAAGAATGAATGAGAGAGTAGACATTTTGGGAGTTGGCTGCAGCTTTTGACCTTATTTAATCTTTGATGTGAGGCAGAATAGGGCTGGGCAAGCTGAGCAATCAGTTTTAAGATATTCCTGTTTTGTTTTTGTTTTTTTAAATGAGGTATAGTGTTATTCGAAGAAGAAAATAAAAGTTTCCAGGCATAATGATTCGTAAAAAAAAAACAGTTGTTTACTGTGGTAGTTCAGTAAAAGCCATCAACAGTCAAAAATGCTTGAATTAGGGTCCCTTCCCTTTTGTGGTCCTTGTTAGCAGTTTGTTAGCACCCATCCTTTTACAAACACAGTTAAGCTTTAAAATTCAAAAGGCTGGGCAAAGTCAGATGCTTTTTATGTTGCAAAGCTAAATGTTCAGCTCTTACACGTCTGTGTTCATCACAGACCTTATTTCAGGTATTTATCTTAAAAGCCAGTGTAAAATTGCATAGACCTTGGGACATAGGGACAGAATTAGGTTTTAGGATTCATTTCTGCACTGCTCTTCATTAAATAGTTGAACATAAATTACCTTAACTTCTCACCAGTTACACAAGCTTTTACAGAAGTTTCTTATGTAAAAGTGCAAATTAGATTGTGCTTTTTTTGCTTTTAATTTTCTGTTAACAATAAAAAAAAAGTTGTCAGTGTCATGTACATTTTGGACTTTATGTTAAAGACATGACTCTGGAGCTTATCCTCTATCTAAACTGGATTTTTAAACCTAGAAATGGTCTAAACAAAACTCATCTTTCTCTGTCACCTGTTTTATATGACAAAAAATGAAGTTTAAACACCCAATGTCAGGTAATTCATTATATTAAATCATAAGAAAAATCAAACAAACTAAAACTACCAGCCTGTCTGAGTAGCACAGCTGAGTTGGCAACATTTGGTAATGTTGGTTGAACATCCAAGGAGCAACCCACTTTTGCAATTTAGACAGTATTCTTTCTATTTTGTTTAGAATTCTGATTAATGATTAAGTTTCTGTACTTTTTCATTGCATGATCATGACATTTAACAGAAGGGATGTTTTTAACAACTTCAATGAAAGCAAATGTTGCCACTACAGTTTGTTCAAACTTCTCAATAGCTGTGAACAAAAATACCAAATTGGATGTCTAAGACCAACATTAAGTAGCCATGATGTCAAACAGGCATCAGTATCATTTGGTTTTGACTAGAATCTCATAAAAAAAGGTAATTCAGTTATTATGACAAGGTTTTCATGTAAATTAACAGAGCATCATATCATGAATTACCATTTAGCTTGTTAAGGCATAAATTGAACAAAATTTGGTGTTTAAAACTGTAAGTGTAAACTGTAGATCTGTTTGTGGCTTGCTAAACTCAAAATAGTGCCTTTGGTCATAAAAACATAAAAATCACGTTAAGAAAGTGTAAAATCATGATAATTAAAGGTACCTGCAAATACAACGATTATCAAACTATTAAAACGGGAAGTTTATTGCTCCAAAAAGTTGTATTCACCTTTAATTTTTTAACTCTACAATGATCATATCATCAGTAGATGTGTCTGTATCTGAATCTATCCTGCTCAAAACTTGCAAGCAACACAGTGAACAAGGAGTATTTCATATTTTGTGCTCTTACAATGGCTGTTTCTCTGATAATGTGCTATTTTTCTTTAATATGTGAAGAGTGAAAACCTGGAAATTCTTTCAAGCTAACTGATAATCTAAAGGATTGATACTAGATCGAGTTGTAATAGAACAACTTAAGACAGTGATTTTATGGATGTGCTAAATGTCGAAGCTCTGAGCCTTTCAAAGGTGATGTCTGTTCTTATTGAGGTCAGACATGCTTAAATCTTATCCTCAGGCCTGTCCGAGCGAGTAAAAACATGTCTGAGAAAGGGTGGAAAGGATTTCATTTCTGTTTCAAGTGCTGTCTCATTAGTTTTTAAGTGTGCTAGTTCATATTTGGATGCTCATATTATGTTTCAGATGTTTATAGAGAAATGAGTATATCAGCCTATAAACGTGTAATACTGACGTGTACGCCTCACTCCTGAAAGCACACGTCCTCTCCAGACCTATACGTGGACTGTTGCAATAAGCTGACATTTCTCTGTGTGCCTGCATGAGGAACCAATCAGCATGAAGCACATTCTGTTTATAGGACTTTATGTTAAAAAGACATGAAGAGGTCAGAAATAGCTGACAGATATTTTGGCTGGAGTGCGTCTTCCAGCTGCCTACGTGGCTGTTATGTAATCCTGCTTTGAGGTTTTACTGTGAGAGCTCATTTCAAAACCCCTGCTGCTGGTTCCCGTAAAACTTTCACTGTAAAACTACATGTGTCATTTTTAACACACTTTATCATTACTGAAATGACTTATCACTGCAGGCCTTATTGTTACCTTGGTATCTCAAACTGGTTTCTTGAACATGGCATGAGTTCATTGACTCCAGTGGCCAGATCTCACTCCAATAGCACCTTTGGGATATGATGGAAAGGCAGATTTTCATCATTTATGTGCAAGCAGCTGTGTGATGCTATCATGTCAGTAGAGACCAAAATTACTGAGGAATGTTTCCAGCACTTTGCTGAAATGTTGCCACAAAGAATTAAGCCCCCACAGCATTAAACTCTGTACAGACTGATCTGAAACTCAGAGCTCATTTAAACTGGAGCCTTTCGCTTCATGCTAATGGATAAACAGTGAGAGACCACTTAACAGTGACTGTGTTTCTAAATTGTTATTTATGTTAAAGCCTCTGCATTTTATTGCAAGACACTTTGCACTCACAAAAATATGTCTTCTAATTTACTGTATATTGTCATCTTTCATGACGTGTGCTGTTGACCTCTTGGCCAGGTCGCCCTTGTGAAAGAGATCTTGATCTCGATGGGTTTTTATATGGTTAAATAAAGGTTATTAGTAATAATAAGGCTGTTCTTAAGTCAAAAGGAATCTAAGCCAGTGCTAGCAAGGTGCACAACTGGATTTTGGCAGAGGTCTGGTAATCAACACTTTACCAAACACCAAAAGGTAGCCCACAAACCCAATGTTGTCATCAGAGGACACCTGGTGGGGTTTAAGATTGAATATGGAGAGGAAATAATTTCTGAAATAATCTTCTTTTTATAAAAATCAGTTGATTTCACAGGAACAACTCAATAAGTCTCCATTCTCTTGAATTAATTGACACCATGCATGGAATGAGAATCAAACATTTATTCAGTCCATAGGTTTCAATTGGTCATCATTGTCCTCATGTTTCTGTCTTCACAGGTCTACATTACATCATGTGGGTAACAAACCTGGTCTCCCTGGTCCTTCTGGCCACTGCTGCCTCTGCTGCCACCTCAGCGTCAGCAGACAAAGTCCTGAGCAACCACGCCACCATCCTAGCTGACAACAGCGCTAACTTAGCCTTCAGCCTCTACCAAAACATGGCTAAGGAGAAAAACATCGAGAACATCCTGATCTCGCCTGTCGTCGTAGCCTCCTCTCTGGGTCTGGTGGCTCTCGGAGGCAAAGCAGCCACTGCCTCTCAGGTGAAAACACTCCTGAAAGCAGATAAAGTCAAAGATGAGCAGCTGCACTCTGGCCTGGCTGAGCTCCTGACTGAGGTGAGCGATCCAAAGACACGCAACGTCACCTGGAAGATCAGCAACCGCATGTATGGACCAAGCTCTGTCACCTTTGTGGATGATTTTGTGAAGAGCAGCAAAAAGCACTACAACTGTGACCACTCCAAGATCAACTTCAGGGATAAGAAGAGTGCTCTGAACTCCATCAACGAGTGGGCCGCCAAGTCTACTGATGGAAAACTGCCAGAGGTCACCAAGGACGTGGAGAAGACTGACGGAGCTATGATCATCAACGCCATGTTCTTCAAACGTGAGTCGAAAACTAAACCACAGAAGAGAAACAGTATTCCTCCCATGCTTGTTCTCATTATTACTCCTTTTTTCTGTCACAGCTCACTGGAACGAGCAGTTCCATCATCAGATGGTGGATAACCGAGGATTCATGGTGTCTCGTGGCTTCACTGTGGCAGTACAGATGATGCACCGCACAGGTGAGTGAAATTGGACAGGTTTAAAGGGATAAGCCTTTTTTTGTCTTTTCGTGTTTCGGAGTAGAAGAGTGAATATGATGATAGTAGAAGATAATATAACATCACACTGTAAAAAAAAAAAAAAAAAAAGTCACAACAAGCACACAGGACCATTTAGAGTTGCTTAAGAGTTTATCTGATGACTGTAGGCAGAGGCAGGCTAGCTATACCCATTGACTCCCAGTGTTTGAGCTAAGCTAATTAATGGTGGGCGAGCTCTGCCTGTCTCTTCATTGTTGCTGCATGCAGTCAAAGAATCTGCTTGTCATGGACTCAAGAATGAGGCAAGACATGAAAACAAAAAAAAAATGTTGCACTATCCCTTTAATGACTGGAAACAAACAAAAGAGAAACTACAAGATCTAATTTTACATTCACATAATTTCTAGTGGTGTAAAGACAATCCTATCTGAATCATTTGGTGATGATGTCAGCACACATGGTAAGGACTTGAATTGGGGACGACAGGGTGGCCGGTTCAAGTCCAGATTGAAACATACTTGGACTTGGTGTGGTAGCCGGGGAGATGCAAACTTACTTCCTGAAGCATAATCCCTGGTTATGGAAGTTGGTTACGCGGCTGAATGCGTTGGTGCCCTCCAGGACCTCAGGGTATAGGGTTTGCACAATCTGACACACCAGATGGACCATGCAATATATTTCACTGAGGCCATCTGGGAAAGAGCCCATAGAAAATGCTTGAGAATGGGCAGAACCTTTCAATAATATATCCATCAGGTGATTGGACGACCATTCCTTCAGTCACACTCACTACGGGTCAACAGATAACGTAGTAGGCGGGCGTTACTGCAGAATGTGAGCCACATCTTAAACAAACTCTTTAAGGCCATACAAGATTAATATAACAGAGGGAAAACTTAACAACTGTCAGCCCGTCTATACACTGGGAAAAGTGACAAAGTCAAATGGCAGTACATGACTCTCACCTGTTGAGATGGCAGGACTCAGCTTTGCAAAGATCTTTACGCCTGCATATAGCTGTAGGAGAAGCAGACCCGCATATGAAACTTCAAGGGCCAATCACACAAAGGCACGTTGCACAAGGTCTAAACATCCTCAGGGGCAACGAAACATGGGGGGTGCTTGTAAAGAGAATATAGAGAGGAAAAAGCAGAAAATGGGCTTGAACAAATGCTCTCACACTACAAAAACTCAGATCTAGGTGAGAGTATTTGTCCAATTTCAAGTCAAAAATACCTCACTGGAATTTTTCTAAGCCACAGTTTCCATACATATTTGGATTAAGACCTTATCTGAAGATACAACAACTAAAAATAAGGCCTGAGTTGCTTGCAATAAGCGAAATAATAATAATAAAGAGACAAGACAAATCTAATTAAAAGGGTGTCTTAAAATGTGTTTTTTTATATCCAGAGCAGATTTTAAACCCGAATTTAAGACCCTCACTGAGTCAAACTTGCTTGTTTCATTGGCAGATATTTTTGCGGCTGGTTCTGCATCACATACTTTTACAAATTGTGGCTTAATGAGGGAGAGGAGAGAACTTTCTACTGCATCTAATGTACTTAGTGGCCATATGGAGCTCATACAACCACACTTCAAAAATACTGAACTATCCCTTTCAGTTGGTTGTCATTCAGCATTTTATTGAAGGACCCTTTCCTGCTACTTTCACTCTATAACAGAATTATTCATAATATTGCCAAAAAACCTATAGCTGGCTCACCGAGTGTATCAATAAGCACGAATGCCTGTCTATTTTCCTGTTTTCATCTCATTTTATGTCTGCTTTGGCTAATAGTGACGTAAATGTGCGCTGCAACATGATGTCTTTTGCTGAAAAGTTGAAAATGATTCAACTTCCATGCGTACTCAAAAAACTGCTGCAGAGGAAGACGTCCGGTAGATGCACTATTACGTACAAAAACAATGGTTTTGCAACTCATCCCTCAGTGATCAGCCCCTTATCCTGTCACCAATCAGCAAAATCAACAGTTACAACAGCGTTTGCAGCCCTTTTGGTTCTTGGGACTCACAGAAGTGCCATGGTGGCACTCGGTGGCAAGAGAGATTGATTTCATGACAGGTTAATATCCTCAATTTCCATGTATATAATCTGTGTCGTGTCCAATCAGCACTGCAAACTTTGAGGCAAATCGCCTCCCCAATACTCAGACAGTAGCTGACTCTGGACCAGATCCAGCTTCAATCAGTTGAGTTTCTCATCCTGAGGCTTGAACCAGTAATGAAGCCTGATATGTGGTCACTTTTTAAATAAACTAAAAGAAATAGGCTTCTTTTGTTGTGACATCCCTACCACTGATTTATTGAATCATAAGAGTTCTTTGGATTTCACAATCGTCTCATGATGAATCAAATCAAACCGGGCTAAATCATTCTGTATTTTAATAACTCATCATGTGAATTGAATCGTAGCCTGTGGCTCAAAATTCAGATCAAATCGTCTTGCACTGTTTCAGACAGAAGATGTGTACAGGGCTATCAGGCTATGGTGTATAAACTAGAGCAGTCATAAACAATGAATATATGAACCTGCTCAAAAACTGTCTCACCAATTAAAACACTGTGCAAGTTCTTAGCCATGTCATTCATGTCTCTGAATGTGCATAACCAATAATCATTGATAAAATCAAAATGGTTGAGTCAGGAAAATCCTCCTGCCCCCCTTTTACAGTAAAATGACTTAAATCCACAAATTGCTCAGACCAAAGCTGTTTTTTGAACCACGCAGTAGATATATCATGTTGACTGTAAAGATCAGATTCTCCTCACTGAGTTTCAAGTATCCTCTGGTATTTCCGTTGTTAAGTCGCCCTTAAGTGGGCACTTTTTGGGCACTTCTGCTTTGGCTTCATTGCTCAACACCAGAGGCTGCCACTTGGTCATACAGCACTTAAGCTTCCCTCCTCTTTTGTTACTCAATGGCGCAAAGCAAACAGCTTTTGGATGGGCTAGTAGCACCTTAGTTTTATTATTATTAAAAAAAAACACCTTAAGATGAAATGATTATTGTAAAAATCTCTTCAATTTGTGTATGAGTAATGTGCAGATGTAGTTATATCATTAGCTAAATGCAGTACTCAATATTATTGTCATTAGAAAGCAGGAAAATGCAAGCAGAAAACGGTTCAAACTCAAAGTTAGGTGCATTTATTGGAGATATATATCATATAACTATAAATAAATATGTTCCCTCAGGTCTGTATGGCTTCTATGAGGACAAAACTAACAACGTGAACATCATGACCATGCCTCTGGCTCATAAGAAGTCTTCTGTGGTGTTCATCATGCCCTTCCACGTGGAGCCTCTGGAGAGACTGGAGAAGCTGCTGACCAAGAAACAGTTGGACACCTGGATGGGGAAACTGCAGGAGACAGCCGTCGCCGTGTCTCTGCCTAAAGTCAGCATGGAAGTCAGTCACAACCTGCAGGTAAAGACACAACCTTGTTTGAAGAACCTGCCTCAGATCCTCTTTATAAGCTGAATTACACGTGTTCTGTTTAATTTTAGAAACACCTCGGGGAATTGGGCCTCACAGAAGCTTTGGACAAATCCAAAGCCGACTTGTCCAACATCTCAGGGAAGAAGGACCTGTACCTGTCCAGTGTGTTTCACGCCTCTGCCATGGAGTGGGACACTGATGGGAATGAAATGGACACCAGCATCTTCGGCACAGACAAGCTGAAAAACCCCAAACTGTTCTACGCCGACCACCCGTTCATCTTCCTGGTGAAGGACCAGAAGACAAACTCCATCCTCTTCATCGGCAGGATGGTCCGGCCAAAGGGTGACAAGATGAGAGATGAGTTATAACGCTGATGTCGACCTTTATATAAGTTTAAATTTCTGATTTGTATGGCAAACCCCTTACATTTTATCAGTGAGGCTTTAAAGAAGATAAAAAGATTTACATTTTAGGCATATCTAGACTAGATTGGTAAGCTGCAACAGTGTTCTTAAATGTGTACTGCAAAAACTGAAGTCTAAGCAACTATATTTGTTTTGGGACTGTGGCTCAGTGGGTAGAGTCAGCCTCCCATCAGGTATGTTAGATGTTTGATCCCAGCTCATGCTGATATGACTTTGAGCAAGATTTTCAACCCCACATTGATCCCACTGCTGGGTTAGTGGTTTGAAAATGTGTATGGAAGGGAGTGAATGTGGTCAGCGTCAACCTTGAACAGCTTTCTCCACCATCAGTTAGTAAATGTGGAGTAAAAGGGGGATTGTGACCTGCGTAATGAAGTCCAGGTGGTCAAATGACAAGGAAAGCACAACAAGCTCAAGACCATTTAATCAGTCAAGTCCATCGTGCTTTCAAGCAAAAATAATCGATTACACTCATTATAACCACATTCATCTGATTTCATTGAGTTCAATACAGAGTTAATTTACTGATAGCAGTTAAAAAAGACTGAATTTACTTTATCTGAAGAATGCATGTTTTTTTAGAAAACCAGATGTTTGTCACAATGTGGAAAAACAACCATTTTTACTTCTTGTCATGTGAAATTAAAGTTGAATTTAAGGTACTGATGCATGTCTTCTTATGGCTCACATAGAGTTTTCCAGTTTAGACCAAGTTCAAGATGTCCCCAGTGAATATGTAAGACTAGCTACATACTAGACGCTTTCAAACTAGAGGTGCTCAGAGAGCATAAACCTACACCAAGGCAATTACAATCAGCAACTGCCTAGCTGAATCTGCTTGTACCACTGATCCAGACCCACATGATCTCCATCTGCATGATTTTTTTTCAGCATTACGGACATCATGAACAGCCATTAACGAAAATATTGAGAACTATCTCACAACGTTAACAGATCTTTAACAAAAAATCCTGAATTTGGATCTGGATTGGGATCACCACCAAAATCGACTAACTTCTTCTTTGCGTCATGGCCAACATTCCCTGAAAAATTAATGAAAATCTGAAGAGAGTGTATTGAGTTATCTTACACACAAATAGACAAACACCAGCACAAACATAACCTCCCTGGCAGAGGTAATAATCAGTTTTTAAAGCACGGTAGACCATCACAAAAATTGAATTTTCAATAAATGCACAATAGATAATTTTGCCAATCTGTAATACCACACATCTGCTGTTTGTAGTAGCAATTTTACATTGGTGATTCTAGACACAAGATTTTCACAAAACCAAGAGATAACACATGGAGGTTTTATGCCTCTGACATATGCCTACAATTAAGGATCACTTCACATCTGAACGTATTCCTCTGAAATTTAATCAGTTTATTGTCGAGTGAGTGAGGATATTTGTGCAAAGTTTGACAGAATTCCCCTGACATACTAAGTTCAAAACAGAGGCTTGATAATGATCATGAGACCAGAGACATTTGTCTTTGTCCCTTTAAAATTATGCCAGTTTTCCCTTAAGTCAAAATTGATGTATATACAAAAGTTAAAGGAAAATGTCAAAAGTGCTTCCTAAATATTTTATCCACAAGCAGGTGAGAAACATGATAGCTGATATCCTTTGACCTGTGAACTCCAAAATCTAACCAGGTTATCTTTTACTGCAAGAAGACAGAAAGAAAACTGAAAGTCTGTAAGGTATCTGTATTGAGATATTTCTTTCACAAAAAAATGATGACTAGTTAATTCCATGACCTCAACTTTTGACCAAGGACCTTGAAATTACAATCAGGATTTCTAAATAATGGTGGAAATTAGTGCAAAGTTGGATGAAAATCCCTTTAAGTGTTCATTAAGTACTGCCTTCTACAGGGAAATAACCCGTGACCTTGAGCTTTGTCCAAATATCTTCAAAATCTAAATACTTCAGAGATGAGAATCTCTTAAAGCATTTCTGAAATACTCCATTCATGAGCAAAAGAAAGACTACAGAGCTGCTTTTCCTTTATCACTGACCTCTAAAATGTAATCAGTTCATACATGAGATAGTACATGTCTGTGCAGAGTTTGAGGAGAACTTAAAGTGCTCTTGGGCTCACATTCAAAACCAAAGGATGACCAAGAGGCTCTGTATACTTGACATTTTGACCTTTAACCCCTAAAATCTAACCAGTGCTAATCAGTATGCATGCACAGATGGACAACCTGAAGACATAAAGCCTACAGTCTCAGCTGTTACTGGCACAGAGTCATAACAACATGGTCCTGTGACTTTTTAAGATCTGATCTCAGAAGAAAAACAAACATGGAAGACGAGTGATGTTCTGTGTATTTCAGTGCTCAGCATAGCTCAGAGCTCACTTACCTGTTTGTCTGCCGTCACAGCCTAATGATGAACTATACATCTGGTTGGCGACTTTTGTTTAGTTCACTCAATCTTGTGGTCCACCAAAGGTGTCGTGTCTGAAGCTCATGCAGACAATTTGTGCCCAAATCAGTCCAGAAGTCTTGTGTGTAGATATGAATAAACTGTAAACCTCTTAAACCACAGTGGACCCATTCATTTGCTCTGACTTCAGGCAAGTGCAGGCATCTATATTATTTCATGCCTCTACTGATTAAATGTGAAAGGGTCTTGCCATAAGCTGTAAAATGCTTTGTCGTCCTGCGATATGCAGAGAGACAGGTAAATAATAAGTTTTTGATAGAAAACACAAACCCTCATTCCTTAAAGTCAGGAGCCAAAAGCATTCCCCGTAACATGACTGAAGAGATTGATGTGTATTTTGTCCTGTTTGTTGTTGAGCAGATCATCGTGCACAGCCTTACTTTTTGTTAAATCACCATGTGGCTTTTTCATCCTTTGTACTGGCAGATCACATTATGGACTGAAGACTTACATTAAGTGTGATTTCCTGGATTAATGCCTAAAAATAAATGCACCACTTTGTTCAGTGAATGAAAAAGAATGCAGTAGTTGTTGTCATCTTAATTTTTGTACAAGATGTCTTATTTTAGGAGGGATTATTGGTGCTTGCTGTTGAATCCCATGAAAATATTAAGCCGGCAAAATACCACTTGATAAAATGTGTTAAATTCTTGATATGTTCACCTTTTGCACTGCCTTCTGCTACGAGCCACATTCCTGTTGTTCTTGCTTATTGGCCCTAAATGCACTAGTCCACACTGTCAAACATTATTCTGCTTGATGTAATGAAACTGTCTCTGTTATGATGTGTGCACACATGGTTTGACAATTTTCAAAAAGTAAATGGTCGCCAACTGCAACATATTTCAGGTTTTTGGAATAAAAAAGTTTGAAAATCAACCGCTGTTGTCATCATTTTCAGACATTTTGGTGCCATGTCTACATCGAGAGTCATTCACTTTTCCTATTAAATGTTTGGAAGTGTGTTTGTACGAGCAGTTTAGCCCTGGGCAGATCTTTGGGGGGATTTTCCACCTGAATAACATGGAAAATTCCAGAGGAAAATGTATGTGGCCTCCTGCACAGCTCGAGGTCAGTGAAGAGTGTGTAGACGAGCTGGAATGCATGATATAGTAAACAAAACCTCTCAGTTATTTAGACCTTCACCAAAATATTTGTGCACATCCAAATGGGCTCTGGAGCAACTTCAGTGAGCATATCATTTCTGAAAATGCACTTCATCCACTTTTGGCTTAAAAGACTGCGATAGAATGAATCCTAAAATGCACTATGAGCTCCCTGGTCTCAAAGTCTGTGAGATTTTTGAATGATTATTTGATGAGATGTCTGAAATTAAAATAGATTATTTTTTTTTACATTTCTATCAGCTTCACATAGCAAATTTGGATATTACCAACATTTATGTATCTTTTTTAGTCTTTAAACAGTTGCTTGCTGACATTTGCTGACTAGGACTGTAGAGTTGTCTGAAAATATTAAACATCATTGTTTACACAGTGATCATCAACTGGTGGCCCGTGGGCCGAATCCGGCCCGCCAAACCGTCCAATCCGGCCCGCCACTGGATTCCACAATTGTGAGGATCAAAGAGAAAATATTATGTCGTCCTCTCAACTGGGGTCCGCTGACCCCTAGTGGTCCATGGTGTAACTGCAAGGGGTCCTTGCAATTGCAGTGATGATGATGACATCTAAAAAAAATAAGATTATTTTACTCAAATGTGACTGAGACCTTTATCTAACTAAACTACAGAGGGTAACATGATTTTTATTTCTTTAATTACATGTTTCACAAGTGGAATTTATTGTATTTTGATAAGAAATCTCACTCCTGTTTTCAATGTTCAAAATTACTGCAAGGGGCTGTTAGTACAAACTTGACATCGGTAAAGAGGGACCGCCTTTAGGATCATCAGAAATAAAATGTACCCATAATTACCTTAATAATGGCTCACTTAATGTGACATCAGATGTGACAACATCAGGTTCTGTGTTATAGGAACTTCTTCAACCTTGCGCAGCATACTTTTAGTTTCTTCGTGTTATTTAGCCCCTCTTCACGTCTGCCTTAAAACTCTTTCACCACCACAGAAGCTCTTTGGATAATCAGATGTGCGCTTATCAGTTTCATAACTTAAAAAAATAACCCTGAATCTGCAGAAATAAAAGTCTCTGTCTCGCTCCGTGACTTCACTCTGATGTGGAGGCTACACTGAGAGGCTGAAGGAGGGGGAGATGTCAGCTGTCTGCGCCTGAGACATTTACATTCATATGTTAGTGATCATTAAAGTTTTGTTTGTTCAGAAAAATTACTAACTTATATCTGATGAAAGCTCTTGTTTTTGCCTCAAAGAGTGAATAAATGCTGTAATGCAAATTAAAATGCAGTTTATATAAATAAAAACAATAAACATCAAATCATATTGCTATGCCAACATTTGATTTTTAGTAAATTTTTATTTGAGGGTCCGGCTCCCAAGGTGACTGTCTGGTAAAATTCTGGCCCTCTGACCAATAAAGTTGGTGACCCCTGTCATAGAACAAAAATGATGTGAGATCTCAAAGGCTTTCTGAGGTGTAAAAATGAGTTTGGAAATTGTGATCAGTGACTTATACAAATATGTTTGCTGCTGTTTTTGAGAAAAAATTAAAGTGAAGAAACTGCTGAGTTATACTAGTGTGAACAAAATAAACATTTTAATATCCTGGCTTTTATGCAGTGATACAGTAGAGTGGAGCGTTTTATACATGATGACGTAGAAAAACGTCAGACATTGAGTGACGTCAGGGTTTTGTTGCTCTAACAACATTGAGTCGTTTGAAAACTATCAAACCCCAAACCTTCACAAACTGAGTCCGCCCTGGGCCGAGATTGAGGACGATTGTCGACATCTTCTGTGAGATTTCCGTGCAAAAGTTTCTGTCAGCGAGGATTCATCGAGCGAGCAGCAGCCGAGAAAGGAGAAACTCGATCCTGAGAAATGTTAGAGTTTAGACTTCATGAAACACCAGGCATGTAGAGCGCAAAACAGAGAGGGTTTTCTTTACGCGTGTGTCTGCATCAGTATGAAGCCACACTGGATCGTCCCTCTTTTTCCAGCCCACCATAATGACAGACAGCCTCCAAATCTTTCCGTCATTCATCAATAAATTCAGTCAATGACGGAAAATATTTGGTTAATGTGACCCCTCTTTCTCGCCACAGTGACCGCAGCCCTCTGTGCGTAACGCTGTGCCTGTTTTGCACCTGCCTTTCAAACGTGCTAAAAATAGATGCAAAACCCCGAGCGCAATCAGTTGTGGGTTTGATAAATCACATTGCGGGTGCTGAGAAAAATACAGTTCTGGACCATCGAGGCATTGACATTGAAGACAAATATTAAGACAAATATGACGAGGACAGATTTATGGTCCAGGCATCCATTAATTTGTCTCTATTACAAATTCACATTTTGGTCCCTTTGTCTCTGCCCACCTCCCTGCACCCGCCCACTCACAACCCCAACATGGCCTCAGTGGATGGCAGTTCAACATGAGCCTGGTTCTGCTCAAGACCCCCTGCTGCCAAACAGAGGTTTTTTTTTCTTGCTACTGTAACTGCTGATTGTGGCAAAGTGTTGGACTCATGGTGGATTCATGTTGGGTTTGAAAGTGTTTATGTAAATGTGTATTATTACATAAATAAATGTGTACATCCATCCATTCATTCTCTATCCCTGTCAGGGTCGCAGGGGGCTGGAGCCTATACCTGCTGACACTGGGCGAGAGGTAGGGTACACCCTGAACCAGTCGCCAGCCAATCACAGGGCCACATAGAGAGACTGACAACCATTCACGCTCACACTCACACCTAAGGACAATTTGGAGTCACCCTACCAATCAAGAGAGAACCCACCCACGCACGAGGAGAACATGCAAACTCCACGAAGAAAGGCCCTGACTGGCATGGGATTTGAACCAGCAACTTTCTTACTGTGCCACTGTGCCGCCCATATATGTATACATATATTTATAAAATGTATTGCTTCAACCTCCTCTTTTGTAAACTGTCTTGAAAAAACATATATTATGATTTGGCACTATACAAATAAAAACTGATTATAGTTTGATTGATTGCTTGATTGATTGATTGATTTAAGTAAGTCGACTCTGCCTAGGTGTAGTTCCTCCATAGCCTTACATTAGCTTTTGTCTTCAGCCTTGCGTTTATGCTCATAAATGATAAAAGTATGGTTCACTTGCAGTCTAATTTTAAGGAAGAAAACATGGTAGAGACATATTTTCTTTTAAATGATCCATATCCAACCACAGACCTTATTTTTGACAATCCTCGCCCCCAAAGCAAAACACAATGTTTGATTTAATTGAGTTCATGCAATGATGCTCTCTGAGCAAGCCAGCAAAAAAGGCATCAGTCCTGTCAATACTCTGAACGCAAGAAATTAAATCATAATTTTAAAAAAGGACAGTAACACAAAAAAGCCCATCCCAATATGAAGCCCACTCCTTTCCATTTGCCTGATATCTCCTTACATTTGTATAAATAGTCTTAATGCAGCCCTCAGGCCCGAGCATTCAAAAATATGGAGGACTTAGAAAAATTAAAGAAAATGGGGAACACCAGAGCAGGAGCATACAAACTGGAAGCTGCTATTAAAGTAACCTGGGCCTCAAAACACATGGGCCAATGCCACAGGCTGGTCACCCCCTTGCTACACTACAGTGATGCATTAATTTGTGTAATTGGGCCCAAACTGAGTACTGAGTGCCTAAGCGAACACACATTAATGAAGGATGACACTTTTAAAAGTTTTAATCCTTCATGTGGTATTCTAAGATGTCGAGGGATTTTATATTTGAATGAGCTCTAAGCTTAAATTATCCAGATTACAAAAAAGGCAAGGTGATATCTTATTATAACTCCATGAGCAACGAACTGGTCATTCAAATTTCTAGTTAAATTGCTGAAAAAATTCCAAGGTACTCAATTTATATAACTATTAATTCATTTCCAAAGTTCAGAGTTTGGGAAGCATTTTTTTTTCTTCAGTCTTTCAGAAAACTTTTTTGAGTGTATTACACCACCTAGTGGACATCATGATGCATGACAGCCAAAGTGAGTGTTTCCATGAGTAAACAAAATGCATAATTTATGGCTCAATATGAAGGAATTTCTCATATTGAGTATATTCTGTTCATCAATCACCTGAAATATGTTGAAAATACAACAGCATCAATAAAAAATGTAAATGAAAAAAGCAAAAAAAAAAAAAAAAGTAAATACAAGAGGATGAAGTCGAGCATTGCTTCAGAGAACATCCATTTAAAGAGCTATTATTCATCTTATTGTCAAATAATATGTCATTTTAGAGATACTCTTTCTTACATCTGATTACTGTCTCTCTGACTTCTCAGTTTGTTAAGCAAGCTGACAAATTACTGTCAAGTTATTGCTGGCAGCAGAGTAAATACATCCACTAAACTGTAATATTATGTTTACCTTGTGTAGGAATTGTGCTCTACAAATAAACTTACCTTGCCTTGCCATTAATACATGTATACTCTCTAGATTATGATGTCTCTCTCTGTCTCTCTCTACTGCTGCTTGTGTGTTTATTTGACTCTAAATATTCTTTTAATAAATGTCTCAGTTTTATTACAATTTGCTATCATAGGAACACAGAGATATCATAGTTAAGAGCTTCAAATGGTTTATGACATAATTTATAATCATTATGGTGCTCTCTCCATGGGTGTGTTTATAGGCTTACTAATGCTTAAATAACAGCCCATTATACTGAATGTCATTTAGATAAATAAGTGATAACACATAAAACCCTCAAATGAAGGCCATTACTATAGTGCTGTTAGACAGGGTTAATTTAGTTACACCTGCATTAAGGGATTAAGTGAAACACATTCCTAATATATAACCGATGATGATTAATGACATGCATTAATGAAGGATCATTGGCTCCTGTTGTCCAACATTTAAGACTGTTTGTTTACCCTGCTGCAGCCATTAGTTTGTTCATGAAACAGCGTCTGTCTAAATTTTTGCATTCAACAAAAGTGAAAAGTGGTTCCCAATCTTTTACACTCAGAGTCCCTCCTAGGAGAGATGAGCTCCCCTGGGCCCACAAGAAAAAGTGTGATACATGACTAGGCAAAACAAATATTAATTCCAATTGTTTTCATCTATAAAATCAAGATACAATATGCCTACACAGTAAAAACAAAAGCTAAAAAAAATCAGACAACAACATAGCAATTGATTATCTTTTAATTGCAGTAAAGGTGTTAAAAAAAGTTTAGTTAAAATTGTTGGAGAGGAAGTTCTTTAATAACAAATATCTGCATGGCTGCTATTCAGGAAGAGGCCTCATGATGAACAGAAATAAGGATAATATGTGATATACTTGAGTGGATTAAGGGTTTGCACTGTTTATTAAAATAAAAAGGGGGAACAAAATTGTATTTGAATTTAAAATTGGGGGGATAAAGACATTAACCATGAACTTTGTGTTGGTATTCTTTGATGTTTATTTAAGTTTTAAGGGAATATTGCCATAGAAATTAAGGAATAGGTTATTTTTTGGGGTTTTTTGTACATTAGTTTGGTTTTATTTGGATTGTTTAATCATAACACAAGGATTTCAACATAGCAAATGCAAACCCTTTCATTGAAGGACTCATTATATCAAACCTCACATAAGAATGTTTTGTCAAAGATATGTGAACAAAACATTCAGATTGATAAAAACAGAGAGAACCCATTCGTTACATAACTACTGTATATGTTTTGTGTATCATTTTCTAGAAGTACAAAATGAGACTGTGCAAAGTCAAAATGTTTGTAAAGTGCTTATATGTGGTTCCTTAAATATATAAAAAGAGATGAAATGGCTATTTATATGTAATGCTTGATTAATATTGGATTCATTTCTAGCATTTTGAACACAATGTTGGTTACTTTTCAATTTATTCTCTCCCTTTTAATACCTCTCTATGTTCTACTGTACAGCTCAATAACCCAGAAGAAAATGAAATCTTTCCCGGCCTTATTTAGTGAAACTTAAGGAAGTCTTATTTGTTGAATGACTTCATGCAGACTCAGTGTCTGGCTGAACTTGTGCCTTGAACAAAAAGTGTTTTATAACCACTGCTTTGAACGACAACTTGACATAAAAAACATGTCCCCTTTAGAGTTCACTTTCCCCCCCTTTTCCAAACTGGTCTCAGTGTCACGAAGAAAGTATAAACTTTTCTTGCAAAAAAATTAGATGTATTATGGCATGCTTATGAACCCCTTGGTTTCAGCCCTGCTCAGAACAGGCTGTTTAAGTGTAGTTCACTGTGTCTGACCACCCACTCTTATTAATGGATGGGACTTTGGCTATCTAGTGTTGTCCGCCAATGCTAACTTTGGTTGCATAGACATGCCTAGACATGCATATATTGTAAAGGTGTACAGAAGGTCATGTTACAGATAAGATCATAAAGGAGCTGAAATATATGTGTATGGACTTAAAGGGTTATGCCAACATTTTTTTGTTTTCGTGCCTTGCTCTCTCCTAAGTCCATGACAAGCAGATTCTTCTAACTGTGCGTGCAGTAACAAGGAAGAGACGGGCATAGCTCGCCCACCGCTAATTAGCTTAGCTCAAACACTGGGAGTCAATGGGTAGTGTTAGCCTGCCTCTGTCTAGTCATCAGATAAACTCTGCAGCACCTCTAAATGGTCCTGTGTGCTTGTTGTGACTCTTTTTTTTTACCACATTATGTTACATTATCTATTTTAGACTAAGATTAGCACTTTGTTATTTTTTTAAAGACAATACATACAAAACTAAACTGCAGGGTGCATGCACAAATCCACAGAGATGTGCTATGTTTTGTTGAACTACTTAGAAGGAAGTAATGCTGCGTTCCAAGCAACCTGTAACTCGTGTTTTACCCACCTGTAATTCGTGAAAGTGCACTGGAAAGGCAGTCGAACTGGTAACTTCCCATCTGTGAACTCGTACCAGATCGATGTACTCCGAGTTATGACTTGTGACATCACATCACAGCCTTAACAATATGGCAGCCTCTAAATAACGACAAATACCTTAAAAAATAAAGTATAAGCTTCTGTTACCTTATGCGCCGTTTCCCCTCCACCATTTTAGCCTACTCAAATGAGCAAGTTAGAGGCTCCTTTGGTGATTGAAATGATTAAGCATAAATCTTATAGTGTCTGCCATGTTGGTTTGTTTACATGCCAGAATTCCTTGCGCTCAAACCAAAGTCGTAATTTGCCTGGAACGCTTTCAGGTCGGAACTCGGAGATTTCAACTGGGAAATTTCCGAGTTAAGGGTTGCCTGGAACGCAGTCAGGGACTCTGTAAAGCCAGATACAAAAAAAAAAAATTAAAAATGGCATATCCCTTTAAGTATTATCCTGTAAGATAAAGACACATATTCTAAAGTTAAAGGAGTAAAACTGGGTTACTTTGGTTAATGTGTATTAGTAGGACATGTTCATTTATTGTAAAAATATGTATGCCCTTTTCTGTCTGCCCATTTAAGGGTTAAAAATAAACTTAATCTCGATTTGATACCTTCATTTGTAAAGGCTGTTTTTACCCACCCCTTCCCCACAGCCGTTATTGGAATAGTAATGCTAACATGCTAAATAGGCTAACACTGTAGCTTTATTGGTCGCTAATAGGCGGTAATAGGCTGTACCTATCCGTGATATATCGCTGTAGCCCTTGTCCCGGACTTTGTAATCCGCCTCCCCGTCACCAAAGAGGAGGAGGAAGAGGAAGAGGGGGAGGAGGGGGGCCGGTACCGTGGCTGTGATGGGACTACAAATCCGTTAGTACCCACAGCCTCCTCCTCCTCTTCCATCATGGCTCCCGCAGCACAAGGATACTGGGGGCAGACGACCTCGACGATAGACTGGTGTGAGGAAAACTATGTCGTCTCCTTCTACATCGCTGAGTTCTGTAAGTACAGCTCACCTGCAGCGTGTTTACCTGAAAACGGGGAGAGAGGGGGTTGTTTTTCAGGGGAGTTTGAGGGCGGACGGCCGTACAGTGTGCCGTACAGCCGCCTCTGAAGAACGTAAACATGGAGTATCGATAATAGTAATAATGTGTTCATAACGGCTGACCATTAGGACGTTACCTGCTACATGCTAACGTTAGCCTAGACCGGAGCTGTAATAAGGAGAAGGAAACATGTCTACTGACTAATGACAAGTCAACCTGTTCGTGTGGAGCTCATTTGCATAAATTCATGCTTTACTGTAAATCAGCTGTGTTCAGAGTGGAGGGACGCTGTCATTGAAACGTTGCTGTAATTCATATTTAATGCTGAATTATTAAATGTTGTCGTGAGTGCTCTCCTTCGTAAAGAGGCTTCTACGCTCACAGGCTCTCCTTGAAACTTGATAAAATGTTTCCTCTGCACTATCAGGGCGCCCTATTGCTTTGTCTAACGATAAAAACTGGTTCCTCAAGAAGAGCCTTGTCGGACGTAGACATTAGCGTCAAAGTGTTCTGCCATGTCAGCAAAATCATACAAAAACCCTTATTCCAATGAAGTTGGGACGTTGGGGGAACGTAAAAAAAATAAACAGAACACAGTGATCTGCAAATTTTTTTTTTTTTTTTACCTAAATATGATTAAATTCACCACAAAGACAATATCTTTAATTTTCATACTGATTGTGTTTTGCAACCATTAACTCATTTTGAATTTGATGCCTTAAACATGTTCTGAAAAAAGCTGGGACAGGGGCATGATTATCTCTGTGTTGCATCACCCGTTCTTTTAACAACACTCAATAAGTGTTTGGGAACTATGGGCTCTAATTCTTGAAGCTCTGGCAATGTTGTCACCAGAATCAGAAAGGTTTTTCCTTTGCATTTTCAAATGTGCTCTGTATTCACACAGATCTGCGAGAATGACTGAAAAGGCAGTAGCGGGCATGCCAGGCCAGTGGTTGGCGATGAAAGTTTGTGGTGTCCTTGGCAAATATAACAAATGCGTCTCCGCTGGTCAGAGTATTGACACCATAGACATGTATAGAAACACTACATGGCTCACGCATGCTGTTGGCCAATGGCGACCGACGTCCTCACATGGCAGCCATCTTGGTACAGTGTGCTTGCTCACTCATAACACCGACGTCTGTCGAGCATTTACTGACAAATAAGCGTTGCATGCTCAATTGTCAACTGATTTTCAAATGGTTGACTTTGTCAGAAACGTCAGAGATGTAGTTGTAATACTGCATACTTAAGATTATAAAATTTTATAAAACGTAATATTAATATGTTGACATAATATTTCTGTAACGTTTGTAATAAACCAAACTGTTTGTAAATCTGTCAAGACTTTAGCGAGTAAAGCATGAATATGTTTGAGCAGGTGTCTTACCTCCAATTGAGTATTATAGAGCAGAGCAGAAATGTGCCCCGTACCAAGATGGCCGCCATGTGAGGAGGTCAGTGGCTCCGCCTTGAGCCATCTAGTCTCTATACATGTCTATGATTGACACAGCAAATCCACATTTTGTTGGAGGAGCGATAACAAACCTAGCGCAGTTAGCAGCACACATGTTGCTCGGTAGTCAAACATAGCTGTTGTTGTGTGCGCACAGCTTTATCTGAAAGAGTACTGCACATGCGCTGCGCGTCACTGTTTTCCCTGACAACGGGGATTCCTGTTCAAACGGAGACGAAAACAAAATGGTTTCAAAACTTTTCACTCTGGACCCAGGTTTTAAAAGTTTGCAAATGCAGACACTCCTGGCACCGCTCTCGTGTAAACAGAAGGTTCAAATGCAATGAAAATGCTCTGTTTTGGGCTATTTTCGTTGTTGTTTAAACGGGCCCTCAGTTGCTAAACAGTCTGGCAGGTCTGACAGGTCTGGACTGCAGGCAGGCCAGCTAGTACCAGTACCCTTTTACTACAGATCCACGCTGTTGTAACATATGCTTGGCATTTTGCTGAAATAAGCAGAAACATCTCTAAAAAGGATTTGGCTCAGATGTCAGCACATGTTGCTCCAAAATCTGTAAGTAGTACCTTTCAGCATTAGTGGTGCCTTCACAGATGTGCAAGTTACCCATGCCATGGGCACTAACACACCCTTGTACATCACAGATGCTGATTTTTGGAACTGGGCACTAATCATAATCTGGTTGGTCCTTTATCTTTCTAGCCTGGAGGACACAACGTCCATGA
Source organism: Cetoscarus ocellatus (assembly GCA_037902135.1). Lineage (NCBI taxonomy): Eukaryota > Metazoa > Chordata > Actinopteri > Labriformes > Labridae > Cetoscarus > Cetoscarus ocellatus. Next base: position 1,158,932 of record JBAMNC010000131.1, read on the forward strand.
TTTCCAAAAACAATTTGAAATGTGAACTCGTTAGTTCACAGCACACTTTTCCACTTTGCATCAGTCCAGCTCAGGTGAGCTGGGGTCCAGAGAAGCCAGCAGTGTTTCTTGGTATTGTTGATATATTTGTTTGGCTTTTCATGGTGTTTTAACTTACTCTTGCATTGAACTGTGGTTACTGACTATTGTTTATTGCCCCAGCCCCTGCTTTTTGAGAATGTGGATAATTAGAAAAAAAAGTGTATAGTGTATTTAATTGAATACAGGTCCAAAAGGATTCACAAATCATTCTATTCTGTTTTTATTTGCATTTTATGCAACATCCCAACTTCATACAAATTTGGGTTTGAATACAAATGTCCAAAGGCTCAGCTGAAGCATGTATTTAAATTGCTTATCTCCAAATTTGAGGTATTACTAAGAAGGCAGGCTACATTGATGTAGGGCTGGGAAATGAAAACACAGAAAATCTCTATAATTTCAGCTTATTGGCAGTTTTTTTTCTTCAAATATCACATAGTTTACTCCTTTTCATCAAGATTATAATGGCTCAGGTGTATCTAAAAATGATTTTGCCTTGAATTTCAATTAAGTATTGGCTGCTTGCATGTCCATAAACCACTCTTTTTTAACCTTGCTCAGAACACAATGTTTTAGTGTAAATTCTTTACAGCTGTGACAGAAAGTGTTCTTAACTTTGACTTGCATTAAATAAATTAAATAAATGCTTTTTTAACCATTTGGCAGGAATACAAAGATCGTAAGACTCATTTGAATCATATATAAGTTTTACTGGTACAATTCTAACAGCGATTTTGGCATGCATATAAACCCCTCAGTTCCAGCCCTGCTCAGAACAAGTTTTCTTCGTGTTCAGTGGGGTTGGGAATAGCCAGTGGCCCCAGGATACGGTATTATTGAGGTACCTGAGCCCAATGTCTTTGAAAGGAATGTTAGATGCTTTGATGAAACAGTATGTTCTAGAAAATATGTCAGTGTTTTTCATTTGATTGGAAAATCTCTAAAAGTTGTGAATTTCACTTATTTCCCATAAATCTACACTGGTCCCAGATGTAATATTTTTAAACTGTCATGCCTACATTGAGATGTTGGGTTTTGGCATACTTAGAAACCCCTCTTTTTCCAGTCTTGCTGAGTACAAACTGTTGAATTGTAAATCATTACAATAAGAAAGTATGTACCCAGAGGTCTAGGAAAAGTATTTGCTCAAAATTCACTTAAATTTGGAATTCTGGCATGCTGATATACCACCCTTTTTCATCCTTGCTCAAGATAGGCTGTTGGGCAGGAATGTACTTTGTCTTTGCATTAAGAGACACTTTTTTTTAAGAATTTTGAAAAAAAATAAGAAAACTGTAAGTAAGACTTGTTCAAACAGACATGAGTTTTATAGAAACAGTTCTAACCTTGAGAAGTAATGGGGCATATGGGCTAAAAAATCTCAACATGTTTGAGCTGATGTAGAACATTTTTCCAATCAGATGTTGGGTTTTTGCATGCTTATTATAAAGTTTAAGCTCTTAGTTTAAGTCGGCTCAGAATGCTGTATAAGTATAAATCCTCTTGAGCTGTGTCAAGAACTTGACTTATCTTTTACTTGCATTAAATACTACTTTCTTTAATGGTTTGTGCAAGACTAGGATGACAGTAAGTAATACTTATTGGCACAGACATGAATCACAGTTAGTTTTATAGGAATCATCGAACCTTGGCAAATTTAGATACTTTGACGGAGGGCTAAGCAATATTGACATAAAAGCATGTCCCCTGTTGAGCTCACATTCTGTTATTCTTCTCCACACTGGTCTCAGATGTCTTTATATATATATTTACAAATTTGCATGCCTAAAAATCCATCAGATGTTGGATTGTGACTTGGTTGTAAACCCCTTGGTTTCAGCCCTGCTCAGAACAGGTTACCACTCTTAAAAGTGGTTGCAGCTTTGGCTATCCAGAGCGTTGCTCCAGTGTTAACTGGGGTTGCACAGAAATGCCCAAAAATGCATGTAATATATAGGTGTACAGAAGGTCATGTTATTGTCAAGATTATACATGAGCTGAAAGACATGTGCATTGACTGAAGTAGTGATACATGAAATAAATACGAGCAGAAGTAGATACGTGTGGACAAGTGCAAGTATAAGTAAACAAAAGTAAATATGTATGAACTAGTGTAATAGGTGAGCAGTGGAGTTTGTATGGGTACTTTGGCCTTCTCACGTTGACCAACACGTGCTCTTTGATTGATCGTCTGCTCTAATTTCCTGTAGGTGTGGATTTTACTGGTTGTTTGTCTCCACATGTCAGCCAGTATTTACTTTTCCTCCTGCCAAATGCGACTGGGTTTGGCCCTCGCCGAGCTGTCACTGTGGTGACCATCCAAGCAAAAAATTGTAAAGTGCCCAACTAAAGATGCAGACACACACAATACATGTAAAGCAATGCTGATGTGTAAATGTTATCTAATCACTCCAACGTTTTTATGATTTCCAACAGCCCACAGCTGACCTCTTGACCCAAAATGATAAGGGCAAGTTACTCAGTGTAGGTCATTTAAACAATGCACAATCCTCATTACAATGCATTAATTAATGAGTAACACAAAGAGAACAACCATATAATAAAAACCACCACTTAAACCTGTCTTAGAAATTCATCCATATAGTCTGTTCATTTGCACAGATGCTCAACAGTGTCATTGAGGTACGATTTATTTCAATTCTAGATTTGTTTTTTTATGATACAGTCTCTTTTATTTCAATGATCAGTGTAATTTAAAAATTATTTTCTTATGAACATACCACAGTTTTTCAGAAGATTGGTACATATCGGAGGTAAGAATGAAAAATACAGACTAATGTGCATCGCCTAAATGGTACCAAAAATATAAACAATGCTTAAAAAATACTTTTTCAAAACCATGACAGAGTTACCTTTGGGGCTAGCAATTTTTCTATTCTGGTATAGAAACATTTATAAATATTTATTGATTTTGGTAATTCCATAACAACGATTAACTTAAATGTACTGTGACAAATTTAAGCGGAGGACATTTATGCCAGATTATTTTTTTCTTACTTGATCTGTCAATTTGACTTCATCATTAAATTGCAAGAACAATCAGTTTTTTCTCCTTCGCTTATTATTTCTGTCCCTGTCAATAAAACTGGAAGTAAGGCTTGGGGCTAGGAAAAATACCATATTTTTAAGAAGTATATTTACATATGTCTACATGCATGGTTTATTTATGGTAAATTATGTGTTTTACCCGGTTAAATATGGCCATTAATGATCGCAATGTTGAAAGAACTGAGTAAAAAGATGCCAGCTCTGATGTTATGTAATAAGGATGTGTTTTGGAAAGAATCTTGAGATAAGATACAATTTGCAATATAGGGGCGATGATGCTATATTTCTCAATATTTTTCAATACTGTTAGCAGGGTGATGTATCACTTAAAAAAAACAACAACTCTATTTTTGACAGATTTTGTAGTATTAGGAGTCCACAATTTAATATACATAAAATACAGTTGTATAGTTATAAAGCACTGTCCCTACAACATGGACAACCTTCATATAATGTCCCAGTGACAGAAATGATAATAACAAATGTAACAAGGAGACCGAGGGTCAAACAGCTGATCATCTGCTGAAAATAAGTTTAACCACCATACAAAGCAAATTTCCCAAAAACTTATAAATTAATGAGTAATAAAATGTTGATATTGGGCTATGAACTATTAATAAGGTATCACACCACAAAATATTGTTGTATTGATATTTTCCTACACCTTAAACAAAAAAATAAGTTTTTTGACAATAACAAATCAATTATTCATCCATTATCTACTCTGTTTATCCCTGGTGGGTCATGGAGTGCTGGAGCCTGTCCCAGCTGACGTTGGGCAAGAAGCTGGGTATATTGACAGCACTTTGTAATTTAGTGTTAGTTCTAGTCTTTTGCCTAAATATATATTTTAGTTTTAGTCATAATTATTATTATTAATTAGTCATCTAAACTGTTTTAACTTTAGTCTAGTTTTAGTTGATGAAATTTTACAACACTTTAGTTGTTGAAATCTTCTGTAAATTTAGTCAACCAAAATAAGAAGAGTAAAGTTTAAGGCATTTTTTTATGTTTACTTGAATTTCTGAAGTCATGTTTTGCTCTTGGATAAAATGAAACATCTAATAACCCTTTATTGAATGCTAGGAAAGTTTGAATGTATAGATGAACAGAAACAAATTGAACTTTTGTGTGAAATGCAGTCACCTTTATTTAGGCTACCTGGCAGAGCATCTCAGTTACAATACCAGAACTGACAACAAACAGTGAACCTGCTCTACATGAATATATCAATTCATAAAGAGAGGAGCTCTGATTGGATCGCTCCACAACTTATCCCACCACCACCAAGCTAAGGCAGCTGTGATTGGATGTCCCTCTTAACTCATCCAACCTTTCCACACAACCAAAGCAGCTGTGATTGGATATATTCCTAACTTGTCCCTACTTTCTACATGACCAAATTAGGTCTGATTGGATTAAGTCTCTGTCAAACATTTTAGTCTAGTTTTTATTGTGGGTGAAAATGTCAGTTCATTTAGTTTTAGTTTTTGTCCATGTGCACTTGTTTTTATTAGTTACTGTCCAGTTTTCGTCAGGGGAAAAAAGGTTGTTGATAAAAACTGTGACTAGAATAATTAGTCAACAAAATTAACACTGTAACACACATACTCACACCTAAGGTCAATTTAGATTCACCTGTCAAGCTAATGAGAATGTTTTTGGTCTGTTGGAGGAAACCAAAAAACATAGAGAAAAGCCATGCGTGCATGCGGAGAACATGCAAACACCACAGAGAAAGGCTCGAACAGACTTGGAAGTACAACCAGCAACCTTCCTGTTGTGAGGCACGAGCTCTACCTGCTGCGCCACCGTGCAGCCCTTATAAAAAAACAATAGGAGTAATTTACTTATTAACCACAAAATATTAAGCTTGATTTTTTTAGTCTAAAAGGGAATATTTTTTCTTTTGTTCATTTTATCGAAGAAGCATTTTTATTTTTAATTAAGGTCAAATTGAATCAACATGATGCCATGGCAACTTAATTAGAAGTCCAAAGCACAACCTGCACTGTAGCAGGGAAATAAATGTAACAAGACAAAGTGAAATGTGGAAGAAAACAATGTGGACTGAATCTGCAGTTATCACAAGTAACTATATGATTGTGCATGGATACAGATTGATCCAAGATTCAATTGAAAAATTGATACAAAGCATTTAACAAACTTGGATCAATCAGAGTAGGTCTTCAGTTAAAACAGCTGCATACTGAAAACCTGAATTCAAGATTTTTCACCAAGGATTTAAAAGGTTCAGGGTAACTGAGCTTCGCAGCTTAATATCAGTCTGAAGATTGTTCCATGCAAAGGAAGCAGAGAACCTAAAACCTTTCTTTTCCAACTCAGTTCAGACTTTGTGAAAAATGAACATGATGAAGACGATGAACAAAGGTTGTGCGTTTCATCCTTCAACATTAAAAGAAAGGAAAGGTAATCCAGAAACTTTCCCAGGATGGCTTTATAAATGAAGATATACCAATGTGAAAGAAGTCCAGTTCACCATGGAATATAAAGTACAATGACGAGTGAGAAATCCACAGTGTGTGGTGATTCTCAGAGCACCCATGTTAGATTTTTTAAACATTGTGATATCAATTAGTTATTTATTTATTCAATTTATATTTATATTTTTATTTATAACAGTCTTTTTTTATATATCATTTTATCTACTTTTTGAAACTGCTACTGGAATTAGTTGCCAGCATTTTGACTCTTTTCTGGGTAATTCTCAAAATGCGAAAAAGAAAAAAACTTCCTCCTCCAAATTATTCACTATGTAAATGTAAATGTAAATGTACTTTATTTATACAGCCCTTTGCAACAACCCTTTCGGTGAACCAAAGTGTTTGAGTAAATAAGAAGGAATAAATACAAACAAGAAAAATAAATAAATAAAAACAATAAAAGCAATAAAATAAATAGAATTAAATAAAATAAAGTAAAAGCGTCACCACGCTACTGGGTATTAAAAGCCATCCTAACTACACAGGGTTTTAGTCTATATTTGAAGAGGTCCAGGTCAGAAATAAGACGCATTTTGGCGGGGAGCTTATTCCAGAGCCTGGGAGCAGCAACAGGAAAGGCTTGGTCACCCCAGTGTTTGTCTTTTGACCTGAACACTTCAAGCAAAAGTTGGTTAGACGACCTCAAAGCTCTGCCAAGCTCGCGAACAGTTAAAAGGTGATGATGAAGATATAGGGCCTCAAAAGTCCTATGTTCATGGCAGAATAATTGAGAAATCAACGAATCCTTTGAGAACAATTTAAATTGCATATGCTGGAAGACCAGCCAGTTGCCGTATTGTTTCGTTGCCCAGGTGATGCAGCTGTGAGGTCAGGTAAACTCATAGGAAGTGGTCAAAGTTGAGTTGTTCCTGTTACAATGATAAAGGGCCTATTTTGCCATTAGCACTTCACTGTGCTTTCCTTAAACATCAAATACTTCGTAAATATTGTAGACCATGTTTTTGGCCTTATGTATGCACCAGAGGTCCTCATGTACCTCAGTGTAACGTTCCCTAAAATGAGCACTGGCCGGACTCCAGCACATCCAGGATACTGACAGTTGAAGCTTTTGTTTGTACAATCGACACACGCTGGCCTCCCCGGGCGATTGTTTTCAGTCACAGAAGAATCGTTTGACATTTGAATGGTGATGCAGGTTACAATAGTTGGAATGCAGCGTTGTTTATGTAAAAAAAAAAAAAGGGAACAGTCATGGTTTAAACCCTCAGAGGAGGCCGGCTGTCTCTGCACCGCCTCTGCTTTTAAAGGATCAGTGCATGTTGACAGCAGGAGGCAGCTAACAGGGGGAGGCCGGAGAGGCACTGCTCCATGTTAAGGGAGAAAAGAATCGCTAATGTGATGCTGTGTTTGACATGTCAGCTGTCATTATCAGCAACCAAAGTCCACACATTTTGAAATTATCAATCCAAGGGCCACAAGAAAACACCTTGACTTTATCAGACAGCAGCAGATAAAAGACGAGTGTAGTGTTGGTCGTGATAATGGGCCAACGTGCCTCTTTAAACTATTCGATACATCGATAGATGAACTGTATTCCCTGAATAAGTTTGTACTGTACATCACCACAACGAGAACGAGCAAAGTCAGCTTTAGCATGACACTGTTTGACCAGGTTCAATGCTTATCTGACAAAATGAACCAACAGTAGAGAAAGTATGCAGTTAAAGCCTCAGGGAGTGAGTTTTACACAAACACTGACATCAGTTTGACTGCAGGACACTTTTCAGATAAGACTTTAAGAATTTTTCCTCAGGCAGGTGACATGTTGAAGTGTTTTTCTCCTGAATCCCAAAGTTTACTTTTTGTTTTTTCCAAGACTTCAAACTAGTAATCTTTCTGTCATAACACTTTGTACAATAACCTTTTGTAAACCATGTATGCTTTAATAGGGCTGGGCGATACGGCCTAAAAATGGACTTGTTTGGAATTTTTTCCCTTCTCAAAGAAAAATCCTCCAAGTGACACAGAAATTACATAAAACAAGCTTTGCAGGGTGCTGGTTTGACAGAGTCATAAGCAACCAGGCACGGCCAATATACATGCCTCTGCTGTTCCAGGTTCGGAGTCCAGCTTGTGGCCAGTTTGCAGAGACTTCGCCTACTCTCTCTCACTCCATTTCACAAGCCTACCCACTGTCTCTCTCTCTCCTGTCAATAAAGGCCTAAAAATGCCCCCCCACCCCCCCCCACCCAACAAGCTGTATACACTCCTGATCAAAATTTTAAGACCAGTTGAAAAATTGCAAGAATTTACATTCTGCACAGTTGGATCTTAAGAAGGTTCTAAGTAGAGCTTCAAAATGCAAAACAAAGAAATGGGAGTGAGACAAAAAAATTGAGTGAGCAATTTATTGCAAACAACCATTAAACTGACATAGGCTGTTCATCAGTTACACCATGGTATTGCAATATTTGGCATGGATATATTAGGGTTGTCACGATATTTTTTACTTTATACTACAATATCAAACTCGATATCCATACCCAAGAAGATATTCGATACTCGACACCATTTTCGATACCACAGGGATAAAAAATGACAAATACTTTAAAAGGCATAAAAAACATTTTTATTAACATGAAAAACAGAACCGCAGATAAATAACAACCAACATTCATTGAGCAGCAAGCTAAACGAGGCTAGCGCGGACTACAGTAGCATGCTAGCCGCGGCTAATGGCTAATAAAAAAACAACCAGCATTCATTGAGCAGTAAGCTAAACGCGGCTAGCGCGGACTACAGTAGCGCGCTAGCCGCGGCTAATGGCTAATAAAAAAACAACCAGCATTCATTGAGCAGTAAGCTAAGCGCGGCTAGCGCGGACTACAGTAGCGCGCTAGCCACAGCTAATCACAAAACAACGAACATTAATTCAGGCCACGGGCCAGACTAACACCAGTAATCAGTTAAATACAGTATGGTAAATGATGAACGGGAGCTTTACTAACCTGTCAGATTTCGTCATGAAGGCCAGGGTGCCAGTCCTTCAGGTGTTTTGCCAAAGTAGTCGTGCGCAGTGGACGCTGCAGGCGCGCTAACCGTACTATCAGTTCCATGGCAAATTAGTATTTTATCCGGATACGGCCTTTGAGTATCGATACTTTTTGGAGTATTGATATTTTTGACAACCCTAGGCTATATTATATCAATTCATAGCTGCCAAATATTGATATTTTTAGTGTTTTAATTTCCAAAATGTGATTAAGGTTTTGGTTCAAAATGGATAATATCAGCCACTTGTTAAGTCCACATGGTGGTGCTGTTGAGCTAGGTCAGATCAGATGGATGATGTTCATAGTGTAAACAAACATGGCTGCACAATAGAGAGAGACAAAAGGAATGCACCATTGGTATTTACACCCCTTGTGTGGACTTATTTTGGACTTTGAAAGAGCCATAAGAGATCGGGGTGCACAGAGTTTGACTCATGAGAGTAAAACAGAGTGGACATAAGGCCAACCTGACTCGGCACCACCCAGGGTAAGCAAAAGGACAGCCAAGCTAATGCTAATCTGACCCTTCTGGTAAACCAGCCAAGACACGTATTTGCTTGTCAAAGCTGCCCTCGAATTCTGAGCTAGCAAAGGCAACAGCTCAATATGTTCCTAACCTCACCTTAATGTGGAAAACAAGGGCTTTTGTTACATGCTGGTTGGAGCCCAGGCATGTGCTATCTTTAAGTATTCAACAACAGTGGCACCAAAGCTCTTCAGAGCAGTGAAGCTAAAAGTTGAAGAGAGACTGAGTAAAGTTGGCTGCATTGACTGGCTATGTGTTGACAACACTCCGTGAGTTTTACTCCTATTGTTAATTTATTTCTGTTTTATTTTTGGATGTAAAAGCAGACAAAAACTTAAAAATCACAATATATCATCATGTTAATCCGTATACTTTGACATAGTATATATAGTAACATACAAATGGAGAAAGTTTAAGTCAAGGAAAATAATTTGGATTCTTAATTTTAAATCTTCTGCACCAAAAAAAAGAGAATGAATCAATTGAATCAATATATTGCCCAGCTCTAGTTTTAAGATAGAAAAATCACACAAAACAATGCCATTTAAGTTTATTTTTGTTCTTCTTAGTTACTGGTATAGTGGTCCACTTGTCAATGCCATGCAGGCTTTTTTTTCACACAAATGTTTTTATTATTTTGTGACTCTATGCTGACACTCTGACTGTCAAACTGGATTTTAGGATCATTTTGGCAGTGCAGATGCACTAAACAGCTTCAGTGTTTGCAGTAGTTTCTTGGATTGACGTCCATTCAGATAAGCAGCCTGTCATCAGTTCATTCAGTTCTTATTTATTTAGAGCGTTTCATAAGAGGTATTGTAACATCATGAGAGGTCTTCAAGGCAGGGTAAACTGAGGCAGTTAAAAAAGATGCAAAAAAAGGAAGGTCCCAAGTTTTATTACTTCAACAAACACTCTTCATCCAAAACAAGCACAGGGGACTCAGGTAAGTCTCTCCTTCAACTCAAAGTGCAACTTAAAGTGACCCCGAATAGGGAAAAAAAATTATAATCATAATGTAATCATAAACTGTTCAAAGTATAATCAACAAAAAATGTCCAACTTTCCTTTTCCCAGAGGGTTTTTCTCCAGCCCTGTTCCCTTCAACTTCAGGCTTCTCTAACCTTCTCTGTTCAGTCGTCTCTCTTCAGGTGTTTTCTGTGACTGCCTTTTCTTTGCTCTCTTTGTCCTCTCCCTGAGTCCTGCTTCAATCAGGTGGCTCAAACACCAGCAGCTGTCAGAGTCCTGATGCCTTCTGGGTGATGTAGTTTGTAGTCTGGAAGCCATCTTGTTGTTTGACCCTTTAGGTTGTTTGGTGGCCGTCATTTTGTGGTTTGACAGCTGCATGCTGGGAGATGTAGTTGGGATGTACCGTCCTCAACTACCTGTCCCCTTGTGATGCCACGGTATTGTCTTCATTTTAGGGAATCAGTTATTTCTCCTTGAACTGTGCATCGATATTCAGTGTCCCTGAGTGACTGAGGCCATCTCTCTTTGGAGACTCATGTTTGAGCCTCTTAGCCAATAGAAGCCATTTAAGAGTGTGAATACAGAGCTGAGAACAACAAACCCAGAGGGACTTTGACTTTACCCACCTTAGAGCATCACTGATCAATGCTCAACCAATTAGGATGTATATGAAAGCAAACTTTTTAAATGTCACATTATCCATGCATCCATTGTCTTTACTGCTTATCCCCTGCAGGGTGTCTGTAGGCTGGAGCCTATCCCAGCTGACATTAGCCGAGAGGTGAGGTACACCCTGAACCAGTTGCGGGCCAATCCAAGGGCCACATAAAGAGACAGACAATCATACACACTTACCCACACAAGGAGTCACCACTTAACCTGAGCATATTTTTGGTCTGTGGGAAGAACCCATGCATCCAGTTAGAACATGCAAACTCAACACAGAAAGGTCAACTTGGGGTACACACCAGCAACCTTCTTGCTGTGAGGCACACACACAACATGCTGTGCCACCTTGCAAACTTTCTGTTTGCCTGCTACTTTTTAAAAGTTCATCCTGCCACTTAAAACAAGTTACTATATCCTGGGGCCAAAGCTGACAACATGCTTGTGGCCCTTTAAATTGAAGATAAAGTTTATTAAAAAAGTACAATTTCTATAACAGTTTGTTTACCCTTAATCAAGAGAAAGGTAATAGCTATCTTTTAGTACTTTCTTTGAAGACAGATTATTATCAAAAATAAACACAAGCACTCTCATATTACCTGCTCTTTGTAAGGACAGATTATAAAATGACAGGTGCACTATAATGCAGGTATTGTGTGGCCATCAGTTCTGTTTAAATATAATAATAATAAAATCAATGTTCAGAGGAGCAAATGGAGCAGCGGTGTGCACATGCTCTCAGTGCAGCGGTCAGGTTTCTGTAATAAGACACCTCCCATGTGGTTGATATAATAATCACAAATAACCCAGACCGTCTCTCTGAACTCTGACTGCTCTTAAGCCACCTAATGACAAAGCTATTCATAAGCATTCATCCGCCTTTAACAAATCTTCTCTTTCCCCTGTTGTTTGTTTTTGACAGGGAACACCATCAGCAACCTGATTATGATCCTCCCCCCCATTTGTGGAGCCATTCAGTCGTTTCGTGATGGCCTTGAGTTACGCTACACCTTCTCTTTCCTTGGACTGGCAGGTTAGTGTGTGAAAATAAACCCTAGTTTGCTGTTCATCAGTGACTAAATAGAGCAAAAACAACTTCTGTTTACATGGGAAGGCAATGCCAATGACTTTTACAGTTGTTAAGTGTTCGATAAAAGTATTTTGTTCAGTTATAAGATTGTTCTGAAAGTTTAGACTTCTTTCTGGATCGTCTTTGTGTCTTACAGTTGTTGGTGTCGGCTCCTGGTGCTTCCACATGACATTGTTGTATAAGATGCAGGTGGGTTTAAGTGTTTTTGAATCCTCATAAACCAGCAAAAGATGTGAGCAATGTAATCTCTTACTTAAAATGTATTAACTATCTTTTTTTTGTAATCTTATTTTTTATTTGAGTTGATAAGGCAGTCATAAAATACACATACCGTATTGACCCGAATATAGGACGACCCTGATTATAAGATGACCCTCCAGTGTTCAAGACTAATCTTCAGGAAAAGACTCTGATAACCAAAATTAACTTTGTTTAAAGAAACTATTTTTTATTGAAATTCTGAGAAAATCATTGAAATAATAAAACGCAGACTGCTTTTATTTTTGGCTATATGTAGCTTACAACCACTGAGATTTGTACCGTATTTCAAATGCAATACCTAAATGTAGACGAGCCACTCAATGAGCACTCTAGAATTTAGATACTAGTAATACATTAACCATAACACAATATTGCATTAAACCAGCTGTGCAATTAAACAATACTGAATTAACAGTAGCAAAAAACACTACTGTAATGAAGCACTTCATTGAAAGTCTTGAAACACTGCAACTAGAATACAGACTGTCAGAACTTTGCTCATGAGATGTCTAATCAAAAGTCTGCATGAGGCTTTTACTCACAGACGTCCTCTGCCTCGCTGTGCCCACTCTCACGCTGCGGCCCTGTCTCCTCCCACAGAAGGTCATCCTCGCTACCATCCACTGCATTTGAGATGCAGCACTTTTTTAATCCACTGATGATGCTCTCTGGTGTTATTTTAGCCCATGCCTGGAGGATTCATTTGCTAAGTTGCCGTTCATCTTCTTCACCTGAGTTTTTACAGCATCAGTCAGGTGTCCGCAGAAGGCATCCATAATGAGCATGTTTCTCTTTTTTCTGAGAGCCCCACGCCGTGTCCCCCACAACACTTTCAGCCAGTCTACCTAGAGTTCACTCTCCATCCACTTTCCTGTGCACGTACAACAGTACCAGCTGGCACTGCCCCTTTCAGCACTGTTTTGCGTTTTAAAATCACATATGGGGGCAACTTTGTCCCGCCTGCCAGGCATGCCAACATGACAGTGACCCGACTCTTTTCATTTCCAGTTAAATTCACAGTAACAGACTTCCCACCTTTCTTCAGGTACAGGCATGTCAAAAAACACGGGGATTTGGTTGGCATTGCTGATCTGATCAAGGGGGTAGGAGTGTTTTTTCCTCAAGCCAATCACATAGCACTTAAAATACAGCAGCTTCTCTCCAAAGTCTGAGGGAAGGTGCTGGGCAAGGCTGGTTCTGTGCTGTAATGCCAGGCCGCTACGGCGCATCATCCTGCTGCACCAGCCGATGCAGGCTCTGAACTCAGTGGCGGGTATGTTCAACTCCTTAGCAACGTCCAAGGCTTTCACCTGGATGATAGCTCTGGAAATGGGCATGCCTTTCCTCTCCATTTTTCACCTCCTGTCACTTCTCTGCTGTGAGTGACAGATGACCCCAGCCACAGTGAGGTCACTGGCTTTACAAAAAGGTGGCGCCCTCTGCTGTTGCGGTCATGTAGCAACCCCAGACAACTATCAGCATGTGTCAATGGTTAGACCACAATTTCAAGACGACCCCACTTTTACACATTATTTTCAATGAAAAAAACCTCATCCTATATTCAGGTCAATACTGTAAATCTTCATATCTTTTTACATTCAGACCTTTTCAGGTTTTTGTGGTTTACAGAGGAAGGGACTGGCATGTTCTGTGTAACCTGTGAGTCCACTCAGTTCTGACAGTCTCTCAGTCCTCTATATTAATTTTCAAGAGCGTACATCAAATTTTGTTTTTGCCACAACTGACCACATTTAGTCTGCATACAAAGGTACCTGTTGGCACTGATTATAGTCTCCACCTATGTTGACCCTCCAAAGTAAATTTTGCCGCTTCAACAAGTTAGTTGTTTGCTTTAAAACTATTTACAATGAAGGTGTCAAATGTAAACCTTTGAGAGGGAAGAAGGAACATGAGAAAACTGTTCAGTCATGCAAAATCTGCATGCAGGGGAGTTAGAAATACAATCCATTTTTTCCAAATTAGATAATTTTTTTCCTTTTGTGTGCTCAAGGGGTATTCTTACTTGCTGCTTAAAGAGCCTGCAACAGTTTTGTATCACGATGTTAAGCCAGTAATGTGACCCAAATGCAGATTCTCAAAATTCTGGGAATCTGAATTTTGAATATCTTATTTAATGTTTTAACTGTTGTTTTTACTTTATTTTTCCCCCCAGTTGATGGACGAGTTGCCAATGATTTACAGCACGTGTGTCTTTCTCTATTGTTTGTAAGTAGTTAAAATTTTTGTATTTGCCACTAAGGCTGGGAATTGCCAGTTGCCCCAAGATACAATGCTTGAGTCCCAATTTGATTTTATTTCATTTCTTAACATTTTACAATATGCTAAGAGCGCCGACGCTAAACATTGTAATATATTGGGATTTATCACATTGTATTGTCTGTATTTACTGTACATCCAAAAAGGAAAAAAAAAGAATTTCATAAGAAACTTGTCACATTATTTTCATGTCACTTTTATACTTCAATTTCGTTGCTCTGTACCTGTGACATGTGCAATGACAATAAAGTGCTATTCTAATCTAATCTAATCTAATCTAAAATAGGTCTGAACTCACAGAATGATGTCCAAGTGTAGCCATTTACTGCTGTTCTCAAATTTTAGCTTCACTGCTTTGAAAGGCTTCTGTGCCGCTGTCGTTAAACTAACACTTAAAGATGCCACATACCTGGGCTCCAACCAGCATGTAACTGTAGCCCTCGTTTCCACAACATGGTGAGGCCTTTAGTTTTTGCACATAAAGTTATTAATAGATTGAGCAATTTTCTCAGATCACTCAGAATTGCAAGTCAGCTTTGACAAGCTATGCATGTAAACTGTTGGCTTGTTTATCAGTAGTTTTATTAGCGTTAGGTTAGTGTTAGCTTAGCGTTAGCTTAGCATTAGCTTCTCTGGCGTAAGCTGTCATTTTTGATGGTGCCAAGTGAGGTGAGGCTTGTGGAGCCTTATCACTCTTTATAAACCCTGTGTCATGTTCACCACTTTTTTCCTGCTCCAAGTCCAAAATAACCCCACAAAACAGGTTTAATTGCAGACAGTGCTTTCCTTTCGTCTCTCTCTCCTGTGCAGCGATGTTTTTTTTTTACATACATCTAGCTTTAAAACTCTCTTTCGGCACAAAAAATGTCGACAGGCTGACCTGGCTAAACAGCACCATCCTGTGGACTCAGTGATTTTTTTACCGTAGGGACAGAATGTTTTCCACGTTATTATATATTGGAAATTAATACATTAAACAATAACGATATTTAAATGAAGAGAAAAATTAATGTAAATGTAACTGAATGACAATTATGATGAATTCCTCACTGATTACTTAAAGGTCAGGAAGGAGAGGGAATGAAATCTCTCCAAATTTGTATGAATTTGATCAAAATCTTATGAACAAATAATAAGGAGATAAACTTAGAGAAATCACAATATAGCATAATTTAAGAGTATTCTACCTCCTCAGCATAGGGCAGCTCAGAGCTGTTGGGACACCCAACACAACTGAAATTGAGGACATCCAAGGCCTTGGTGTACCCACTCAATCTTTGGCTTTTTTCACAACAAGGAGACAAGTTCTGCTCGACATGCAGGGAGATGAAACACGATTGACTTAAACAGGAGAGTTGGGGAATCATACAGCACCACAAAGCAGATGTCTGGAGTGGGTTAATTGCAGTGTTTGAGACGTCCCACTCTATTCCATAGTCAACAGTCACATTTTAGAATCAGCTCATCTTGCTTGGAGCCTTGCTAGTGAAACCAACAAAAGTACCTGGTACATTTGCTAATGGGAAATAAAATAAAAAAGTAAAATTGAGACAACGTAAATGACTAGTAATAAAGTAGCTTTGCGATAAAGTGGACCTTTTTAAATCATCATTTGTAAATTGATTGGTATTATAAAAAGTAACAACATTCTGAGATGAAGAAGGCCAGAGATCATAAACCGATTAGGAAAGTTAAATGAGGTTGTAAAAGTGTTGTAAATCTGTTATTTATAAATTTTCCCCACAAATGGACTTCTATTTGGAGCAAGTGGTGTCAGCCCCTGCCGTTAATCTGAGAATTCATTTTTTTTTGGTCCCTTTTGCATTGGCTTCCAACCTTTCGCAGCAGCTGGAGCTCCCTGATTCAGTGTTTTCCATCTTTCCATCTGTCCAGTTGTTCATGCTCCAATCTACAACAACTTTGCTCGCCCAAAGTGGCACGGCCTATTCAGAGCAGGAAAGGGTGGGAGCTACAAGTGAGATGACTGCAGGAATGGACTGCTTTCATAGAGATTAACATAGATGCTAACAGCTTCAGAAAATATATTTTCGCTCCACTTCCAACACGTTTCAGGGAGAGGCTCATGTTTTGTACTTTATATACATAACCTAATTGGCCCCTTATGAATGTGATTGACTGCTTGATTATCAAATCACCTGCAGGTTATGCTATTGAAAGGTTCTGCCCATTCCCAAACACTTTCTATGGGCTGTTGCCCAGATGGACTAGTGAAATACGTTGAATGGTCAATCTGGTGTGGTAGGATAATTGGCTTCCTCTTTGAAACATAGTGGCTATGTTCAGCTAATAATTCATGAACAAACAGAAGTAGTGAGACTGGATTACGAGGAGGCTTTCTGTTCTTAAGGAGCATGTAGAGTGGATGTGTTTCCTTCTGGTATAACATTTGGTATCTTGTATGTATTTATGTTTTTTAAAGTAGGTGTGTACTGAATCATCTGTTTTACTTTTCAGGTTTGAGTGCTTCAAACAAGAAAACAAAATTGGCTTTTTCCCAATAGCACTTTTATTATTCTTCAGCGTCTCAGTCACTGTGGTGAGAATCTGACCTTAGTCAATGTTGTTATCAGTCATTTACTTTAAACCACCTAATGATTAAACCCAGGATAACACTATATCCTCACCAGTTGTCCCTCCATTTGTTTTGCAGGTATACCTACAGTTGAAGGAACCAATCTTTCACCAGGTAAGGGAGTGCTCTGTGTGTCGCTCACCTGCCTTATAGCGCTTATTGTTTGCTATTAGGGCTCAGTATGCTTAAAGTCATTTGAACCTTGAGTAAACAGTGGACTCACCAACACAGCATGCGAAGGTCTTACAGAACCAAGCAGTGTTTCAAACCCTAAGTAATGTGTGTCAGCAGATATAAGAAGTACAAATCATCATGGTCATTTATTGACAGATTGTGCTTATCTAAGCTTTATAAAGGGGTGGTACTTGAAAACAAAAAAAGACACTTTTCTTTCAGGTCTGGTCTTTTTAAAATGGAGTCAAATGTTTACATATCCATCTAACATGACAGCTATCACAACCTCAGTCATTTACAACACAAACCTCTAAAGATAACCACCAACACTTCTTTATACCCACTGTTTATCTGTGCCTGCAGAGTGTCACATTCACCGTGTGTTGCTTTACAACAGATCGGACAAAGTGACACAGCACCTTTGTTTACTCTCTGAGGCTGACTGTGTTTAGTCATCACGCTGCTCTATGGCGGCTCATAGAGACTCTGTGTGCCTCTACTGTCCAAGCAAAAGGGAAATAAGAGTGAAGGTTAAATGTGGACTTCCAATGAAATGGTGTGTGCAAGAGCAGTTTACTGAATAGAAAGCTGACTCAAAACTGTGACAGTTGTGGTTGAAGTTTAACTCAATGATTAACTTGTTTATTTTATGGAACATTTGTGAAGTAGGAAGAGCTGTGAAGTTATTCATTCTACACTGCGTCAGTGGCACAGTCAGTGCGTTTGGTCAGTAATCCGAAGGTTGCAGGTTCGAGCCCAGCTCCAGCTGTCCCAAGATGATGTGTCCTTGGGCAAGGCACTTAACCCCAAGTTGCTCCTACTGCTGAGTCAGTGGCATGTAAATGGGCATGGAAGGATGTGAATATGTTAGTTGATACTGATGTACAACTGACATTGATACTCCAACCATCAGTGAGTGATTGTGAGAGTGAATGGGTATGAATGTGTTGATGTGACCTGCAGAGTAAAGCAGCTTTGAGTAGTCAAAGATTAGAAACGTGCAATATAAGCTCAAGTCAATACAATATTTACCATTGAAATAACTTTTTTGCTGCTTGCTAACTTGTTAGCAAGGTCAACTAGAGCAAAGTCTAACATTAACTTGCTGAAATGGCACATATCACATTAACCTTGTGCAGCAGCTGGATCTGCCTGATTCAATGCCTGTTATCAGACTGATGCATTTGCCAAGCTCCAGTCCACAGTGATTGTGCTTGAGCCCAAGAAGAGTCCTTTAGAGCAGGAAGTGGTGGAAGCTACAAGTGAGACAACAGTAGGAAGTGACTGCTTGTACAAAGATTAGCATTGATGCTAACAGCTTCAGTTGCAGTTTTGTCAAATCTGCTGTTTCTCTCAGAGGACTCAGTGATTTCCACTCAGAGACGATGATGGTCCTTTTACTGTGGATGCTCAGGACTACCATTTATGAACCAGAAGAAAAAATTCTTCCAAACCAGATTCATCAGGCAGTATTGACGCACACAGGTGGAAGAACACATCGCCATAAAATAGTGCCAAACACAGAGACTTCCTGGAGAAAAAATAAAGGGCTCTGGAATTTTTCACCCAATTGTGCATTCAACCTAACATA
The DNA here is from genome assembly GCA_037902135.1 of Cetoscarus ocellatus. Lineage (NCBI taxonomy): Eukaryota > Metazoa > Chordata > Actinopteri > Labriformes > Labridae > Cetoscarus > Cetoscarus ocellatus. Next base: position 1,177,747 of record JBAMNC010000131.1, read on the forward strand.
GTTTTGGGGTTCTTTTTAACACAAAACTCACACAATTGCGCAACATAACTGTACCTGCCAAGAGCAGGTCTTATTTGATAAAATAGCTGCTCTCTTTTAGCCTCATAATGCAGCTATGTGCAAATTACACAGAGCAGGACAACCTTGGTCCTCAGTGTTATTAAAGCCATTAGCTTTGTGAGCTAGACCCTAACACAGAGCAGACAGAGAAATGATCAGCATCAGAATGATTTTTTATTGCAACACATACAAGGAATTTGCATTCGGCAGTTGTTTTCTCTAGTACAAAGGAAGTAAGAATAAAAATAAAAAATACATTAAATTAAATTGAAATAAAAATGAAAATAACTCTAACCAATGCAGCGTATATACAAAATGTACACCAGGAACATATACAAACATCCAGGAATATTTACACTTGTTGGGAGCAAAAAGTGCTGCTATTTTGTGCAGTTGTGCAAATGCATGGTGCAGCTATTTGACTGTTTAAAATAGTGACTGCAGATGGAAAGAAACTGCTCCGGTGACGGTTGATGATGATAAATCTTTGTAGCTATTCGTTATTACATTGAGTGAATTAGGCTTTTTGTGGTCAAGGACAGGGGTTGAACAATTAATGTGCTGTTAAAATATTAGTAACACTGTGTTTGAAATAATGATTTAAATAAGCTACTTTTTGATAAAGCCCTCAAAAGATCCCAGACTTAATGTGACATCTTATATGGCCTTCAAATGGACTAGACATTAGTCAGTGGCTTTGACTTCTGTGAAAAGTCTGGTGCAAGCTCTTGCAGTGTTTAAAAGCTAAATTAGTAATTGTACATCTCTTTCCTCTTTTAGGTTATGTATGGTTTTTTAGTAGCCTGCCTCGTAATACGAGCTATCTACATTGTTACATGGTAAGTTTGCCAAGAAAACTGATGAATTATAGCATTATTGTATGTGCATTACTTTTTAATTAATACATTTCTTATTGTGACATCTGTTTATATCAGGGTTTATCCATGGCTCAGACCGCTGTGTTACGCCTCTTTAGGAATCTTCATGTTAGGGTTTGTCCTGTGGAATTTGGACAACTTCTACTGTTCTGAACTGAGGTGAGAAACAAAACAGCATGAATAAAAGATGATGGCTGTAAAATAACGAGAGTGTGCTCATGAGGATAAAACCACGTGGTTCACAGTCACACTGAGAAGTGCACGTTTTTGCTAAGGTAATGGAAAATGATTGGTTGAAAAGTTCAGCAATGTATTAACTTGAAATTTTTGTTAAAATGAACAAAACAGCAGCCAAATCTTTTGACACATTAACTGAGGTGTATGTGGAACACTGCATGTCATGTGCACGTGTGTTTGAATGACACAAATTTTTTTGAAGGCAGAGAGGAAGTCCTGGACAATGAACATCCTTGGCAACCATCAAAAATGTCTGAATACATTCAACAATTGAACAAATCTTTGAAAATGATGGAGGACTCATTATAAGACTGACAGCTTTAATGGTCTCCACCGATAGAGAGACAGTTCAGAAACTTTTGCCTGAAAATTTGAGCCTGACAAAAGTGTGTGCCAAAGCTCAGGGTTCCCACGCATCCTGGAAAACCTGGAAAATTATTGACCAATTTTCCAGTCATGGAAAACATACAGAAAATGAGAAAAAAAGTAAAATGTCCTGGGAAAGATTGAATTGTCCTGGAAAATTCTATCCTCACTCTGCTTCTCTCCCCCTTGTTAGTGAGTGCAAACGGGTTAAAAAATGTGCGCATAGCCTACATGTCCGTTCTCAGCTGTCAAAATTAAGCTGCAGAGTTACTCTGCCTCTAGCACACAGCACTTCATGTGACTCTATCAGCCAGTCAAATTTGTATATTCCTCCAGAGCAGTGCCGCTACCCAGTGTTTCCATATAACATCCTGAAAAAGTCCCAGAAAATAATTTCTAGAAAAGAGTGTGAACCCTGAAGCTGTCCCAAAACACTTTGTAATCACTCAAAATGTGGGTTTCTGTTAGTGTGAATTTTAAGTCTTCGATCTATGCTTTAAGTTCTAGTGTATCCTTTTTAGTCTTCCATGTGTATCCATGCAGAGTGGGAGTCTGGCTCTGAGCTACAGAAGCTGACCACTGAACATGCCCATTGTTGTCTAAAGTTACAGGTATCCACACCAGGACTCAACTGCCCAGATACAGAACTGTGAGCATGTCTGAACTAGAACTGGGCAATATATCGGTTAAATCCACTAATTAAAATAATTTTCTGCAGAAGAATTCAAATTAAAAATCAAGATTTTTTTCTTGACTCACTCCAATTGTAAGTTGTTGCAAAGTTTGAAAATATAAATACTGAAAATGTACAGTTTTCGTGATGGTAGGCCCTGTCAGGTTTTGCACAAGCACATGTTCAGGCTAATATTTGTTCTTAAATTAGCTAAATATTGATCAGAGAGTTCCATGTTAATATGCTGTGATAATAGCTAGGCTATCAGTGTTTATGTAGACAAGCCTGCCGACATTTGAACTACATAATCAACATTTTATGACATGCACTTCAACTCTATGAGATAAAGTCTGTTTGTTTTTGGAATATAGTTTAGTAACATAAAGGCTAACTTGATTCGTGTCATTTTTGTGACTGCTGTAAATCAAGTGTTGTGGAAAAAAATTGGGGGATGTTATTTTTAGGTCATATCGCCCAGCCTTAGTCTGAACAGATATAAGTGAGAAGTCAGACTCTTTGTCAGTCATTCTTTGTCTGATCCGACGATAATAAACGTTTCAAATAATTCCCCAGCCTTGTCTCTAGATACTTTATTTCCTGCATCTTATCACATCTCATTGTTTAGTGTCCTTCCAGTTGTTCCAAATGTCTCCACAAATGTTCTTGCATTGTTCCTTTTCATCAGGAGTCAGAAGTTTTGGACAGCTCTGGCTCACACTTTTGTGCAAACTTCCATGCAAATTTGCCGACCTGTCTCTTCATCAGTGCAGACTAAGTAGTTGATCATTTTGACTGATTTGCTCAGTTTGTTGAATGTTTTCAGAAGTTTTTGGACTCACAGGACATTCATTGTCTTGGACATCCCCTCTGCCTTCACAAAATCTATTGTGTCTTTCAAACACACGTGATGTGCAGTGTTCCCCAAACAACTCAGTTAATGCATCAAGAGATTTCCCTGCTGTCATGTTAGTTTCACCTCAAAATATAAGTTTATATGATGCTAAGCTTTTAAGCTAATCATTTCTCAACGCCTTAGCCAAAACATGTGCACTTCATCAGCAGCTAATAGTGAAATAAAGACATCCCTTATTGCAAACTTGCAGCAGTGAAGATCCAGTCTTTAATAAAACTCAGATTGACTGTGGACCATATGATTTTATCCTCATAAGTGCAGTGTCATTGTTTTACAGCCACACCTCGTTTGTTAACCACATAATAGTGTATGTACTGCTCATCAGGGCTGAGGTTTATATCAGGTATTAAAGAAATATTTATATATCTTTAAACAAGATACAGTGTAAGACATATCCCTATAGAGCTTTTGTTAATTAAAACAATCCCCTGGTGAGAGATTGTTTACTAGGGTGTCTGTAATTGTAAATGTGGAAACAAAGGTGCTTTTTGACATCAAATTTACTCATTAAAAATGTATTAGTCTTCATCATTACTGTATTGTATATCTTTTCTGTGACATTTTTATTTTATCTTATACAAAAACAGAGTTATATGTAATTAATGTAATTTTCCGTGTTCAAGTTTATCTTGTGAAGCCGCTAGTTACTAAAAGTGCCTTTGAGACATTTGGCATCAGCCGGTTTGGATTTGACTAATAACAAACATTCTTTAATATCAGTGTTGGGCAAACTACTTTAAAAAAGTAATTAGTTATAGTTACTAATTACTTTCCCAAAAAAGTAATTGAATTACTAATGGAGTTACTCCTTCATAAATGTAATTAGTTACCAGGGAGAGTAACTGATGCGTTACTTCTTTGAAAAAGCTTTTGCTGCTTGACTGTGTGGCTCTGTCTCTGTGTCCTTCCTTGTTGTTACCTGTCCTGCTACAGCAGCGCTCACATCATCAGCGGAGTTCTCGGTGTTTTTGGTCACTAGGTTTTAGATTTACTTACAACAGACAAACACCTTACTTTAGGACATAATGTACACTTCACATGTGGGTTCTTGCCTGTTACCTCTTGTACTTCCATCCTGAAAACGCCAGTTTTAACTCCACAGACCGCTCCGGACTCGACATTGCGGCAGCTAGCCGCGTTGCCAGATTTTGCGATTGAAATAAGCATTTTTAAAGAGAGAAACCGACATGAAGCGTGTTTTAATTTTATCCACGTTACATTTCAATTTCAAAGTGATATTTCCTCTTTTTTGTCTCCTAATTTACTCATTCAACATCCTTTTCTTTATACAGAAGTGAAGGGAGGGGCTACTGTTATTAGTAACTCTGTTATTGCTAAGCAGTCTGTCTAACCTTGATTTTTGTAACCAAAAAGACATGTCAGGTTTTGATCTAAAGTTTTATGTTAATCCTCTACAGCTTTGGTATGGTGAAAACAGTAGTAGCTACATTAGAAATAAATTTAATTCTGGCTATAAGGATTCATTTTAGGTGGAAACATCATTTTTACATTAAAATTTAAATTTGTGTCAGGGTGGGATAAAATGATTCTAATAACTTCTGAATTGGGTTTATATTGATGGTAGATCATGCACCAGATTCATCCTGGGTTTGAGGGCACAACAAGCCCAAATGAGCAACTGCACTATTGGAAAAAAACTGCAACCCATAACTCCCAATATACACATGCAAGTTAGAAAAAGGAGAAGCCCAAGGTCGCTTATAATCAGTGGACCTGGCAACTCTGGCATCTCGTTCTCTTGTGTGTCTGGCTGAGCGAGGCAGGCCGGATAACAGCTGCTTGACATCTGTGCAAAGTAACGGGCCACATTTCACTGTCGGTAACGGTAACGGCGTTATGACATTTGAAATAGTAATTAATTAGATTACCCATTACAGGAAAAGGTAACGGCGTTAGTCACGGCGTTACTTTTAACAACGTTACTCCCAACACTGTTCACTATTAGTCATAGTTCAGTTAGTTTACAAGGCTTTTCCCGCAGTTTTTTTCCATTGTAATCTTATACGAGAAAATAAAAACCAAATCATGTTTCTTTGACTTCTCCTGCTCTTTTAGATATGCCAGGAATAACCTTCCTCCTGTCATTGGAGCAGTCACACAGTTTCACGCCTGGTGGCACATTTTCACAGGACTGGGATCCTACCTGCACATACTTCTCAGGTGAGCTTTGAGGATGGCAGACAACTGAAATCAATGTTATTTGCTTCTTTACTGAAAACATAACAGTATTGTAAAGTAAGTATTTCCGCAGTATTTTGCGTATACAAGTAAAGATAGATCCAGTCCTCATCACAGCTACTGTGTGCTAAGCAAACCTGCAGGTTGACGGCTTGGTGACCGGGGGTTGGTAATCCTTTTTATGATGAGACAAGTAAATTAACATCTAATGTTCTTCTTTTTTTAGCATGCAGATCAGGACAACCTACCTCAAGTATAGACCAAAAGTGAAGGTATGTATGTGCTTTTAAAAAATCATGCATATCGCAGCTTTTTGAAATTAAATTTTGGACTTTTTAAATACATTAAACTTTAAGAACAGTGAAAAGAAAAATGACAAAGACACAACAAATTAGGAAGGGAAAAAAAGTGTCCACTGAATAAAAGCATGGCGCTCATACTTGTACAGAATGTCTCTGAACAGAGAAAAACAGAGTCCATAATTGTACTGTTGTGCAAAAAGTCTGTGGATAAAATGAAGGACAGATTTAGTCCATAGATTCACTGTCAGACAGAATTGCACAACTAGGACTTTAAAAGATAAGCTTTGAGGACTCTATGCAGTAAACATGTGATGTGTATACTAAACAGAAAATCAGTGTTTCAGTTTTGTGTAAAAACTTCATGCAATGCGGGAGAAAAGGTTTAAAAAAGACTTCATGGTTCCAATTTGTAGTTTGCGGTATCAACTAGCACAGCATACTGGGGCTTGCTTCATAGGAAAACACCTTTTGGTGCACTAAGAGTTCAGCCCTGCATAGGAAGCTTTATTGTGGTATGCTTAAAAAAGAAGATGGCTCACAATTATAAGGATTTTACAAAACTGAGCATCTATTTTCAAACATTAAAAACCAATTTGATTACTGCGTTAAAGGCCCCTTGACCTGCTGCGATTGACCATTAACATCATGTTTTGGTTGTCTATTAATCAAGGATTTGATTTTAGCTGAACAAAATAAAACTTAAAGCTGCAAGCAGCGTTGGTCGGGTCCTCGCTCTGTCACATGTCCCTCATGCCCGTTTGACCTCCATTTTGAAGGTTTCATCCATTTTCGACCCTTTGACCTCCTCAAAGTTAAACTAATGAGTGTGCCTGCAGCTCTGTGAGAATTCATCATGTTATGCAGGCAGACATCCCCTTTTTGAGATTGTACTTCCACAAAATACTTGTATCTACAGACTTAAATCGAAGCTTTAAAGAAACACTAGACTTGGACCTACAAAGCTCCTGTTGACATGTTGTTGCTATCTGTTACCGTTTTTAGAGATATGACAGTTTAAGTTTTGATCGTTTTTTTTCTCCTCCGTAGACTTTATAATAGGTGTCTTACACTTTCCATTTTCCCGCCTTCAGAGAGTCACATGACCAGCTGCACTGAACTGTCACTCAGTGACTGACATCATCAACTGCCCAAATCCAGACTGAACACGCCTCTCAGATGCCACAATTTTGACCAAATTTCTCTAAAAATGTCATATTTCGATAGTAAACTTCGTCAGGTATCCATCTGTGTAATCTTTGAAGCTGTAAGACTTTTGCTTTTTTTGTATAGAGGCCTAACTTCCACAGCTTATGTGGAGCTGTATCTTATTCACTCCATTCATTTGAATGGGAGCAGGGAGGGCTTCATTGGGGTTGAACTTTGAGGGCTCCTCATTCGGAAACTGTTCGAGAAACAACAGATTCCTTCAGAACTTTTTACTGCGTCATCTGAGCGCATTTCAAGCTGATACCATTAATGGCCTTGGAGGAGATCATTTTTGTTTGAGGAGCAGTTTTTGGGCCAAATTTTATTTTGAAAGTCAAATTGCCGGCTTTTTGTTTGAGTTTGGTCAGGGGCGTCAGTTCATGAATTGTGGGTCTCAATGAGACGAACAAATCGCGTTGGTTTGTTCTATCTACAACATTCCTGCTGGCCATGAGGGCTGTTTTTGTGTGCCTAGGGGGTGCTAGAAAGCTCATTTGGCAAGTTAGGGGTTAAGTTTTTTATTTGATCATTTTTTTCATTTTATCAAACGTTTTTTAAAATTTTATCAAATTTTCATTTTTATCAAATTCTTGCCCTTCGGTCACCCCTCGAGCTCTAGCTAAAGCTTTAGCTAGAGGGGTTCTTTCCTTTAGGGCGAGGACCCTAATTAGACATGTTGTCTGTGTAGTAGATAGATGCAGCTCTTTTTCCCTCCCCTTTGAAAACATTCAAAACTGACGGGGCGGGAGGTTATGATAACGAGCTCTGCGCTGATTGGAGGGGAGCGGGTTGGACTTTCAGTATGGTCATGGTGTCTGCCATGACAAGCAGAAGACACACATGTGGGTGGAGGCTGTATAGCTATGACATCATAAACTCCAGGAATTAAAAAACAGATTGTTGTAAGGGTATTTTCTTCAAGAGGCATTGAGCATTTCTCTGTTAACTGAGAGTTTAGTTAAAGTGTCATGTTCTTCTGCTCCCAGAGCCCCTTCTAAAAACATTAAAAGCAAAGAAAATTGATTTTACAAGACATAAGACCTTTATCATTGGCAGCCTTAATTGCAGTTATTAATACCTTCTTTTCCTAATGTTGTGTTCTACCTCTCCTGCTCAGTTTCTCTGTGGAGTGTGGCCCACACTGCACATTGACCTACAAAAGACAAGCTGAAAAGAAGAGGCGAAGACCAACTTCATGATGGTGACTGCTGCCACGTCCAGACACCATCAGCACAGAGACCTCTGACGCCCTCTGCTGGAAACTCAGCACACAGTGAGAGGGGGCAGGTGGACCCCAGGGCACCAACCTGGGGATCCCTCAGTTCTGCACTGTGGGAATCTAAAAAGTACAGTATAGCACTGGGTCCAGTTTTAAGAAATGGAAGTTTTTTGTTTGTTTTTTTAATCATAATTTATTAGAGTAGCTTTTTTTCAAGTGTAATCATTTTTATTGCTCCTTGATTTTCAACGCAAGTGTGAGGTGTTGTCGGATGCAGTGAGATGTGCAGGGGAAAAGAGTGTGATCTTATTTTGAAGTTGTGGAAAGGGAAAATGTCTTTAAGAATCAGAAGTCACATTAAGGTAATTACTGTTGTATTCTTGGATTCTGCAGATATTTATAGCCTAAAGAATTAAAATAGATCTCTAAACTAAATCATAACCAAGACGTTTGCTCATGTGTATTTTAACATGTAGCCGAGGGAGCTGTACTTACAACACAGTGTTGTTTTTTCCCTTTTCAGGGAGTATTGTTTAGTTTTTGATGTGCTCTCTACATGTGGGAGTGTAGCCTCCAGCTAGAAAGTGAAAGTGATACCGTTCAGCTCTTACATCCTCATTTGCTCTACCAGAGGCTTCATTTTTACTTGAAAACATGCCAAGACTGGAATTTCATCTTCTTCATTCCTTATTTTTCTTTGCCAAAGTTGCTGTTTGAATTGAAATTAGTCATATTTGTGTGGGACTTGTTAAACTTTGAGCTTGTTGTAATCACTAAAGGGATGCAATGCTGATGGTTTTGTTGCACAGGCTCATCACACTAAATTCTAGTTTAATTCAGGGCGGGGTTGAAGAAGTCCGAAGATTACAGGGCGAGTTGAACCGCTTTCTTCATCTCGAGTTTCTGTGGACAGAGAAACACAATCACAAGTGATACTGCACAGGCATTTGTGCCCAAGCCCACAGGGAGCGAGTGTTGGTTGTATCAGAAACACAATGAGCCTCCTTCAGGGTGTGTAGTGTTTTAAAAAAAGAAATGTAGGAGTAAGATCATGTTGCTTTGAGGCTGATGAGACACAAATAGCAGAAATGCATCAGTCTGAGTTGCCTAGAGTCTATTTTATGTCATATTTGGTAACCAGATCATTTAAAACATTGTTTGTGAGGAAGTTTGAGGTAAAATGCACATATAAGGCATACAATTTTACTCACTGAACACATTTAAGCACCAGTATTTCAAACAAAGAGACTACAGTTGGTATATACTCAGAGATTCATATTGTTAAGATATATCTGATTATTTGCTCTGTCCTTGTATCAAACGTTACACATTTAATCCTTTCTAGTACAGCCAGGTTAATGCTGGGGTCAGACTGCACTATATAAGCATGATTATAGCTTAGCTTGACAATCATAGGGCTGGGTCCAAAGACCCATTGGCCCTGAAAATCAGTCATATCATCTCATGTAGTGTGCCATAGTGAATGACAGTCGAGTAACACATTTGATTTTTGTCCTCACTTTGCACATTTGTTAAGTATCTTCAGAGACGTTGACGAGTGAGAGCACAGAGCCCTCTGACTGTGTGACAATCAGAGATGTAAACAAACCAAACAGCAAAGCCAAAAAAGGGAAGAGGCTGTTGCTTTAAGATGAAACTATAAGAAGGGGGGAAAGTTTATCAAGCTCCAAAAACATCTCAGCCTTTATGGTGTGTCAGAGAGGGGCGACCATGACAGACTTAAAAAAGAAAAATGTAAAGAAGAAATAAAGATGTTCCACAGCACCACAATGAATGACTGCCAGCATTAGCATCAAGCTAACATATTATTCATCATACCATTCAGAAAACAAACAGTATAGTTCTGTAAATACACCATGTTTGCTCGCTGTGTCACTGTCGCCCCACCTCTCTCCAATGACATTACGTTGGTCTGGTAGTCAGGTACAACCGTGTAGTCCGGCATGCTTCACATTTAAGTCACCGCGTTGTTATTGCGCCGTGATCACCTAATCTGGGACAGTGATCGTTTTAGAAGTTAAAAAAACCTGATCTGATCTTGGCATAGAGCAGCGTGTGCCAAGTAAATTCTTTATTTGTTATTGTCAGAATCCAGGTGTCTTAATTATTTTCAAAAGCCTGTTTCATTGTGTAGACCAAACCAGTAATAACTAAGTTTTTTTGTCCCCTCTATGTTGACTTCAGTCTCATTTGCTCACTTATGTTGAGTCACACAATCTTCCTGTGTTCTAATAATGAAGCAGCCTGAATATTAGTGGTTAAATTGGCTCTTCATTACTCATTATAAAGGACATTTTAATTCCTTATCCTGTATGCTTTATTTCAAAGGGCATTAACTAAAAGTTTAACTCAATACTCCAATCAGAAGTTTTTATAAAAGTTCACATTTACATGTAATGTTTATAGTTCAATTTGCCAAGTAAAGGCCTTTAAGTAACTGGAGCTGAACTGAATTTCTCTCTACAAAACAGTAAAAAACAAACCCTGTTCTGATTCACTTTGAGCCCCAGTGTCTTCCAACAAAAAAATAGAAAAAGCTGTCACTTTTAGTGAACTTTGGACAAAGTTTGTAAAGAACAAGAAATGATCACAAAGTTGGATGAGATCAGACATTCTTGGGTTTTATCTGGATAAAACACTCATTTGAATTTCTATGATTAACACTACTTTTGATGAGTAAATTGTTAAAACAGTAAAACAATTTGAAAAGCTAGACAAGTTTATTTTACACCCTGAAACGCTCGCCAGTGATCACAGGGCCACATAGGGAGACAGACAACCATTCACACTCACTCTCATACCTAAGGACAATTCTGAGTCACCAGTTGACCTGAGAGGATGTTTTTGGTCTGTGGGAGGAAGCCTGAGAACTCGGAGAACTCATGCATGCATGGGGAGAATGTGGGAAGTCCACACAGAAAGGCCCTGACCAACACAAGGTTTGAATCAGCAACCTTCTTACTGTGAGGCATGCGCACTACCTGCTGTGCCGTCAATAGACACTACTTCTAAAATGATGGCTCGATATCTGTTAGTGCAGATTTGGCGCCCCCATGTGGACAACATCCCTCTTAAAGCTCCTCTAGAATAGAACACTGATAAGTCTGTGTCTGAATAAGGTAAATCCTACCAGGTTTTTCCCTAATTAGGGATAAAAGTGAGATTGATCATAAATTAAATTTGAATGTGTATTTCCTCTCGAGCTACCTGCCTCTAATCCATCTAGACTCAAATATCTTTCAATGGTAAATAAGTAAAAAATGACCTTGTGAGCAAACACCCTGCTCTCATTTGTAGTCTGCAAATATTCTGACAGAGCTCATTCCTCAAAATTGCCACATTTGGTAGCGTTTCACTCTTAACTCTGCGTTCATCTGTGATTATGTAACCATTCAGCTCTAAAGAATTTCTATTTTTAACTCGAAGAGCAGTGAAGTCTTTTTATCTTCATTCCCTTTGAGAGATTATGGAACAAATAGAGTAGAAGTGCAATATCATCCTTCTGTAATGGCTCACTTTAGTGTCTTTTATAAATAGCTACAAAACCATATATTTTTAGCTGCGCTGAGGTTAGAATAACATAAATGGTTTTCTTTCACCCATCAGTACACCATTTGATGTGTGAAGGGTTTAACAGATTTAAAAAAATATCTTCAGGTATTTGTTGCCAAACTTTTCAGTATCTAGAGTTCATAATTTGTATCTACCTTTTCTTATTTTTGTGCCTTTTAAAAGGCATAACGCTATTGTAGGCAGGGCTGGGCAATATATTGATCTAGCTGATTAATCTTTTTTTTTTTTTTTGCTAAAGATTTGAAAACAAAAAACAAGTTATTATAATTTTTTTTTTTACCTTGAATTAAAGGTGGGGTTGGTAGTCTTGGGAAAAACTAGCATGAATTTGAATGTAGCATCTCCTCAGGACTCTGTCTAGCCCCCCCTAACCCCTGGTTACCAGTAATCGGGCTACAGGTAGTTTCCCTGCCATTACAACAGCGTACTTGGATCCCTCTCAGCTCGGCTACGTGCACTGAATTGGGTCAGTGCACGCCGGCAAAATGTACGCGCAGAGGGTGGGCAGAACGGCAGTACGGGATTTGATTGGTTTAATAAATTCGGTCCGAATCGCTGTTATTGGTCGGTGTTTTCCCTGCTTTACTCCTGCTGTAGACAGCGGCTATTTCTCGCTCTCTTTTAAGAACACATCATGCATTGATTACCATCAGGACATAACGATCATTTTAGCCAGTATAAACTAAAAGTGTATCTAAATCTGATTACCAACCCTGCCTTTAATCTGTTGTTCATTTTGCTCCTTTTGGGCTCTCATTGTCAAAACTCTGCAGCATGTTTCCTTCCAAATGAAACACAAAACAAAACACTCATTTGTTGGTTGTTGCAATATTTGAAGATGGAAATACTGAAAATTTCACTGTTTTGAGGCTGTCCAACTGGAGAAGGCGTATAAGCATTTTGTCCACATGGATACAGCGTTTTGGGTCCTCGAAAATGGGTCCCAGATTGGATAAAACCGAAAATGCTGGCCTTGCGTTTCCGTGCGTACAACAAATACAGATAATTTTAGAAATGATGAAGGCATAGCCCCCTTTCCCTTAAACCACTTGCCGAACCCTGATAACAACAGAAACAATGATGGAATATGGTGTCGCGTTCGTGCTGCAGAAGCTTCTGAGCTTGTTTTGGTCCTAACAGCAAAATCTTCTGCTCATCTATGACCACCGTGAGTAACAAGAGGACATGGAGAACAACATACACCAGTGTTTGCTTACATTGGTCAAGATGTATTCGTATGCTCCATGTCTTCTTCTCTGGTTTTGGTGTCTGTCTGCAGCAGCATTACAGTACCACTTGCTGGTCTGGTCTGTGTTTTTACGTAGACGGACACGTTTCCTTGACATGATGCTGGCTTTTCATTGTGTTTTTAATGTGAGAACATTTCCATCTCTGTGTGGACAGAGTAATGGTAAGCCCAGACAATTCTACACAGGCACATCTTTAAGGCCTGCCTCTGTATTTCTGTTTGTTTTTTAGGTCAAATTATGATTTGAGAGTTGCAGGTTATTGTTTTGTAAAAAATAAGCAGCTTTCATCATGTGTGTCAACACGCACTTTAAAACTATGTGATATACCTTTTATGACGAAATGCAGCATGCACTTAAATTCAAAGAGAAAAATTCTGTTTACTTTTGTGAAATTTTTCCAATTTAGGGCATGACTTGTGTTATGTCATTTTTTTCATCTGTAGTTTTTTTTTCTTTGAGAGGAAAAAGACACTTAAAATCAGAAAACGCATTTTCTATTTTTAGGCCATACTGTCCAGCCCTAACTGTGGTTTTAGAGTTTCTTTAATTATAACGAGGCATGGGTAATTTGTTTAGCAGATGAGAAATTCATCATCTCAAAGACGAAAACAGCCTATTACAGCAATAATTTCCAACGCTTAGAGGACAAGTAGAAAAATATAAGCCAGACCTCATCAGTTTAATCAGGTTATGACAAAGAGATGCTACTGAGTAGCTTAGAATATGCTTTTTGGCTAAATCTGTGCATCATAATGACTACTTAAGGGCCGGTTTGCTGCTAAACAATTCTAGTGATCAGTAGACACATAATGAAAGATCAATATAAGATCCTTCCTTGTCAATAATAGTTAAGTTAAATGTATGGAAATGTTTTCTTCAGTGAGGCTTCTCTCATTTTATGAGCAGAACATCCTTAATATCTAGATATTTTATCGTCAGCTATCTAAAAACAGGACAAGATCATAGCATGCTTCTATATATATCACATTTATACACACATAATTTTGCCAAACTTGTATTTAACACAGCAATATCCGAGCATTTAAAAAGAACCAAAACAAACTGCAAACCTTGAGGAGGATTGTGAGAGTTTGTGATACAACCACCAGAGGGCGTTAGTTTCCAGCTTATCTCCGACATTGCCAAGCAGACCGGTGTGTGTTACAGAACCACTACCTACTGTAGAGCTAAGCCTCAGTGTTCATGAATGGATCTGTGGTGTTTTATGAAGGGCTTTTCATTTATGTATTTTTACTTTTGCTGCTGTGAAATTATGGAAACTTGAGCTTGAATGAACTGTTGTTGAGTTTAAAGATGCACAACATATTCTCTTCATTTTTGTGGCCTCTGAAACTGCTGAGTGATGGATGATTTCTTGAGATTTCACATTGTAGTTTAATTATCACTAGGGATGTCCTGATCATGTGATTCTGCTGCCTATTCTGATCATCTCTGTGTGATTATGGCTGATGTTTATACAGTCACTGATACTGAAACCGGTCATAATTTATGTTTGGACACAGCCTCTGGTTTAGGAGTTAGTCAGTCTGCTCTGCAGTTTACAAGGACCTCCTACAGGTGGCAGTACTGATGCGAGGAGCTCAAGTCACCCTTATTCAGTCAACAAAGTGCTTTACTGTTTTATTTTTACACCAATGTGGCACAAAAAACATCCAAGGAGCAACACAACAAGTATTCTACCATTAATTACGTGTGTTAATTTATGTGAATTAGTTAAGACAGTAATCAGTGGGCTGCAATAAACTATTTAGTCTATTCAAAGGCTGAACAGTGTAAATGGTCAAATAATTCAAAAGCAGGTAGTGTATTGGCTTAAACACTGTAGATCAGTGGCTCCCAAACCCTTTTCCTCAGAGCTTCCCCTAGAGTTACCTCACAAGCCCCCCTTGAGACCTTCACAAACAAAAAATAAAAATAATGCTGTGCAAAATAACTTCTAATTTCAAATTATTATGAATCAAGAGTAAATGGGTTTACGTTTCAATCAAGTATTCCTCACTGTTTTATCATTGCAGTAGCCATGTTTACCAAAGCTTGACCTACTCAAAGCTGATAGTGCCTGGCCTGGCACCCTCCCTGAGACCCCCTATGTTAGCTGTAGCACATATCAGCTCTTTTGTGCTCCTACCACGCTGTAACATTCCTGTCTCTTTTTAGAAGTTTGACCTCGCTGAAGGCAATGACAGAGTTTATTCTTGGCTCTAATGGCAAAGATTCTATAAAGGAAAAGTAGAGTTAGAGGGAAGGTGATAAATCAGGGAAAAGAAAACAAATCTCACAAGCAGTGTTACTGTGTAACGCATCACAAAGTAATCCATTAGAGACCTCAGGGTACCTTTTTGGTAAAGAAGTTAACACACTAGTTTTGCAAGTCAAGTAACACATTATCAGCCACTTTTTCAGAAAAGTAACTGAACAAAAAACTGTCCCATAGGTCTTTTCTGTTGTTTCTTCAGAACTGAACAGCACTGTTTCTGTTTCTCTCCATCCTGTTGTCATGATGGGCAGACCTGTCCTCTTCATTGCTGTTATTACCATGCAACAATGTCCATAATATGCAACTTTTTTGTGCATTTTGTATGGAAAAACAGTTATTTTCATATATATTGCAATGAGAAGTTAACAAGCAACTCAAGTAAACCCCATCATATAAAGTACATACGGATTAAGGCTTCAACAGATTGTTTTTCTGCATGCACACTCGACCTGTGCTTGGTGCAAACTTGGCATATCTACCTATGACCTCTCTCAGCTTCGTGCGTCACCTTTACAGCAGTTCATCTAACAGCACACATATTACCAAGAAAAAGGAGCCTGAGGACGTTAAAAAAAAAATCTTCTCTGGAGAAGTAGTGCTGTCCCAGTGCCGATGAAAGTCAGAGTACGTCATAACAAATGCCTACATGATGTGCTAATTCAGGTCTCACCCAAGCAAATTTCTGCTTTATGCAGTCGGGAAATTACACCTACAAGCCTTAATTACTGAAAGTTATCCACTTACATATATGTACTTAGCCTTAGATATCCTTTATTAAATGTCAGAACCAAAGATGCTGATCCCTGTTCAGTGAGCGGTCTAATACTGCCCTCTAGCTACAGTAAAGGACACTACAGGCTGCCACAAGAGTAAATACCATTGATGCTCTCTGTTTTATTAAAAGTATAGAGGGTTTGCACTTGCATCACAGTTTGTGCACCAGACTGGCAGTTTTATCTGCTGAGTGGCTGAGAACAACGTCTAGTCACTGATATTGGTGGGAAGAAACAGTGAAACACTTTAATTCCCCTGAAAAGTGTTGAGTTTCTAGTCGTTTATTAGTTGGCCAGATTGGAAATGTAGTTTTTGCATAATCTTGCTAACAAACAATCAGACAAACATACGCTGGCAAAAACATAACCTCTTTGGTGGAGGTAAAAATGACTAAAATAAACTTTTGGAGCCATAAAGTAACATTCATTATTCAGCATTAATTAGCCTGCGGTATAGGATGAAGCCCTGTCATGACTGTGTGATATTGCGTTTATCCAAATTTTGATCTCTGTACTCAGGCTTTCACTGAATATACTTATTTAGCATCCGTTAAACAGTCTATGTCTCTTGTTTATTTTTAATGTGACACCCAAACTAGTTGGAAACCTTATTTTCTTGCAAAAATGTGCAAAAATATTGTCAACAATTGGCTAAATGGATGTCATATTATTATGTTGTCACACCAGCCATTGTAATCAGACTTCTCTGGGTCTACGAAAGCAACAAGCATAGAAACAGAATATAAAGTCCTCTGTGCTTTGTCATTTAAGACATTAATGCTTTATTTTATGAATGATTTGCGGAAATTTAGTGTCTTCATTTTTCTTTAAAGTAAAAACAAGACAGAAAGAATTGAGGTCCATATCCATCCTCACCTGAATGCATGTACAGCAGGGCTGGGTACTTTCAGCAACCTCACGATACAATAAGTATCCCAATACACGTAAATTGTGAACATTGACTAACCCAATAACAGAATTTCCCACAAGTTTTGACTTTTATTACAAGAAGAAAAAGAACAAGGAAGAGTTTTAAATGATGCCACAACTTAAGAAATGTAAATTCAGTAGACCTAAGTTCACATTTGAAACATGCGCTTCATCATGTAGCTTTGCTTCCACTTTGACCTGAGCCATTGTTAACATTAGCCAACGTGTATTAACAACAACTGTCAAAACATTGAGGCCATATCGATTCTGTAGAATCTGTATTGATATGTGTATCCCCAAGGAATGTGTGACGTTATTTTTCCGTATCGATATTTTGAGCACAGGCCTAATATACGGTCTGTGATATGGTACCAGTTGCTGCATTGGCTGAAAACTTACACAGCTCTTGGTGAACGTTGTTTCATAGTAATAATTAAATCTTGATACTTTTCTGCTGAATTTAAGTGTTTTCTCACAGTACTTCCCTCTAATTGCTGTTGTCAGGCTGTGCCTCTTGCCGCTCAGTGCCTTGAATTCAGCTCTCTTGCCCTGAATGTGACGTCATGTGCATCCCCGCTATAGGTCAAGAAACTGTTCAGGGATTGACTCCATTTTAAAATGATCACTTTAACACCATTGAAGTAAAAACAAATGATACCCAACCTCAGAGCTCCTCACAGCAGAAGACACCAGAGCGTTAACCACGTATGATTTTAGTTTTAGTGACTCGATGGGAATCAGCCTGTAATAATTGGTTCCTGATCAATCAGGGCATCCCTAGTCATCAAATATTTACTCTCATATAAAGATGGTGTGAGTGTTACAGTCATAAGCACAATGCAAGAAGGAGAAGTATTAACATTGTCCAAGTGTCTGTGGAGTCGTCGATGTGATTTTCTTGAAGTAACTGCTCATCAGTCGAGGTGAGAGGGTGCCTTATTGTTATCTCTGCAGTGTAACCCAAGTTGCCTTGATGTTCATGATATACAAACCATACCAACTGCCCCTGTGTCGTGCAGTAACCCTGATTATAAAGCAGTAAGAGCATCAGGAACACAAACAGTAACAGCTTCTAATACGTCTGTCTTTTAATTTATTAGCCTTCTTTCATTTCATGTGGACATCTCACTTCCTGGTTGTTCTAACGATGTTAAATGTAGCTTTAGGAGGTATTACAAACATGTCCAGGCCAGAAGAGCAAACTCTGCCAACTTTTTTTTGTTCAACTTTGGTCGTGTGCCAGTTTTAAACAATGTTCTGTATTGTCAAATAAAAACAAATGTGTCAGATTGAGTCTGTTTCATTCATTTGAAGATGTTAACGATTATATTTCAGCTTTGTGACGTTAAACTGGACGTGGAGGACGTGCCCAGACTGTCTGACCTCTTGTGACACATTCAACTGGAGTATCAATAAGCAAGCAGAGCCTGAGAGTCTCTTATCTGCAGTTTTGATGGTGGTATTAGAGATAAGGTTGTTGTGAAGGGGCTTGGTTTGAGTCACGCAGACTGGAGGTGTGGTGTTGGTTTCCTGGCTGTGATTCAAACACACTGCACCTACAGGAGTGGGTGTTTTCCCGGAAAGCTCTAACCTGGATGGAGGGTTCAGTTTTTTTGTCGGAGAGTAGATGCCAGGAAAAGATCAACAGTGGAGGAAACCGAGGCAAAATTAGACGGTCTAAACTTGTCCTATAATCTTTAATTAAAGAGAGTTTTTGTGTATTTAAAGCCGTGGGCAGCAAACTTTTACAACTCAGGATTCCTTAGGACTTTATTGAAGAATGTTGGATCTACTGGTTGAAATTCAGTGAGAAGAAAACCAAAATTTACTTTTCAATACAGATAATTAAATTTCACTCACATTTAAATGAGAATATCTTTTCATTAACAAATAAAACATATAATTGTCATCTTAAAGAAGGCCCGCACCAACTTTTAAAATTAAAAACAAAACTACTTTATTCCTGATAGTTGTGCTTGTTAGTTTCCAGAATTCACACTTCTGTCATACTTAATGAAAACATTTAACCAGCATTAAAAAAAAAGCATAACTTCATTTATTTGTTAAATTACATCAAATATGTGTCTTTTTTTGGGGGGGGGGAGAGGGGGCTTCTTTGTTATGTCTTTCTTTTTCTTGTGTTTGTTAAATCAAAAAAAAAAAATTCTATTTACATATATATGATAAACTTAGGAGGGGACGGAACAGTTTGTAAAATGTGTGTATTTTTTCAGTTCTATTTCTGATTTTTTATGAGATGGATTCATTTTTCTTTAGGTATATATTGGATAAATGTATGTACATGTTCATTTGAACTAGTTTTCAAGAAGTCAAAATATGAAAATGTTCATTCAGATATGCTCCTGTATTTGTACATTTTGAGAACAAATTTTGCAATGATTTATCAGATTTCCATGATTAAAGTGATTGTTACAGAAATTTAAAATATCTGGAAAATAAACATTAAATGATGATTATTAAAATAGTGATGTTAAAGAAAAAAAAGTGACCCAGGTGGATCTGCTGATCATCACAAAAAACAAAACAAAACAAAACAACAATACTTTTGTAAGTACTCTAGATGAAATAATTATTTTATCTAGAGTACCTATGTTTTTATTTGATCAAAAATGCAAACAGAGGGTGACATTCATATAAACTTGTATTTTAACTGCTTATTTAAATCCTTGTCCTTGCTTTATTTTGCTAAACAACGATTTCTTTATCAATAGCTGTTTTTGTTATAAATATGTGCACCAGCTCCTCTCTCTCGTTAAACCACTGATATTTTGACAAGCATAGCTGTTTGTGTTTGATTTTATAAAGCAGATTATGAGAAATATGATCTCAGTCCCCTCAGTAATTGCACATTTTCATTATTAAGTGCACACTGTTTACATATAGTGGCACGATGGTGCTCCAGTAGTGCACGTGCCTCACAGCAAGAAGGTTGCTGGTTCGACCCCGTGTCTGTCAGGGCCTATCTGTGTGGAGTTTGCATGTTCTCCAAGTGCACGTGTGGGTTCTCTCTGGGCACTCGGGTAGATCCATTAAAGTCCACAGAAATACTGCATTTTCCACCTGTCTTGATAATGTCCACATTCTTTGGCTGCTTTCACTTTTGAAGGGAAACAGAGGTACAGCCGACTCCTGCACTAAAAAACTTGAGGGTGATGGACATGTCCAGGCATGACGTTAATTATGGCCTTTAACAAAGATTTATTACTTTAATCTAAATTACTCTAGAACCATTGAAAATTATTTGGCAAAAATAGTTTAAAAAATAATTAAAAGAAAAAAGCAACTGTAGATCAGATTGTATTTTACATTTTTGTCATGATTAAAGGGGCAGGTGGGCTGCAGTCTTTGAGACCCCCGCTGTAACTGTCACTAAAGCCTTACATTAATGCATTAAAGCAAAATAATAAAAGCATTAAAAGTCATATTGAATGTTTTTCAACAAGTTAAATAGATCACAGACTTTGGTTTTAAATTTAATTCCTAAAAAACCATCAGATATTTGATCCCTTCTGTTTCAGCCCTGCTCAGAGCGGGCTGTTTTAGTGTAAATCCAGATGAGGCGTGTCTGAGCGTGTCCATCTTTAAGGCCCCGGACCCCCACACAGGTGTTAGTGAAGGAGCCTTCGGTTAGACCTCTTCTCAGAGGAGGATGGGCCTCATGCTTGAGCTGAGATGGAGGCCTCTGCGGGCTCATATATGGTTCAGTCTGAAGTTGTTCAAAAGATTGATGTGGTGAAAGTGAAATTATTTTTTTTAATCACATTTATTACATTTTCATGAAAGGGAGTGTTCTGGGACCTGAGGGTAAAAATGTCTCATTTCCACTGAGTGGTCTGGTTTGGTTCAGTACAGTTTGGCACAGTTTGAAGCGGTAAAACCAGGGCTCTCATTTATAAACGCAGCGTACGCTACTTGTAAGTAACTTTTGGGATTTATAAAAAACAAACTTGACGGGAGAATGTGCACACACGGCAGCTCTGACCCTGCCGTACGCACAAATTCTGGAGAAACAGGAAACTGCGACCCCAACAGTAGAAGGATGAAATTAAAGACAGCTCTGTGAAATTGATACATTTTTGAGAAATATTTAAACATTACACATTTCATAACACAAATCATATATGAAGGATTTATTTGCAAAAAACGAAGAAACAAGAAAAATGTATATTGATGCCCCAGGGAGTGCATGAACGCACACACGCGTGTCCACACACGTAGCCTATATTATTGAATCAATTATGTCATTGTGAAACAAACTTTACATGTTGTTATGAAATCCATTCACATAAACAATAGTATGGACAGTAACTGTGTTCTCAAAATGTGCCATACAAATGAAGATTTAAATTAATAATAACTGTAATTAAAACGACCTGATCGTTGCACAAGACTGCTGATCAATAAGGCTACAACACCTGTAGCTGTTCAGGAAATTAAGTGCTGTTGGATATAAAAAGGCATGCTTTCACAATGATGAAAGACGCTCAATGGCTTATCTGGCACTGCTGGAGGATGTGGCGCACGGGAGACTCCCGCGTATTTGGTGCATCCATGTCTCCTCCACCTCCGTCACCAGTGTGTCCTTTCCCCCACCAGTCGCTCAGACACTCTTTCGATGGAGAGCAATACGCCTATTCACCTCCACTTTTTTGCTTTTCTGGCATTAGCGATGCCCACACTGTGTCCACATATTAATATCTCAACCTCAAATTGAGTAAAATTTCTTTTTTTTGCTCGTTTTCCCTCTTGGTCCATCGTGGAATTGTTATCATTTAAATGTGTTTCCACTGAGCCAAACTGAACCATACTGCTCAGTGGAAACACAGCTAAAGTTTAACTTCATTTTTAAGGGGCCTAAATAGTTAAAACAGAGTATTTCACAGTTTAATGCCGTGTTATTTCAGGAAAACAAAGCAGCATACAATAATAATTGATCATCATATCTTTCATCATAACAGTCCAGCCCACTCACATCAGTGAACAAGAGTTTTAAAGACATCATATCAGAGCTGACCACAGAAGCCACAGCCCACAGGGAGCCTGTGCCAGAGTAAACCCACCTGTTTGAGTTGGACGTAGCCCAGAGCGTGTGTCACAGTCACTGTTCATACAAGGTCAGACTCATTGATGACTCAGTGATTATTTCTTAGTCATGAGGAACTCCCAAAGAGTTCTGATGCAGACTGCACGTTCGTGTTTATGCAGGAGCTGCAGTGTGGAGGGCCTGTGGGGATAAAAATGGGTCAGCAACAAGTCACACAGACAGGGCATGCACTGTTGTTTGCTTTAAAGGTGTAGACCAGGGATGGGCTGTTGAGGGCCACACAAGGCCTCCTACTCCATCAATGCCCCAGTCAATTTCAATTATGAAAAAATGATAAATACACAAGGAAAAGATGAAAAAATCTGCCAGGAAAAAATTAATCATAGCAATATCCCATACAGAAAAGAGCTGGAGTAGGTTGTAACTGTTCCTGTAAAACTTTCATTAAGAATCAATTTAAAAGGGACGACATATTTAAAAGAACAGTAAAAGCTTTATTTGCATTTAAAGTGGCTGAAAGTGGCCCACATTCTGTGTTTAGCTCATTACCTTCGCCAAGGAAGTTACGTTTTTGCCGGCTTATGTTTATTTGTTTATTTTCAGGAGATGCTGATAATGGCCCTACTTAGAAATGTTTAGATTTTGGTGGTGATACATATATTTGTTTGAATGCAAAAAAAAAAAACAAATCCCCAAATTTCCTAAAGTTAACATGAGGTGGGATTTTTAAAAAATCATATCTCTGCCATTTTTTTAATGGATTCGCCTCTAATTTCACAGGATAATATTGGGTCCATGTCTCTATCATCAGGATAAATTTAATCTGGATCCAGATTGACGTCACAAAAAAACATTGAACTTTATAAACAGAAATCCCACTAACAACATTCAATAATTCATATAAAGTCAAAAAATTAAGTGATGTTCCCAAAATGTGTTGTGTTCATACAGGATAACAATCATCATGTCTGTGCTGAGTTTGGTCCAGATCCTGGCACTGTTCTGGATCTGATCCAGAGTTGTCTCTTTTACAGGGGTGGTGGAAAAGCCACTGCCAGACCTGAGCTGCTTGGAGGAGGTCTGTGTTCTCTGAGCGCTTTCTAGTTAACTTAATTTTTGCTATTTTTCTGTGTCAAAATATTTAAATTCTGATATAATAATTAATTTTTTTGTTCCTCTTGTTGAGTTACAAATAACTGTGACTGTTAAAATGAGAGCATCCTACAGTTGCAGCAGTAAGGCCAATCCTAATGTGGCCCTCATGGAAACCAAAGCTGCCTATACCTGGCGTAGACCATAAGGTAGATCAAAGCCTCTTCATACGTGGTCAGGCACATGATCTGATGGTCACTGTGTTAGATAAGGCGATCACAGAGCTGTAAATTTGTGCTGTTACTTGATCTAAAGACTAAACCTGACCAACCATCACACGGCAGGTGTGATAATGTTGAATGCATGAAGGAAGACATCCAAAAGAGGATGGTAAAGCAGATATGACCCCCTGGAGACCCATGGCCAAATAAGGTTTTTCCCCTCAAAGCAACCCCCAAAACAACTGAGATTGAAACATCTTGATAAAAATAATGACTTCATGTTTGATCTGTTTTACAGAGATCAAAGAGTATGTGTCAAATATATAAAATCTTTGGAGACAAATGGCCCATATGTGGCCTATTATCTGATGTTGTTATGAGTGTCTGAACAACACAAATCAGATTTTTTCAAACAGACCCCGACCACTTTCATATGTGGTCCTAAATCAGATACATATCTGATGTTTCTCAAGGTGACCTCAGTCTGAACAGTCATGCTGTATTTCATCTGACTTTTACGTTATTGAAGTGAGACAGATGTCAAAAATCTGTGCTGGATGAGGTGAGATTTGGTAAGATGCAATGTGAACGATGGACAAAACAAGTTTGGTGTGGTCTGCAGTGTGATCTGCTCTCATCCATCTTCGTCAAGACTTGACATGTTGATGTCAGAAAATGGTCGTCTGCAAACCTTGGCTCAGTGGTTATTTGAGTAACTGTTGTCTTTCTATCATTTTGAACCACTGTGAATATACTTCTCTGACCTCTGACCTCTGACATCAGTAAGGCATTTCGACTGATCTGCTTCTCAGTGGAAATTTTACTTGGACTTGGACCGTTCTCAGAAAACTCCAGAGAAGGTTCTGTCTGAAAAGCCCAGTAGATCAACAGTTTTGGAAACACTCAGACCAATCGCATCTACAACCATTTCACATTTGAAGTCACTTCCATCACCTTTATTCTCTATTCTCATGCTTAATTTCTATAAAATGAAGAATATGTCTTCAGCCTGCTCTATTGTAAAGTGCCTTGAGATAACACTTGTTATAAACTGGAGCTATACAAATAAAGACTTATTGACTGACAATTGAAATTGATTAATTTCAACTTCAGCCAGTCATCTTGACCATGTCTGCATGACTGCATGCATTGAGTTACTGCCCTGCAATTGTCTCTTGTATATACAAAAGGTTAAATGGAAGTACCAATTAAGTATCCAGTTAGAGTAAACTTTAAATGCATCTATAAACTGATTTGAAACAGTGCATCTACACATCACTCAGCTTCCTTCTTTGAATTTGGCTCTTCTTTACAAGAGCAGGAGCCAAAGCTGATGTCTGACCCACATCAGCCACATTAAAACATGATAATTATATAATAATTTGGCTGCAGCTATCAGTTATTTGACTTCAAGAACAAGTCAAGACAAAGCTGCTCAGCATTCCTGCCTGAGTATCATGTAGTAACTCTGTTATATAAAGTGAATTGATGAGGTTGTATAACATCATGAAAAGTGTGCCACTTCTACTAAATAAACTCGAGCACACCTTTCAGCATCATTTCTGAAAAGATCTTAGTGTTAAGTATCCAGATATGTCAGTCAAAGAATCAGATCGTGTCATTCTGCTGTAAACTGATCAATCAGGATATCTATGAACGGTAAAACGCGCTGACGACGTACGTCTTAGAGAGAGTGCATCAGAGGGTCGTACTCTGACCTGAACACTGTGTCATACATAAAAACACAGTCAGGTTTGAACATGTCAGAGTTCGAGATTAAAAACATACACACATGCATTTATGGCCCTGTTTGGCACATCTGTACTGGCATCATTGAGAAAGGGGGAAACACCTCCAGATTGTGGTGACTAGTCTGTAAAAATCCCCCTCCTCCCTCTGCTGCCTTGAATCATCAGGGCAATAAAGGTGGAAAATGTTGGAAAATTCTGAGGAGCCATGACTGACAGGAGGCCCTAAAAAGATATGATAAAATATGTAAAAGTATTACCATGTCTTTCTATTAACTTGTTCCATAGGTCAGGGGTCACCAACTACATTTGTGCAAGGGCCAGTTTTTGCTTGAATTACGTTAGAGGGGCTGGATTTTGAATCAAGGTAATATAACATATAGATGTGGTTGTTTTGATTCTTCCCTTCAAACCAAGTGACTGCCAAGTTCCAGCCAAATACTAGCCATTACCAGCCAACTTCAAACCACTAGGGTCTCCCCCTACACACACACACACACCTCTAAAATCTACCACATAAACATGCCATTACTGGTTTAACATTTTATTACTTTCCCCGTGTTTTTGCCGGTGCATGTTTGTTTGTTTGTTTGTCTGCTTGTTTGTTTGTTAGCAAGATTTCACAAAACTGCTGGACGGATTTTGCTGAAATTTTCAGGAAATGTTGGTAATGGCCCAGCTTAAAAATGATTAGATTTTGGTGGTGATCCAGATAACCACCATCAGTGAACAATCATTTTTGCTCAATAACTGTCTAACAAATAATGATATCAACATGATTCTGAGTGCTAGGTGTGGGTTTTTAGGGTCAAGGAATCATGTTATGATGGGAACTTTATCATGGAACTATTGCTTATAGATTTCACAGCAATATGTGAGATACCTTTGTGGAGGTTTGTGCTCTCCAAGTGCTTTCTAGTTTTTTATTTGCGGACATGGGCTCACAGCATGCATCTGCACCACCAGGTAACCTGTGATCTGTCCTGCTCCTCCATTCTTCATCCCTCTTTGTACCTGTGACTCCATCTGCAAAAGTTCTTCCTCTGTGTACTCCAGTTCCTTCAAGATATTATCTCGTACCCACAACTAGTGATCCGTCATCATTACTAGAGTCAAAATCCCTCACTTTTAGTTCATTTTTAGTGAAGTTAGTGTTTACTTGAGTTGACTCGAGTCGCTAATTCGATGACTTGCAACTCGACTCGGACTTGGGAGATAAAAACTCGAGACTCAACTCGGACTTGGGAGACAATGACTCCAGACTTGACTTGACTTGAGACAAAATGAGTCGGAAAATTTGAAGCATATGTTTTTTTATTATATATATATATATATATATATTTTTTTTTTTTAACACGGATATCATTCTCGTATGACCAGAGCGGTCTGTGTGCACGCCGCGCTCTCTAGCAGGTTCAGACAGGCTCTGTTTTTTTTTTTTTTTCATGTAAATGAGAAACACTGGCAGGCCGGCAGAACACACGCACTGTGATGATCAGTGTGCAATGGGCAGACAGTGCGCGCGGTTATAATAATGGCAAATGCTGTGCTTGCTGCTAGTTCGACTTCAGTGCCCAAAGATATTCACTTTTCTTATAAAAACCTCCATTTCGACGGAAAACGTAGACATGGCAAATGCAAGACTTGCAATGCTACAATTAGCGAAAAAGAGGGCACCACGTTCAACTTTATCCACCACTTGAGGAAGCATGAGGCCAAGAAAGTGAAACCTGCAAATGTTAGCCAGGTAGCTAATGTTACCTTGACTCGACTTGACATAACCTTGTGACTCGACTCGACTTGACTTGACATAACCCTGTGACTCGACTTGACCTGCCCACAACAGAAAAAACTTGGGATTTGCTTGAGACTTGGACCAAATGACACTCGCTAGGACCTGGATCGGAGGGACTTGGGCAATAGTCTGGTACTGGCTATCATCTGGCCCCTGATTCTCCTCCCAGGGACAAAGCTCACAAGTTCCTGTATTGGCACTCATATAACTGGAGCCATGGGCCTCGAGCAGCCCCACTTCAAAACACCTGAGCTAACCCTTTAAGGTCCCTTTAAGCATTGTGCTAAACTGTAATGTGAAAGCAAGAAAACACAAATTATGTGACTGAAAGAGAGCTATAACTCTAGATTCTAAGTCAAATAACACTGTTCACAACATTTAACATTATTGGAAGAGTTAAATCTAGAGTTAACCTGCAAGGTGGCAGGGGGCTCTGAAGGTGAAGTGAGTCAGGGATGTCAGACTGTGTAATGAACTGTAATGAGCTTCATTAGCAGGTTTTTCCTTGTAACTCCTCTTCCTTTGACTCAGAGTTTATTTCAGTAGAGGCAGTGATTGGCACACTGGTTTTTGGTCCAGGTTCAGGAGCATGCCCCATCAGTAAAGCAAACCTGATCCGGGAGAGGCCTCAGCAGGACTGACTGAGTCATGTTGGGGAAGCCCGAGCTGCTGAATAAGCTGACAAGCTGTATGTAAGCGCCTACGGGAATCAGCTGCTCCCCACGTCACTGCCAACACTGCTGGCAGGATTGTTTTTACTGTTGGCAAAGTTCTTGTTTTTATGTAACTGAACTGTTTACTGTATTTTACCGTTAATGTTTTTGGCGTAAAAGTTAATTCTCCTCTTTGTGTAAAGATCTGCACCAGTATTAGAATCCTAGATTTACTCAGTGCTTAAATTGTGCAACCCAACAGCCACAGCTTTGACCTCAAACCTCAGCAGCTTGCTTCCAGCACAGTGTCAAGGTTTTTAGGTTTGCTGAGGTCCAAAATGTGGAGATCTGGGAGCAGAGACCCTCATTTTTTTCCTTCTTTTTCTTATTCTAAGTAATCATTCACAGAAAGGTCCATCATAACATCACAAAAAGTTCTGTAGCTACAATTAGTTAAGCTCGAGTCAGAGAACATGATCCCCTTCTGAAAGACACACAAGGTACTTGTGCACTGTCTTGTGGGCAATAAAAAGACCCCTGACCCCACTAACATGTACATACATTTCTGAAGAGTTTTCTAATCAGCTACATGGCCCTTCGTTGTCACAGCATTACCACCTTCAACTAACCCAGGCTCCGTACACGCACGCCCCAGGTAGTGGCAATGTCGATCTACCCAACCACACGGCCTCTAACCAGCCTCCAACTCCACCTTATACAGTGATGAGCAGCAAGAGCCAGATCATCTCTGGGGTCATCAGGTGGGGACCTCCTGTCATGGTGTTTTGTCCAACTAGCACCCATGACACCTCTAATTGGCTGGTCACTAAAGTCCGGCGTCCCAGAGAGGTCACTTGTATTCATCTATCCCCAAAACCTGGCTGTGACACCATGTTCTAGCAGCCTGACTGAGAATCGGCACTTTCTCCACAAAGTGTAAAGTGAGTGTCCTTTCTCCTTGAAAAAACCTTTTAAACTGTAACAGCCATTAACAGACATGATTTTGTACCAATATAAAAAGACAAAACCCGCGGTTTGCTCCTTAAAATGTGATTTGCAAGATGGTGACCCCATGAAACACTGGCTATGTTTACATGCAGTCTTTAAACCTTTCATAACCAGAATATTAGCAATAACCCGGTTGCGTGCTGCCAAGTAAACACCAAAAAACCTTTTTAAAAACTGGAATATGATCATATTCCGTTTTTTAAAAACCCGAAAATCACCCCTGGGTTACTCCTTTTCTAACCCGAATATTTGGTCATGTATACGCCGGTCGGGATATCCTCATCGAAAGGAACATTAAGTTGTGTTCTGCGCATGTTCGTTTCGCAAGGAATCTTGGTCTTTTGAGTACAGGAAGTACTTGTTGTAACATGGCACAGCTCTGGCTCCATTTCCTAATTCCCCATGTTCTCACCTTCCATTAATAAAGAAATTGACAAAGAATAGTGTGAAGTACTGGTGGTGGGTCAGTACCAGCACCAAAGTGCAAACAAAGCCGACTGTTACCTGCTCCGGGCCGTTCATTATCCGCCTTGCTGCTGCTGCTGTTCTCATTGCTATTGGATACAGGAAGAAGAAGCGGAAATGACGCACATTGTGTCATGATGTTGTCCATGCGTGATGACGTTCTCCATGCGTAGCTGTTTTGTTCGGGATACTCTGCATAGAGGAATAACCCTGTTTGCTCACACATGTAAACCGGGTTTTTCCGAATGTTTTAGAAACCAGAATATTGATCTTAACCCGAATATTGACTGCATATAAACATAGCCACTGTGTTTGAGAACCATAAAGAAACAATATTTTCCTAAAGTTTTATTAATTTAAACACTACAGTGATCTCTGGAGTCATTTTTGTATGTTTGCATTTCCCTACCTTATTACATTGCAGCCAACTAGCTGCAATGTAATGAGGTAGCATCAGTAAATTTGCCTGTGTTTTTCATTAATCAGTGTGGATATTAATGAAGGTTTTGTTCATGAAGAGCAGAGAATTTTATTCGTACACATACTGTCATCAACAAACTTTTACTTATTGCTGTCTTGGCCAGGACACAATTGAAAAAGAGATTCTTAATCTCAATGAGGTTTTTCCTGGTTAAATAAAGGTCAATAAATAAATAATGAACCTGTAAAGTATTAAAGAGGGCAGAGACAGGTGAGGAAGAGAAAAAATAATAACTGAAGAGAGAGATGAAGATTTAGTGTAAACCAGTAGAGAACATGGCAGGTGTCAGAGTGAAATAGGAGTGTTGATGTGTTCAAGCCAAAGCCATCGTGTTTTCCATTGTATTGTTTTAAAAGGAAGTTAAACTAAAGCACAGATTCACCACAAACATACAGGCTGCTGTTGAAATATGTATTTATGTGTTTTCATTCTCCCATCACACTATATGCCCTGCTCTCTCTTAAGCCTGTAATGCAGAGACAGATGCTTGTATAAATCACTGTTTACAAAGTTCTGGATCAAGTTTTGTCAGGTCAGGAATTGGGACACAATTACAGACCGGGGTTTCTTAAAGTTATTCCAGAGAAATAACCACTAGAATCATGTATATGTTTTGGTACGGCTAGTTCTGTTTAATTTTGTGTTTCTCCTCGTGCTCCCGTTCTGACCTCTTGTTTCTCTTGTCTCTTGTGTTTTCTGTTTTATTTTGAAATCCCTCTGTTCCATATGGTGTTTCCTGCCTTCCCTTCTGTGTGCCTCTGATTGTGATTCCCTCCACCTGTGTGATTGTTCACCTGTGCTTGATGTTTCCCCAGTGTATTTAAGGTCCATCCCAATTGTACCCCTAAGCCTTTGTCTTATCCCTTACCCCTTGGTTTTGTGCATTCACGTCAAGTGAAGGGGTGTCCCAATTCTCCGTAGGGTTAAAGGGAAGGGCTAAGACGAAGGGCAACACAGCCCTTGAAATGAAGACAGACTGGGACCTCACTTGAAAGGAAGGGGTATGAGAATTTCCCATAATACACCGCATGACAAGAAGGCAGAGCGGAGACCTAAGGAAGCGCATAATTCTAAGTAATTATTAAATCATCAAGTAAATATTAATCATGTTTTGAATTGTTGACCATATATTTCAATTTCTCGTTATAACAACCTAGCTTTCGCAGCTGTAGCTACGGCTATTGTCGCATCTGCCTACGACACAGCCAGCAAGCGGCTCTGGGTGATGACGTAGCGGGAATCGAGTGGCGTCTCGTCTCTCAGGAAAGTGTTTTCACTCCTTCCCCTTGGCCCTCAAAACAGAGGGCTAAGGGAAGGAGCAGACGAAGGGGTAAGACGCAGGGGAAGGGCTAAGGGGTAGAACTGGGATTCACCCTTCGTCTCTGTGTTCCCCTTTGTCCTTGTCGGCTCATTCGTCTCCATGCCTCACTCCCCGTGTAAATCTCCAGTGTCTCTAATGTTTCCAGCATCATCAGTGTCACCAGTGTTTCCTAGTGTTTGTAGGCAGTTTGTCTGTTTTTTCTTCAACTGTTCCAGTGACTTTGTTTTGTACTTTGCTTTGAGTTTC
Organism: Cetoscarus ocellatus; assembly: GCA_037902135.1. Taxonomy (NCBI): domain Eukaryota; kingdom Metazoa; phylum Chordata; class Actinopteri; order Labriformes; family Labridae; genus Cetoscarus; species Cetoscarus ocellatus. Next base: position 1,208,720 of record JBAMNC010000131.1, read on the forward strand.
TTGGGTTTTCTTTCTTTGTTCAACCAGTTTTGATTCGCAACTTTTGTAAGAGGTTTTGTTTTGTATTTTGCACTTTTTTCTAAAGGATTAGTTTTTGTTTTTTGGATCCTTTTTTAGGTATAATAACGCCTCTTTTGTTTATCTGCATTTGGGTCTTTCTCCTTGTTTTTTGTTAGTTAAATTTTTAACATATCCTGACTCAATAACTTTTAGGGAGGGGAAAATAAAACACAAATAGCAGGGCTACCAGCCAAATAACCAAAAGGTCATGTCTGATCATTCTTTGAAAAGGTTTAAACTAAACCACTGCTGAAGACAAACTTAACAATTTAGGAGTTTTATATACACACACTCCTTAAATAACACAAGAATCACCTGTTGGTGTTTAAGAGAACTAAAGAGGCTGGTTAGAGGTTCCAGCTAATTTACAACTTTCTGAAGCTCCAAAAATTCAGACACACAATAATTCAAGAGTGTTTAGGCAGATTATTACCACCAGAAACATAAACCCAAGAAACGCAGAGAAGCTCTCAAAGCCTCTGATGGGAAAAGTAATGAGTCAGTATTTAACACTGAGACCCAGAATTAAATATCATTTCACCACTGCTGGTCTTAATCAAGGTCATTCAGCCACACACCTGACTCTGCTCTGAGTCATTTCTAATGTGGGGCAAATGAGAGCATCCTAACAGTTTTAGCTTGAAGTTCAGACTGTTGAGTTGCTGTAATAATTTTATCTTGAAGAATTGAAAGAAACAGAATGTTTTGTCATCCAACTTGACTGTGCTTAATTGGCAAGATTAACACAGTAAGGATATGGTGTGCTAATCATGTTTGAGAAACAGTGAACTAAATGTCCTCTTAAACTGTAATTTGTGCAACAAACAGTGTCGACCCACCTTATCAACAGGTAAAACAGAGTGTAAGAATGTTGAAATAATATAAAAATCATTTAAAACATACCAAACACTGTACATTTATTCAAACTACTGTCAGAGGACTTGATCCCTTCTGTGACGAAATATGGCATGATGACAAAAAGGCAGTCAAAGCAACCTTTCTCTGCAAACAATCATTACTGTGTCAGGTTCCTGCAGTCAGCCTCAAGTGGACACTTTGGGTACTGCGGGTTTTGCCACTTTTGCATAGGCCTCCATTTTCAGCCCTGGAGGAGCCCTTAGAGCAGGCATCACCAAATGGCGGACCTCGGTCCGGATCCGGACCGACTGATGGTTCTGTCCGGACCAATCTCTGATAAATTCACAAGAAGAGAGTTTAATTGAGAATTTTTTCCGACAGTCACGGATATACAGCGGGCATGCCCACCGATAGGGGGGGACAAACGGGTATGCCACCCCGAGCCCAGGGTGGGGGGTGGGGACCAGAATTGGGCGGGAGGGGCCCGCTGCCCCAGAGCGGATGGACGGAGCCAGGCCACCGGTGAGAGAGAGAGAGAGAGAGAGAGAGAGAGAAAGAGAGAGAGTCCAGGACCTGGACTAGAATCCGACTCGAGTCCGGATATGTCAGACTCGTGACTCGACTCGGACACGTGCGCTGATGACTCGAACTTAGGCTCGGACTTGAGCTCTGGCTGCATTAGGACTCGGGGGAGGACTCGGAGGACTCAAGCTTATTTATCAATGAATCCTTTGTATTTTTATTATTTTTGTATTTATTAATTCTTCTGGTATAAGGTCCTTATATCAGCAGGGGCGGATTAAGGATTGAAGAAGATCTAGGGCTTAGCCCAGACATAGCGTTTGAATTGTGATTGAAAAGAACAATTAAAAAACAAAAACAAATAACACTGTCCTGGACAAATTAAGGCACTTTGCTGATGAGCAGTTACCTGTCAACAGGTGCAGAAGCCTGATTGAGAGTCACAGAAAACACTTGATTGCCGTGATTGCCTCAAAGGGTTATTTAACAAAATATTAGTTTACAGGTCCCGTCATGCCTGTTTGCACATTATTTCTGTTGAACCACAATTCAAAAGCAATGTCATGATTTTCATTAATTTTTTATGTAATATTTCTTTTGTCAATTTCAACTTATTTCAGTGATAGCTGTTTTTTCCTTCTTCTCCATTTTTAATTTGCATGTCATTTCTCAGGCTTTGCAAAAGTGGAGAGCTGAAGAATATCTAGCCTCTTGGCTCAGACGCAATATTGAGGACTCAGACTTAGGCTCGGGAACTTTCCTAGTACTTGGGCTAAAGTACTAAGGACTCGACCTGGACTCGACTAAGGTGAGAGGACTTGACTCGGACTTGACTCTGATTTTTTTGGGGGGACTCGGACTCGATTCTGATTTTTTTTTTTTTTTTTTTTTTGTGCCTCACTGAGGACTTGGACTCAAGCTATGGTGACTCGACTACAACACTGGGAGGGGCATCTGATTGTCTTGTCCCGGGCCCAGGCAAGACTGTCAGCTGGCCTGACAGCGGGCGCTGCTACTCCAGTTAACACTAGAACCGCTACTGTGGTCTGATCACAAGCTGGTCATGCCACGAGTGTTCCTAAATATATGTTCTGTATGTTTTCTGAGGCTTTAAGGTTGTTTAATGAAGCACTAAAGAGGAACGAGACATGATTCATTTAGCGGAGGTGATTTTCCAGCCGCTATCGTGTTTACAGTACGAGCTGCAGCAGCCACAAGCAAACAGGAGGCAGAGACAAATAAACAGTCAGTGCAAAAAAATAAGACCCTTGTTGCCTGCAAGCGTTGCGCCTGACCTGTGAGGGATGAGGGCTTTTGCGCTGTGGTGGCGCTGCGCTGTCCACGGGGCTGATCCTGTTCTTTTTCTAAATGTTTACTAACGGAGTTGATCTTTTGTTCGTGTTATTTTCATTGTTGCAGTTCTACAGTTTTTAGCACTAGTTTGTCTTCGAATGTTTCACATTTTGCAAGTTCTAGCAACACTCTTCTGTTTTTTTATTTATTATTCTGTTTTTTTATTTATTAGCCTATGTGAGTGTGGGTTCATGCAATACGTGTAGCCCTGTTTGTGTGTGAGAGAAAGAGAGGGAAAGAAAGAGGGGAAGACTGAAAGACAGAGAGAGAGAGAGAGAGAGAGAGAGAGAGAGTTAAGGACAGAGAGACAAAGAGAGAGAGAGAGCAAAATCTGAAACATGCGCAAATAAGATATTTATCTTCCTATCACTTTCTTGTTACATTATTTTGCAACAGTGAAGATGTTGACTTTTTTACTGGAAGTGTAGGTCTTAATTTTTTTAGGCTGTGACCTCTCTTATTTAAGAAAAAAGTAGAGGAAAAGTATTTAGTCAGCGCTCTGTATGCACTTGTTTTTTCCTAAAAAGAGCCACCTTTATTGTTTTCTGAAGATGTTGACTTGGTGTGTAGGCCTTCAATTCTTGGCTGGGACCTCTTTTATTTAAGAAAAATGGTTATTTGGCTCTGTTTGCACTTTTTTATTTATTTTATTTCAGGTTTTTCTTTTTTAATCTGAAATAAAGGCCTTTAATTAATTTCAATTAATTTATTCAAGGTAGAGGAGCTAGCTGTGCACTCAAATAACCATATCCTGCATTAAAAATTGACAATAAATATTATTAAAACCATAAAAATGTGGACAGAGGGGAAGGCTATAAGACACAAACTGGACTTCGGTTCAGACCTTTTATTGGTGGAAATTTTATTAACTGGACCTCGGTGATTTTTGATTGAATACCCCTGTCTTAGAGTGTTTTTGGTACCCTCAGTTAAAAAAGGCACTTTTTCATCAAAATTTGAGCCCTTGTCTTATGAAAAACATTTTAGATTAGGAACTAACTATAAGAAAACAATAAAATAGAGCAGCCTTTACTGACATTGCACTTTAGTACAACAAAACATAAATATAGATCGAAACGAGTAGACAAATTAAAAATTACAAAAGTAGTTTCGAGTAGTGGACAATATATTCACGAAGTATTCAAGGTGTGCAGATGAAGTTAAATTAGAACCTGCTGGTTCTACTGATAGTATTGTGCAGAATAACTACATTTGTTAAGATTTAATATCAATGTGAATATTAATTTTACCTGCCAATTGCTGTTTAAAATTAATGCTAAATTGGTGATGAGAAAAGGACAATATTTTAGGATGTGGGATTCTGCTATTGCTTTATATTTTGGCATGAAAGTCTTGAATTTCTCATTTTTGGGGGTTAAAAAATGCTGAACATAAAAGTATTTTTTTTAACTCTCACTTTACCTGAAAAAGAAAAGAATTCATAATTTACACATCATCAGGTAAATAGCTGCAGTGAACACAGTAGATGGTCATTACTCCTGCAACACTCTAAAATGTAATAACTATTCTTACTTAAATTACATTTGTGCACTTTACTTAAATCTTAATAACCTGTTGATTCAACTCAATCAATATGAGTAAGGAACCCATTTAGCTTGAGAAAATTAGACAAGTTAATTCCTGTGTGTAAGCTGGACTCGAAACTTTTTATCATGGTGATTGAACACTGAGTTCAGGATTGCACATGTGCAGTAAAGCCAGGCGGGAGATTACTCTGCAGACTGACTTCTAAGTTGGAGGACGCAGAATTTCTCTTCGTGTCAAGTGGGTTATTTAACACATCTGCATAAAGCTGCCACACGGCGACATTAAGCCAAAATGGAAGTGAAACGCCAGTTTTTTTTAACTACTAAACATCCTTTGTTGTGCTCACTTGTATGTGAAGCATTGGTGGTTCAGTTGGATAGTGCGCTAAGTCAGTAATAAGGAGGTTGCAGGTTTGAGCCCATCTCTGGGCAACAAATAGTGATAAGTTCTTGGGCAAGACACTTAACTCCAAGTTGGTCCCACTGCTGTGTCAGTGGTGTGTAAATGGGCATGAAAGGGTGTGAATGTGTGAGTTGATACTGGTGGATAACTAACATAGGAAGTTGAAATAACTTTCTTAATCCAAGTTAAAATAACTTAATAAAATTAAGTAAATACAACAGGGTTCCGAGTACACAAAACAAGTTAATATAAAGTAAATGTAATCTAAGACTATTAATCATATTTACTTAACTTTTTTAAGGCAATCGGTTTCCAAAATTGTTTTAAGTAAGGTCAACTTGTTAGATTTTATAGTGAATATTCTACTCCTATGTGAGAAGGTGAGGTGCATTTAAAGTCAAAGTTTTATTTTCACACAGTCTCAGACTAGACCACTGATCTTCCATCAGATTCACCAGATCCTGCTAAACAATGTATACACTTGAGGCTGAAAATTATTTTTTACATATCAAGTCTTTAATCATTGGTTAAATGCTTCTTCACCACAAACCACATCACTAAAGATTAATTTTCTATATATTATTACTCTTTTATCACATAATCTCCTCATCATGCCCAGATATTATTGAGAAAGAATGAAGGGATGCAGAACAATAAATCATCTGTGTATTTTCATGCTGCAGGCCATAAAGATAGAGACTATCATTAGAGCTTAAAAACACAGCGTGCCAGTCTCACTGTTTAACCCTTTAATTATTCACCATAAAACAACACAGGTACACAATGTTCCATAACTTTGTCACACAGTTGATGCATAATAGAAATATATCAGGTGCTGTCTTTATTGCCTTCAGCTCTTTGCTCAAACCTGTATGTATATATTTATTTATGCATTCACTTATTTATTCTAGGACTGAACGTTGGTACAGCAGGTAGTGCGTGTGCCTCACAGCAAGAAGGTTGCTGGCTCGATCCCCATGTCAGTTAGGGCCTTTCTGTGTGGAGTTTGCATGTTCTCCCGTGCATGCATGGGTTCTCTGCAGCTTCCTTCCACAGACCAAAAACATGCTCATTAAGTTGACTGGTGACTCTATGTTGCCCTTAGGTATGAGTGTGAGCGTGAATGGTTGTCTGTCTCTCTATGTGGCCCTGCCATTGGCTGGTGATCAGTTCAGGGTGTACCCCAACCCCGACGGGGGTAAGCAGTAGGGGAGAGTGGGATAAAATGAGCCAGTGGTTAAGTTGACTCAGCCCCTGTTTCTGGAAAACAGTAAACAGCTCTTTTCATGTGACACTAAATTCAGGAAGCACTTTTCATTTCTCTCTGCCTCTGATGAAGGGAAACACATGGCGTCAGCGGTTAATACTTTTTAACACATAAAGACACTTTTTTGTATGTCAAAGTAAATTTTCTTAATGTCGGGTATATTGAGCTTTGTATCAAATCCAATTTATCAAGGTTTAAAATTATTATTATACATATGTATAATTTATCAGTGTATAATACCATGTGATCATATGGCTAAAGATTAGCCTGAATAGCAATGCTAGCAACATTTTTCCAAAATGTTGGCAGTGGGGTAAATTGAGCCATTGGTTCATTTTACCCCACCATAAGTTTGAAAAGTTACATTAATGTTCTGAATTCTTGTGCCTTTATTGATAGGAGAGACAGAGACAGTGGATAGGCTTGTGAGGGGGGATGAGAGAGAGTCGGGGAAGACACTCTGCAAACTGGCCACAGGCTGGATTTGAACCCGGGCCGGCAGAGATATGTATATGGGTTGTACCTAGTTGCTTATAAACTCTGCCAAACAAGCACCCGCTAACTGATCATATGTTAAACATTGTAGAAAATCATGCCAGGGTGTACAACACCCTTGATGAGATGGAGAAAGCAATGAAGGAAGTTATGGGTGGGAAGTTGATCAGCAAAGAACGCTGTGGAGGTATATTAAGGAGAGAGAGGTTCAAACTTGCTTGTTCTAGCAACTCTAAACTTGTAAAAAACGTCCTAGTAAAAGTAATATTTCTACAAAGAATAATGTTTTTTGTTCCGCCAAGTACTGAAGTGTCTGTTTGTTATTCAGAACTATGCTGGCTCTCATTTTACTTCATATGAGTTTCCCAATTTCCTCAAGAAAAAACAGTCTGTCAGGGGTACCATCACACACCCACACAATGCTGATTGGCTGTTGCCGCACAGCCACACACGATATCGCCTGAAGAGATCAACTTTTTCAACTTTGGCGACGGAGCGATGGGGTCGCTTTGATCGCGGCCGTTGCGTCGCGGGAGGGTTAACCCCGCCCCATTGCGGCTGTATATTGATTTTACATGGAGAGTGGTCGCCAAGGTCGCCAAAGTTGCGTTCCGTGTGAACACACCTTAAGGGCAATTTAGAGTCACCAATCAACCTGATGAGCATGTTTTTGGTCTGTGGGTGAAAACTGGAGTGCCCGGAGAGAACCCACGCATGCACGGGAAGAACATGCAAACTTCACACAGAAAGGCCCTGCCTGACCTGGTGACCTTCTTGCTCTGAGGCACGAGCACTACCTGCTTCGCCACCATGTCGCCCCCTTACAATTTCAATTGATAGCAAACGTCCTTAAGTAGGGGTATGTGTTTTCTTTTTATCTATGCTGCATTTTTCCTTGCTTCAGTGACAACAAAACATTGGACCCCACTCTCTCCTATAGATAATGGATGGATGGGTTATTTACTCTGGGTGCAGACACACTGATAATTTCAGGCCCTGTTTTGACTGCGTGAAGTGCGTTGTGTAAAAGCACATGACACACAGCAGGTCTATTCATCAACATTTTGGATCCACAATCCAACACAAAGTCAGATGCAGAGAACGTAGAGCACAGATGATAAGCTTTGATTTTGTATAGGTGTTTTTTCGGTTGTATCAAAAATCACAGCATTCAGGGTGTCAGCTCTTGTTTTCTTTTAAAGCAGTGCATGTCCAACCTGACACAACAGATAAACTGTTCAATATATTTCACTGGTCCATCTGGGCAACAGCCCATAGAAAGTGTTTGGGAATGGCTGAGCCTTTCAAAAGCAAATCCAGCTTGTGATTGGATGATTGTTCCATCAATAACATTCATTAAGAGTCAACCAGATAATGCAGTAGGTGGAAGCTACGAAATACGAATCTTGTCTATCAAGAATGCCACGGGGGTTGTTGTTTGTTTTTCATTCAATAAAGAAATGTTGCCCATCTCTGATAAAACTGCTACTGAAGCTCTGTTATGCCCAAAACACACCCATGTATAGTCAAGGCACATGATCATCCACTCTGTGCCCTGTACCTGGCTTTGTGCCGAAAACCTACGTCCTCAAATTAGTAAAATATAGACTTACGTGACCCAAACCGCCATGCACCATGTGCTTTTATACAACACACTTCACACCATCAAAATAGGGCCCGTGTGTGAGCCGAGGCATTAAAATGACATCTGCATCAGGGAAAAAACAGGAAAGACATCTGCACTGCATGACTGTAAACAGGGCCTTTTAAGTTTTAAAGCATTTGAGGGATCCCTCAGTTTAGGAAAGGTGATATGATGCCCATCCTCACATTAAGTCTGGCCACACTGGGATCTTAATGCAAGTAAACTGAAGTGTTTTTGGTTCACATGTATAACTTGACAAAATCTCTTTTTCTGTCTGCCATGTATTAATATAAAATTAAGGAAAAATATTTAAGGTTACATTAAGAAACCTGATAATTTATTCAGTGTTTGCTGTTATCTCTTTTCTATCACCATGCCAGGTGTAAAAGCTGTTAAAACATTTTGGTTTTATGGCCCTGTGTCAGATTTAACGCCCCTAAAGTGACAACTCAGATCAACATGCTTATAAATGTCTCTGGTATATTTCCACACAGGTGTGAAATGAAGAAATCTGAGAGAGGACATGATGTAATTATACCGGGAAGAATAATTCAAAAGGTTTTGAACATAAACTTAGATCTCAATTTAATCTTTTTTTATCCTGCCTTAGCACGGACAAAAGACCTTATGTTTTCAGGTTGTTTGTTTAGTCTTTTCTTGTTCACACAGTTTCAAACTTTACTCAAAACGATGCACAATGCTTTCAGAGGACAAATGTCAGTAGGATCTGCTTTTCTGAATATGTATTTAATGCATTAATTCTTCTTCTCAACACTGATTTTGCTCTTTGACCTGCAGGTTATTACATAACGAGAACTTACCCCTTGAAAGAAATAAGATTTCTGCTGTTCACTCTACCACAAAATCAGGCCCAACTCCTCTTCTCCACCTGATTTTCCAGTTCATTTGCAGAGTTGATGAGTGTTCACATGTTGGTATTAACAAAAGAAACAATTTATGGAGACAATTAGAATTTTGACATGGTGGTTTTATACCTTTACGAGGTGCACATGACCAGAGTGAAAGCGCAGGGGAGGGTCACTTGGCCTCTGACCTTTTACTTCCAAAAACTAATCAGATCATCATCAAGTCAGGAAGAGCATTTGTGCAAAGTCTCACAAAGAAATCCTTTAAAGAAATCTTCACATATCAAGTTCATAAGCAAGGCACCAAAGGACAACTGACCCTGTCCATTCAAAAAAGTTTGATTTGGTGTCAAAGTGGACATTTGTGCAAAATTCAGAGAAAATCCTGGAAAGATAATAAGATATTGTGGGTAAGCAGGCAGGAACATATTGCACCTTGAAGGGTTAGTTCAGGTTTTTGGGGTGTTTAATATCCGGAGGCAGACGGTAGCTGGTACATGGCAGTACACAATGTCACTGAAAACCTGATAATCAACCCACTTACAGGTTAAAACTACTCAAAAAACAACATTGGCAACATGATGCAGCTTTATTCTGTGATGCAGTGAAGGACTATGTATCCTTCTGTCGTCAGCTCCCCTCATTAGATCAGGTCACAGTGGGTCAGGTAGCTACTGGAGCACAAACTGGTATAAATCTTTAAATTTGTCCTGTTGCTTTAAATGTGGACATCAGGACTCACCTCTCTGCACTGACAGCGCTGTGCTTGTAGTGCCCATTTTATCGATCAGGACGAAGACACATGACTGCAGTTTGAAGGCTTACCAAAATGAAAGAACTGTGTAGAAATGTCCAACAGAAGCCATGTTACCAAGTCCCACTCTTGACAGCAATGGACCTCTAAGTTTGAGGATATGGGATCACAGTTCATGCATCTACACCACCAGGTAGGCTAACTTGTGGTCTGTCCTGCTCCTCTGTTCTCCATCCCTCTTTCTACCTGTGACTCCATCTGCTAACGTTCTTCCTCTGTGTGTTCTGGCTCATAAACATATCCTCTTATGCCCATTTCTGACGGCATGCCATTGTTACTTGAGTTAAAATCTCTCATTTTTAGTTCAGTTTTAGTTAAGTTAGTCTTTCTGACCACCTGACCGGCTGATGGCAGAGGGACACATAACTCCAACATACAATAGTCCCAAACACAGGAGCTTTGTAGATGAAAAGTTAAATGCTGTGAAGAATCTTCCTGGATCATATTGTAGAGCCAATGTAGTTATTTTAGTAGTTTAAACCTCTAAGTGGGTTAATTATTAGGCTTTCAGTAGCACCATGTGCTGCTATGTACCAGCAACTGTTTTTGCCTCCCCATGGGGACAAAGCTTATAAGTTACTTTATTGGCACTCATGTTTATTAGTTCTCTGGACCTTTAGCAAACCCACTTCAAAATATTAAGTCTCTAACTGTCGACCTGTGACTTCAAAAATCATACCAAGTGAGACAAATGTGGGAAGTTTGAAGGAGATCCCTAAAGCTTTCTCAAGATAATGTATTAATAAGTAAAGTTTGGGCAGAAAACTGCATTTTCACATGTTGGCATTCACAAGCAAAGGATGACCATAAAAGACCATGACTTTAACCTTTGACCTATGACCTTGAAAACCTAATCAGGAGATCATTAAGTAAGAAAGAACTTAAGCGTATAGTTGATGAAGCGCTTGTGAGATCATGAGATCCACAAGCAACAGATGGCCATTCGACACCATGATCTTGACCTTTGACTTTCAAAGTGTACATGCTGCAGCCTTGCATCTAAGAGAACATTATTTGTGCAAAGTTTGATTAAAAAAAATCTTTCGGAGTTCTTAATATGTTTCAATGAGACATTTCGTGCACTGGAATGATCCAGACAACCAAAACCTCAATGTCTCAGGCCCTGCTATCGTCAGTGCAAAGGGAGGATATAAAGAGACATTAACGTCTCTAAAGTAACACTGAAATCAAAGAGTTTATTTTAAATGCTCTTTAGAATTATTCTTCCGGGTATTATTACATCATCTCTTCTCTCAAATCTCTTCATTTCACACCTGTGTGGAAACATAACCAGAGACATTTACATGCATGCCGATCTGAGCTGGCACTGTGGGTCGTTAAATCTGACACAGAGCTGTGAAATCAAAATGTTTCAACAGCTTTTGCATCACTACATGGTGATAAAAAGTGATGAAAGCACACTTTTAATAAAGTATCAAGTTTATTCATGTAACCTGAGGGCCATCCGATTTTAAAGGTGAGAGGTCAAAGGTCAAAGACAGTTTCACTGTAAGTAATGCTCAAAAAGGGTTATAGTTCTCATGTACTGAGTACCCCTGATCCCCCTCTCTATTCTCTCTAACGGAGGCGACATGTTAAACACACTGAAGGGCATAAAAAACCACAGAAAGCCTAATCTAGGCTGTTTAAAAATTGAACTATTGAACATTTTTATGGTCAAAGGGTCAATGTCATATGTTCTATAATTTTCTTTGCTTGTGGGCACAATTTTGTGAAATCACTAAAAGGGTATTTTCTTTCAACTTTGCACCATGACACAGTAGTGTCAAGGTCAAGGGGCGTCATGGTCACCCCTGGCTTTTACATGTGATCTTGTGAAGGGAATATCTTAGAAACCTAAAGACACATGTCCATTCAAATCCAGGCCTCAGATCTTTGGTTCTGGATGGTGCAGAGATATAAAAATGTACTTAATGTATTGAATATTACTGGAGAGTAAAGAGAACTCGAGTTTGATACAACTGCCTGATGTGCAGGGACACAAACCAGAGGTCAAAACTAATAATAATCATTTTTTATAAATAGCTAACACTGGATCAGCTCAGACTTTTGAACAATGGGGAGAGAAATTCTTCTAAGCACGGACTTTAGGGTTTGGTGTAACTGTTACATTAGTTACTGTGCTAACCAGTGACTTTCAGCTGACAGTGTTCCCAAATGTTTTGTTCATAGTAGCTGTTGCTAACAGAAAGAGTAACTGTCTCTTTGTCTACAGCTCTCGGAGTTTGTCTCAAAATGAGATTTTAAAGAATGAAAATCATAGATAACCTGACACACCAGGTGAACCATTAAATAAATTTCACTCGTCCATCTGGGCAACAGCTCGTAGAAAGTGTGAAATGTGCAGAACATTTCAAAGGCAAGCCATGGATGAATATTTCATATTCTTTGTTTGTTCTTAACATTTATGTAACCCAAATAAAAATATTAAAATATATTAAATATATAATATGTATGTTTATAAATAAATATGTATATATATATATAGTATATTTGAAATATTCATTCATTCAGGTCATGATGTCATTTAACCACTTTTAGGACTCCCAGTAGCTGCTTCTGTCACTGAGCTGGTGGCAACACTGACCTGAAGTTTCACAGATCTGCCTCTTGACCAACATGGAATCTGTCAGATCCAGCTGCTCTTCACGGTTATTGTCCTTTTTTCCAGTTAAGGCATCAGAAGACCTGAAGAAAATCTGTTAAAAATGTTGAAAGTTGATTCCAGCTTTAATAACAGCTCTACTTAACACCCATGTAGTTTACACAGAGTTTCAGATGAAAACAGTGGTCTGGGGTCAGTTAGTCGTAAAGAAATGTTAATGAATGAGACCCTTTGTCCACATGCAGACTGGGTCAGCTCTGCTAAAGACAGATGCTGATTCAGAACTATGTTAATACCACTGACCAGACATTTCCACTCATAACCCCATCCATACATGTATGATTAACTCAAAATGATAGATTAGTGCCTGGTTTGTAAATAGGGGTCCTGGTGTTTCTTTGAAGACCCTGCTGCGCGTGGAGCTGCCTCGCTCTTCTTGTCAGGACAGGAGCACTCAGCCTAATTAACAGGTGGTCCCTCTGCATGCGCCGCTCAGCTCTGCAGTATGTGTAGAGCTGCACACACAGCAGCTCACACTCAGCCTGACTCGCTGGGACCCCTGCCAGTCAAAATATCACGAGGATGCTCTGGATCGCTCTCCTGACTCTTGTGATGCCCGGCCAGACTCCTGTCACGGCCTTTCCTCTATGGGGCTCCAACCTGCCTGGACCACCTGAGGATGGACTGCACGAAGCTGAGCAGAAGTTTGCAGAGGTAATTTGACAACTTTGTGCGTGGATTCACCCCTGAAACAGAGGGGACTGCTCGATTAACAAGTATTTGTGATGAAATAGTGATGATGACTCACTTTGGACAGCTTTGTAGCTTTATCCTCTGACTTGGGAGCAGCTTTTCGCAGGTACAGTTGTGATTTGTTGGTTCAGGTAGTGGCTGGATTCCCTTAAAAGCTTCTTAAAATGGCTTTTCTGTTGACCCTCTGATAATTACTGCAGGATTATTTGAGGAGAATTTGCCCCAGAAATCTGTCTAAGAGTATATGTTACATGTGGATTTACTTAATTTACAGACAATTAGGCACTAAGGGGGCAGTTTTTGCTGACTAGTTTGATTGTATCTGGATAAATGTGTGTTTTTGCTTGGTAGCTGTTCTCCATTGTTTTCCTATCAAAGCTCAGATCCGGAGTTAAACCATTTTAATTGTGTTGCTCTGAAAACACAGCTCAGATTTCTTGTAAAGATAACGTCATAAAAAATGTCCTGATAACAAAGGTAATACATTTCTGGATATTTGGCCTCCACTGGAGTAATGGCTGATGCATTGATAGTGAGTATTTATGAGCTCTCTGATCGTTTGCCACCTGGCTTCAGCCTCACAGTGATGAAACTCTCCTCTGAGTGCAGCAGCAGGAGCTGCAGGAGACGTTTAGTCTGCAGAGGAAAAGTTATCTGCTGCTAACATGTAATGAAGTCAGGAGATAACAGCAGGCAAAACACTGGAGGAGCAGCCACACGCAGATACTGATAAACATGACGAGTGACACTTTTTTTAAATATCTGATCCGGCTGTTTAAAACATCAAGTGCATTAAGTGAAGTTTTACATTAATTAAATAATTAAAGATGCACATAAGCATAATATTCTCAAATTATTTCTTAATTATGTGTAATAATTATTGTCATTCACAGTGAAAAGTAAACATTTAGTGTCGTATGTGGCCTCCTAAATGCATAATATTTTTTTGAGGTGAACTATGTATATTTATATCATTTAGAAACAGCAAATCAAACAGGTAGCCCTCTGTAGTAGTCCTTGTCTTTGGGTAAAACTCAAACCCAGAAAGGTTTGCAACCACTGGTATACTGAATACACTCCCAATCAAAATCTTAAGAAGAGTTGAAAAATTGCAAGAATTTGCATTTTGCAGTGTTGGATCTTGAGAAGGTTCTAAGTAGACCTTCAATTACAAAAAAAAGAAATGGGAGTTAGAGACAAAACATTTTGAGCAGCACATTTTCATTTATTGAAAACTGCATTTAAATAAAAACGTGCTAATCAGCTGATCAAAAGTTTGAAACCATGGCCTTTTAAAGCCAACATCAGCTGGATATGTGGAGATGTTGCAGGGGGCATCCCTCATGACTGAGGGCTCTGGTCTGTGTGGTAATGACTGAGGGCTCTGGTCTGTGTGGTAATGCTTGAGGGCACTTGTTTGTGTGGTAATGTTTGAGGGCCCTCATCTGTTTGGTTTGGACTGAGGACCCTCCTCTGTGTGGTAATGACTGAAGGCCCTTGTTTGTGTGGGAATGACTGAGGGCCCTCGTCTGTGTGGTAAAGACTGAGGGCCCTCATCTGTGTGTTGATGACTGAAGGCCCTGGTCTATGTGGTAATGACTGAGGGCCCTTGTTTGTGTGGTTATGACTGAGGGTCCTCATCCGTGTGGTGATGACTGAGGGCCTTCTTCTGTGTGGTAATGACAGAGGGCCCCTGTTTGTGTGGGTATGACTCAGGGCCCTTGTCTGTGTGGTAATGACTGAGGGCCCTCGTCTGTGTGGTAATGACTGAGGGCCATCTTCTGTGTGGTAATGACTGAGGGCCTAGTCTGTGTGGTAATGACTGAGGGCCCTTGTCTGTGTGGTAATGACTGAGGGCCCTTGTCTGTGTGGTAACGACTGAGGGCCTTCGTCTGTGTGGTAATGACTGAGGGCCCCTGTATGTTTGGTAACGACTGAGGGCCTTCGTCTGTGTGGTAATGACTGAGGGCCCTTGTATGTGTGGTAATGACTGAGGGCCCTCATCTGTGTGGTAATGACTGAGGGCCCCTGTATGTTTGGTAATGACTGAGGGCCCTTGTTTGTGTGGTAATGACTGAGGGCTCTCATCTGTGTGGTGATGACTGAGGGCCTTCTTCTGTGTGGTAATGACAGAGGGCCCTTGTTTGTGTGGGAATGACTGAGGGCCCTTGTCTGTGTGGTAACGACTGAGGGCCTTCGTCTGTGTGGTAATGACTGAGGGCCCCTGTATGTTTGGTAATGACTGAGGGCCATCTTCTGTGTGGTAATGACTGAGGGCCCTCATCTGTGTGGTAATGACTGAGGGCCTTTGTCTGTGTGGTAATGACTGAGGGCCCTTGTCTGTGTGGTAACGACTGAGGGCCTTCGTCTGTGTGGTAATGACTGAGGGCCCTTGTTTGTGTGGTAATGACTGAGGGCCCCTGTATGTTTGGTAATGACTGAGGGCCCTTGTCTGTGTGGTAATGACTGAGGGCCCTTGTCTGTGTGGTAACGACTGAGGGCCTTCGTCTGTGTGGTAATGACTGAGGGCCCCTGTATGTTTGGTAATGACTGAGGGCCATCTTCTGTGTGGTAATGACTGAGGGCCCTCATCTGTGTGGTAATGACTGGTTTTTCAACAGGACAAAGCTGCAGTAAACATGCCCCCTGACAAAGGACTTCTTCTAGAAAATAACGTCTCTCTTTTGGACCATCCTAACAGCCTTTTTTAGTTTTATTGTTTACAATAAATTGCTTACTCAAATTTTTTTTTCTCACTCCCATTTCTTCTTTTTGCATCTTGAAGCTCTACTTAGAACCTTCTTAAGATCCAACAATGCAACAGACAAATTCTTTCAAGTTTTCAACTGGTCTGAAGATTTTGATGGGGAGTGTACTATCGTACTATTAGTAGTGTGTTCAAACATGGCTAATACTGATGATGAAGATCAACAAAACCTCTGACTAGCAGAGTCACCTGAAACTTTAAAATGATTAAGGACCATCTGACCAGTGTATGTCCTTTTTTCTTTTTTCTTTACCTGAATACAGATTTGATGTTTGACGAAAGCTTTGTGTGTTTTAATGTGTTTTTAGTTGTTTGTCTAAAACTTTTCCCTGCTGTCATGGCCAGGACTTCTTTACAAAAGAGGGCTTTTAATCTCAATGGAAACATTCCTGGTAAAATAAAGGTTATACTAAAATAATAATATAAAATAGCAAATTACAATTTATGATATTTGATTGGCACCTCAGGTGGCCAATCAGAGTTTGAGGGAAACCAGAAAGCTTTGCTCCCTCTTGAAGTGTTGCCATGACCTCCTTAGGGGTTGCGCCCCACTACTTGTGAAACAATGGGTTAATGTAAGTTTAATGATTATTTAGCCTTTCAGGTGAATTATTTGAGATCTTGTGTTTTGTCTGGTGTTTTACTTTAAGAGAGGCCTTGATGCCATCTCCTCACTCTACCAGAAAAGGTTATGCTCAGGAGAAGATGATGGACAGAAAGATTTGATCTGTTACCTTGGCCAAGGAGGTTATGTTTTTGTCGGCATTTGTCAGTTTTTTTGTTTGTGAACGGGAAAACTTGAAAGCCAAAGAAAAGATTTGGATAAAATTTACAGAGGTCATGGCACAAAAAGAAAGATCCTAGCTGTTGGTGGTGATCATAATCCAGATGCTGATACAGGATTTCCTAACGTCACGTAATGGAGCACTTTTACACATTTTAGTTAATAACTTAATAAATTCTCAATGGATTTTGATTACATTTTAAAGCAATGTTGGTCATGGTCTTGGTCAAGTAAGAGTGATAGGGCAGTTTTCCACATTTTTGCCAATAGCTCCTTCAACAATTTTGGGAATGCTTGGAAGAGGTTTGTTCTCTCTGAGCACTTCTATTTTTTTTAAACAAACTTTCTAGAGAAGTCATATTTTGCCTTTACTGTGGTTCATATATTTAGTTTTAATGACTTCTAGAGTATGTTTACAAGCGCAAATGTTGAAGATAACCCTCTAGTTTTCAATTACTACCCTTGATCCATCTGTTCTCTCTTAAATCTCTTAAAGGCCTCTTTCCCCACGTGGGCCCAGTCAGCTCTGTGTCAGTGGTTGGCTGGTCTAGTCTGTGGTAGTTGATCAGTTCATTCCTGCTCAGTGTCATGCTGTCAACAACTCTGCATTCATTCTATGCTCTCTGCTCTTCGCTGGACTCACCAACCCAGGCCAATGGGCTAAACTGCTAACAAAACAATGGTAGGATGTCACACTGGTAAGCAACCCATTTCACGCCGTAAAATGGTGAGAATGTGAGGTTTTGATGCTGCAGACTTTCTGTCTTGTGTATAGTGGTGCTCTTGTACATGGAGAAGACACATGAGATAAAACAGCAAATAAAACTTGTAAAAAGCAGAATATCAGCTTTTCAGTATCTACAAAAAGCTAACTGATCCACCACTGATTTTAAACTATCAAGTGTGTGAGTTCATATCATACCAAATTATGTCAAAAATCTTATGATTATTTCTGTCAAAATGACATATTAAAACAGTAAATTAAATTTCCGGTGGACTCAATGTGCTAGTGATGAATAGCCTAACACACAGACTAGCTCTTAGTCACAACACCATTTCCTCCTTCAACAGGTTTTTACATGAAAGCTTCAGGTACAGTAAATGCAGATGCTGCACCGCTAATCTACACCCACTCAGGCCCCTAAACCCACTGCTGCACTGCTCAGCTGTGGGCTGATGTGAACAGCCTCAGGGTCAAGTAACACAAGAAAAGCACCATCAGTAAAACTATTGTTTTGCAACCAACGTGCCTGCCAGGCGTTCTTTTAATGCTGATTTGTGTTGTGGTTTCACAGCATTTTAACACACACACAAGATTAAAAGTTTACAACTTTTCTGCTCAAGATGCAGAGTCTCAACTCTCATTCATATCACCTTTAATAATGATAATAACAATTTTATTTGTTCATCACTTTTAAAAACAGAGTTTAATATATGCTCTGACAAAAAAAGACGTCTAAAAGCACAAGAGTATCGGCACAGTATTCGGCATTCGGCTGAAGACACCACAAACAAAGCTGTGTGCAGGAAAAGAGACAGGTGAAGAGGAGTGTTGATGTTCTTAATGATCCAGCTGCAGGTTTCTTTGGAGAACATTATGAATCGCTCTGACTCAGAGTGGAGAGGGCAGAAAAGAGTCCTGTAGACTGTTAAAAGGCCTAATCAATGTGTCTGTGTGTAAAGGCTCACTTATGCTTTCCACAGGGACGTTTGCGCTGACTGCCGTGGCCCCATGACGTGGAAAGTCAGTGTGTTTATTCTCCATGCTCTGTCCTAACCTTGCAGAGCAGATGGTCCTGCCTGATTCATTGTTTGAAATTATGAAGGTCCATCTTGCCAAGCTGCAATCCTCTACAACTTCAAGGCTAAAAGATGAATGACCCAATCAGGGGAAAGAGGCAGGAGCTGAAGATGTGACAACAGCAGAAAGCGACTGCATGTTTGAAAACAAGGGCGGCTTCTGAATTGGTCTCCGTGGATGAGTGCAATGTCTGCAGTTTTATCAGAAATGGACTCAAATTCTTCTTTAAAAGAGGAGCAAAGAGTGTCACTTAAAGCGTTTATTATGGGAAACGATGTTTTGCTCCTCTCCCGACCAGTTTCGGCAAGAGTTTGATCTACCAACTGGCTCCCCTGGTGGTGAAAAAGATGTGAAGGACTCCAAACCCCATTGTGATAATTGTGTCTCAGCTGGTTGCCCTCATGGATGATCAAATCAGAGAAGCCGGGGTCACTCAGTGATACCTGGCGAAATATACTCTCCTCAGAAGTTACTGGGGGAACTTGGTGGGGATTGTTGTTGATGAGGTTCATGTCACATATAAGTGGTAAATGAAACAACTGTGTTGTATAATTTAATGTAAGCCGATAGTCTAAGGACTGAAACATAGTTTAAGGTAACAGCTAACAACAGGGTCTAGCTGCTACGTCATACTGCGGCTTGATATGATTGGTCAGATGATGAGTGATGAGTGTTACTGGCAGACCGATCGTCCAATCACCAGCTGTAGTTGTTTTTGAAGGTTCTGTCACTGAAAACATTTTCTATGGGCTCTTCTACAGATGGACTTGTGAAATATTTCTGTGGCGGATATATGGAACTGTGCATCTGTGGAGAACCATGAAAAGAAGTTAAGTTTACTGGGACAAAAAGGGAGAGGAAAGGGTCCAAACTGCTCCTGAATCAAAAGAGGAGGAGACCAGGCGGAAGATAATATACCTGTAAGGACAACGCCAGAGAAAGAATAAGTGTGGACTGTATATGCAGGGTTCCCACGTGTCCTGGAAAACCTGGAAAATAATTGACCAATTTTCCAGTCATGGAAAACATATGGAAAATGAGGAAAAAAGTAAAATGTCCTGGAAAAACTTGAATTGCCCTGGAAAATTATTCAACTTCCTTCTACCTTGTTTGTGAACAAAAATCAAATATAGGACATGAAGTCAAAATGTAGATAAAATGATGCAAGTTAAGGAATAACATATAAAAACTGAACACAATGGTGACAAAATGAAATAATTAAAATGGTAAATAAAATTCAGGCTACTGGTAAATAAAGATTAAAAAATAAGTACAAACCATAAATTCATAATAGTAAGCCAGACCAGAAAGATAGCTGGCAGAAAATGCTCATGCCCGAGAGTTAGAAATAAATAAATTTTAAGGTAAATATGATACGGTTGAACTAGCTAGAGATATTGGTCATCAACCTTTAATCTTGTTTTTTAGAAGGCTAGATTAACCTGAGAATTGCCCACATCAATATTGTAACGGGTGAAAACGTCCAGAAAAAGTCCTGGAAAAGTCCTGGAAAATGATTTCTAGAAAAGAGTGGGAACACTGATATGGGAATATTTATTTAAAAAAAACATGTCTTTAGCCTGTTTTCAACCTAATGACAACTAAAGATCCTCAAAGCCAACTTGCTGTCCTGCGCAATTTTCAAATATTGCGATGTGTAGGTGAAAATCTGTGGTGTGGAACCTTCGTGTTGAGGTGTGTCTGGATATTTGACGTCCAACTGGCCGTGTGGACACTTGCAGCCTCTTGGATGAGTCAAGTATAAAACAGGTTTAAGATTTCACGTACCCCAAAACTTTGCTTTCAATGACAGTATCCCCAAAAGGCAGCTCGTCTCTATGCACATCTCCATGTGAGTGGCCTCTCATTCTCGGGCCAGTTTGCCCGTGACATAAATGCCTCCCTCTGTAAGTTTTGCTGATAACAATGATAATTTTGTTGACTAATTATTTTCGCCATAGTTTTCATTAGCAACCCTTTTTCCTCTGACAAAAACTAGACAGTAACTAATAAAAACAAGTGCATATGGACAAAAACTAAAACTAAATTAATGGACAATTTTGTCAACAAATAAAAACTAGACTAAAATGTTTGACAGAGACTTAATCCAATCAGACCTAATTTGGTCATGTAGAAAGTAGAGACAAGTTAGGAATATATCCAATCACAGCTACTCTGGTTGTGTGGAAATGTTGGATGAGTTAAGAGGGACATCCAATCACAACTGCCTTAGCTTGGTGGTGGTGGGATAAGTTGTGGAGCGATCCAATCAGAGCTCCTCTCTTTATGAATTGATATATTCATGTAGAGCAGGTTGACTGTTTGTTGTCAGTTCCGGTATTGTAACTGAGATGTTCTGCCAGGTAGCCTAAATAAAGGTGACTGCATTTCACACAAAAGTTCAATTTGTTTCTGTTCATTTATACATTCAGACTTTACTAGCATTCAATAAAGGGTTATTAGATGTTTCATTTTATCCAAGTGTAAAACATGACTTCAGAAATTCAAGGAAACATAAAAATGCCTTACACTTTACACTTCATATTTTAGTCGACTAAATTTATAGTAGATTTCATCGACTATAATGTTGTGAAATTTCATCAACTTAAACTAGAATAAAATCAAAACAATTTAGATGACTAAATTATGACTGAAACTAAAATATATTTTAGGCAACATACTGTAACTAAAACTAAATTAAAAAGTGCTGTCGAAATTAACACTGGCTGATAAAGAGGAACTTTCATAAACTCCTCTAAATGAATGTCACGCCATCATGTCTATAGGAGTTTGTAAATCACCTCACATACCCAGTTTTGTCCAAGCTGTGATCATCTCATTTCCTTTCAGGCCCACAGTGAGGTCATCCTCAGTCAGCACTGGTCCCATGTAAGTTTTTTAGATGAAGAAGGTGCAGCCTAAACCTGTGTCATGGGGATGTGTTAAAAAACCCAATAACTTAAACTCAGTTTTCACTGTTTCAAAGAGTCAGGTGCATTAAAATTCACTTAGGCTGTGAAACAGTTGAGAAAGCAGCTTAAGTTGACATTTCGGGCATGAACATTTTCTTTTTGTACTCTCCCCTCAGCCCCAGGTTGTTCCACTGCCTCGGCCTTTCTTCCTGCACGCTCAGCTTCCAAAACACGTAGATCCTCCTCCATATATTCTGGTTCACATATAGGTAAGGTTTTGAATCTACATCAGTCCTGACAAAATAATCCTCCTCCTCTCTCATAAAGTCGGCCATAATCCTTAGTGCCAATCTTCTTCTACTCGTAAACAAAGGCTTTGGTTTGTAGACATGCTGAGAAGCACTTCCGCGGTGGTTTGTGCATGTGCCCTGCGGCTTAGTTTCGTAATTGCATACAATGCTAATCTTAGTCTAAAAATAGATAATGTAACATCACGTGATCAATAAAAAAATACAACAAGCACATAGGACTGTCAAGAGTTTATCTGATGTCTGTAAACAGAGACAGGCTAAAGCACTTCCCATATACTCCTGGGGTTTGAGCAAGCGGTTGGTGATCTGAGTTCATATCTTTCTCACTACTGGACGCAGAGTCGCAAAGAATGGTGTCTATCTACTTGTCATGGGCTCAGGAATGAGGCAAGACACGAAAACAACAAAAATATTGTACTGTTTCTTTAATACATTTATATTCAACAGAGACAAATGTGATGAGGACAGATTTATGATCTGGGCGTCCATTACTGTCACATTGATAAATTCTTATTTTTTGTCCCGTTGTCTCTGCCTGGAGGGAAACATCTCTGGATGGATTTATAAATATATGAATACGTGAGTGTACATCTATAAAATGAAGAGTATGGCTTCAGTCTGCTCTATTGTAAAGTGTCTTGAGATAACACTTGTTATAAATTGGAGTGAAAAAATAAAGACTGACTGATAGGTTGATCGATTGGCTGATTGGTTGATTGATTGATTGATTGATTATCCCTGGCAAAAAGGGATATATGTTATACACAGTAGGTAATCAGATTGGGCTGATTGCACTTTTTAATAGGTGTTAATTGCATTTGCTTATGATTTTGTCTGTAAAACGCTGCAATGAAGAAAATAAAAACATGATACATGGATCTTAATACCGCTCAATCTAACAGAAAAAGATTGTTAATGGAAAGGTGTAAATTACAGGGAGCTGACCCTGTTGTTAACCTGAGTTTTGCCTTTTCAATACAAAGAGCACACTAACAAATTACTGATGTGCCTGATGGACCAGATTTTTATCCCAATCAGGATAATACTGTATATTAATTTCAAACTATATAGTCTCAGTCCTGCTCCAGAGTCATCATCACACTGATAAAGTTTATTTTTCTTCATGTAGGGATGTTGATAGATAAACACATCTTACTTGGCAGAACTGTGGTGTGCAAATTGTCTCAGATCTGCAGTAATCCTCAAAGTCAGGGGGCTGTTGAGTCTTTGGAGCTTTTGTGACTGCTGTTGACACCTACAATTACACAAGAGCAGTGATGTTTCTGCACCAAACTGTTATTAAAGGTTCAAAAAATGTGAGGAATGTTTACTGTAAAGACTGTACGGCACGGAAAGGTAAGTTTATGTGAGCAGTGTCCATAAACCACAAAGATATCCATGCATCTTTATAATTTAACTGCAGCTTTCAGTAACATAATAAGAAAACAAGAGGGATTATACGAGGAATTTCTTTGATGTCAATCGAAAATAAAAAGGTAGACAAAACAAGCATTTTTCGGTCTGGGATCTGTGCCCCCTTTCACTGTCTGGAGCCTAGGGGGGTGGGTGCTGAAGTCAATCCCAGCTGTCACTGAGTGAGAGGAGGGGTTAATCATAGAAGATACAAAGGACAAACAATCATTCACACTCATATCCACACCTAGAGGCCACTAACTGTCACCACTTAACCAAACAAGTATGTTTCTTGACTTTAACAGGAAGCTAGAATACCAGGGGGGAGTCCATGCATGCACAAGATCATGCACAAAAAAGAAGGATGTGTCTGCTAGAGATCTGAACCAAAACCCCTCCTATTGTGAGGCAACAGCACTATGCGTCTCACAAAACATAGAGGTTTGGAGGCATTAATGAGGGATGCATTTTTTCCATAATCACTTTTGACCCCAAACCTGAAACGCCACAGACGGACAGTTCCATATATCCACAGAAATATTTCACTGGTCCATCTGGAGAAGAGCCAATAAAAAATGTTTTCAGAGTGTAGAACCTTCAAAAACATCTGCAGCTGATGATTTGACAATTGTTCTACCAGTCTCACTCATCACAGACCAATCATATAAAGCCTAAGTATGACGTAGCAGCTAGACCCTGTCATTAGCCGTTAGCATAAACTATCATCCTACATTAAATTATACAATATAGGTGTATCATTTACCACTTATATGTGCCATTAACCTCATCAACAACAACCCCCACCAAGTTCTCTTGGTAAACTTCTGAGGAGAGCAGATTTCACCAGGTATCACTGAGTAACCATGACCACCAAACTCTCCAAGTTTCCCAGCAGTGATACCCGGTCGGAAGAAGAACAGAACATGATTACCCATAAGAAAAGCTTTAAGTGAAGTTCTTTGCTCTTCTTTTAAAGAAGAAATTAAGACCATTTCTGATAAAACAGCAGATATTGCCACATCCACGAAGACCACCCCACATGCAGTCTCTTCCTGCTGTCGTCACGTCTCATTCCCTCCTCTCTTCTCTGATTGCGCCGTCCAGCATTTGGCTGTGAAGTCGTTGGAGATTCAAGCTTGGCAAGATGGATCTGCATGATTTCAGATAATGAATCAGGCAGGTTCATCTGTACTGCAAGGTTATTTGACCCCAGGAATGGAGAGGATATCCATCACAGGCCGACTGACGAGCCATAACAGAAGAGATCAGTGACGGTCAGGGCTGTCAGTACTGTGAGGTGCAAGCTAGTTAAGCTACACTGTAAAAAAAAAAAATCCAGAAAAATCAAAACTTCAAGGTAACTGTCTGCAGTAGGTTTTTGGGTTTTGGGTCAAAATTCAAAGTGTTGAGTTGACAGAATGACGTTTGAAAACAAAGACAATCCCAGGTGGGATTCATTGCAGCATGTTTTATGTCATGTATGTTTGCTTACCACTGCACCGGTCGGGCACACCATGATCTTTTGTTTTTGTACAGACTCTGTGTTCTTGGCCTGACCTCACCTGACCTTAAACTAATTGTTTTAAGTTTTGCCAACTTAAGTTAAGAAATTAGCCCAACTTTACATAAAAAAACTTAGTGAGGATAGTTGAGATCACTCCTTTGATTAAGTTCAAAACATAACAAAAAATATTTTATATTTAGTTTACTAAAAAATTCATTTAATGTCAGCGATTTTAAGTTTTCATTATTACACTGTACTTTAGCACTTTGACAGCAAGATACTACTCACCTTAGCATCCTTCTGCTCTCACAGTGATATAAAATAAGGACACCTCTGCATCTACAAATGTCATATTTAACATAAATAAGTACACAGACAGCCCGGGGGACAAATCAAAAGTTCCTTATGCCTTGTGATTAATGTTTCGTTGCTTTATTTCTCCCTTTCCCCTTTGCTTTGAACTCCAGGTATGTTTTTTTGGTAAAGCCAATGTACAAACACAGCACTCAATCAATATGAGTATGTAAAAGTATAATGATGGTGCTGCTGTGGAAATGCAGCATGATGCAGGCTTCAGTTAGATGATCGAGTGTGTGAACAACACTGCAGACTGCAGTCTTTGTTGACAGATGGATATACTGTAGTAATATATAAACAGCTACAACATGCATTTAACACATTTCCTACCTTTATTTTCTTCCCCTAGAACATAAAGCAGGAACAAGCTTTTTGAGTCAAACTGTTTGTCAAATCTCAGGTCTTTTCATTCTTTAAACCAATATCTCTTTCTTATACCTCCACTAACATAGTTATTGGATATTACCATCTATGGGTGTACCTACATTTGTGCTTTGTGCGTTACTAATTCCAGGATTTCTCTCCCTCATGTGTGATGTGGGAAATCAGAGACTTGACCTCCTTTAATGTTATAAAGAAACAATACTTTGACTAAATCAGGCTCAAATATTCAGTGTCGATGACTGGTAGAGTATGTTCACAGTCACTTAAGTTCAAAAATCTTATAGTTTTCACATACTCTTTACCCCTGATCCACCCTTATTCTCATCCTGTCTAAGATGCTCTGTCAGAGTTCCTGCTACTTTATGGCTTTCTATCCCTACATGGGCCCAGACGTGTCCACTCTTCCCCTATTGTTCACCGCCCAGCACCAAATTGTCAACATTAGAATTCATTCTACAGTCTGTGCTCTGCACTTGGTTTACCACTCTGAAATGATGACGAAACAATGGTGGGATGTCACACTGGTAGGTCTATTAGAGGGCTGCAGGAACAAGCAGTTCCAGGCAGTCACTGTCACAATGAACCTTCCGATCTCCACCAGGACCTCGCCAAGCACAAACACTCACATCGTTGACTTATATCTCTGCAACTGTAAAACAGATTCTTATGGACTCAGTTGTGTTTGACAGTTGACTCTTTTATCAGTCTATGGAGAACATCAGGTTTTATGTATGACGACAATGACATTTTTAATCCAGCCATGAAGGAGAGTGTTTTTTTCTTTCTGAAACATTATAACAGCTTCTTGATAAAAAAAAGAGTCACATTTGAGCTCCATTTTGACCAACAGAGAATGTAAAAATAGACTAACTTCTTCTCTTGTTTTCTTGAAGCTAGCAGCCAATCAGGAGCAGCCAAATGTCAACATGAGAAAAGACTGTAGGATTGTTGCCTTGCAGTTTCTGAAAGAATTAAAAAAGGAAATTTCAGCAATTTAGTGTGTCCCATTGTAACACTTGGGGCAGAAACTGCTTCAAAATGTGACACAAATTACTTTATAAATGTAAAAAAAATCTGCAGAAATTAATATAAATTCATAAATAGCTTTTTTTGTGCTTCTTAGCATACTTTACTTTTTTTCTCCTTATTTCCAAGGCTTGAGCAAACCATATTAAAGTGTGAAAAGACTTGCCATTCATTGATCTGTTTCTAATTTTTATCAACGTTATATGTTTTTTTTTTTTTTTCAGGAATATCTACAACACTTCTACGGCTACAAGCCGAGGTCACAGAGACAGAGGAGGGCTGCAGACAAACATCCTGAATCAGACTGGACGACCGACCTCTGTGATAAAGTCCGGGAGATGCAGCGCTTCTTCGGTCTGCCTCCGAGTGGAGAGCTGACCAATGAGACTCTGGCGGTGATGAGGAGGCCTCGCTGTGGCCTGTCAGATGTTGAGCAGTTTGAAGAAACAATTCGCTGGAAGAGGAAAACCCTCAGCTACAGGTTAGAGGAGATGACAGAGATGACGGGGCAGTGAAAACTGTGCTGATGGGATTCAAAGGCAAAGCAAACATGTTGCATCAGGTCAAATCACAGCTTACAGCATTGTAAACCATCTTATTACGCCTAAAGGGAGAGCTGTGCTTTCTTCTGAATGCTGACAGAGGCACAGCACAATGTACACAATAACAATGATTACATCTTAAATGTTCAGCAGGTGTTATTTTCACTGTTTACCATCTAAAACCTGGACAGTACTCTTTGTCCCAGAGGACTATGAAAAGACTGACTGGGTCTATAGATTCTGATTCATCCAAATACACCCAATCAGTGAGCTTTAATTTCACTGGTTTGTTTTCCTATCTAGGATTGCAGGCTATAACTCCCCCATCCCATCCTCCAAAGTCCACAAAGTCTTCAGAGCAGCGTGGAAGATCTGGTCCAATGTTGCACCCATGAGGTTTCGTAAGAGGAGCAGGAAGGAGGCAGACATCGTCATCTCGTTTCATAACGGAGGTAAGATCTGTAGACACTGAAGGTGCAATACAAAGCAAGATTAGAAGGTAAAGGCATGTCCAATCTACCATGAAACTCAGATAACAACGATGGGAATATGCATGAAATTCCAGTTTAATTAATTTCTTTTATTAACTGATAAACTCTAAATAAATAAATAAACATGTTTGTTTTGAGCCGAGCAGAAGAAACAGCTGATACGACAGATGAAACTTCCCTGATGTTTGTCAAAGTTCTGTCCTTAATCCCTCATAAAGTGTTAGCACTTTGGTCATTTCTGACCATTAGATTGTACAGTGTGAGCAAATGATTGTGCGCCATGGTCATGTGTCATAAACAAATCAGTCACATGGTGAAAATTTTAATTTCACCACAACAGAGAGACTATCATCTTAAAATCCCACAGCTTATGTCCATCTTAACCCGTTCATGCGTTGTGTCTATACAGTGGGCAGATATTTGGAATACATTTTATACCATTAAGGTTGCAGTACTGTCGAGCCAAAACAGAAAAAATAACATTTTGTGTTGTTTAATTATGTATATTATTATTTTATTCTGTTTAAAATATGGTAGTTTTGTAGATCTCCTTGTAGATCTCCAGCTTAGCCTGGATATGTTGAGCTTGCTTCATGGTATCTGATCTGCTTAGTCTAAAAGGATCCCACAGTGACTGTAATGTTTGTCATGTTTTCCTGCAGATCATAAGGACGGCTCACCTTTCGATGGTAAAGGAGGAATCCTGGCTCACGCCTTTCTGCCTGGTTATGGTATCGGAGGAGACGTTCACTTTGATGCTGATGAGGAGTGGAGCTTTAACTCTACAGGTAACAGAGAGACGACTTCAAATCTAGACCTCAGACTTTTGCTGCTATGTGGGGACAGTGTTTCAGGAAATAGTCTTGCTGCTTCAATCACAAGACAAAAATTAATCTGACGACACATATTCATTAACCTGACACACCAGACAGACTGTTCAAAGTAAGAATAGGGGGTGCTGGTGTGGCAGAGTGATAAGCAACTAGCCATGACTCATAGGCTACGTTCACACTGCAGCCATTAATGCTCAATTCCGATTTATTGCTCAAATCCAATTTTGAATCTCACGCTTCAGAAGTGACACGCATGCTCAGTTAAATATTAATGACATCACGCACAGAACGGTGTGATGAGGGCAACAAACACAGACCAAAAACGTGCTTCCCAATGCTGGAGAAGTTTGTTCTCATAACGCAGAACCTGATGTTACAGCAGCTCACCTTGAGTGAGCTCTTATTAAAGTAATTATGGGCATATTTTATTTCTTATGAACCTAAAGGCGGCCGCTCTTTGCTGTCGACCCCTGCCGATGAGAGATTGTTGCTGGAGAGAAAAACAGCTCAGAGCCATAACGCGCTGAACAGGTGAACAAAGAGGCAAAAACTTAGTTTTATCATCTGTTCTGATGTTTCTTAGTTTGTCTGAGAGCAGATCAGACAGGAGCAGACTGTTCACTGACTGACGCTGTCTCGTAGAAACACACAGTAGTGCGCAAATGCGCACGGATGAGATGGACAGCAGTGGATCATCAGTGTCTTTCTGCATCCTGTAAACTGTTATTTTAGCCTGATAAATTCATTAAAACTGTTGGTGCAGTGTTAATAAACTAAGTTTATCAGATATCACAATACAAACAGTGTAAAGATGTATGATTCATTCACCTTTATTGTTTATTGTGCGTGTAATGGAGACATCAGTCGATTGCACCAGCGCTCTCTCACTTTGTCTCGTCACTCCCCCCTTTATGCGTTTTTTAATCATGCTTGTAGAGGGAAAATCAACTAAAACTCTTTATTTTAGGAAAAAATGGTATAAACTTTTTAACAATCATGTCTATATATTAACCTCTCATTATGTTTTGGCCATGAAGTGACTCTGAAAAAATTTGGCTCGAGGTAAATTGCCGTCCCCTGCTCTAGAATGACATCAAAGTCGCATTGAATGCGACCCGGCTGTTCAGACCGCGGTCGCATTCAAGAAAATCAGATACATATCTGATTCAGTACCACATCTGAAAGTGGCCTGAATCTGATTCGAAAATGTCAGATTCAATGTGACTTGTGCTGTTCACACTGTCAAAAACAAATCAGATACAGGTCACATCTGAGCCAAAAAATCAGATTCAGGTCACTTTTGACTGCAGTGTGAACATAGCCATATATGTGCTTCTGCCGGGCCGGGCTCGATTCCAGCCTGTGGCCTGTTTGCAGAGTGTCCTCCCCTCCTCAACCCCCTTCACAAGCCTATTCACTGTCTCTCTCTTTCTCCTGCCAATAAAGGCCTAAAAATGCCCCAAAAGTAATCTTAAAAAAAAGGTACTGTTGTTAAGAAAAATGCTTTATTAGCTCTTACTGGTTATCAGTCTTCCCAAAATCTCTATCCAAAGCTGGCTTAAAAGCACAGAATGCAAACCATAACAAAATGTATGAACATAATGAAGACGGTCTATCTGGGCAACAGCTCATAGAAAGTGTTTGGGAAGGGCAGAACCTTTGAAAAGCATATCAGGCGGTCGATCATTACTTCAGTTACATTCATTACGGGCCAATCAGGTGATGTAGTAGGCAGAAGCTACTGCTGCGGTGTAAAGTACAAAACTTGAGCCACTTCTTAGAACAAACTCACACCAAAACATGTAGGAAGTGGATTGAAAATATCTAATATATATATTTTTTTGTTTATCTACATTTGGGTCCTTCTCCTTGTTTTTCTTTGTTTACGTTTTTGCCCATGTGACAGAGAAATGCTTTCAGTATTATTTGTTTTCATATAATGAATAAATGTGGTCCAGGTCTGATAAAACTGCTACTGAAGGCATAGCGTCTATGCTTCAATCTGTACAAGCAGTCTCTTCCTGCTGTCTGCTAGCCTGTAGCTCCCACCTTGTCCTGTCTTAGCGCACGCTGATTGGACCGTGTGTCTGCAGATCGAGCTAAGATGCTTTGACTCGGAGCTTTGCAAAATGGATCTGCCTGATAAGACATTGAATCCTTGCTGCACTACAAGGTTAGCTAATCATAGTAAAGTGGATTAAACATGACAAAATGGGATTTAAGAGTCTGTGACATAGTTTCAAATGTTTTTTTTCTCAGAGCTCCACAGTTGTTCCTTAAATTCATTCATGATTTCTGATGACTCATCTGCACCACCAGCACCATTAACCCTACTTTATACACTGTTGTTTGAAGTTTAAGGGTGCAAACCCTACGTCCTGAGTCTCCAGAGGCAAGGGACGCCAACCCCTTCAGCTACTTTACCAACTGCCTCAAGTGGTGGCAGTGCCCCAGGAAGTCAGCTTTCATCTTCGTGGCTACCAATCCAAATTCCAAGCATGTTCTTCATAGGGCTTGAACCGGCCACCCTCAGATTCCCAGTCTAAGCCCTTATGGGCTCCAGCATCATTGTGCATCATAACATTTACATTGACCCCACAAAGACATTATATTGTCCCTTAAGATAAGGAGTGTTATGAACTACTTGCTTAATTCATTGTTCCAAAGTAATAAAAATGTTATAATTTAACAAAAAAATAATATCATGCATTTGATAGGCTACAAACTACCCCCATTGCATAAGATCAATCAATCAATCAATCTTCATTTGTATGCTTTATTTTATGGATACACATACATGCATAGATACATAGATACATATACTGTATAAAATACACATATACATATATATACAAATATATACATCCAACACCCAACATGAATCCAAGAGCCAATCATGAATCCCTCATCATGGCGGCAAGAAAAAACCTTCTGTTAAGCAGCAGGAAATCTTGAATGTGGACCCCAGTCTCATGATGAACAGCAAATCCACACGAAGCTGTGTTGGTTGTGTGGGTGAAGGAGGGGAGGTAAGTGGAGACAAGTGGACTAAAGTAAGAACTAAAGTTAGTAACAGATCAAAGGACCAATCATACACCTGTCTTCGTCAAATTTGTTTCTGCTGCAAACAAATTTATTAGAGGTTAGCCTCTTGAGATACATCTTGTTTTCAGGAGGGTCCTCATGTCTGTGTGGTTGTGGTGATAATTTTATAGAAGTATAATCAATAAAAGTCTTACTGAAAATAAGAATTTATGGTAGTGACGAACTCATGGGTGCCCAGACCACAAGTGCATCCCTACCATATTTGTCTCCGTTAAGAATAAATGTATTAAAGGTAGACCTCTTGAGATGTGACACGTCATTTTCAAGAGGGATCTCATGCCCATTGGTGCTAGAGATAGTTACTATAGATGTATCAACCATGGATAGAAAGGTTATGCTAATATCTACATTAACAGCTATAATGATTATCAACTGGAATGAGATGGCCAAATATGTGTTATGTCTGTAATTGTAGTTATTGAGGCTTCGTGACTCTACAGCAGCAGGCAGTCTCCAGGATCCCAGGCCACCTACAAGACAAGAGCCAGAGACGAGTACAGGAGCAAACAGAAAGGGGCAGAGGCAGATATGGAGAGAGAGTGTGAGAGAGAGAGGGATAGGGCCCAATGTGCCAGATCCACCCGGCAGTCTAAGCCTATTGCATCTTAACTATGTGTCTAAACTATGGACTATGAGCTGGTCCCTAACTGAAAGCTTTATCAAAGAGGAATGTTTTAAGTCTAACCTTCAAGGTAGAGCGGGTGTCTGCCTACAGAAACGTGGTCCATAAATGGTTCCAGAGAAGAGGAGCCTGATAACTGAAGGCCCTACCTCCCAGACTACTTCTAGAGACTGATGGAACCACGAGCATTTTGGGAGCGTAATGTTCTAGAGGGGTTGTACGTCACTACAAGCTCTTTGAGATAAATTGGTGTCTGTCCACTGAGAGCTTTATAGGTTAGAAGAAGAATCTTGAATTCTATTCTATATTTTATTGAAGCCAATGCAGAGAGGCTAATACAGGAGTAATGTGGTCTCTTCTCCTAGTTCTAGTCAGCACACGTGCTGCATCATTTTGAACCAGCTGAAGCGTCTTAAGTGACTTACTGGGACAGCCTGAAAAAAGAGAATTACAATAGTCCAGTCCAGAGGTAATAAAAGCATGGACTAGCTTTTCGGCATCTTTCTGGGACAGGATAGGCCTGATTTTAGCGATGTTACGAAGATGAAAAAAGGCTGTTTTTGAAATTTGCTTTATGTGAGAGTTAAAGGATAAATCCTGATCAAATAGAACCCCAAGATTTCTAACAGTTGCGCTTGATGCCAGGCTAATGCCAACTATGGCAGTTAAATCATTAGAAAAGGTTTCTCTAAGGTGTCGGGGGGCCCAGCACAATGACCTCTGTCTTGTCTGATTTAAGAAGAAGAAAATTTTTGGTTATTCAGGTCCTAATGTCCTTTAGACACGCGTCTAGTCTAGATAACTGATTTGTCTCACCGGGCTTCATTGATACGTGCAGTTGAGTATCATCAGTGTAACAATGAAAATTAACGGAGCATTTCCTCATGATATCACCGAGGGGAAGCATATATATGGAGAAGAGAATTGGACCTAGCACGGAGCCTTGAGGAACTCCATAATTTACTTTAGTTTACACAGAGGACTTGTTGTTCACATGTACAAACTGGTATCTATCAGATAAGTAAGACTTAAACCAATTTAGGGCAGTCCCTGTAATCCCGAGTAATTCCTCTAATCTCTGTAGTAGAACATTATGATCAGTGGTGTCAAAAGCAGCACTAAGATCTAACAAAACAAGTACTGAGAGAAGTCCCTCATCTGAGGGACCTGTATTGCAGTTGGCGCCACAGATGGCAGCCTCAGCACATCGCTCTTTAGGAATTTGTGTGTTTTTGTTTATTTTCTTTGTGTTTGGACACTCTAGTCCAATTACTTTCAGCAGAGATGTCCTGCTAACCATCAGGGAGTCCTCTCTGGACACTTTTCCCTTGTTCCACACAAACCCAGAGAGCTTTTTAGAACTTTTGGTTGGAGGAGCAGCAGCTCTGTATGGGACATGGAGGAGATGCAGGAGAGGTAAATGGGCTCATAAAGCACCGACAGCGAGGACACCGAGCACCGCTCCCATCCATCCACCTGGCGAACCTCCGCTCCCTGCCTAACAAAATGGATGAGCTGCTTCCCCTCAATGAAAACAACAAGGACTTTTCACATTCTGCTGCCCTCTGCTGAAGCCGTACCTGACGCTGGACTATATCTGCCGGGCTTGTCCCTCCACCACGCAGACCGCGTCATGGAGCTCTCAGGGAAATCCAAGGACGGTGGAATATGCTTTTACATAAATGAAGGTTGGTGCACATCTGTCACAGTTCTGTCTGTACACTGCAGCCCGAATCTGGAGTCCTTTATTATTAACTGTAAGCCGTTTTATTCGCCGCTGGAATTTTTCTTCCTTCATCATGGCTGATTTTACCCCCCCCCCCCCCCCCCCCCCCCCCCCAAACCAACGTGAGTGAAGCGCTGCAGACTCTCGC
Organism: Cetoscarus ocellatus; assembly: GCA_037902135.1. NCBI lineage: Eukaryota > Metazoa > Chordata > Actinopteri > Labriformes > Labridae > Cetoscarus > Cetoscarus ocellatus. The sequence continues at coordinate 1,242,655 of JBAMNC010000131.1, forward strand.
TGAACAATTGAACAGCTTGAAGCTAAAAACCCGGACTCACTCTTTATTGTCATGGGGGACTTTAACAGAGCGAAATTAAATCACGAACTTCCAAAATATAAACAGCATATTAGCTGTACCACCAGAGGAAGCAACACACTTGACCACTGCTACACCGTTATTAAAGGAGCATACCACTCTGTCCCCAGGGCAGCTTAAGGACACTGACCACTGTAGGGTCCATCTCATAACCACTTACAGGCAAAAACTAAAATCTGCAAAGCCTGTGGTGAAGACTGTGAGGAAATGGACCAAGGAGGCAAAGCAAGAACTACAGGCCTGCTTTGACTGCACAGACTGGAGTGTCTTTGAAGCTGCAAATGACAACCTGGACGACCTGACAGACACTGACAGCCTACATCAGTTTCTGCGAGGACATGTGTGTACCAACTAAAACATTTCGGACTTTCAACAACAACAAGCCATGGTTCACCGCCAGACTGCGTCAGCTCCGCCAGGCCAACGAGGAGGCTTATAGGAGTGGGGACAGGGTCCTGTATAGGCAGGTCAGATACCTACTGAACAAGGAGATCAGAGTGGCGCTACTCTGAGAAGCTGAAGAGCCAGTTTTCTGCTAACGACCCTGCTTCAGTGTGGAGGGGCCTGTGAGATATCACCAGCTACAAGAGACCCTCCCCCACGAGGCAAACAAAGACCTGGCCAACGACCTCAACAACTTTTATTGTAGGTTTCAGAGGGACTACTTCACAACCCTCACCTACCCAGGCCCATCTCTCACCCAGACCAGCACTACCACAACAACCCTCGCCACACCTCTACCTGCACTCCAACCTGCCCCCCCCCCCCCCCCCCCCCCCCCGCCACACTCAGAGTGTGTGAAGAGGAGCTGAGCCGGCTGTTCCAGAAACAGAAAACCAGGAAAGCACCAGGCCCAGATGGAGTGTCACCAATCTTCACCAGGATCTTCAACCACTCCCTGGAGCAGTGTGAAGTCCCCTCTGTCTTCAAGTGCTCCACCATCATTCCAGTCCTAAAGAAACCCTCCATCACAGGACTGAATAACTACGGATCGGTGGCTCTAACGTCTGTGGTCATCAAGTCCTTTGAACGACTAGTGCTGAGCCATCTGAGGACTGTAACAGGACCCCTGCTGGACCCCCTGAAGTTTGCCTTTAGGACAAACAGGACAGTGGATGATGCTGTCAATCTGGGACTGCACTACATCCTGCAACATCTCGACAGCACAGGGAACTATGCGAGGATCCTGTTTGTGGACTTCAGCTCAACATTTAATACTATCATCCCTGACATCCTCTCCTCCAGACTCTCACACCTCAATGTGTCTCCGTCCATCTGTCAGTGGATTACCAGCTTTCTGACAGACAGGAGACAGCAGGTGAGGCTGGGAGACATCACCTCAACATCCCAGACTGACAGCACTGGCGCCCCCCAAAGGTGTGTCCTGTCCCCACTGCTCTTCTCCTTCTGCACTAACGGCTGCACCTCCAAGCACCCAGCTGTTAAACTCCTGAAGTTTGCAGACGACACTACAGTCATCGGCCTGATCCAGGATGGAGACGAGTCTGCATACTGTCTGGAGGTTGAGCGACTGGTGTTTTGGTGCAGCCAGAACAACTTGGAGCTGAACACGCTCAAAACCGTGGAGATGACAGTGGACTTCAGGAGACAACAGTGGACTTCAGGAGACAGCCCTTGTCACTGCCCTCCCTCACCATCAGCAACAGCCCTGCGTCAACCGTCGAGTCCTTCAAGTTCCTGGGAACTATGATCTCTCAGGACCTGAAGTGGGAGATGAACATCCACTGCATCCTGAAAAAGGCCCAGCAAAGGATGTACTTCCTTTGTCAGCTGAAGAGACACGGCAATAAATTGTTGTTTGCAATAAATACCTTACTCAGATTTTTTTTTGTCTCACTCCCATTTCTTCTTTTTGTATCTTGAAGCTCTACTTGGAACCTTCTTAAGATCCAACAATGCAAAATGTAAATTCTTGCAGTTTTTCAACTGGTCTTAAAATTTTGATCAGGAGTGTATGTGTATACATAAATATATTTATATGTTTATTTGTATATATGCATATACGTATATCTATAAAATGAAGAGTATGGCTTCAGCCTGCTCTGTTGTAAAGTGCCTTGAGATAACACTTGTTATGAACTGGGCCTATACAAATAAAGATTGATTGACTGATTGACTGATGGAAATTAGCTGATCAGCTGAATCTGGTACTAATCATCTCTTCTCTTCTTGAGCTGATGTGATTACATCCTCCCTGACGTAAATAAACATAATAAACTAAACTAAATAAAACAGTAAACATCTTCACCTTCTCCTTCAGTGTTCAGTAAACTGTTTTAACTTCATAACTGTCTGTGTCATACTCCTCCATGTCTTGTTTTTCTTCTCCAGGTTTTAACCTGTTGGCTGTAGCAGTCCATGAATTCGGTCACGCGCTCGGCCTGCCCCACTCCTCTGATCCCGGAGCCATCATGTACCCTGCGTATAACTTTGCCCCCACTCATGAACTCCAGCTCTCCCTGCGTGATGTCAAAGATGTCCAACACATGTACGGTGAGGTCAAATGTTAAAGTGTCTTTTCATTTTATTAAAAATCAGTTTAAAGATGCTGCAAACTGGCCATGGCTGCGTTATCTGCTGTGGCAACAGTTAGTCTGCTGATGGCTCCACTGAACATGTGACAAAGATAAAGGCACCTTAGTTAGACAACATTAACAATACCAACATTATGACATGTTTGACGGAGTGAATGTGCTCATGCTGTTTTTACTGTGGCTTCTCTACATAGAGCATGCAGATGCAAGTGAATGGAAGGTCACTCACTTAGTGGCAATGAGCACAGACAATAGTAATCAGAGGGGAGTAATCAGTCAAACATTAGAAGTAATTAGTATTTAATAATGTTCACCGTGGCAGTGTAGATCCTCATCTGCTGCTGAAACATTTGTAGCCATCACGTCAGGTTTATAATGAAGGCAAGGCCGTGATGCAACAGTAACTGATATCAAATCACTGAACTGACATGCATCCAGGTAATAATGAAGATGATCCTCATTTCTTCTCCCTACTCAGTCCTCTGGTTTTATTTTTTCAGAAAGTTTTTTTCATTAAATCAAACATAAATATCTTAAATGATGAAGCACTGAGGAAAAATGATCACGTATTCTTGCTTGTGGCTGGCATTAAACTAAGAGAAGTCCGATTATAACTGCTAGTTTTGCAGTAAACAAGCTTGAAAAAGTTAGCTCCATAGATTTAAGACGAATTGATGCAATGTCACAAGATTTATTTCCATCCAGTGCTGCATTCATTTTTCACCATGATCTTGTGTTGATGATGGGAGAGTCTGTCCACTGCCCAAAGCCTTCTCCGGCACATCCCAAAGATTCTCAATGGGGTTAAGGTCTGGACTCTGTGGTGGCCAATCCATGTGTGAAAATGATGTCTCATGCTCCCTGAACCACTCTTTCACAATTTGAGCCCGATGAATCCTGGCATTGTCATCTTGGAATATGCCTGTGCCATTAGGGAAGAAAAAAATCCACTGATGGAATAACCTGGTCATTTAGTATATTCAGGTAGTCAGCTGACCTCATTCTTTGGGTCATAATGTTGCTGAACCTTGACCTGACCAACTGCAGCAGCCCCAGATCATAGCACTGCCCCCACAGGCTTGGACAGTAGGCACTAGGCATGATGAGTGCATCACTTCACCTGCCTCTCTTCTTACCCTGATGCGCCCATCACTCTGGAACAGGGTAAATCTGGACTCATCAGACCACATGACCTTCTTCCAGTCCTCCACAGTCCAATCCCTAGCAACCTGAGGCCTTTTTTCCAGTTAGCCTTACTGATTAGTGGTTTTCTTAAGGCTACACAGCTGTTCAGTCCCAATCCCTTGAGTTCCCTTCACACTGTCCGTGTGGAAATGCTCTTACTTTCACTATTAAACATGCCCTTGAGTTCTACTGTTGTTTTTCTTCAATCTGATTTGGCCAAACGTTTAAGTGATTGCCAATCACGATCATTCAGAATTCTTTTCTGACCACATTCCTTCCAGTTTTTAATAATGCATTGGACAGTTCTTAACCCAATTTTAGTAGTTTCTGCAATCTCCTTAGATGTTTTCTCTGCTTGATGCATGCCAATGATTTGACCCTTCTTAAACAGACTAACATCTTTTCCACGACCACAGGATGTGTCTTTCGACATGGTTGTTTAAGAAATGAGAAGCTATTCATTGCATCAGCTGGGGTTAAATAACTTGTTGCCAGCTGAAAGATAATCGCCCATGGTTTTTAATGATTACTGTAATATGTTTTTTGCTATTGTACATTTTTATTTCTTAGTCTGTAGCCACTTGTCACAGAATGGGCGGCATTTTTTATGATTTAGCATGTTCAGAAAGGGGAGTTAGAGAAAAAGGTATTCATCAACTTATGGTTTAATGTCATTTCAATCAGTTATTCGAATTAAAAAAAACACATTTGATCACAAAAAGTGACTAAATAAATACACAAATAATTTCTGCTGAAACTCTTTATAAAAAACAAAGTTATACATAGATTTAGAAAAATGTTCAAAGATGGCAAAATTGTTGTACCTGTCAGACTTCAAACTGACCTTTACGCCACCGACAGGGACCGTGATGAGGACCTCTGTGGGCTGAAATTATAAAATAGTTTTAAATGTTATTTTAAAATGATTTCTCTACATGTGATTAATTTTACAAAATAAATCACATTAAAATTAAAGTATAGCTTTACATAAATCTCTCTGTGGGCCTCATCCTGCCTTTTTTAAAAGAAATTCTGGTTTGTATTTTTGTCTGAATTCTTCGTAAATTATGTAGTGACCAAACATAAGATCATTGTGACTTCATTTTTAACTCAGTTTTACTCTGTGACAAAAATGTGGTCATGTTTTAAAATTTAATCACTTTATTTTTGTAGGCTTGTGTTGTACTAAAAGTGGCTTAAAGGAGTCATTTAACTCTTGATAAAAGAAAAAAAATCATACATTTAAATATTTTGTGCTTTTGTTCCCACAGCTGTGATGTAAACACACTTGAACCTCAACATCCCCATTCTAAGTAGTTTCAAGCAACTTGTGAACAAACATTAATTTTGAAATTCTACAGCTCATGGATTTCAACATCATAGATTGTCAAATCATGTATCTGTGAATGAATCGTTATGCTTACTCATATTTTTGCTTCATTTATTCTCATGTTATTGAATATTTTTTCACAAAAGTGTTTAAGCACATCATCTATAAAGGTTTCCTCTGCATCATTTACATTTTTTTAGTGAAAGATCACATGCAGGAAGCTAAAATAATGGATATCTGCAAGATCACCCATTAAGCATATATTATGCTATTCGAATGCGGATGACAGGACATGCATATGCACTCCAAAAACCACAAACTCTGACAGTGTTACAGCTTCAAATGCTGCTGATAACAAAATAACAGTTGCTGATAAATGAATATGAGATGATTCTTGTAGATGTCTGTGGTTTGTTCTGAATATGTTTGCATGCCGATGACACGTTGGTGTTCTTGCTCTCTCAAGCTTTTTCTCTTTCTTAGAAACACAATCTCAAAGATAGGCGTTAGTAATTTTTAATTTGTCATAAAAAATATTAATTTCTGTTTTCCGGCAGGTATCAGCCCTAAATTTGCTTCACTTTTCTCTAAGAAACCTCCTCCAAGAACACCGGGCAAATGTGATCCAGATTTATCTTTTGATGCGGTGACAGAGCTGCAGCAGGAGGTCCTCTTCTTCAAAGACAGGTACAGGAACATCCATGGAAAATATATGCTGATGTCATTAAGACTTACACACATGAGGCGTTGACAAAGATATAAATTAAACAAAAAAGTAAATCTGAGCCTTAAGGCAGAGATCTAATGTCACAAAGGGCCCCATCTTGTGTGCAAAGTGTTTTGACATGTAACGCAGGTGTCTTCCTTAATTTCTGCTTGACGTAGGTGTCATTCATACGCTCACTCTCCTGTTTGTGCCCAGGGCTGCTTGTCTGAAAATGAGGAGAAGTAAAGCACAAAGCTGGTGTGTTCCTAACTTGAGAATGCAGAGATTGACTGTGCTTTATGCCTCCCTATACTTGGTCTAAAGTCTGTGGTCAGAGTGTTTTTGCTATTATGAAGACACATTAGAGTGATTGGCACACATCTGGGAGATAAATATATATATATACATACATATATAAATGTATCTTTATACCTGCTGTATAATGCTGCTAATGGAATCTTAATTTCCTCGAAGGAATCTTCCCTAGGAATTAATAAAGTTAATCCAATCTAATCTACAAATATTGACGAAATGCTTAAACCCAAAAGCATGCTGAGGAGTTACATTGATAATTAATTTAATAAATTAACATGTTTTCAGCAGTAATTGTGTCTGGCCTTATTAAAAGCAACCTTTTAAGTTTTTGGTGTTTGCCTGAGAGTAGGGTTCGATGATCTATTATTATTATTTTTTATTATTATTTCTTGAGCAAGCTAATCCAAAGAAATATATGTGATCTTGATCTTTCTTCAGCATATACCCCATTTTGTGTTTCCTTGGCTCAATATAAAAGAACAAAAATGAATAAATAAATACATTAATTAAATAAATAGATATCTCATTGTCTTTTTCAGATTTATGTGGCGCAAACATCCTAAATTTGATGAGACAGGAATCACCCTGATCAGCAGTCTGTGGCCGGACAGTGTTCCTTCTCACCTGGACGCTGTTTATGAGAACGTGGGCAAGAACGTTATCGTGTTTTTTAAAGGTAAGAACTTTGGATACATAGATACTGAGGAAGACACAGACTCTGTGATATCACTTTCATCCCAACATTACACAATTTTACAGCCTGAACTAATGTTTACAAGCTGTAAGTTTAGCATATTTTGCTGTCAACATTAAGACGGTTTTCACACCTACAGCTCGGTTGCTGAGTTCTGAAGTAGTTGAAAAAAAGAGCTGTAAATGCTCATATTTCCCCCGGATCAATTCATGTTCACACGCCAGTATTTTGAAAAGGGCAGAAATGCACCAGTGCTGTTCTGAGCCTCACAAAAGGCCAGAGCCATCCTTACGTCATTACGTCACAGGCAGCATTGCTTTGACTGCATTATGGGAAGAAAGCCAGCAGACTACCCTCAACAATAATATAACTAGAAAGCACTCAGAGGGCGCAAACCTCCACTAAGGTAGCTCACATATTGCTGTTGCATCTATAATATGATTCCCACACCTAGCACTCAGAATCATGTTGATAACATTTTTGGTTAGCCAGTTATTGAGCAAAATTGTTCTTTGGTGGTTATCTGGATCACCACTAAAATCTAATCCTTTTTAAGTTGGGCCATTACAAATATCTCCTGAAAATGTACGCACAATCTGTCAAGTAGTTTTTGCGTAATCTTGTAAACAAACAAAGAGACAAACAAACATACGCCGGCTAAAACATAACCTCCTTGGCAGAGACAATAATGATACTAGTGGATATTGAATGTCCTGTGTAACCCTGGATTTCCACAGAGCGATCGCGCCATGCACTGAAGCGCCATGATTTTGCCACCGAAAGGCTGGTGACATCGCCCACTGGAAGTGCCGTGCCGTGCAGCACTGAGCAGCTGGAAGGGGGACGGCACAAGATCCCCAGAGAGCTCAAGCTCTGGTGTGAATCACGAATCACACGATAACAAAACATGTTATAAACTGAGAACAGAAAAAAACGCCACATCACCTCGTTCTCTAAGGTGGCTTTGCTGGTCCCAACCACACAGCTCCATGATTATTATTACTTCTATCTGCCTATATCCTTGTAGAAGGATGTTTGGTGCCATATATAATGTTATATTTCTCCAACTCTATGATTAATTTATCTTCATCCATGGCGTCGTGTTGCCTCTGGGACCCTCTGACCAACTGTTGATCTGATGCTCGTGCCTCCAGCTGTGAAGTAATAACAACCTATTGAGGAAATTTACATTCAGGAGCAGAGCAGCTTTAAAAAGGATCATTTCTCCTGCTTGAGTGAACTGAACTAAAATCTTGTAAGGAAAGGGATTTTTGAATCAGTCCATGTTGTCCAGTCGTGTGATGATATGGTGTAGAGACGATGAGTGGTGTTAACCTGCTGATAATTTCATGGTCTCTTGTACCTGAGCACAGAAAGTGACTCTGCGGGATCCAAAACATCATTAAGTAGCATTTTGTTATCAGCCTCATAACCTGGTAGCTGTAATGCAATTATTATTACTGCATGTGCTTACTACAGCAGTGTGATGAGTTAATCGTCAGTCGTGTACTCACTGCAAATGAATTGCTCCAGGGACCAATACAAAACAAGTTGAGGCTTCCTCTTTCCATCGAGCTTGGCACTGTTGTTTGTGCCGAAACAGGAATCAACTCAGTTTATGGGCTATGTACATACAGTAAATCTTCTCTGAATTTCTCTCCCTAAAAGATAAAAGTAGATCCTGGTAAAGATTGAAGTTAATAACTAAGTGTGTGGTGGCGACATGGAGCGAGGGTTACCCTCTCTTCTCGGCTCCTCCACTCACTTATTTAAATGGTGCCAACATATTCACTATAATTCACACAGTGTCCTCTCTCCTTCAGTTAAAAAAAATCACTGAAGGTCATGAAGTGACTCTTCATTCTGAAACAACTAGTTTTTAACATAATGGAGATTTGATCATTTTTGGCTGCTGTTTTGATAGTGTTAGTGTGTTGCCCAAAGGCACAGAGCACTTAGTAGATTGTGGCATGGCAGTCTGTATTTTGCTATTTAGGCAATGCGCAATCCTGGTGCAAAGCCAAAAACTGAGCACAAGGATGATGCTTGATGTGCCTCGATTACACACTTTGATTTGTCCAACACGATTACACATGGGTGTGTTTTGGGTGTAACGTGTTGGACAAATCAGAGTGTTAGCTCATACTTTTAAAGTGTATTTCCACAAAAAGTGTTGTTACATAACTGAGCCAGTACATATTGTACATATTCTATTTCTATTCCTTCACTTAATTTTAATTGTTATTTAAAAAGTTTAATTCCTGTTTTTCATTTTTCTGCTTCTGTTCTGTTTTTATATGTATATACACTCTAATGTGTATCTAGTCTGTATAGTCTGGCATAATAATGTCACAGTCTGTCGTTGGCCCTATTATACGATGGCTCTGTGTTCTTCCGCCTGAAACAGTGACTTAAAACAGGCAAAGTCTGAAGAACTAAAGGTGATTTTAAAATCAACAGCTTGAAGATTTCACAGGAAATCAGAAAGAAAAGACTCAGAATTCATGAGAAAAATAAAGTCAATTGTACAGATGCTTAGAGGACTGTGCTTAAGGGCCTTTCTTGGCTTTCTATTGGTCAAAGGCAAATTCATGACCACATGGGGGGAGGTTGGTTTGCCTGAGTTACTGTCAAGTGCTTCGGTCCATTTAAATGTACAGACAGACACTGTCAAACTTGCAAGAATTTCATTTATTTTTAACATATCGTTCTGAGGCCTCTTTAAAAAACTGTTTGCCTGATGAAGGTCTAACAATGAAATGTTGCAAATAAATACATTTCTTGCAAGTTAGACAGTGTGCGAGAGTCTATCTTTACATTTAAAAGGACATTTTTTCCCCTACCCATCTGTCTCTTGAATTATATTTGCAAAGTACCTTCTTATTTTAAGTGCTTCAGTCCAAAAATATCACAAAGAGTCACCACCGAACTGCAAGAGTTTGTTCATTATGGAGCCAAAAATGTGCCAAAACCCCCGACAGCTGGAAGCTGGTGTTCCAGTAGAGGTGCAGCCCCGGCACCATTTCAAGCAAAATATGTTGCTGTTGCTGTTGTGTCAGTATGGCATCAAAATTGTGTAATTTCTTACTAGAATTATATAACTGTTTTTAATAATGTCTTTCCTGAAAAAAAAAAAAAAAAACAAATTATTTCTTTCAGGTGATCAGTACTGGATCCTGAGGCAGCTAAAACTTGAAGAAGGATTCCCAAGAAACATCTCAGACTTTGGCTTCCCGTCCACAATCAAATCTGTAGATGCTGCTCTTCACTTCAGAAATGAACGTTACACCGTCTTCTTCACTGGAGATAAGTGCTGGAGGTATTTTATGTCAAGTTTCTCGCTCTGCTTTATGCTTCATGCAAAACTGAGATTACAGATTGTTGATTATAGAGCATATCAAAATATGAAGAACGGGAAAATTTGACTGAATGACATGTTCTACTTTTAAGTCAAACATCAAGCTCAGTTTCTCACAGGAGTTTGTGCAAAGTTTAGAAAAATACAAAAAGCAGAATCGTGTGAACATTTCCCCTTTTTTTCTGCTGGTTTGATGCAATGCTTATTACAAATCTCCCAGATGAGTAAGTCAGACTGACTTTTCTCACCATCTGTCTCATCAAATGCGTTTCTTTAGCTCAATCATCAGGATGACTAAAGGGGTTTCCCACTGTTTACATGCAACAACAGGACAGTAAGATATATTGTGTAGCTCTTTTTATCGATTTGTCAAAAGCCTTTCAATCAATTGATCAATCAATCAAGCTTTATTTATATAGCACTTTTCATACAAAGAAAATGTAGCACAAAGTGCTTTACAGACAGATAGATACATTACAATAAGATAAAACAAATTATGACCCAAACCCACTCCACCCAGCCCACGAACCCACCTACCCCGCGATCTGTACCCAGTATTGATAAAAATGAATCATAAATAAAAGACAATAATGAAGCAGGAACATTGTTGTACCCAGTACGCACCCAGGTTTAAAATGAGTAAACACTGGAGATTAGGTTAAAGTGTAAAATTAAATATATCATAAAATAAAATAAAAATAAACTGAAGTGAAGTAAAAGATGAAATGAAATATAATAAAATATAATAAAATAAAATAAAATAAAGTAAAATAAGATTAAAATAATAATAAAAGGGAGCTGTAATAAGAGTAAAAACACTAAAAGGTAATTCAGGTAAAAGCCAGACTAAAAAGGTAGGTCTTGGGTTTGTTTTTTAAGACATGAACATCAGGTGCAGCCCTCAGGTCTTCGGGTAGGCTGTTCCATAAGCGGGGGCTGTAGTAATTAAAACATGTCTCACCGAAAGTTTTTGTTTTAACTTTGGGAACTGGTAACAGAGAACTTCCTGAAGACCTGAGGGCTCTAATGGGCTCATACTGTAAAAGCAAGTCAGATAAATAAGAAAGACTAAGACCATTAAGAGCTTTAAAAACCAGTAAAAGCATCTTAAAATCTATCGTAAAAGAAATGGGCAGCCAATGCAGAGACCTTATAATCAGTGTAATATGGGCTCTCTTTCTGGTCCCCGTCAGCATCCGTGCAGCTGAGCTCTGCAGGAACTGAAGGTGGTAGATTTTCTTTTGTGGAAGACCAGAAAGAAGAGCATTACAGTAATCTATTCTTCAGCTGATAAAAGCATGGATTAATGTCTCTGCATTGGCTTGAGAGAGAAACGGTCGCACTCGGGCAATGTTCTTTAAATGATAAAAAGCTTTTTTGGTGATGTCCCGTATATGTGGTTCAAAACTAAGATCTGAATCAAATAAAACACCTAAAATTTTTAGCCTGCCCACATGGATTAAAAGATAATGCTTGTAGTTTGCTGACTAGTTTCTGTCTCTTGTCCCCTGAACCAATGACTAAAACCTGAGTTTTGTCCTGGTTGAGCTGTAAAAAGTTATCTGCCATCCATGATTTGATATCTAAAATATAGTTAAAAAGGGTATCGAGTGGCCCTGTGTCATCAGGAGACACGGCAACATAAAGGTGAGTGTCGTCAGCATAGCTGTGAAAATTGATGCTGTGCCTCCTGATGACATTCCCTAAAGGAAGCATGTAAAGATTAAAAAGAGTAGGGCCTAAAATTGAACCTTGGGGAACACCACATTCAATGTCATAACATTTTGATGAGTGATCCCCAAGGTTCACAAAACTTTCTATTGCTAAGATAAGATTTAAACCAGTTAAAACAGTGCCAGAGATGCCAATAAGATCATGGAGTCTATTTGAAAGAATTTTGTGGTCAACTGTATCAAATGCGATGCTCAGGTCCAGTTAAACTAAAATAGAGGGTTATTTATTATCCATATTGGACCTGAGGTCATGAACAATTTTGACCAGAGCAGTCTCTGTACTGTGATTTTTCCTAAAACTAGAATGATAAATTTCATAAATATTTCTAAAATTAATAAAATCATTTAACTGGTTAAAAACGATCTTTTCTAAAATTTTACTAAAAAATGGCAAATTGGATACAGGTCTAAAATTATCAGCTACTGCTGTATCCAAATTGCTTCTCTTATAATGGAAGTTTTAAAAGCAGAGGGGAATACGCCTGTTTAAAGAATACTTTAAAATAGTAATAAATCCTGTTTAAAATAGTCATAAATGTTCTTAAAAATCGATGTTGGAATGGGATCTAAAAGGCAGGTAGTTAGCTTGAGTTGTTTAAAAACTTTTCCAAACATCTCAGCATCAACCAGGACAAAACTTTCCAGTATTTTTTCATTTAAAATCAAAGATTCTGAAGAGTTAAAATTTGAAGGCTGAGAAAGTAAAAGGTTCGATCTGATAAAATCTATTTTACTGCTGAAGTGGACTGCAGAGTCATCACATGACAAGTCTGTGTTCAGAGTTTGTTTAAAAACAGGGTTGATTAGTTGGTCTATTGTTTTAAAAAGTACTTTGGGATTGTTTTGATTGTTATGAATTAATGTTGAAAAATGTCCACTTCTTGCGTGCTTGATGGCTGTGTTGTAGACTGTCAGATGATATTGGAAAATGTTGTAACTAATTTGAATTTTGTTTTTTTGCCACCTGCGTTCTGCTTTTCAACAGTTTCTTTTGAGGTTGATGGTGTAATCGTTTTTCCAGGGAGGCTTTGGTTTTGTTGATAACTTTTTGATTTTTATTGGTGCCACAGTGTCTAGAGCCGACCTGAGTTTACTGTTGAAATTTTCAATGATAAAATCACAGGAGGAAGGTAAAACATATCAGGGGGTATCAGTTAAAATGTCAATAAAATTTGCAGCCACTTCAGCAGTAAGATAGCGCCTCCTGATAGTACGCACTGGGATTTCTTGTTGCTTAAAATCATCAATATTAAAAAACACACAGAAATGGTCAGACAAGCCCACGTCCATAACGGAGGTCACAGATGCCGATAGGCCATAGGTAATGATTAAATCTAAGCTGTGGCCTCTGTTATGGGTGGGCTGTGTTACATGTTGGATAAAATTCATACAAATGAGAAGGTTTAAAAATTCGGAGCTAAAAGAGTCTGATGGATTATGAACATGCAGATTAAAATCACCTAAAATAAGAACTCTGTCATATTTGGAATGGCTAAAAGAGAGCAATTCAGAGAATTCATTAATAAAAGAGGCACAACGTTTGGGTGGTCTGTAGATGGTCACACATGAAATGAGAGGACTGCTAAAAACAAAGGAATGACACTCAAAAGAGGAATACTCGTCAAATAAAATGTCATTAAAACCATGATGTGCTAAAAGAATTGTGGCTGTCCCCCCTCCTCTTTTCCCTTGCCTAAAAGAATATGAAAATTGGTAGTTGGGGGGAGAGGCTTCAATAAGTGAGGCTTGTGCATCCATGCTGAGCCAAGTTTCTGATAAAAACATAAAATCAATATTATTATCTAAAATAAGGTCGTTAATAAGAAAAGTCTTGTTTAAAAGTGATTTAACATTTAAAAGGGCCATATTGAGAGTAGTCTGTGGTGTTTGGGGGGATCAGATGGGGGTATGTGTGTGATTATGGGTTTGAGGGTAAATATGTATGTGCCTGAGGATGGATGTGGATGGTAGTGCTCTCTGGGGGTAATTATGACGGAGATAGGTGAGTTTTGACTATCGGAGGGTCTAAGTCCAGTAGGATGTATTTTGCTGTTAAAAGAGGAACTAAAATGATATGGACTGGGACCGGGGGGACATCAGTCTCTGCAGGACCGGTCAGTGGGTGTGGGCTCGTAGCGGTGAGATGGGGCTGACGAGCGCGCATGCTGGATGCCGTATGCCAGGTTGGCAGACAGCAAACGGCATCCAGAGCTGTTCGGGTGAAGCCTGTTGACATAGTAGACCACAGACTCTTGACTAAAACTTTACATAACATTGGTATTTCAAAATATGCCACTTATTGGTTCAGTGATTATTTAACAAACAGATCACAGTGTGTGCAGGTGGCTGGATCCAACTCTGCTGTTCTGGATGTTACCAAAGGGGTGCCCCAAGGCTCAGTTCTGGGGCCCATTTTATTTTCAATATATATCAACAGTCTGTGTACTAATGTGTCAAATGCATTTTATCATTTTTATTCAGATGATACCATGATTTATTGCTGTTCATCCTCACTTACTCAGACTTGAAGTTTTTATAAGCTTCTTTTAATGTTGTTCAGTCTCATCTGAGAACTTTGCAATTGGTTTTAAACACAGAGAAGACTAAGCTTATGGTCTTCTCAAATTCAAGTGAGTTACCAGTAAATATACCAGCTGTTGTAACTCAACAAGGAAACCCAATCGAGCTGGTCTCCAATTATAAATACCTGGGTTTTCTTCTGGATCGTCAGCTTTCTTTTAAAGCACACATTGAAAGGTTAGTTACCAAACTCAGGGTGGAGATCGGGTTCTACCACAGAAATAGATCCTGGTTTTCACTCAGAGCCTGGAAACTGTTTGTGTCAGCAACATTTCTTCTGTTGATTGATTATGGAGATGTGCTGTATATGGGTGCTTCACTTAAATGTCTCCAGTCCTTGAACACTGTTTATCACAGTGCCTTGAGGTTTGTCACTGGTGATGGCCGCCTCACGCATCACTGTGACTTGTATGTCAAATCTGGTCTGCCTTCCTTAAGTGTGCGAAGGTATACGCACTGGCTGACCCTGATTTATAAGGCTCTTCTTGGCTTAGTTCCAGCTTATTTATATACTCTTCTTCAGAGAACTAAAATCCACTATGCCTTATGGTCCTGTGACGTTCTCCATCTCTCTGTTCCTCGCGTCAGAACTGAACTGGAGAAGAGCTCAGTTTTGCTGCCCCCACAGCGAGGAACTCTTTACAGACTGAACTGAAGCTCTCAGAACTGATTTCACTTGGAGCTTCGGCCCATGATGATGGATAAACAGCGTGAGACCACTGAACAGTGCCTCTGTTTCTGAATTGTTATCTATGCTAAATTTACCGCACTTTATCGCAAAACCTTGCACTCACAAAAATAAGTGTATTCTAATATTTTGTAAATTACGGCCATTTAATATATTTTGTTCATGACGTGCTGACCTCTTGGCCAGGTCACCCTTGTGAAAGAGATCTTGATCTCAATGGGTCTTTTATCTGGTTAAATAAAGGTTAAATAAATAACATTAAATTAAACATAAAGGCTTCATTGTGGTTTCTTTGTTCATGATATGCAGGTACAATGAGCTGCAGCAGACCATGGAGGGATCACCAAGGCTCATAGAGGAGCAGTGGCCGGGCGTCCCAACTCCAGTTGATGCAGCAGTCTTCTATGAAGGTTGTTACACCTACCACCTACCTTACCACCTGAGATAAAGGAATAGTTCAGGATTTTTGAAGTGAAGTATGAGGTTTATATCAGTAGCATGAACTTTAAGCGGGGCACACACAACACAACAATCAGGCCGACTTTTGGCTCGGATCACCACTTCAGATCGAACTCAGCAAAGGCCCGATTATCTGACCTGATCATCCTGTGGTGTGAGGGGTGTTAAGAGTAATTTTATCCTCTCAGAAGATGATCAGAGCAATCCTGACATAAAATTGTAAATATTCAACATGTTCAGTACTTACAATCAGAAGTTCTGATGTGTGTGGAGCACCAAGGACAGCCGAGCACGTCCTTTTTGTTTTGTCACATGGACCAGAGCAAAGCCATTTAGGGAGCAAGCTGGCTGAAGTAGGAAGCAAACTTAGCTATGGCAACGAGAGTAAAGGCAAAGCTTAAAGTTAGATGGATATCAAAATGGAGGTCTAACTCAGTTTGTTTAAAAAACACAAGTGTCTAAACAGTATAACCTGTAAACTATATATGACAAACTGATGAGGAGAGGAGCTGGATGGAAATCACAACCACCAAGGATGTTATAGGAAGCTAACTGCAACCCAAATTATATTGTCCACCATGTTTGTTTATATTAAAGTCACGTGTGATCATGCCCTGACCCTGTGTCTCTTTGTGGCACACCACACACTACAAGAAAATCTTCATGTGTACCAATAATTTAATGATCATCAGTACTGCCTTCGGCTGAGCCTAACTAAAGTTAAATTTCTCATATCATCATCGTTGATATCTCTTTCCAAACAGGCTTCGTGCACTTCTTTGTGGGAAACATTCACTACAAATTTGATTCAAACTCCAGAAACGTCGTCTCCACTGGACCTCTGAACGACGAGCTGGACTGCAGGAAGACTGAGGACAATGAAATTCTGTCTGAGAGGAGATGAGTGAAGAGGCGAACTTCACACAGACCGATGATGACGACATACCTCTGTTTTTGGTTTGTTTACATCAAGTGTTACAAAAATGTGTAAAGAGCAGAAATAACCACAGAGTACCTGACAACAAAGAGGGAACTGATGAATAAGGCAGAAGCGTCTAAAAGAGTTTCTTCACTCTGTTTCAATCCTGTTGTAATAATGGTGCAGGTTCTGTTTTTTAACAAAGATTATATTTGTGGTCTTTTATTATTGTTTGTCGTGATTTTGTTTGTATATAAAATCATCTTTGTCTATGTTAAATCATTTTTGATTGCAGCGTCATGTGTGATTCTGTCTTTGACTTTATTGATCTAAAAGAACTTGGCCTTAGTGTTGAAATGGTACCCGGGCTGACACCAAACTATGCTGCCACTCTACAACCCGGAACATCAGCCTCCAGTTACAGGGGATTTGGACATTTTTTAGGGTGCTACGCCCATGTTTAGCTGTGTTGCTCAGCAGGCTTTGTGGAAACTGCTAACAGCTGCTCCACCTTTGAGGAAAACTATGTGCCAAGAAGTGTTACCTTAAGTTATTTCCACATCTGATTTTAAAATCATGAAGGTGTAAAATTTTGCTTGTTTCTTTGGCAAATATTTTCTGATAGCTAAGTTCTTCAGTTCTTTATTATTGTTTATTATTCCTTGTAATTAGACATCCATCTGGACTTGTGGAATGAATTTGAACATTTACTAAGTATTATGGATATTTACAGTGTTGGGCAAATTACTTTAAAAAAAGTAATTAGTTATAGTTACTAATTATTTTCCCAAAAAAGTAATTGAATTACTAACGGAATTACTCCTTCATAATTGTAATTAGTTACCTGGGAGAGTAACTGATGCGTTACTTCTTTGAAAAAGCTTTTGCTGCTTGACTGTGTGGCTCTGTCTCTGTGTCCTTCCTTGTTGTTACCTGTCCTGCTACAGCAGCGCTCACATCATCAGCAGAGTTCTCGGTGTTTTTAGTCACTAGATTTTAGATTTACTTACAACAGACAAACACCTTGCTTTAGGACATAATGTACACTTCACATGTGTGTCCTTACCTGTTACCTCTTGTACTTCCATCCTGAAAACGCCAGTTTTAACTCCACAGACCGCTTCGGACTCAACATTGCTGCATCTAGCTGTGTTGCCAGATTTTGCAATTGAAATAAGCATTTTTAAAGAGAGAAACCTACATGAGGCGTGTTTTAATTTTTATCCATGTTACATTTCAATTTCAAAGTGATATTTCCTCCTTTTTGTCTCCTAATTTACTCATTCAACATCCTTTTCTTTATACAGAAGTGAAGGGAGGGGCTACTGTTATTAGTAACTCTGTTATTGCTAAGCAGTCTGTCTAACCTTGATTTTTGTAACCAAAAAGACATGTCAGGTTTTGATCTAAGTTTTATGTTAATCCTCTACAGCTATAGTATGGTGAAAACAGTAGTAGCTACATTAGAAATAAATCTAATTCCGGCTATAAGGATTTATTTAAGGTGGAAACATCATTTTGCAGTAAAATTTAAATTTGTGTTAGGGTGGAATAAAATAATTTTGATAACTTCTGAATTGGGTTTATATTGATGGTAGATCATGCACCAGATTCATCCTGGGTTTGAGGGCACAACAAGCCCAAATGAGCAACTGCACTATTGGAAAAAAACTGCAACCCATAACTCCCAATATACACATGCAAGTTAGAAAAAGAAGCCGAAAGTCGCTTATAATAAGTGGACCTGGCAACTCTGGCATCTCGTTCTCTTGTGTGTCTGGCTGACCGAGGCAGGCCGGATAACAGCTGCTTGACATCGGTGCAAAGTAACGGGCCACATTTCACTGTCGGTAACGGTAACAGCGTTATAACGTTTGAAATAGTTATTAATTAGATTACCCGTTACAGGGAAATAGTAGCGGCGTTAGTAACGCATAAATGTAGTAAAGTACAAAATTATGATGGTATGGTTACAGTAACTAGTGCAGAGAGTAGCTTTGATTGAGAGGTAGAGCAAAAATTACAGTAATATGTACCCAATACTGGATGTGCAAAATGCAGTATCATATGAACAGATTTTCAAATGATAACAGAGTGACAAACAATTCAGCAGTGAGGTTGTTTTTCACTGCACATCATTAGAGTGTGTAGAACATCTGTTCTAAAACGATCACTGGATCTCCTGCACATCCAAAGAGCCGTCTCACACTACTGTTGGATTTGGAGCTGTAACTCTGCAGCTTGGCAGAGGTTCGCCCTCTCCGAGTGCTTTCTAGTTCACTCTTTTTAACACAACAATGAAGTTAGGATCTAAATTGTTTATCCACTATCATATCATGAACATTGACTTGCATTTATATTTGACATCCAGCTGGAACTACTACCTGCTGCGAGAATCAACTGTGAACGACCATGTCAGTAAGGCCTCATTTACATGACAACGTTATCACCAGAAACAAAAAGGTTTCTCCTTTGTATTTTCAAAAGCACTCCACGTTCACACGGAGACACGAGAACGCTGTAGCATCCATGCCAGGCCAGTATTTGGCGATGTAAGTTACTGCTGCAACAGCGGTGTTACAACACGCATACGCTTTCCGGTGAAGACAAACTTTTCACAAACAATAATGCCGAGTGGACACCAAAAACGCAGGAGCTTTTAGTCAGGACAACAGATCTGTCTGGATATTTTTGTCTGGATAACAAACCGAGCACAGTAAGCAGCACACACGTTGCTCGGTATACGGCCGAAGCTGCTGTTGTTCTTGTGGTTGTTCCTAGCTGCGCGCCCAACCTTTATCTGAAAGAGTCCTGCTCATGCGCCGCAGGTCATCGTTTTTCCTGAAAATGCTGATTCCTGTTTACACGGAGACAGATACCAAAACGTTTTCAAAACTTAACACTCTGGACCCTGGTTTCAAAAGTTTGTGGATTCAGGCGCTCCAGGCATCGTTCTCGTGTAAACAGAAAGTGCAAACACAACAAAAACTCTCAGTTTCTGGTCGTTTTCGTTGTCCTGTAAACGGGGCCTAAATTACCCATGCAGGCTGCTCAGGTATTATCCTGATATCAGGATTGCAGGTGTGAAAAGAGGTTTTGTTGGTTTATTGTGTGAGTTGGTTTAGATTACAAAACAGTCAAAAGTGTGGGGTTTGATGTCATTTATAATGTTAAAACTTTGACGTATCATGATAGTGTTTTTTATGTCTTGGAGTATTTTGAGAAAAAAAATTGTAGCGATTTAAGTGTAATGTACAGTGTAAGCATTATTTATGTGACTGTCTTTTTCATTACATCACCTCCTGTCTCAAGCGCCTGTGTAAACTGACGTTGACCAATACTACTGAGACATACATTGCAGCAGCTGTCACTCTTCCTTTAAGTCTGTATTATGTAACAATGGTTGTATAGTAGCTTTCCACTAATACTGATGAGCACATGGCTAATACTGAAAAACAGACTAATGGCTGGAAAGTAACCAGCATTTTGACTCACAGAGCTTTTACAATAAATTAAATGACGTTTCAGTTTGTGCATCAGGAGCCGAGACGACTTAGGTCTTTTCATAAACTTAAACAAGTGAAAAGACAAAAGATTTTTAATCCACAAAAATAGTGACTCATGTCTGTGAATTTTTACTGTCTGGATATTGTGACATGTTCATGGATTAAAACGTCCATCATATTAAATCATAATCCACCCTGAGTTTGATAAATATCCACTTAACCTGTCAGAACTTTAATTTGAGATGTTGGTCATGACAACATGATACAACACGTCTGCGCTCTGCAGCAACACTCAGAACTATTCTGCCAGAGGCAACAACACTGAGGTTGTTTTTGTCAGAGGACACTGGTGTGTCTCTAATGTGGAAAAATCTGAGGACAAAGTCACCGGAAAAGAAAAATTTGTAGCTGTCACATTTCTTGAAATGGCTCTATAGCTGTACCACTTTTAAAAGAGGATATTTGAAAAGTCTGAATCATTCAGATTTGTTGGAAAATCAATAAAATTAAAGCACCAACTGAAGTATTTGACCCCCTATGATCTGTAATTCTGCATAGCGTTTGGTAAAATCTTGTGTTAAAGTTGCACATATGTAGAGCATGGCTTAATATTTTAACTGTTGCCCATGAAAACAGGTTTACAGTGTTTGCTTCTGTTTGATTTATCTTTTTTTTCTCAATTTGATGACATTTAGTGGTGTGATTTAGTTTTGTCACTCTTATACAATTTTAAAAGCAGGGATGGGAAACAGACGGCCTAGGCCTCACATTTGACCCTCCATCTCACTAAAAGCGGTCCACCAGTCTTTCCATACAATAAAAATAAGAATAAAAATAAAAATAAAAATAAAAAAACATGACAGACCCCATCAAATATGATTCAAACTGAGATGCCAATGTAACACTATCCACAAACTGACATATGTAATAGAAATATTTCTATATAATCTAGATTTTTGGTATAAGTTTTGTTTTTTGAAGTAACTAGAGAACTTGCCTTGCTAATATTGTTTTTTAAGTCTCTTTTATGAAGCATTAAAGCATAATATGTGTTACTTAAAACAAAAATTAGATTATTTTTACTTGAAAAATGATTAACAGTCATTGTTTTGTTGAAATAAAAAAGAAACTTAAATCAGCTTTAATTCTATGTCCAGCTCATTTTTCTCTTATGAGTGTTGGTATAGCATAATATAAGACAGCTTTATATTTGCTAATTCTGTTAATTTACGATTATTTTTTTCCAGTGAGAGTATCCAACGATTCATCGTAAAGTGGACCTCAGGACAGAAAAAAGTTTTATGTGGCCCTTTAAGTGATCAAAGTTGCCCATCCCTGATTTAAAGTCATACTTTAAGCAGAAAAAATAATTTATGTTAACAAATATGTATAATTTTCTGATAAACCACACATCTTACCTTAGAAGAACCATAACACTGCATGAAATAACCAGTCAGACCAGTATTATCCAGTACATGTTCACTATTTTGCTACCTTCACCAAGCACTTTATGTTTTTGCCAGCATTTGTCGGTTTTAATGAAATTTTCAAGGAATGTTGGTCATAGCAGGAGAATCTCCCTCTCATGCAGATTCTTTTGGCTACTTGGAAGATAATTGTCACTTTGATCAGTGTCACCACTAACCTTGCAGTGCAGCTGGATCTGCCTGATTCAATGTCTGTAATCAGGCGGCTACATTTTGCCTATTACGGCTGTGAGTGCAGCCATAAGTAAGACATCAGCAGGAAGTGACTGATCGTACAGGGATTAGCATAGATGCTAACAGCTTTAGTAAGAGTTTTATCAGATCTGGACCACATTTCTTCATTAAATGATAAATTAATAACAACACTGACAGGATTTCTAGACATGAATCATATTTTCGCTCCACTTTCGATATGTTTTTGTGAAAGTTGGCTTACGTTTGTACTTTACACTGCAGAAGTAGTGCCCGCCTACTACATTACCTGACTGGCTTGTAATGAATGTGATTGACAGAGCGATCGTCCAGTCACCTGCTGGATATACTTCTGAAGGTTCTGCTCATTCCCTGACACTTTCTATGGGCTCTTTCTCAGATGGAGTAGTAAGATACATTGAACTGTTCTGGTGTGTCTGGTTATGTCACTGTGAGGGTCACTGAGTTTTGTTCTGGAGCTTTTAACCACATGAGAATAAAATATGGGCATGACATATTTGTGTATGTCTTAAATGTTCTTTGATTTTAATCGACCTGTTTTGTTAGTTTTTTCCTTTGTGTTTAAGCTCTTGTGCTTTGCTGTCTTTATGTTCCTGCCTGTTGTCAAAGCACTTTGTAAACCTTTGTTTTTAAAAGTGCTATATAAATAAAGTTTATTATTATTATTATTATTATTATGATTATTACGAAGATCAAAAATTTTAGGTATCAACCACAATGTGTTCTGTCTTAAAAGTCCATTTCTTTTTATATTATGAAATAAATTTGAATCTGAATGACAATGATTTAAGGAAATGTAATTGCTTTTGTTGTTTTTATTTTGATTTCTCAAGGTGAAACATACAAGATTTATTTAAAGTCTGCAGATGACTACAAAACAGGTAGCAGTGTTACTATTGAGGCATCACTTCCTGAAAATCTTCCAAATTATAGTTATGTAACATCAATCACAGTGTCTTCATGTGGGATATTTTTTTATTTGATGAGCAACTAAAGTGCCACTTCCTCTCCTCTCCTTATAAGGCAGATTGAGTCACTGCATTGAGGAGGTCGTTGCTCAACACACCCTGATCTCAGCCTTTATAACTGCTGCCTGCAGGACGGAGAGACATTCAACCACAAACATGGAGACTTTTCACCTTTACGTTCTACTGAGCCTGGCTGTCACAGTTTACTGTGTGCCTCTGCCGCAGGTCACTGTGCAGGATGAGGCTTTTGCAGAGGTATGTGAGCTCGCTTTGACCTTTTTCTTCTCTATGGAGCATGCAGGAACCTTAGCATGCTGGAAAATGTGAATGCTGTGCACAGGTTTAACTATATTCTGCTTAATTTCTGCTGCAAATAGCTTTTTTGACACTAGATTTGACCAGTTTTCCTTCCTTTCTGCAGGGCTACCTCAAGAAATTCTTCAACCTGACAGAAGAGACCGGTCCAACCATCAGACGAGGATTCAGCCCTGTAAC
The DNA here is from genome assembly GCA_037902135.1 of Cetoscarus ocellatus. NCBI lineage: Eukaryota > Metazoa > Chordata > Actinopteri > Labriformes > Labridae > Cetoscarus > Cetoscarus ocellatus. The sequence continues at coordinate 1,265,924 of JBAMNC010000131.1, forward strand.
CATGAAGCTAAGAGAGATGCAGAGATTCTTTGGTCTTGAGATCACCGGGAACCTTGACACAGACACCATTGCCATGATGAAGAAGCCTCGCTGCGGCGTCCCTGATGGAAAAATTGGCCAATACTCCACCTTTGGAGGCAACCTGAAGTGGCAGAAGAACAGCCTCACATACAGGTGAGTGATCTGGAGGAAGAGAGTTTGAGAGAGAGAAACTCAGCACTGCATGAATATAACCATCTTTAATTTTTGTAGGATTGAGAACTACACACCAGACATGTCCCAAGCTGAGGTTGATGACTCTATCGAGAAAGCTCTGGATGTTTGGGCCAGAGTCACTCCTCTGAGGTTCACGAGGATCTACAGCGGCACTGCAGACATCATGATCTCCTTTGGCAGCGGATGTGAGTCCAAAATTCTTCACCTTTTCTTAGTTAATTACTCCTGATGCAACGTTTAGGACGAAGAAGTGTCATCCAGGGGTATTAATAAGGGATGGAAGGAGGCTTTTTTGGTTTCTAACGGGAAGGAAAGAGTTTCAGAGCAACATTGTCTACAATAGCCTGTTTGATGCAATGCAATGATTACTTTGCTGACATGGACAACTTTTATTTACAATTAACTTTGACCATTTTGGGTAATATCCATGCATAAGATAGCTGCTTATACTCACATAAAGATGCATTAAGATGGGTGCTGGTTTGCTGGAGTGGTAAGCAAGCTAGCATGACCAATGTATATGCTTCTGCTGGCCCGGGTTCGAATCCAGCCTGTGTTTGCAGAGTGTCCTTCCATACTCTCTCTCGCCCCCCTTCACAAGATTATCCACTGTGTCTCTATCCAGTCAATAAGGGCACAAAATGCCCAAAAAATAATCTTAAAAAAGATGCATTAGGATTTAATTTAATCTTTCTAATGTTATTTCAGTTGATTACTAAATTTGCCAAACCTAACATGAATAAATTTTCCCTCCATCAGCACACGGTGACTACTACCCCTTTGACGGCCCTGATGGCACTCTGGCCCACGCCTTCGCCCCGTCCTCTGGTATCGGAGGAGACGCTCACTTTGACGAAGATGAGACCTTCACTTTCCGCTCTCAGTCAGGTCAGTTTTATCACTCTATCGTGTTCTCCTTATGTCTTGATTCTTTACTTCTCTGGAGCTCAAAATGACCTTAAAGTTGCTGTTTTCTCCTGCAGGTTACGTCCTCTTCATGGTGGCTGCTCATGAGTTCGGTCACTCTCTGGGTTTGTCTCACTCCGATGACCCTGGTGCTCTCATGTACCCCGTGTACAGCTACAGAAACCCTGACACCTTTTCTCTGCCCCGGGACGACATCAACGGAATCCAGTCTCTGTATGGTGAGTACAGACTGATCTTGAAGGCTATTTAAAGTAATAAAACATGTATTTTAAATTTCAAATACAACAGAAGACTGTGTTTTAAGCACAAGGCCACATTTGTTTAATCATTTCTAACATAGGGGCTAAATACATGCCTCACTTTATTTCACAAGGAGCCTGAAGGAGCAGGGCTTAAGACAGCAGCTTAAGTCTTCAGGAGTCTGAGCCTTTACTGTCACATTCATAGCTCACTGCCACAAGCTAGCATAATGCATTTTTATAGGTCTATGCTGCTCAGATCTCAACATCAAAAACTTAACTTGCATAGTGCATAGCTGCATAGTTGCATAGAATTAATTTACCCCTCTCATCTCATACCATTAATAAACATGCACTATAAGTATTACATGGGAAAGATGGCCCTCTTAAATCTGCAAATCTTTCCATCCAGGGAAGACTGACAGACTGAAGGCATGGCTAGTATGCAAATCCGGAGACTGTAATGTAGGAACTTGCACCAGACAACCTGAATATGTGAAAACATCCAGAGCTTCTGTATCATAGACCCAAGATTCATCCGGCCTATTTATGCCTCCGCTGTACAAAAACCTAACCCTAAAAGAGATAAAAACTCTATTGGTCTAAATCAGGGATGGGGAACTTCTGTTACCTTTTCCTCTCATTATATCCATAATATTATCTCCATAATGTCACGTCCATAATTCATGCAGACAAAGCCTCTTGCTTTATCATGTTAATGGTATCTTTCTTTTCCAAGTGACCAGCTTCTAACTTTGCTTTGCACATACTTTAACAAAAATCCTCTCATTTTCTGCGCAGCACTCTTTGTTATATAATTTGATGCATTATTTACAAACAGAAATATGGGGAATACACATACATAGATATAATTCCTCATAATTCATGTCCTCCACAAAACAACACAAAACAGACAAAACAGATACCAAAAATATGACATAGAAAAGAAAAAAAAAAAATAAAACAGAGAAAGCACAGATCATATGAATCATAAAACTGAACAAAACAGACAAAACCGATGCAAAAAATGACATGAAGAAGAAAAAATAAATTAATTCAATAAAACAGAGAAAATACAGATCATACAACATCCCAAAACTACACCAAGATACAGACAAAACAACATGGGAATGCAGGCAGACCCCATTATCATCGTAGACCCTTGTACTGATGTAAATTACTTTAAAATCAGAAGTCATGTGACGATGCCAAATCTTTGTAAAGTCCAAGACTCTGCCTTTAAAGCCACTCATTTTAATGCTTTTATCAAACCCTCAGGCCCAAACCCCGATGACGATGGTTCTGAGCCTGGACCCACACCACCCACCACCCCTGACTCCTGCGACACCACCATGGTGCTGGACGCCGTTGCAACCCTGAGAGGAGAGATGCTCTTCTTCAAGGACGGGTAACCAAAGTTATTCTTGAAATTTCTATTACCACTCTTTGTCCTGAGAACAAAACCAGATTGTTTTAAACTTACCTCTCCCCTTGTTTGCCCTCAGCTTCTTCTGGCGTAGCCACCCCCAGAGCGTGACCCCTCAGCAGACCCTCATCACAAACTTCTGGCCTCAGGCTCCAAGCAGCATTGACGCTGCATATGAGAGCAGAGTGATGGACAGCGTCTTACTCTTTAAAGGTAGGACACTTACACTGCTTAGACTCTTTGTCTAGGATGTCAACATTTATCTTTACATATTGTCTTAAATTCCTCTCTTTTCTTTTACAGGTCGCAGAGTTTGGGCCTTCAGCGCCTACGATCTGGTGCCTGGCTATCCTAAATCTATCTCCAGTTTGGGTCTGCCTGAAAGTGTGAGGAAGATTGATGCAGCTCTCTATGACGCAGACACTCACAAGACTCTGTTCTTTGTGGGCAGCAAGTACTACAGGTATGTAGTACATGTACAATGAGATTAATTAATTCATAGATTAAAGTCATGCTTACATGACATACACATGAAAACATGATTGGCTGATCCTTTACAGTACAACATAAGAGCAATTTAGTCACCTGCCTTTAGCTGCAACTGTAGCAGTTGTGCTACAGCACAACACTGCATGTGTCCTTTTTTTAAATGATAGGTAAAATATACCATTTGACGTCATATTAATTTTATCTTTGTTTATGGAGATCGTCTTGCAACCCCACAGGGGGTCCTGGCCTCCATTTTGTCCTGTTGTTTGACCTCCACCAACCAACTGTTGGTTCAAAATATAGATCATATGTGTTTCTAAAGATGGAGCCACTTAAATTTTCCAAATCTCCTTGGCAGAGTCTTGGCTGGTCCATGACAGAAAAGTATGGAGTTTATTTGGTAGTTTGGGAGATGCAAGCTGACTTTCTTGACTTTCTTGGGTACTGCTGCCAGTTACAGCAGTTGGTTATGCACCTGAAGGGGTTGGCGTCCCTTACCTACAGAGCCTCAGGGTGTGAGGTTTGCACCTTTGCAGCCTTAAAACTCATCGCACAGAAACACAGATGAATGATGAAGGATTAACGTTGCTGGTGGTGCAGACAAGTCGTCAGGATAATAAATGCTGAAGTGTTGGCACAGGATGTGCTCCCAGACCTGCAAAGAAGTTTTAGAGCTAAGGAGTAGATTCACTTTCAAAGGGGGAATGGCCCTTGTCATCTGCACTGTGTAACTTTGGCAGCAGGTTGTGGTTTTAACACCAGAAATATGAAGACTTTGTGTAGATCACAGCCTATCTCAGCACTGTTTGACAAAATGGTCGTTACACCAACAATGAAGCTACAGTTTTGAGTTGAAAAAGTAATATATTCTAGCTTGAAGCATGACAGTAGTTTAAATTCTTCCCTGCCTGTGTTTCTTTAGTTATGACGAAGCTAAGAAGAAGATGGATAAGGGATCCCCCAAAGACGTGCATGAGACATTCAGCGGTCTGACCGGTGATGTGACGGCAGCTTTCCAGTACAGACGTAAGCACCAATGAAATCTACTTCAGCAAAATCTACAGAATGAGTGAAGGTTTGCACAAGAACTAACTGAGTCTCTTTTTTCAGGTTACACCTACATCTACAGTGGGCCTTACATGTTCGAGTTCAATATGAGGTCCGGCAGGTTGTACCGCATGCTGAGGAACAACTACTTCCTGCGCTGCAACAAATACTAAACCAGATCAGCCGAAGGGGATGTGATGTGCCTGCTCTGGATTACAATGAAGGCATTAAAGTCGTAAATGTGTTAATGTATATTTTATAAGATTGTATTGTTTTGCATTTACAGATAGACACTGGATGTCCTTCCTGAAAACAGCACCTTATTTTTATATTTCTTTACCTGCAAGTTTTTCAGTCCTGCTATTTAAATTAATTTATGTTGTTATTTATATGAAATCATTGTGTGCTTATTTCTTTGGCCATTCACCTGACCTTCAGATGTGTGTTTTATGAAGTATACCTGATGATTATGGAACGTGTTACATGATTTATTTAACACTGTTACACTTATTTATGTTGAATTGCACTGATTTTAAACACCATTGAACAAGACAGATGAATGTATGCTCACTGAACACTGAAACAAATGTGATAGCATTTTTTAACATGTCACTTTTACCATTGGTCTAATAAAACTTTTACAAATAAGTTTATGTATCTTGGTTTTTATTCTTTTTTTTTGTAGCTGAGTGTCTACAATTTAACACAGAAAAGAGATGATGGGAAAATAGGAAACAACGAATATTGCACAATGTCTGTGGCGGATATAATTAAACATTTAAAGGTTAGTTAGGGTTTTTTGGAGTGGGGTTGCTAGAGGCCCATGGCTCTAGTAAATATGAGGACCAATAAAGGAACTTGACGCTTTGTCCCTGGGGGAAGATATTCGGGGGCGGACGGTAGCTAGTGCATAGTAGTACATAGCAGTACATAGCAGTACATATTGCCACAGAAAGCCTCATAAGCTAACCCACTTAAAGATAAAAACTACTCAAAAAGCTATGTTGGCCTGACAATGTGCCACAGTAAGATTGTTTACAGCATTTAACTTTTCCTCCACAAAGCCCCTGTGGTTGAAACTATTTTGTGAGGCAACAAAAGGTGTATCCTTCCACCAGCAACTCCCCTTGTTAGATCAGGTTAGTAGTGCTGCAGGCTGCAGCCATATCCAGGAGAAGCCATATTACTAAGTCTCACTCGTGACAGCAATGGACCTCCAAGTTTGTGGACATTGGCTCACAGTTCAGTCATCTGCACCACCAGGTAACTTGTGATCTGTTCAGCTCCCCTGTTCTCCATCTCTTTTCTTCCTCTGACTCCATCTGCAGAAGTTTTACCTCTATGTACTCAGCTTCATAAAGATAATAATAATCAGTGGTGGACAAAGTACTCACCTCCATAACTTGGGTGAAAGTATAGGTACTCCTGTTCAAATATTTCTCCAATACAACGAAAAGTTGTTCAGTCAAATTTTTACTTGAGTTAAAGTACTGGAGTACCTGCTTTTGAAAATATTTAATATTAAAAGTACATTTTTGTTTTAATTTCAAAGCGTTATTGTATTGAATTTATGAATTTACAGAAATGACTGAAGCAACCTACTGAATGCATTGAGGACCACCATTGCTGTTTTCATTTTTACCAGCCCATTATCTCCCTCTACTCCAAAACAGTGTTCTGACACAGCTCCAGCAATATGTGTGTAATTTACCTAACCTCGACATGCTTTCTCAGGTTGGATGGCAAGTTTTTGTTGCCCTTGATGAAGTTTGTGCGTGGCAAATATTTAAAACAATATGAATCATTCTTTATTTTGACAATCTCAAACATGGACTTCAGATATGGTCATGAGTGCTCTGGTCTGTATCTGCTGTAGCCATCATTTCTGCCAAGACAAACCATTGTCTGAGCAACGTCAGTCGTGCATGTGCGAGGCAACTTGACACCACTTGAAAAAAATCACACGCAGATCCCATTTTAGAAGAGAAAATAAATTTCATCTGCTGACTTCAAAGCTATACTTAAAAGTAACGAGACCCTTCAAAGAAATGTAGTGGAGTTAAAAGTACAATATTTGTCTTTCAAATTTAGAGGAATAAAAGTCATGTTTCCAAAAAAATCATACAAAAAAAAATACTCAAGTAAAGTACAGATACTCAAACAATGTACTTAAGTACAGTACTCAAGTAAATCTACTTCATTACTGTCCACCCTTGCCTCTAATACCCACAACTGCAACAATTAAAATCGCTCAATTTTAGTTCAGTTTCAGTGAAGTTATGTTTGTTGTTTCCTCCGACGAACTGACCAGCTGATCATGGAGGGATACATAACCCCTATCTGCCAACAAACTAGAGATCTGAACACAGGGCCTTTGTTGGGGAAAAGTCAAACATTGTAAAGAATCTTACTGTATTGTATTGTTGCGCCAACGCAGTTTTTAACAGGTTTTACCCTGCAAGTGGGTTTATTACGAGGCTTTCAGTGGCACCATGTACTGCTATGGACCGACGGGTGACCGTTCCCGATAACCCTCTAGAGAAAAAAACTCTCAAATTCCTTTATTGGCACTCATATTTACTAGTGCAATGGGCCTCTAGCAACTTCACTTTAAAAAACCTGAACTAACCCTTCAAACAAGGCAAAAGAATTGTCCACGATTACAGTATGGTTGTACACTTTGTTTTACACAACAATTGAGCACATAAGTTCTTGGCTCACTGATTGGTCCACTGATCCATCAGACAGAGTCCCTCTTATAGACAATTTTTTTTTGGCCAAGTAAAGTCATCCAAACTTTTACTAAAACCAAGTCTTCCTGTAATATTACTTAATAGTAAACTAACTAATGTCATATTACTTGTACAGTCACAGAGTTACACAGCTAATGGGGGATGGTGTCCCTTATATCCGCCCGCACGTAAATACCAGCAAATGAAGTAAGATATGCGTTGCTGGTGGTGCAGAGGTCAGGAATGAAGGATGGTGAAGGGCCAAACAGGCATGTGCTCTATACCTGACCTGTACTATTAGCATAAGATACTTATGACATTAATTAAACTTCTGTTTGCATCAACTAACATCTTACAGAGCTAAAAGTGGATTCAAGTCAAAAATTGAGACTAAAAACAAAAGAGACTCTTCAGGCGCGGACCTACCATTAAGGCGAGGTAGGCGATTGCCTTAGGCCCCTAGCCAGTAGGGGACCCCAAACCAGTTGCCTCCACCCCAACCAGCAAGGGCCAGGGCCACCACAGCCAGCAGCACCCCCACTATTGTCATGTATAATTATATTAGCGTACGAAAAGTACGAATAACAAAACAAACAAAAAACATCCGAATGCCAAAATCACAATATCACAATAAAAGACATCCCTTTTGACTGCTTATAAAACATGAGATACAAAATTACTTCAATTTTTTTGTTTCTCCTTTTTAGTGAACTTGTTTCCAACATATTTACATATATTTTACACTCATTTTTGTAATATATGGTATGAGACCTGATTTACATAAAATAACACCTCATTTTTGAGTAAAAAAAAGCAGAAATTCAGAATTATTTTCATTAAGGTTGTTATCAGAGACATACAAATAGATGGAATACCACAGACAGGTATATGTCAAAGTTTAGTCAGGACATTGTTTTGAAACCATTTCAATATTTTTAATAAAAGCAAATAGTCACGCATGTTGTCCACCCGGGTCAAATTGACCCGGTCTGTTTTGACTGCTTATAAAGTATGAAGTATAAAATTATCTCAATCTTTTTAATCTCCTCTTTAGTGAACTTGTTTCTAACATATTAACATGTATTTTACATTCATTTTTGTAATATATGGTTTAAAGTTTAGTCAGGACATTGTTTTGAAACCATTTCAATATTTTTAATAAATGCAAATAGTCACACCTGTTGTCCTCCCAGGTCAAATTTACCCCTATCATTTGACTGTTTATAAAGCATAAAGTGTGAAATGATCACACCATTCTCATCTCATATCACATATAGATCACATACTTTTTGCCAACTTCATTCCAACTCATTTTTAAACTCCTTTTACACCTCTTATTACCTCCGCCAAGGAGGTTATATTTTTGCCAGGGTCTGTCTGTTTGTTTGTTTGTTTGTTAGTAAGATTACGCAAAAACTACTGAATGAATTTACATGAAAATTTTACCAGAGGTGTGGTTTGGTTTAAGGAAGAAGCCAATACATTTTGGTGCTGATCCGATCCAGATTGATGTCACAAAAAAACATTGAAGTTTATAATGGCAAATCCCATTCATTTACGGCATTATAGGAATTGTAGTTTATTTGCAACTGACATCAACGTTTATCAAGCCTATGTCTCTACATTTCCCAGCTTCCCTTGCAATGCCAGCGGAGTTCTCCATGCCACTCTGTCTGCTGTCTCTACTCTGTCTCCAGCATTGCCCCACCCACAGCACCACCTGATTGACACCACGCTCTGGTTACACGCAGAGTGATGGCACGGCGAACAGCCAGTCAGCACTGAAAGCTGTGCATGCAGTGCTGCTCACAGACACAACGGAGAGGAGGAAGTTTTGCAAATGGAGATAGCCCAGCGCTGTTCCTGGAGCCTTGGTTTGTAAGATAAATTAAGGCAGCAGACTCTCCCGAAATTGTAGTGAACATCCCAGTCCTCTACAACTCACAACTACTAGTAACATCACTGTGAGCCCATTAACATTATAGAAACATGCGCTGCAGCTCTGCTCGCTCAATGTCCCTCCCAACGTGCCTGTTGATCACTAGAAACAAGGCTGCTGATAATGTCAATACAGAAATAGTCTGTCATAGCAGAAGTCTGTGTGTGCGTGAGTGCAAAAACCAAACCCCCAAATTCCACATAGAGCGATCGCACCGCGCACCGAGGTTTTGCTCCGACCAACAGGCTAGCGACATCGCCCACTGGAAGCGCCGCGGCGCGCACAACACCAACATCTGTTCAAGCAGTAGCAAACTGGTTCAGTCAAGAAGTTACAAGACCCACTACTAACTAGGTCACTCTCTTGAATGATATTTATATCAATTACACTGCTGGCAGATTGATATTTTTCATTCCACAATGTGCGTATAAAATAAATATAGGACTGTAATGTTGAGTGGAAATCACAATTTATGGGTGGAACTCAGCTGCTTGGTGGAGGTCTGCGCTCTCTGAGTGCTTTTCTAGTTCTTTTTATGATTGTTATTTATTGTTATTGTTATTTATTATAAGCTTGTGTTCTGTCTGGAGGCCCATGGCAATGCAATGCCCAATGCTTTGAAGTGTGTGTGTGTGTGTGTGGGTGTGTGTGGTTGTGGGTGGGTGCATTCGTTCTTCTATCCTAAAGGGGAAACTTACGTGAATACACACAACACCGTGGGGACCAGAAAACCCTGTGGGGACAAAAATGTGGTCCCCACGGGTCGACCCCCACCAGTGAATAGGAAATGACATTCCAATATGACTGGTTAAGTTTCACAAAAGTCCCTTGCAGGCTATTTTTTCTGACTTTGTCTGTGCTCTATAGCAATCCCAGAGGTTGAACCTGGTATTGCAGGGTTTGAACGAAGTCCTCAGCAGTCTGGCTTTTTGGAAATTGTGTGTGTGCTCTATAGCAATCCCAGAGGCCGAACCTGGTATTGCAGGCTTTGAACAAGTCCCCACCAGCACTGATTTTTCAGTGTGTAAACTTTTTATGTGACTGAATGCCATTTTTCCATTAGAATATGTTTATTATCCTTTTATACATTTTTTGCTCTGTGATTTAATAGAATAGAATAGAATAGAAATTAAATAGAGTTTGATTTTGTTTGTTTATTTGTTTAATTTTGTATGCTTATTAAAATTCACAAATTAGTTCTGTCTGAGCCTGGTTGGGCCCATCCCATTGTCTGCAGTTTATGGGCCCAATCCTGTTTTTAACTGGACATTTTCTTAATATGTTGGCTGTTATAATAAGATGCCACAAGCTGGAGAGGAGTCAAGAGACACACTGTGTGTCCATGAGTTTTTAACATTATAACTTTGTTATATATTGATCCCAGTAAGGTTAAGGTTACATTATTACATTTCTGATTATCACAATGTGAAGGGAGAGCATGGTTCACTGCAGTTAATTGCAGATATATTTCCAATAATTATTTCATTATTTCCACAGTACTATAGGGGGTTAGATTACATTTAGGTTATCAACTGTACTACAACCCCCTGTTAGTGTTCTTCACAAATATGGTGAAATGCTACATAGTGAACGATAAGTGTATATTTTCAGCTGTAGTAGAAATAGTACAGCTGAAATGGTAATTATTCTGCATCTAGATGATTTATGTCAATGAAAAGAAAGGGTTAAGACAGTTACTGTGGAGAGTAAAGTGAGAATTGGAGAAACACAGTGTGGTCCTCGTCAGAGCTTTAATTAAAGGTGCAGTGTGTAGAATTTGGCAGCATTTCGCCGAACAGAAACGGTGAATATAGGATATAATGTTTCTATTTGTATGTAAAGTCCGTCAAAATAGGTGTACAATCATCCCCATAAAACGTTTGTTTTATTTTTATTTAGTTAGAAAAAGCTTCAAAAAATTTACATTACTGCGGGCCGCGTTCATGTAGGCCAACATAACGATCTGCCATGTTGTCTACGGGTGGATTTTAGGCACAAAAAGAACGAAACGCGAATCTGTCTGCCGGTTCTGAAATCTACCTGGAATGCAGGCAAAGAAGAGGAGAGAGGACAACAACTGACCTAAATCTATAAAAATAATGGTTACAAACCTTGTCACTTTAGTAAATGATGCCGTGTTCACGATCCCTTTTGGTCTTCACAGGCTTCCGTTGCTCAGCGATGTGACGTTTTGGTTACGGTTGGGCTCATTCTAGAATCTGAACGATAGATGTCGCTCAAATGCCAAATTCTACACACTGCACCTTTAATGACCCATCAGCTTCAAAGGGACAGCGCCCCCTGTACCTGCACTTGCACTGGAGTGACGCGGCTCTGCTGCCCATGTGATGGCAGCAAGACGAGACACGGAGCAGTTCAGAAGATCGAGCAAGTTACAGACTCATCATGATAAATGTATAAGACAGCATCAGCAGCTGGTAAGAATTTAACTTCTCTTAATTTTAATGTGTTCCTAAATGTTTGTACTTTGCAAAACAGACTAAAAAGTTGTAGAGTCAGCGATATAGGGTTTTTTTTTGTAAAAAAATGTCAACAGAAATGTGTGTTATTAATCAAAGGCTGCGAGTTAACGTGCATCGTGATTTTTAATCGATGAGTTATGATAAACAGCAGCATTACTGAATATGGATGGAGCCATGTTAGACTGTCGGCTAATGCAGTAAACTATTGAACTGTTTCTCTTATTCATAACCTCCTTCCCGCGAAAGTCCAGACCCATCAGTGTTCTGCCTCTGTTACTTCCTCTGAAGGGGTTACAGAGCCGGGATCACTTGATCCCCCATCAGCTCCCTCATCCTCTCCTCTCCTCTCCTGTCTCCTTTCTCTCCTCTCCTCTCCGTTAAAGGAGGAAATACCGTGGTATGAAACAGCCTTATGTGAACTAAAAAGGGAGTTTTGCACTCAGTCTCTCTCCTGTGCTCAATATGTAAATTGACTGAATATGTCAAATACAACCCTTTCCTCCTCTCCTCTCCTCCTCTCCTCTCCCTCTCATCCCCTCCTCTTCTTCCTTTCCTCATCTCCTCTCCTTTCCTCCTCTCCTCTCTTCCTCTTCTCTCCTCTGTCTCCTCTCCTCTCCTATGTCTCCTCTCCCTCTCATCCTCTCCTCTTCTTCCTTTCCTCATCTCCTCTCCTTTCCTCCTCTCATCTCTCACTCTTCTCTCCTCTGTTTCCTCTCCTCCTCTTCAGTAGCAGGGGTCTGCAGCCCCTGGTCTGTCTCAGCAGCTCAAGGTGGATTTGCCCCCAGAGACTACCATTTACACCATTTCTATCAACCAGCGGGAAGACTTGGACCTGCTCATAGCCAAGGAGAAGAACAGTGAGGTGAGATGCAGGCCTGCAAAATTTTCAATACCTACAAGGCATATTTTAAATGGCGATGTAATAATCTTGAAACAGTAATAAAACAAAAACTCAAACGCAGTAATACAACAAATGTAGGCTATTTTATTAAAAGTAGGCAGCAGAATGAACTCTCAACAATCTTTGTGACCCTAGTTACCATACAAAAAATAAAACAAGTATCGTTTTTTTTTTTTTTTTTTTATTCAAGGTCTAAAAGAATGAATCTAAAGATTTTCTTTTAATGTCTTCTGTCTACAGGAGTGCTCCAGACTACTTATAAACACACATGCTTCGTTATGTCAGGGCTGATTGGTATTTTGCATGTGCTGATCTCAGTTACAGGGCCAGACCTCGCCTGAAAAGTCAGAAGATCAGGAGGAGGGAGACGACACAGACGAGCTGGAAGAGGTAAGTGCTGCCTGTGTTTCACATAAAGAGCGATGTCAGAGGTGGTGCTCAAATTGTGTGTGTGTGTGTGTGTGTGGGGGGGGGGGGGGGGGGGGGGGGGGGTTGCTTTCTTTTTTAGCTTGTAGTGCTGGAGCTAGCAAGTTTTAGTAGCACAAAGAAAAAGTTTGTAGCACACCTGGGTGGACAGTTAAACATGATTTATTGGTGAAGTTCATTTGTAACCTGCTCCATTGTTTTGAGTCATATTGACCCAGAAAAACATTTTGAGATTTATATTTGCCTGTAAAGAGGAGACTCTTAGCTTCATGTCAATACCAACATTATGTTTCTACACCAAATACTCCATGAGATATGCTCATCCAAAGTTTGACTGTTATCAAATGTTAGTTTTGAGAAAAAGGGCCTTAAAGATGATGATACATATTCAGCCATGTTTCAGATGACAAAACACATTTATTGAGACTGAGCTCAAAATGAACACAATAGTTTTGGGTCAAAAGTACAGTGGCCCTGAGGTGTAAACCACAACAGCAAATAACTAAAAACAACAGCAAATTAAAAAATACAACAGCAAAAAAACTCAACACAACAGCAAATTAAAAAACACAACAGCAAATTAAAAAACAGAACTGCAGATTAAAAGACACAGCTGCAAATAACTAAACACAATGACATTAAGCTATTGGGAGAGGTAGGTACTATAGGCGACATTGCTGATTGGATGAGAGGGAGGACGAGAGGGAGGACTTTATTGGAAGAAGGTACTTTTCATCATTTGAACAGGAAGTTATTCTGCCTTTAGTGCAATTTTTAAACATGAGCGTTACTGGTGACACAACCTGAGACAGTGCGCCCGTGCTGACATGCTGGGCGCAGAGAGAGACGACAAATCACACTTTAGGCTCCGTGATTTCAGACCTTTTGGGTTATGAAGCTGCTGTATGATAAAAACAAATAAATCATAACAAAGCCAGATATTTAGACAGCTAAATATTTAGACAGCTCCATGACCCAAGAGGTTGTAGATTATTAGATATGTATGGAGATTCAGAGTTTATGTCCAATGCTTGTTCTTTATGGACAAAAATCCACGGATCGATCCAGGTGTGGAGAAAGGATGAAATGCTTTGCTGCAGACTGCAGTTAAGAATGAGTTCATCGACTTTGAGCTAGCCGAGTGCGAACATTATGGGAATGTAATTGGCAAAATACAAGAACTATGTTTCTTTCTCGAAGACTTTAAAATTAAAGTAAGATTGCAGCGCTTTAGTTTTATTAAAAGAGGATATTGAAGGAATTTAAGAAGGCTGGGCTTCACAGACTGTAACTATTCTACCATCAAAATGTTCTTTGATAACGGCTGCTACGGTTGTGTCGCCAGTAACGCTCATGTTTAAAAATCGTGCTCAGGCAGAATAACTCCCCGTTAAAAAGATGAACGGTGCCTTCGTCCAATGAAGTCCTCCCTCTCATCCAACCAGCGATGACTAATGTCGCCCACCAGCACCTACCTCTTCCTGTAGCTTAATGCTGTTGTGTTTAGTTATTTGCAGGTTTGTTTTTAAATTTGAGGTTGTGTTTAGTTAATTTGCGGTTGTGTTTAGTTAATTTGCTGTTATGTTTTTTAATTTGCTGTTGTGTTTAGCCATTTGCTGTTGTGGTTTGCACTTCAGGGCCACCGTACAAAAGTGACACCCCAAATTTGAAGCCCATGCAGCCCAAGTGTCACAAAACACATGAGATACAATAATGATAGAATATGAACAAATATTACACTCCTATACATTGGTATTCTATATTTTATTATAATAGAAAGACATATAGATATAATAGAGATACTGTTATGCAGAGTGGTTATATATTATTAAAAATTACCACTTGCACAACGTTTTACCCAATAATGTTCATATCTAATATAATAAAGGTTTGTGTCACTAAATGTAATAATACAGAATATATTTGATATTATTAAACATTTATATGTTATTATTTCATATTTAAACAGTCACATGAATAAGTGAAGTTGGCAGTCCTCTGGTGCTGCTGGTATCTCACACCCTGTCCTTTGACAGAGTCATATGGGAGCTGATCTTCTCAAGGAGAACATTTCTACAAATGAAATAGCAATAAATGAAAAATCAAATCATGAACATTTTTGGCTGGCTAAATCTTGTTGAATCAGTTGATCATTTCCATATTAACCCTCTGGAGTTTATGTTGGTTTATATACATACATTTTTTGTTCAACAGCTTAAGCACCTATAAAAATGTAATAACTTCTTTTCATTATCACTGAAAATATTATACAACAGATCTAGGTTGTAAATTTTCTTTTGTTCTTTTTTTTTTTTTTACAGCAGGAACATGTAAGAAATATCTACATGATAAAGTTATCAGAATCAGAATCAGAATCGTTTTTTATTGCCAAGTATGCGACACATACAAGGAATTTGACTTCGGCAGTTGTTTTCTCTCTAGTACAGAGAACGAGACAAAATAAAAATAAGGTAAATGTAAAAAATTTTAAAGAAAAAAATAGAGGATAAGATTAAATAAATAAAATGAAGAAATATAAATGTACAAAACTCTTAACAATAAAGTCTGTGTGTAAAAATAAAAAATAAAAAATGTGCATCAGGAATATATACAAGCAAGCATCCAGGAATGTTTACAACTGAAGAGAGGAAAGTGCAGCTGTGCAATGATAGTGCAGCTATTAACTGTTTAAAAAGTTGCAGCTCTTATTAATTATGTAGCTATGAGCTGTTTAGAATGGTGACTGCGGATGGGTAGAAACTGCTCCTGTGCCGGCTTGTCCTGGTCCGCAGGGCTCTGAGGCGCTTGCCGGATGGGAGCAGTTCAAAGAGTCTGTGAGCAGGGTGAGTGGAGTCCCTCATAATGTTTCCTGCTCTCCTACGAGTCCTGGAGCAGTACAGGTCCTGGATAGAGGGCAGGGGGACACCGATGATCCGCTCAGCAGTCCTCACAGTGCGCTGTAGTCTGGACCTGTCCTGCCTGGTGGCAGCTCCGAACCACACAGTGATGGAGGAGCACAGGACAGACTCGATGACTGCAGTGTAGAACTGCAGCAGCAGCTCAGGGGGGAGTCCATGTTTCCTCAGGAGCCGCAGGAAGTACATCCTCTGCTGGGCCTTCTTGAGGATGGAGCTGATGTTCTGCTCCCACTTCAGATCCTGAGAGATGATCGTGCCCAGGAATCTGAAGCTCTCCACAGTGGACACCGGGCTGCTGAGGACTGTGAGGGGGGGCAGGGCGGGGGGGTGTCTCCTAAAGTCCACTACCATCTCCACCGTCTTGAGCGTGTTTAGCTCCAGGTTGTTCCGACTGCACCAGAGCACCAGCTGATCCACTTGCTGTCGGTAAGCAGTCTCATCACCATCCTGGATAAGACCGATGACGGTGGTGTCGTCTGCGAACTTCAGTAGCTTCACAGAGGCATCCGTGGAGGTGCAGTCGTTTGTGTAGTGGGAGAAGAGTAGTGGAGAAAGGACACATCCCTGGGGGGTCCCTGTGCTGGTGGTCCGAATGTCTGAGGTGACCTGCCCCAGCCTGACCTGCTGGCTTCTGTCAGTCAGGAAACTGTAGATCCACTGACAGAGCACAGGTGGCACGGTGAGCTGGGACAGTTTGGAGCAGAGGGAGTGGGGGACGACAGTGTTGAAAGCCGAGCTGAAGTCTATGAAAAGGACACGTGCATAGGTCCCGGGACGATCCAGGTGCTGCAGGATGTAATGCAGCCCCAAGTTGACAGCGTCGTCCACTGATCTGTTTGCCCGGTAGGCAAACTGCAGGGGGTCTAGCAGGTCGCTCGTGAGGGACTTCAGGTGGGCCAGCACCAGCCGCTCAAAGGTCTTCATGACTACAGATGTCAGGGCGACAGGCCTGTAGTCATTAAGTCCAGAGATGGTAGGTTTCTTCGGGACGGGGATGATGGTGGAGCGCTTGAAGCAGGAGGGGACCTCACCCAGCTCCAGGGACCTGTTGAAGAGCTGAGTGAGCACAGGGAGCCAGCTGGTCTGCACAGGCTCGCAGACAGGAGGGGGAAACTCCATCAGGACCTGGAGCTTTCCTGGTCTTTTGTCTCTGCAGCAGCCGGCTCACTTCCTCCTCGCTCACTTGGAGGGTCTGGAGGTTGGAGGTGCCGGGGAACGGGGGTGGTGATGAGGTTGAGGTGAGGGGCTCAGTGTCTGTGGGTGGTGGTGGGGGGGGGCAGAGGAACTACAGAGAGGGGTGGGACAGGTGTGAAGTGGTCCCTCTCGAATCTGCAGTAGAAGTTGTTGAGGTCGTCAGCCAGGGCTTTGTTGTCTGCAGCAGCGGGGGCCGGGCGTCTTCTGTAGCTGGTGATCTCCTGCAGGCCTTTCCACACTGATGCTGGGTCGTTGCCTGAGAACCTGTTTTTCAGCTTTTCAGAGTAGCTCCTCTTAGCCACTCTGATCTCCTTAGTCAGTGTGTTCCTGGCCTGCCGGTACAGAGCTCTGTCCCCACTCCTGTAGGGAGAACCAGGGTTTATTGTTACTGTATGTCCGGAAAGTCTTTATTGTCACACAAACATCCTCACAAAAACTGATGTACGATGTCACAGTGTCTGCCAGTTCATCTATGTTGGTGGCTGCAGCTTCAAAAACACTCTAGTCGGTGGAGTCAAAACAGTCTTGAAGTTCCTGTTTTGCTTCACTCGTCCACTTCTTCACTGTCTTGACCACCGGCTTGGCAGATTTTAGTTTTTGCCTGTAAGATGGAATCAGATGGACCAGACAGTGGTCAGAGTGTCCCAAAGCTGCACGGGGTACAGAGCGATATGCATCCTTTAAGACTGTGTAACAGTGATCCAGAGTGTTATTGTCCCTGGTGGGACAATTAATACATTGTTCGTATTTTGGCAGTTCATGGTTGAGTTTTGCTCTGTTAAAGTCCCCCAGAATAATAAGCAGAGAGTCCGTGTGTTCTCGTTCTAAACATGTGATCTGTTCAGCCAGCTGCTGCACAGCCTCACTCACGTTGGCCTGAGGTGGGATGTAAACACCGACGAGAATAAAGGAGGAAAACTCCCGCGGTGAATAAAAAAGCTTACAGTTCAGGACGAGGGACTCTAGATTTTGGTTACAATGTCTATTAAGCACTGTGACATCTGTACACCAACCTTCGTGGATGTAGAAACATATTCCGCCTCCCTTTGATTTCCCAGTCAGCTCCGTGACGCGGTCCGCGCGCAGCAGCTGGAGTTTAATACAGCCTAATATTCAGAAACATAATATATTCATAATATTTTCACCCCATTAGATCTTTTTGCAATACTTTTACTATATGTTTACCATACCTTATGCTGTTTATTTAGGCTAAATATAGTCTAATGATCTCTTCACCTTTGTCTCTCACAGCAACCCTGTGTCCTAGGAATGACGTTTGTATATTACTATGTTAAATAATCAGCCTGTGTTGTGTGGTTATAAAGTAATGGCTGCCTGGATTACGTTCAGAGACAAAACTTTTTTTGATTGAATGAAACACTACATTTCCTCATGTTAATAACCTAAATGTAATTTCTATGAGACAGTATACACCTGAGACACCTAGACTAACGTTACACACACTGAAGTTATCACACTTATTAGCAGCTTTCCTAACCTGCTCTCGCGGGTTCAATAGCCTTTACAAACAGAAAAATATTGAATTTTTAGCTTTTTAACTTGGTGGTGTCTTCTCATGTCTCCTCCGGTGTAAACTGCAGGTCGCAGGCACTGCTGTTGTGAAGTTTGCGGCTCCACCTGTACTTCCCAGCTATCTCAGTCTCCATTAAACAAAACCAGCTATCTTTTACCACTATCTGTCAACCACACCATTCAGCCTTTGTCTGTAAACAGCTGTGTGCCACGAAAAACTTTCACAACGCTATGTTTAAGAGCTTTAACCCTCTACTGCGTGACTTTTTAATTTTTATTGAAAAAAATATTTCACCCTATTTGGGGGGAGCTTTGGGGTCCCTGATAATATATTAATCATAAGATTTGACCCCCCACCCCCTGCCAAACAGATATTGGTTCGTTGCTTCAAGGCAACATTGTGCAGTAAGGGTAAAAAAACATCAAGGTTTTTTATAATAAGTTTATTATTGGAACAAGCATAAACAAATTAACAAACAATACATAAACAATTAAAACATTTCTCAGAGAGATAAAAACAACAAATTATATCACCATTTTTATTTAATTCATCTATTTGTCAGAATGCTGAACGTCAGCCTTCAACTATCTCACATTCCTAATTAAGGGTTCTGCCTTGTTTATTCTGTGTGGAACCTCAGGAAGCAGTTGCGGTCAGGGGTGAAACAGAAGTGCACATTGCATTTGCGGCAAATGGCTTTGGGTGTACCATTGCACCCTGGCACCCTGCATCGTCCCTTGTTCCCAGTCATAATGAGCCAGTGGGCTGTTTGGTCCAGGCGGACATCTGGGACTGGAATGGGAGCTGTGGGTCCTTTTCTCCTCTTCTCTTCATATGCCCCAGCAATGGACAGGTTGGGCCGACCTCTCCTCTTCTCCAAGCTCTTCCCACTCATGTAGAGGCCCTGTGCAATGAAGGATTTAAAAGTATAGAGCCTCATTTGGTCTTTCTGCTCGATGCCATTACCCTCACAGTCTCTTCGGTAAAGCAGCCAGGTGGTAACTATGATCATATCAAGGAAGTGGAACACCAGCCGGTGGTACCATTTCTTTGATCTGACTTTGTTTCTGTAGAGAAAAATTAGTGAGTCGAGCAGGTCAACTCCACCCATGTTCTTGTTATACTCTTGTACCACAGCAGGGCAGGGGACATTGATGTTTTTCTTCTGCTTTCGATCCCACCTATAATGATAATAATAGATCATTTATTTATGTATGCAAGTATTAATTAATTAATTAATTTATTTATTTATATTGTGCTGTACATTTGAAAAAATGTTAAAACCATAGTAACCGATCATTTATTTGATAAGATAATATAAAACTATCACCTGTCAACCTCAGTCACAGGGTTGGCTCCGATGTGGTCACTCAGAAGGGTCACAGAGCGGTTGTCATACCACTTGACAACATGCAAGGTGGTTTCTCCCACCACGGCCATCCTCTCTTCGTATGCCCCACGTCCTGCTCTCTTCAAATCAGCGTCACTCTTCAGGTTGACCCCAGGTAATCTGATGCCACGAACAGTGCCATTGCAGCAAATTCCCTGCTGAGCCAGTGTGACGACAAGAGGGACACTAGTGAACCAATTGTCAAAGAAGAGCTTGTAGTTCTCTTCCTTGGGGATTGGCTGGGCCAGGCGGAGGACAACGTTTCCACTGGCTCCAACATCTACCAGCTCAGGAGATTGGTCAACTTTCCCAGTGTAGATCTCAAGGTTGTGTGGTATACCATCAGATCCTGCCAAAATGAGAATTTTATAGCCCCACTTCTTTGGCTTTGATGGCAGGTACTGTTTCAACCTGGGTCTCCCCTTGAATGGCACCATCTGCTCATCTATGGCAAGCTTCTCACTCATTGGGATGGAGACCAACTTGGATGTCAGGTGAGTGAGCAGAGGACGTATTTTGTAGAGGGGATCTTCTTCCTCCCGTCTCTCGTTGTTGTCGATATGGAGGGACTTCTTGATGGCTTCCCATCTGTTTAGGGTCATTGTGTCTGCAACTTGGGACACTCAAGTGGTTTTGTTCCAAAACATTCGAGTTGCTGGCAGGCCATAGAGGGACATGTAGACCACAGTGCCCATGAACTGCTCCAATTCATTGGTGGTAAGGTTTAGGGGCTTGTTGGGGTCACACTGAATTGCATACAAATTGGATTCCTCGACAATAACTTCAAGAATATCCTGAGAGAAGAACTCTCTGAAGTATTGAAGGGGGGACATGATGTCATCAGCTTTTGGCAGCTGGCCCTGCCATTCTGGGTAGGCATCGATGTTGGAGTTGTGGACTTTTCTCCATCTTGGGAGGTGAGACACTTCACCCTTCTCTTCATCTCCTTGCTCTTCCTCTGTCTCAGACTCAGTGTCTTGAGGCTGGTTTTCTCCTGAAAAGAAGAAAAATGAAGAACATATTAGAAAGAAATGAATGCAACGAGTTGCACACCCACACACACACACAATTACTTTTCCAGCTGACCCCTAACTGACCCCTGAGCTCCTGCGTGTCCCTCAAACCTGATTCTGGGATCCATTCCTCCTGATCCACTCCCTCACTGTCACTGTCACAAAGTTCACTGTCCTCACTCTCTGAGGGAATATCCCTAACTGCACATTCCCGCTGCTTCCTTGTGTAAAATGTTGTTACGTCCATATCCTGCAAGTATCAGTAGATTGTAAAGCAAAAACCAGTGATTATGACCATTTAAATGCATACAAACACATCTCTACACACACACGCTTATGTATTATATTGCCTAAACAAAATTGGACTAACTACACAGTGTTGGCTTGAGGCAACGAATGAAAATAAACAGTTTTACTGTATAAATAAAAAAAAAGTAAGTAGCCAAACAATCAAATATACATCTTTACATATTCATGCACATGTATGTATTTTTTATATATAGTTATTTCAATGTAAACATGTTAAAATAGTGATATTTATCTTACCTACTTGAGACGATCTGTCCCTTGTGGTGAAGCTTCCTGAAATGGGGTTTCCCACCCCCAAATGAATGTCACAATCCTTTAACTCATCATTTGATTGGACAGAGATATGTCTGGGAGCAATCCATGAAAAAAAAACTTTTTTTTTCCTTTTAAAGGGCCAGTGTGAGGTCTGCAAATGTGGTTTGTTGCCCGAGGGCAACACTATGCAGTAGAGGGTTAAAACTATACTTATCACTAGAATTTTACATTCGTGTTGACATTGTATAAAAGCTGAGACTTCATATATTCATAAACGCAGAATAACCCAAAACAGCCAAAAATCTTTTTTTCATGTTTAAACTTGTTTTTACAAGAACAACGACTGCAACTTCCGACTTATTATCAAAGCATCACATTTGATGTTGATCAGAATTTCAGTGACATGTTGTTGAATGGCAGATTAGACTTGTTCTTCAATGTATAAACATGAGAAATGAACAGGGTTGAATGTTTTCAATGCACGGCAGTCCGTGCTGATCTGAATGCGTTTGAGTGATTGAGTGTTAGTATTAGGGTTGGGGACAGGAAAACTTAAATTATTATTATGGTCATCCGGAAAGGATTACATATTTTATATTAAAAGACTGAATTTTGGACTTGGAATTTTCATATCTGGAATTGCCTCTCGCAGTCTAAGCTCACAAATGAGCAATTCCAGCTCCTATTAGGCTGTCTTGGTTAGTTTTAAAGGTGTGACAGCAGGTTTTTGCCCAACTGTCTAACCAATGGTGGTCAATGGGGAAATGGACGAATTAGCATATGCTAGCTTTATTGCTAATTAACATATATAATTGTTAATTTTGGCTTTTTTTAATCTTTTTTCTTAAAGTCCGTGTCAGTCATTTTCTTCACATTAAATAGGTCATAAATGTACTTCCTTAAAACATGTGAAAGCCATTCAGAATATAATTGTGGAGCTAGGCTTCACAAGCTGTTTTTCAACATTTCTGTGTTCAGGATTTAATGGGCGGGTCAGAAATCATAGCCGCATTACGTAACGAAGCCACCAGTAGCATAACCCCACCCCTGCTGCTTCTGCGGTATAAATACATTCAGCGCATTAGCTTCGGTGGTTTACCCGCTCGCTCTCGAGCCTCGGATAGCTTCTCTTATGATAGTTTGCAGCTGGCTAACCAGTCAACCAGTCAGGTAACCAGTCATGTCTCCTCCACGTCGCTCGTGTATCTTTCCTGGATGCCACAGTGTGCAGGGTAACGGCTCCGTTAGGTTATTTAAGTTTCCTACTGACGACAAAGTAAAGAAACGGTGGATCAATTTTATCAAGAGGAGCTACAGAAAGCTCAAAATCACCACCAACACCCTCTCTGCAGTGCCCACTTTACCCCCATAGTTACAGAAACTAAAGTCTAAACTAAAGGTAAAGTCTGGATTTCTAAAGAGTCCGTTAATGCTGGTCAGTGGGGCCGAACCGATCCTCTCCGTCCGCGGCTTGCATCCTCCCGCGCCGCCGACAGCAGGTGCCACCATCCAGGCCACCGGCGTTATATATCTGCCGCCGACCCTCTCCATCCCGCCGACAGCAGGTGCCACCATTCCAGCCACCGGCGTTATATATCCGCCGCCGACTCTCTCCATCCTGCCGGCAGCAGGTGCTATCATCTCCGCCACTGGCATTACATGCCCGCCAGAGGTAGCGGTGTAGGTGTAAGTGTGTGCTTATGTTATAAACATTGTGAATTCTGGCAATTAAATGCTTTTTGCTGTGATTTTACATCGTAATTATGACATGATTTGGCTTCATTCCCTGAGCGGAGTCCATATAACAGCACAATGATTAACCGCAGGTATCTTTTTTATGTGCCACCAATACAGCTATGACAAGGAAAAACAGAAAACAGGTAGGCTGGGGTTTTACGTCTGTGTGTGTGGTCAAACATGTACTGTTGGACACCTAAAATGAGCGCCATGAGCGCTTTTTTTTTTCCCCCATGGACATTAGTTGCTTATATACAGAGGGAGACGGGAGCAGCGAGCTCAGACGGAGGCAATATGTGAGTTATCATTTTCTGTGCCCATGCAGCATACATGTTTCAGTTATTTCAAAGCTAAAGCTACTCCACAGCTGGTATTATCCCTCACAACTGATAAAAATTGGGCAGACAGAGTAATTGGGGAGCTTGTGGTCATAAAGAAACTATCAGAAAAGTAACTGTATGAAGGAAGTATGATAAGTAAGAGTACTCATTGCTGTAAAACGTCAGCCTTTCAAAATTATATATATGTGTTTTGGATTACAGTCACTGTTGCATGAGTCAGTTTCTGGCTCTGATGGCTCAAACAGGTAGGTCTGGGTCCGTCCGATGAAGCTGCTAGCGCGAGCTTCCATTGTTACTGTAGGTTACGTCCTTGTACAGGAGACGAAGGCTGTTTTGTTCTTTTAGAGTTGGCGTCATTTAGCCTGGGAGGCTAGGCACCCAGTGTGAGGTCCCTCCACCTACTGCATGCGAGTTTTAAACACTGGGTCACACGTAGACTACACTTGTTTTTTTGACGATTGCTGTGTGGTTCACTAAAGGGTGAGTATATGGGTAGTACCTCCCCACCTTCCTTAGCATAGTCTGCCTCTCAGCTAGGGGTGTCAACTGTCAACACATTTGGGTTCAGTTTTTGTTAAGTTAGCAGCCATATTTTAGCCTGTCCTTTTAGCTTTTTATACTAGGCCTTTTTTTAAGATTATTCCAATAAAGAATTCCTCTAATTCACTACTTCAGTTGGGTTGTTTCATTGCTTTAACAATTCTCTTTTTTTCCTTTCCAGCTTCAGTTCTATTGTTTGCTTTTTTCTTTCTTTTTGATTAAAAAATAAATAAAATTATTATTTATTTGGAACCACGTCTCATGCCTTACCTGTGTGTTCTTGATTTAGAGTTTGGTCCAGATTTCAGTATATTATACTCCTGGGTGTAAGTCCCTAGGTGGCGTTGTTGGTATCTTCCTATTTGTATATCAAAACATCACTTTGCCACACTAGCAAAAATGATAATCAGTGCTTTTCTATGCTTTTGAGCATCCCCAATCTAGTTATGCCCCTCCCATGCTAGCATCCTAATTTAGCTAATGCTAGCAAAAAATGCTATT
Organism: Cetoscarus ocellatus; assembly: GCA_037902135.1. Taxonomy (NCBI): domain Eukaryota; kingdom Metazoa; phylum Chordata; class Actinopteri; order Labriformes; family Labridae; genus Cetoscarus; species Cetoscarus ocellatus. The sequence goes on from JBAMNC010000131.1 coordinate 1,290,481, forward strand.
AGATTAGGAACGGTATGTCTTGACACGTTCTATGTTTTTGGTTGCTCATTCAGAAAATGGACCAGAGCCGCGCAGCGCCGTGGTCTTGCTCCGACCTGCAAACCCCACTGGACGCGCCGCGCCGAACAGCGCCGCGGCGCACAGCCCTGTAGGGAGAAGGGCTGATCCCCGGAGAGTCACAAGCTCTTGTGCGAATAGCGATGTCACACATCAATAAAACATGTTATGGACAAAGAAAAGAAGTAAACAGCACCTCACTTCACTTCTCTAAGGTTCCTTTGTTGGTCCCAACCACACAGCTTCGTGATTTATTTCATTTCTATCTGCCTACATCCTTGTAGAAACGATGTTTGGTGTCATATATACAATGTTATATATTTCTGTACCTCTACGATTCACTTTTCTTCGTCCATGGAGTCGTGTTGCTTCTGGGACCCTCTGACCGACTGTTGACCTGATGCTCATGCCTCCGTTTGTGAAGTAATGACAAACTATTGAGGAAATTTACGTTTGGGAGTCCGTGCATTGTGTCTTTTTTTGAAGTTCCAGATACTCCACACGTTGACTTCCTGTCTGGTGCTTTCTCAACGACAGTGAATTTACGAGGTTTTGAACCGGCCGCGCAGAAAATAGACCTGAAGCGAATCTCCAGGGCCGTGGCGCGCGCCGGTGCTTCAGCGACGCGGCGCGGGCAGTGGAATTTGTCTGATAGACTAGAGTGGCTTCTAAGTGCTCCGCAGTACGATTCAAGAGCGCGGCATGGCGCTTTCGTGTTATGTGGAATTTGGGGGTATGTGTGCAGACAAAATTTTTGAGGTCCTGGAGGAGGGAAAAGGGGTGATGGTACCCTCTCAGCAAAGCAGTAAACCAGTGAATGTGAAAGAGTATCTACACTGCATATACTGTGAGGCATTCCTCAAAAGGAAGGCATTGTGGCACCACTTGAAAAGATGCAAACTGGCAAAGCGAAGAAAAGTTGGAAAGCGAGGCAGAACTAGAGTGCAGTCACTTTGTGCTGCTGGACAGCCTGTCCCAAAGGGGACAAATGACAAAGTCTGGGCCCTAGTAAATGAAATGAATCAAGACAACATGACAGACCTAATTCGGCAACAAAAATACATTCTGAAGCTAGGAGAACACTTCTATAACAAAAAAGGCACAGACACAAGCCAACACCAATACATTAGGCAAAAGATGCGAGAAATTAGTTTTCCAAGCAAAGACCTTTGGCAAGCTGAAAACAATAGGTGATTTCTTTCTCCCAGCAAACGTCTGCCATGTTACTGCTGTGAAGATGGTCTGTGGATGGAGTGAAGATACCAGCAGCTTCAAGATTCCGTCTTTGGCACTCAAACTAGGTCATAGTCTAACCAAAATAGCAGATATTGTAGAGTTTGACGCAAGGATGTCTGAGAACAAGAAGGCCCTTGAAAATGTGGTGATGTTCAGGACACTTAAAGAAAAAAAATGGGATGAGTGGGTGTCCTCGCACGCACTGAGGAACCTCAGAGAGTCAAAATGGAAAACAACCTCTTCTAATCCCCTACTGTGAAGATGTTGTGAGACTTCACAACCATATTGACGCAGAAAGGCCTAAGTGTCAATCCAATCTTGAAACTGCACCAATAAAGAGGAACTGATTACGTCTTGCTAAACTGACGCTCTGTGAAGTGATCGTCTTCAATCGTAGGAGAGAGGGCGAGGTCTCGAAGATGTCCCTGAATGACTTCATGTTGAGAAACACTTTTGCCAGTAATCCAGATCTTGACCTTGCCTTGACCGACGTGGAGAAGAAGCTCTGCAAATACTTTGAGCGTGTGGAAATCAGAGGTAAACGGGACAAAAAGGTTCCTGTCTTACTCAGCCCAGACATGGGCCGAAATTGCCGAAAATGTGATGTGCCGGATGACAATCTGTATTTGTTTGGAAGACCAGAAGCAGAAAGTCACCTCAGAGGATCTGACGCCATCCGTGCAATGGCATGTGAATGCGGAGCTAAGGACCCTCAAACACTGACGTTAAGGAAACAGATGGCAACAATGCCCCAAGTTCTAAACTTGAGAGACAACGAGGAGGACTGCCTAAAAGATTTTAAGGGTCACAACATCAGAGTCCATCGACAATATTCCCGGCTGCCAGAAGAAACGTTACAAGTTGCCAAAGTTGCAAAGTTGCTTATGGCCAGTGGGAAAGGAGAACTGTCACAATTTAAAGGCATGACTTTGGATGAGATCAGCGTTGATCCAAATGGTAAAACCTGTCATTGCACTTTAAGTGAACTTTTCTACCATTGTATCTCTTTGTTTTCTAGGAGGGCCTAGACCTGTGAAAAAGATGAAGAAACCTATCAAAAGGAGAACAGAGGTGGACGATGAGTCTGAGACCACATCACAGCCAAGCAGAGGTATTTCACCAATAACTGGTTACTTTACAGTCTCATACAGAAATCAATGTTTTTTAGGATGCCCACTATTCCTACAATTACTGGTACTTGGAGGTCTGATGAAACTCACCAAATGAAACAGTATGAAACACGAAATTGGATTCAGAAAACACAGTATGACATATTTTCATTAGTATTTATTATTTTGAATGATGACAATGCAATTCGGGGAATTTTTTTTTAACAGACACAAAATGCAAAATAGTTTTACTAAAAGGTCCAAAGTTTCATCCGCACTTCCTCCACTTGCGTCGCTCACTTGGATCTTAAAAACTTAGCCTTGATCCTCTGTTACATCGATTTCATGACGTTCGTGTTCAGTATTTTGTGCTTTAAACTCACATCAAACACTTTTTTAATCCCAGCTTCATGACAGTTTTCACAACTATTCTCAGTGACTGTTTTCAGCTCTGTCTTTTCTCTGTCATTAAACTCCGGTGATGTGAAGTTTTAGTGAAGTCAGTGAGAGAGATCCCTTGTGGGAGCATGTCTGTTAGTGAACTTGCAAAGACCATCTTATGGAACCATCCATGTAATTTTCAGGCTATTTTATGGAATAAAACCAAAGTTATGACAAATTAACTTTTGATTTCGGGTCAAATTGACCCGAGGACAACAGGAGGGCTAAGTAACTCTTTCACACAAAGCAGAGAAAGAGGGGAAAAGCTGAAGAAGAAGAGAGACTTTCATCTGATGTACATGTGAACATTTGATCTAAACACCTCCTGCATCGTTCAGCGTCTTTGCGCGCGCTCCTCCGTCTGCCGGCGAGCGTAAAGACGCAGATAGAAACCCATCGCAGGGACAGTGAGGGATCATCAGCCACTCTGTGTGATTTTATAATTCAAACGGTGTCTTGCTAGCTCATGTGTACGGTTTAAGTGAACACAAAGACTTAAAAAATGACGAGTCAGCCTTTAGATGAATCAAAACTCTACATTCTTCATCAGTCCAGCTCTTGTTTTCACTCACTCACTGTTTTCTAAATGATTAACTCATCCTGAGGTATCCTGGATCACTTATTCTCCATGATATAAGAACAATCTTTGAAGGATCAAGCTTCAAATACAATCTACTACCGCAGTGGTTCTCAACCTGAGGGTGGAGGCCCATAAGTGGGTCTCAGAGCTGTTTTCAGTGGACGGTACATAAATCAGGTAAACATGTGGCAAAATGTCTCAGTGTTTGGAGGCCCTAAGAGGACAAACATCCATCAGAGTACATCAGAGTATAGCCACTAAAATAAACCAGACTACACCACCTTGTACAAGACTGAACTTGGTGAGTGGATTAATTAATTTGGATAGATAGATAGATAGATAGATAGATAGACTGATAGATGAATGAATAAAAAATGATAAACATAGATAGATAGATGAATGAACAAACAAACAAACAAGCTGATTGATAAAGAGCAACGGACCCCGCTTTTTCTGGCCCACTCTTCCCAAAGCATAAAAGCATGGGGAAACACTGGCCTTTGCCTTTCCTACATTTTTGTTTCAAAAGAACAGATAAAGAGGGCCCCTGGCTATGTTCGCTTTAGGCCCCCAAATTCCTAAGTCCGCCGCTGGACTTCTTATCAGGACATATCCTTTTTTGTTAACTTGATCAGAACATTAATTCTCTCAATAAAACTGCTGTCCTCAAACACCATGTGAACGTGACAGCCTGCTCTATTGTAAAGTGCCTTGAAATAACACTTGCTATGAACTAGCCCTATACAAATAAAGATTGATTTACTAATTAAACCATGCAGCTTCGGGTGGGGCACTGTACTTGTTTTATAAGATTTGATAGCTGCGAACTAAATCGCCTTTTTGGGATAAATAGTTGTCTGAAACTGAATCTAATAAATGCTGGGAATATTACCCTCTGGTGGCTCTATTCAAAATGACATGTCAAGGAGAATCATACTTATTCAATAACTGGTCTAAACTTACAAAAGATCACTTTAGTAATTAAAGAAATTACACAGTGTGGACAAATGCTTGCATATGCTTTAATTTCCTGTGAAGTGATATGATTATACACAAAACCACAAGTGTGTAGGCGAGTGTGTGTGCTTGTGGTTTTAGCTGATGACCAATAAAAGATTTCCTTCCTCTCTAATCCATATAAGGTCTACAAGCAAAGATCTATAAATAAAAAATAAAACAAAAGTCCCCAAATCATCAGTGTAGGATGATAGTGCTCTGTTGGCAGGGTAAATATGTGTGTGTAAGTGTATGTGTATGTGTGTGAGTTTATGTTTGTTTGTAATTCTACCATCGTGTAGACTCTGAACTGACTTTAATTCCCTGTTGACTGCCCCAACACTGACCATGACCACACTGGGATGTAAAGGCTCTCTCCGGCACAACAATCTGGACTTCTCTTTATCAGCATCAGCCCTGTTTGGACCACAAGGGGAACAAATGCTTTTACTGATAATGTTCAGGCTTAAGATAGCATCAAAGTTAGATTTGTTCATCAGGATTATAGAAAGGAACAAAATGTCTATATTACAAAAATCTTTTCTTTACTATGGATCTTATTTTAGAAATTATCCAAGACCACAGTGAATAATAGCTCCTGATGCACAAACTGAAACGTCATTTAATTTATTGTTAAAGCTCTGTGAGTCAAAATGCTGGGTACTTTCCAGCCATTAGTCTGTTTTTCAGTATTAGCCATGTGCTCATCAGTATTAGTGGAAAGCTACTATACAACCATTGTTACATAATACAGACTTAAAGGAAGAGTGACAGCTGCTGCAATGTATGTCTCAGTAGTATTGGTCAACGTCAGCTTACGCAGGCGCTTGAGACAGAAGGCGATGTAATGAAAAAGACAGTCACATAAATAATGCTTACACTGTACATTACACTTAAATCACTACAATTTTTTTTCTCAAAATACTCCAAAACATGAAAAACACTATCATGATACGTCAAAGTTTTAACATTATAAATGACATCAAACCCCACACTTTTAACTATTTTGTAATCTAAACCAACTCACACAATAAACCAACAAAACCTCTTTTCACACCTGCAATCCTGATATCAGGATAATACCCGAGCAGCCTGCATGGGTAATTTAGGCCCCGTTTACAGGACAACGAAAACGACCAGAAACTGAGAGTTTTTGTTGTGTTTGCACTTTCTGTTTACACGAGAACGATGCCTGGAGCGCCTGAATCCACAAACTTTTGAAACCAGGGTCCAGAGTGTTAAGTTTTGAAAACGTTTTGGTATCTGTCTCTGTGTAAACAGGAATCAGCATTTTCAGGAAAAACGATGACCTGCGGCGCATGAGCAGGACTCTTTCAGATAAAGGTTGGGTGCGCACCTAAGAACAACCACAAGAACAACAGCAGCTTCGGCCGTATACCGAGCAACGTGTGTGCTGCTTACTGTGCTCAGTTTGTTATCCAGACAAAAATATCCAGACAGATTTGCTTTGCCAAAAAAAAACTCCTGTGTCTTCGTGTGTCCACTCACCATTGTTGTTTGTGAAAGTTTGTCTTCACTGGAAAGCGTATGCGTGTTGTAACACCGCTGTTTCACTACAAACTTACATCGCCAACTACCGGCCTGGCATGGACGCTACAGCGTTCTCGTGTCTCCGTGTGAACGTGGAGTGCTTTTGAAAATACAAAGGAGAAACCTTTTGTTTCTGGTGATAACGTTGTCATGTAAATGGGGCCTTACTGACATTGTCGTTCACAGTTGATTCTCTCAGCAGGGAGTAGTCCCAGCTGGATGTCAAATATAAATGCAAGTCAATGTTCATGATACTAGTTAAAAAGAGTGAACTAGAAAGCACTCGGAGAGGGCAAACCTCTGCCAAGCTGCAGAGTTACAGCTCCAAATCCAACAGCAGTGTGAGACAGCTCTTTGGATGTGCAGGAGATCCAGTGATCGTTTTAGAACAGATGTTCTACACACTCTAATGATGTGCAGTGAAAAACAACCTCACTGCTGAACTGTTTGTCACTCTGTTATCATTTGTAAATCTGTTCATATGATACTGCATTTTGCACATCCAGTATTGGGTACATATTACTGTAATTTTTGCTCTACCTCTCAATCAAAGCTACTCTCTGCACTAGTTACTGTAACCATACCATCATAATTTTGCACTTTACTACATTTATGCACTGCCCCCCAACTCCTCTCACTGTGCTGAGAGCATGTTTACAACATGCCGTGAACTTCCTTGGATTGTTTTTGTGAAATGGTTTTAATTCAAACTCTGTCTTGTCACCCTGACGAAGGTGAGAAACATCATTTCAGGACTCTGTATGTCATGCATGTACAGAGAATTGACAAATAAAGCTTGAATCCTTGAAAACAACACTTTAAAATGTACAGATACAATCAGAGTTTGTGTTACTCCCTTTGCAATCAAATGAACTTCTGCAACAGCGGTTGTTATTATCCATCCCGTCAAATCTCCCTTTTTCCTGATGATGTCACCAGCCCTTCCCACTCACCTCAGTGAATTAACCTGACAATTCACTGCTGCTTTCAGACATCAGTTCATTTAGACTTTTAGTGAATAAAATACAGGGAGGGAGAGCGAGGAATTATCGGAGTAAAGTCTGATTATAAAACTCGGCTGCTTACAATCACACGCCTGGGTAATGCTAGGATAATTTCAGGGTTTTTTGGCAGGCATGAATGGGGTTTTAATTGTTTTTTGTTGTCATAAAAACAGAAAAACTGACTCTGTTCAGAATCTGCTATCCGTGTGATGTCACTATGCCATTGTAATGATACTAATAGCACACTTCACATCTTCATGCACACTGCAAAACTGAATCTTTGCAACTTTGTTGTCTAATTTCGAGTCATAAATATCCATAATACTTACTAAATTTTCAAATTCATTCCACAAGTCCAGATGGATGTCTAATTACAAGGAATAATAAAAAATAATAAAGAACTGAAGAACTTAGCTATCAGAAAATATTTGCCAAAGAAACAAGCAAAATTTAACACCTTCATGATTTTAAAATCAGATGTGGAAATAACTTAAGGTAACACTTCTTGGCACATAGTTTTCCTCAAAGGTGGAGCAGCTGTTAGCAGTTTCCACAAAGCCTGCTGAGCAACACAGCTAAACATGGGCGTAGCACCCTAAAAAATGTCCAAATCCCCTGTAACTGGAGGCTGATGTTCCGGGTTGTAGAGTGGCAGCATAGTTTGGTGTCAGCCCGGGTACCATTTCAACACTAAGGCCAAGTTCTTTTGGATCAATAAAGTCAAAGACAGAATCACACGTGACGCTGCAATCAAAAATGATTTAACATAGACAAAGATGATTTTATACACAAACAAAATCACGACAAACAATAATAAAAGATGACAAATATAATCTTTGTTAAAAAACAGAACCTGCACCATTATTACAACAGGATTGAAACAGAGTGAAGAAACTCTTTTAGACGCTTCTGCCTTATTCATCAGTTCCCTCTTTGCTGTCAGGTACTCTGTGGTTATTTCTGCTCTTTACACATTTTTGTAACACTTGATGTAAACAAACCAAAAACAGAAGTATGTCGTCATCATCGGTCTGTGTGAAGTTTGCCTCTTCACTCATCTCCTCTAAGACAGGATTTCGTTGTCCTCAGTCTTCCTGCAGTCCAGCTCGTCGTTCAGAGGTCCAGTGGAGACGACGCTTCTGGAGTTTGAATCAAATTTGTAGTGAATGTTTCCCACAAAGAAGTGCACGAAGCCTGTTTGGAAAGAGATATCAACGATGATGATATGAGAAATTTAACTTTAGTTAGGCTCAGCCGAAGGCAATACTGATGATCATTAAATTATTGGTAACACTATGAGATCCCCCTTTATCATGTATTAATTATGATAAAGCACACTTGTAAAATATAATGCAACTATTATGCTCTATAATCATAGTTATAATCCCTTGTGTCAGTTTATAATGCTTTATAACAGTAATGGTAACTCGTCATATTTGGAGATGTTGGTGGTAGAGTCTGATAGTCTGATGGTCAGTAATTGGAAGGTTGCAGGTTCAAGCCCTGCTCCAGCTATCACATGTTGGTGTGTCCTTGGGCAAGAGTCTTTACCCCAAACTGCTCCCACTGCTGCTGAAAATGGTAGTTGGTACTAATGGACAACTAGCATAGATTCTCAAACTATCAGTGAGTGAACAGGTGTGAATGTGCAGCTGTGACCTACGATGTAAAGCACCTTTGAGTAGACAAAGACATTAGAGAAGCGCTACATAAGCTCAAGTCCATCACCATTATAATGCTACCGTGTCATAGACTTAGAGAGAGTTAGATTGTGCATATAGCTTTAAGAAATTTTAAAAATCCTGAATGGTTTGTAACAATAATAATGTTAACTATAATAATATACTACACTACTACTAGTACTACTACCACTAATAATAATAATAATAAAAATAACAGTAATAACACATGTTAAAGCACGTTAGAATTTTTGCACTGCTACTTGTTGTTGTTTAAAAGTTGAGATAAACCAAACTTTTTTCGGTGATATATTTAACAGTAAGATACATTTCAATATTACACTTTTTAATTGGCAGCTTTATCTAACTTTTGTTTTTTTTAGCAGCGTCAATTTAACCTTTATTGAAGGTAAAGGTAAAAGAAGTCAATTTCTATGTAGATTCCTTTACAAGTCTTTATTGTTAACAGAAAATATATGGTATTGTCTTGAAGGTGAGCCGTGTAGGGCTGGAAATTTTGATAATAAAAAAGTTTGAAAGAAATGTTAAATTAAAATTGACATTTTGTTTGCTTTCTTGCATGAAGTGAAACTTTTGTTTTTGCTTTACTTAGAGCACCTATAACAACAACTTACAGTGACCTATAATCGAATTAGAATGGATTATTACAGTGTTTATTATTTGTTAGAAACTGATTACAATACATTACAAGACTGAAAGCCTCAATCGACTTTAATATTTTGATTAAATACAAAAACGTAAGCTGTTGCTGGATACAGTGTTAAATCACCCTCTGCTGCTTTAAGGATTGTTTTCTCCTAAGATTTGTTAAATCACAAGGAGTCGTCGGCTAGCTGTACACAGACAACAACTCTGTGATGGTTTTTCTGTGCAGATGCAGAGCTGATCTGTCACTGTGGCTGTGGTCTGGAACACATAAAGATTTTCTTGTAGTGTGTGGTGTGCCACAAAGAGAGACACAGGGACTGGGCATGATCACACATGACTTTAATATAAACAAACATGGTGGACAATATCATCTGGGTAGCAGTTAGCTTCCTATAACATCCTTGGTGGTTGTGATTTCCATCCAGCTCCTCTCCTCATCAGTTTGTCATATATAGTTTACAGGTTATACTGTTTAGACACTTGTGGTTTTTATACAAACTGAGTTAGACCTCCATTTTGATATCCATCTAACTTTAAGCTTTGCCTTTACTCTCGTTGCCATAGCTACTTTTGCTTCCTACTTCAGCCAGCTTGCTCCCTAAATGGCTTTGCTCTGGTCCATGTGACAAAACAAAAAGGACGTGTTTGGCTGTCCTTGGTGCTCCACACACATCAGGACTTCTGATTGTAAGTACTGAACATGTTGAATATTTACAATTTTATGTCAGGATTGCTCTGATCATCTTCTGAGAGGATAAAATTACTCTTAACACCCCTCACACCACAGGATGATCAGGTCAGATAATCGGACCTTTGCTGAGTTCGATCTGAAGTGGTGATCCGAGCCAAAAGTCGGCCCGATTGTTGTGTTGTGTGTGCCCCGCTTAAAGTTCATGCTACTGATATAAACCTCATACTTCACTTCAAAAATCCTGAACTATTCCTTTATCTCAGGTGGTAAGGTAGGTGGTAGGTGTAACAACCTTCATAGAAGACTGCTGAGTGCGGTAAATTTAGCATAGATAACAATTCAGAAACAGAGGCACTGTTCAGTGGTCTCACGCTGTTTATCCATCATCATGGACCGAAAAGCTCCAAGTGAAATCAGTCCTGAGAGCTTCAGTTCAGTCTGTAAAGAGTTCCTCGCTGTGGGGGCAGCAAAACTGAGCTCTTCTCCAGTTCAGTTCTGACGCGAGGAACAGAGAGATGGAGAACGTCACAGGACCATAAGGCATAGTGGCTTTTAGTTCTCTGAAGAAGAGTATATAAATAAGCTGGAACTATGCCAAGAAGAGCCTTATAAATCAGGGTCAGCCAGTGCGTATACCTTCGCGCTCTTAAGGAAGGCAGACCAAATTTGACATACAAGTCACAATGATGCGTGAGGCGGCCATCACCAGTGACAAACCTCAAGGCACTGTGATAAACAGTGTTCAAGGACTGGAGACATTTAAGTGAAGCACCCATATACAGCACATCTCCATAATCAATCAACGGAAGAAATGTTGCTGACACAAGCAGTTTCCAGGCTCTGAGTGAAAAACAGGATCTATTTCTGTGGTAGAACCCGATCTCCACCCTGAGTTTGGTAACTAACCTTTCAATGTGTGCTTTAAAAGAAAGCTGACGATCCAGAAGAAAACCCAGGTATTTATAATTGGAGACCAGCTCGATTGGGTTTCCTTGTTGAGTTACAACAGCTGGTATATTTACTGGTAACTCACTTGAATTTGAGAAGACCATGAGCTTAGTCTTCTCTGTGTTTAAAACCAATTGTAAAGTTCTCAGATGAGACTGAACAACATTAAAAGCAGCTTGTAAAAACTCAAAAGCCTGAGTAAGCGAGGATAAACAGCAATAAATAATGGTATCATCTGCATAAAAATGATAAAATGCATTTGACCCATTAGTACACAGACTATTGATATATATTTTGAAAATAAAATGGGTCCTAGGACTGAGCCTTGGGGCACCCCTTTGGTAACATCCAGAACAGCAGAGGTGGATCCACCCACCTGCACACACTGTGTTCTGTTTGTTAAATAATCACTGAACCAATAAGTGGCAGATTTTGAAATACCAATGTTATGTAAAGTTTTAATCAAGAGTCTGTGGTCTACTGTGTCAAAGGCTTTTGACAAATCAATAAAAAGAGCTACACAATATATCTTACTGTCCTGTTGTTGCATGTAAACAGTGGGAAACCCCTTTAGTCATCCTGATGATTGAGCTAAAGAAACGCATTTGATGAGACAGATGGTGAGAAAAGTCAGTCTGACTTACTCATCTGTGAGATTTGTAATAAGCATTGCATCAAACCAGCAGAAAAAAAGGGGAAATGTTCACCTGATTCTGCTTTTTGTATTTTTCTAAACTTTGCACAAACTCCTGTGAGAAACTGAGCTTGACGTTTGACTTAAAAGTAGAACATGTCATTCAGTCAAATTTTCCCGTTCTTCATATTTTGATATTCTCTATAATCAACAATCTGTAATCTCAGTTTTGCATGAAGCATAAAGCAGAGCCAGAAACTTGACATAAAATACCTCCAGCACTTATCTCCAGTGAAGAAGACGGTGTAACGTTCATTCTGAAGTGAAGAGCAGCATCTACAGATTTGATTGTGGACGGGAAGCCAAAGTCTGAGATGTTTCTTGGGAATCCTTCTTCAAGTTTTAGCTGCCTCAGGATCCAGTACTGATCACCTGAAAGAAATAATTTGTTTTGTTTGTTTTTTTTCAGGAACGACATGTCATTGTTAAAAACTGTTATATAATTCTAGTAAGAAATTACACAATTTTGATGCCATACTGATACAACAGCAACAGCAACATAATTTGCTTGAAATGGTGCCGGGGCTGCAACTCTACTGGAACACCAGCTTCCAGCTGTCGGGGGTTTTGGCACATTTTTGGCTCCATAATGAACAAACTCTTGCAGTTCGGTGGTGACTCTTTGTGATATTTTTGGACTGAAGCACTTAAAATAAGAAGGTACTTCGCAAATATAATTCAAGAGACAGATGGGTAGGGGAAAAAATGTCCTTTTAAATGTAAAGATAGACTCTCGCACACTGTCTAACTTGCAAGAAATGTATTTATTTGCAACATTTCATTGTTAGACCTTCATCAGGCAAACAGTTTTTTAAAGAGGCCTCAGACCGAAATGTTGAAAATAAATGAAATTCTTGCAAGTTTGACAGTGTCTATCTGTACATTTAAATGGACCGAAGCACTTGACAGTAACTCAGGCAAACCAACCTCCCCCCATGTGGTCATGTATTTGCCTTTGACCAATATAAAGCCAAGAAAGGCCCTTAAGCACAGTCCTCTAAGCAACTGTTCAATTGACTTTATTTTTCTCATGAATTCTGAGTCTTTTCTTTCTGATTTCCTGTGAAATCTTCAAGCTGTTGATTTTAAAATCACCTTTAGTTCTTCAGACTTTGCCTGTTTTAAGTCACTGTTTCAGGCGGAAGAACACAGAGCCATCGTAAAATAGGGCCAACGACAGACTGTGACATTATTATGCCATATCAATCCACCAAAAGACCAAAATGAAAAAGAATAATTTTACATTTTAAAGGAAATTTCCTCATTTACAATAGTGCTTTTACAAACCATAATATTTAATATTTACACTCCTGTGAAGTTTCGCCTGCACTGGGAACACTGGGTATGTAGGCTCACCTCTTCATTCCCTCTCTGGAAGTAGTATCAGAGGTATAAAAAGGCAAGAGGGGAGCTCATGGAGCCAGTGAGGGATTGCAGTACTGTGTGTTTATGTCCGTCTCGGTGTGCTCATGGGTCTCTGGCTGTGCTGCGCTCTTTTTGTTTGTCTGAAAAGCCATTTAGGTTCACATAAATATCACAGGAACATGGCATCAGAATGAGTGTCTGAGGCAATGGACTGCCTGGGACAAATGCCCCCCCACTCAATGTGTCCTGTGAGTAAATTTCCAAGTGAAGAGGAAATGACAAAAGCTGCTCAAACAACACTATCAGTTATTCCATTAGTAAAATATACTTTAACAACAGATAAATACTCTGGTTATTGCATTAAAAATAAACTAAATTGGCTTGAGTTTAGTGTCAAGCACATCACATTAAGCAGATTCGTACATGAGTTAAAAATACACTATAGATGGACATACAGTATGTTTTGTTGAGCACCATATATTCACCCTTTTTCTAAAATCAGATGTAGTTATTACTGTGTCATACAGATTTTTTTTTTAAGATTTGGCCGATGTACCCATCCCTGTTTTCAGACATCAGAATCAGAATCAACTTTATTGGCCAGATATGTATATTTTACTCTCTAAGTACAGACTAGATACACACTAGAGTGTATATACATGTAAAAACAGAACAGAAGCATTAAAATTAAGTTAAGGAATAGGAATAGAATATGTACAATATGTACTGGCTCAGTTATGTAACAACACTTTTTGTGGAAATACACTTTAAAAGTATGAGCTAACACTTTGATTTGTCCAACACGTTACACCCCAAAACACACCCATGTGTAATCGTGTTGGACAAATCAAAGTGTGTAATCGAGGCACATCAAGCATCATCCTTGTGCTCAGTTTTTGGCTTTGCACCAGGATTGCGCATTGCCTAAATAGCAAAATACAGACTGCCATGCCACAATCTACTAAGTGCTCTGTGCCTTTGGGCAACACACTAACACTATCAAAACAGCAGCCAAAAATGATCAAAGCTCCATTATGTTAAAAACTAGTTGTTTCAGTATGAAGAGTCACTTCATGACCTTCAGTGATTTTTTTTACTGAAGGAGAGAGGACACTGTGTGAATTATAGTGAATATGTTGGCACCATTTAAATAAGTGAGTGAAGGAGCCGAGAAGAGAGGGTAACCCTCGCTCAATGTCGCCACCACACACTTAGTTATTAACTTCAATCTTTACCAGGATCTACTTTTATCTTTTAGGGAGAGAAATTCAGAGAAGATTTACTGTATGTACATAGCCCATAAACTGAGTTGATCCCTGTTTCTGCACAAACAACAGTGCCAAGCTCGATGGAAAGAGGAAGCCTCAACTTGTTTTGTATTGGTCCCTGGAGCAATTCATTTGCAGTGAGTACACAACTGACGATTAACTCATCACACTGCTGTAGTAAGCACATGCAGTAATAATAATTGCATTACAGCTACCAGGTTATGAGGCTGATAACAAAATGCTACTTAATGATGTTTTGGATCCCGCAGAGTCACTTTCTGTGCTCAGGTACAAGAGACCATGAAATTATCAGCAGGTTAACACCACTCATCGTCTCTACACCATATCATCACACGACTGGACAACATGGACTGATTCAAAAATCCCTTTCCTTACAAGATTTTAGTTCAGCTCACTCAAGCAGGAGAAATGATCCTTTTTAAAGCTGCTCTCTGCTTTTCAACGTCGCTGACAGTTTCTCTGTTGACACTGCTACAGGTGTTACGTCTTATTCAGTTGCTGTGCTATCTGGTGCTCTCTATGGTGACATGAGAGTGTTAAAAGCCCCTCTTCTTTGTGCACAGAGTTTGTTTACACTTACATTACAAGGTGTGTCCCATATTCATTTAAAGGCTCATCTGTATCTTCATGCCAGGCACAGCCGGCGCTCCAGTCTGGCAGTGGTGCATGCCTGGAGCGCCGGCAGTGCACTCCGCTTTGCTCGTCAAACGCTGCAGGTCTATTTTCAGCGCAACTGCTGCCAAACCTGTAAATTCCCTGTTGTTCAGAAAGCACCAGAAAGGGAAGTCAAACATGTGGAGTATTCGGTACTTCCAAAATAAAACACAATGCACGGACTCCTGAATGTAAATTTCCTCAATAGGTTGTCATTACTTCACAGCTGGAGGCACGAGCATCAGGTCAACGGTTGGTCAGAGGGTCCCAGAGGCAACACGACGCCATGGACGAAGATAAATTAATCATCGAGGTGGAGAAATATAACATTATATATGGCACCAAACATCTTTTCTACAAGGATACAGACAGATAGAAGTAATACTAATCATGGAGCTGTGTAGTTGGGACCAGCAAAGCGACCTTAGAGAAGCAAAGTGATGTGGTGTTTATTTCTTTTCTCAGTTTATAACATGTTTTGTTATCGTGTGATTCGTAATTCACACCAGTTACCAGCCTTTCGGTGGCAAAACTACGGCGCTTCAGTGCATGGCGCGATGGTTCTATGTAATAATAATAATAATAATAATAATGATAATAATAATAATAATGATAACTTTATTTGTATAGCACTTTTTAAAAACAGTGGTTTACAAAGTGCTTTGCCAATCAGACAAGAACATACAGACGGCAATCACAAGAGCACAAAAGGAATTTAAACAAAAAACAAAACAAAAGGCCCAGTTTAAATCAAGCACTGTTACAGAAAAACACGTTATGTCGTAAGAACCCAGACAATACAAGAACCATGCAACATAAAGTGAGACCATGAGGACCGAAATAAAAACAGTAAGAAAAAGTAAAAAGGATGTGAAAAGGACGATGTTAGTAATGACAATAAAATAGTAATAATGATAGCAGTGATAGAATAAAACAACAGACATGAGCAGGAGATAAAACGATAAAAGACTAAAAAGGTTATCTATAAAAGGATTAAAAGTGGAACAAAAGTGAAGCATAATTAGATAAAATCTGAATTAAAAGCAAGTCATGGCATTAATATGAGGCATTGCATAGAAAATGTAAATAAAAAGGACTTAAAAGAGGTAGGAGGTAAAATGATAAGAGCAATACTGATAGAGAAAAGCTAAAAGACAGTAAAAAAGAAAATAAGAAGTCAAAGAGATAAAAGATAAAAAATAAAAGACGGCATCACATAAAAGCAGGTCTGTAAAAGTGAGTTTTTAAAAGTGACTTAAAAGAAGCGACAGACTCCACACGCCTCATCTCCTCTGGCAGGTCGTTCCAAAGTCGAGGAGCTCTGATGGCGAAAAGCTCTGTCACCTTTAGTTTTGAGCCTCGACTTTGGAACGACCAGGAGACCTTCGCCAGAGGATCTGAGGCTGCGGGCCGGCTCATAGGGTATCAATAGATCTGAGATATAGCTGGGGGCCAGGCCCATGAGTGCCTTAAAAGTAATCAATAAAATCTTAAAATCAATTCTAAAACAGACAGGAAGCCAGTGGAGGGAGGCTAAAATTGGAGTGATGTGATGCCGTCTACTAAAACCAGTTAAAAGCTGAGCTGCTGCATTCTGGCTGTTGGTTTGATGTTTAATGAAAGCGGACCAAGATAAGACTGTATGAGGGGGGAGTTATTTATGTTAAACAGGATTATTTCAGATTTTGAACTGTTTAGTTGAAGGCAATTTTCTGCCATCCAACAGTTGATGTCACTAAGATAGTCCATAACAGCAGCTAGGCCTCGAGGGTCCTCGGGTTTCAGGGGTAGGTATATTTGTGTGTCGTCTGCGTAGCAGTGAAAGGAGACTTGGTGGCGCTGAATTATTTGGCCAAGGGGCAGTATGTTAATAGAAAATAAAATTGGACCTAAAACTGAACTTTGCGGCACACCACAGGCGACAGCAGAAGTAGAGGAGCTGTGACTGCCTATGGTGACCGCAAAGGTTTCGCTCTAAAAGATACGACTGAAACTAGCTAAGTGCAGTGCCCCTGATACCCACCCAGTTCTTAAGACAATCAATTAAAATGGCATGATCAACAGTATCAAAGGCTGCACTGAGATCTAAAAGAATCAAAACTGAGCCCCCCAGCCACAGACTGCTGATCAGGGAGATTCCTGTCTCATCAAATTTAGGATGTTTGCGCCACATAAATCTGAAAAAGACGATGAGATATTTATTTATTTAATTAATGTATTTATTTATTCATTTTTGTTCTTTTATGTTGAGCCAAGGAAACACAAAATGGGGTATATTATAAAGAAAGATCAAGACCACATATATTTCTTTGGATTAGCTTGCCCAAGAAATAATAATAAATAATAATAAAAGATCATCTAACCCTACTCTCAGGCAAACACCAAAAACTTAAAGGGTTGCTTTAAATAAGGCCAGACACAATTACTGCTGAAAACATGTTAATTTATTAAATTAATTATCAATGTAACTCCTCGGCATGCTTTTGGGTTTAAGCATTTCATCAATATTTGTAGATTAGATGAGATTAACTTTATTAATTCCTAGGGAAGATTCCTTCGAGGAAATTAAGATTCCATTAGCAGCATTATACAGCAGGTATAAAAAGATATAAATAAAAATATAAATGAAATTTATAATATTATATATTCTTAATAAAATAAGAAATATAATATTCTGTCTAATGTGCATCAATAACACCCATGATATTGAGCTTTAAATTAAAAAAAGCCATTACCCCTTAGCCAGAGCTCAGATTGTGCAAAAAAACACTCAAAGCTTTATTTTGATGTAGTATTCACAAGCATGGGAGGTACAAGAGGCTCCATGACCTTGACCTTTGCCCAATGACCTCATCTGTCCTTCAGTGAAAGTAGAAATTTGTGCAAAGTTAAAAAATCCTTAAAGTGTTCCTGACACTTCTCTTCAGAAGAATTGGCATCACGTATGTTTGTACGTAATGTATGGAAGCACAGACAGCCTGATAACATGACGACCAGCATGGAGGTATTAAAAGGTCTCTGATGCTGAAAATGCTAACAGGACGAGCAAACTCTTTTTTAGTGTCATATCATAAGCCGGCTCTTTAGTTGTTGATGTCATTTCAGAACGCTTTTACTTTTGT
The DNA here is from genome assembly GCA_037902135.1 of Cetoscarus ocellatus. Classification (NCBI taxonomy): domain Eukaryota; kingdom Metazoa; phylum Chordata; class Actinopteri; order Labriformes; family Labridae; genus Cetoscarus; species Cetoscarus ocellatus. The sequence goes on from JBAMNC010000131.1 coordinate 1,308,566, forward strand.
TTGCCGCATGGCCAAATACTATATGGTCTCCTCTTATAAGCAGTTCCTGCCTTACTGCGTGTTTATGTGTCTGTGCAGGTGAGAGCTCAGACTGGAGACCTTTGACCCTAATTTGTAGCATGAAATGTGTGGTTTATCTCTGGTTAAAACTGACAAGATCAGACTTTTATATTTTATGATAGATGTGTTTGCTGTAAATCAATAAACTGTTGGCTTTAAGCAGTTATTTTCCCATTTCCATGCAGGAAAATGTCTCTGTTCTCTATTGCCTGTATAAAACACACTGAACAGCTTTTTTTTTTTTAATCTGTGAGCATAATTATTGCTGAGATTCCCCAAGTGTGCATACAAATATCATTGATGCAGATCCATGTTTTGAGAAAATCTTTAATCCTGTGAGTGATTTTTTTTCTGTGTATTGAGCATCATGTGTCCTTTTTAGCTTCCTGAGGAGCACTGGAAGAAAAGCCACACTGTCTCTCAGCTCCCTGTCCTGTTATGAGCTTTAAACTGAATCCAACAAAAAATCCTGTATAATGGTGAGGTGTGCTCCTGTGCAAACTCAGTAAAGTTTGTGTTTTCATCTCCCAGATGTGTGCCAATCACTCTAATGTGTCTTCATAATAGCAAAAACACTCTGACCACAGACTTTAGACCAGGTATAGGGAGGTATAAAGCACAGTCAATCTCTGCATTCTCAAGTTAGGAACACACCAGCTTTGTGCTTTACTTCTCCTCATTTTCAGACAAGCAGCCCTGGGCACAAACAGGAGAGTGAGTGTATGAATGACACCTACGTCAAGCAGAAATTAAGTAAGACACCTGCGCTACATGTCAAAACACTTTGCACACAAGATGGGGCCCTTTGTGACATTAGATCTCTGCCTTAAGGCTCAGATTTACTTTTTTGTTTAATTTATATCTTTGTCAACGCCTCATGTGTGTAAGTCTTAATGACATCAGCATATATTTTCCATGGATGTTCCTGTACCTGTCTTTGAAGAAGAGGACCTCCTGCTGCAGCTCTGTCACCGCATCAAAAGATAAATCTGGATCACATTTGCCCGGTGTTCTTGGAGGAGGTCTCTTAGAGAAAAAGTGAAGCAAATTTAGGGCTGAATACCTCAGGAAAACAGAAATTAACATTTT